>CM059565.1:0-649585 GCA_030386875.1 Morinoia aosen
TGGGGGAAAAATGGGGGAGTGGGGGAAAAAATGGGGAGTGGGGAAAATGGGGAGTGGGGGAAAAATGGGGAGTGGGGGAAAAATGGGGAGTGGGGGAAAAATGGGGAGTGGGGGAAAAATGGGTGGGAGTGGGGGAAAAATGGGGAGTGGGGGAAAAATGGGGAGTGGGGGGAAAAATGGGGAGTGGGGGAAAAATGGGGAGTGGGGGAAAAATGGGGAGTGGGGGAAAAATGGGGAGTGGGGAAAAATGGGGAGTGGGGAAAAATGGGGAGTGGGGGAAAAATGGGGAGTGGGGGAAAAATGGGGAGTGGGGGGAAAAATGGGGAGTGGGGGAAAAATGGGGAGTGGGGGAAAAATGGGGAGGTGGGGGAAAAATGGGGAGTGGGGGAAAAATGGGGAGTGGGGGAAAAATGGGGGAGTGGGGGAGGAAAATGGGGAGTGGGGGAAAAATGGGGAGTGGGGGAAAAATGGGGAGTGGGGAAAAATGGGGAGTGGGGGGAAAAATGGGGAGTGGGGGAAAATGGGGGAGTGGGGGGGAAAAATGGGGAGTGGGGGGAAAAATGGGGAGTGGGGGGAAAAATGGGGAGTGGGGGAAAAATGGGGAGTGGGGGGAAAAATGGGGAGTGGGGGGAAAATGGGGAGTGGGGGGAAAATGGGGAGTGGGGGAAAAATGGGGAGTGGGGGGAAAAATGGGGAGTGGGAAAATGGGAGTGGGGGAAAAATGGGGAGTGGGGGGGAAAATGGGGAGTGGGGGAAATGGGGAGTGGGGGAAATGGGGAGTGGGGGGAAAATGGGGAGTGGGGGAAAAATGGGGAGTGGGGGGGAAAATGGGGAGTGGGGGGGAAATGGGGAGTGGGGGGGAAATGGGGAGTGGGGGGGAAATGGGGAGTGGGGGGGAAAATGGGGGAGTGGGGGGGAAATGGGGAGTGGGGGGGAATGGGGAGTGGGGGGAAATGGGGAAGGTGGGGGGGAAATGGGGAGTGGGGGGGAAATGGGGAGTGGGGGGGAAATGGGGGAGTGGGGGGGAAATGGGGAGTGGGGGGGAAATGGGGAGTGGGGGGGGAAAATGGGGAGTGGGGGGGAAATGGGGAGTGGGGGGGAAATGGGGAGTGGGGGGGGGAAATGGGGAGTGGGGGGGAAATGGGGAGTGGGGGGGAAATGGGGATGTGGGGGGGAAATGGGGAGTGGGGGGGAAATGGGGAGGTGGGGGGGGAAATGGGGAGTGGGGGGGAAATGGGGAGTGGGGGGGGAAATGGGGAGTGGGGGGGGAAATGGGGAGTGGGGGGGGGGGGGAAATGGGGAAGTGGGGGGGGAAATGGGGAGTGGGGGGGGAAATGGGGAGTGGGGGGAGGGAGGGGGGGAAATGGGGAGTGGGGGGGGAAATGGGGAGTGGGGGGGGGGGAAATGGGGAGGTGGGGGGGGAATGGGGAGTGGGGGGGGGGAAATGGGAGTGGGGGGGGAAATGGGGAGTGGGGGGGGAAATGGGGAGTGGGGGGGGAAATGGGGAGTGGGGGGGAAATGGGGAGTGGGGGGGGAATGGGGGAAATGGGGGGAGATTGGGGGGGGGGGAAATGGGAGTGGGGGGGGAAATGGGGAGTGGGGGGGAAATGAGGGGAGAATGGGAGGGGGGGAAATGGGGAGTGGGGGGGAACGGGGGAGTGGGGGGGGGAACGGGAGTGGGGGGGAAACGGGGAGTGGGGGGGAAACGGGGAGTGGGGGGGGAGTGGGGGGGAAACGGGGAGTGGGGGGGAAACGGGGAGTGGGGGGGAAACGGGGAGTGGGGGGGAAACGGGGAGTGGGGGGGAAATGGGGAGTGGGGGGGAAATGGGGAGTGGGGGGGAAATGGGGAGTGAGGGGGAAATGGGGAGTGGGGGGGAAATGGGGAGTGGGGGGGAAATGGGGAGTGGGGGGGAAATGGGGAGTGGGGGGAAATGGGGAGTGGGGGGGAAATGGGGAGTGGGGGGGAAATGGGGAGTGGGGGGGAAATGGGGAGTGGGGGGGAAATGGGGAGTGGGGGGGAAATGGGGAGTGGGGGGGAAATGGGGAGTGGGGGGAAATGGGGAGTGGGGGGGAAATGGGGAGTGGAGGGGAAATGGGGAGTGGAGGGGAAATGGGGAGTGGAGGGGAAATGGGGAGTGGAGGGGAAATGGGGAGTGGAGGGGAAATGGGGAGTGGAGGGGAAATGGGGAGGGGGGGAAATGGGGAGTGGGGGGGAAATCGGGAGTGGGGGGAAATCGGGAGTGGGGGGAAATGGGGAGTGGGGGGGAAATGCGGAGTGGGGGGGAAATGCGGAGTGGGGGGGAAATGGGGAGTGGGGGGGAAATGGGGAGTGGGGGGAAATGGGGAGTGGGGGGAAATGGGGAGTGGGGGGAAATGGGGAGTGGGGGGAAATGGGGAGTGGGGGGAAATGGGGAGTGGGGGGAAATGGGGAGTGGGGGGAAATGGGGAGTGGGGGGAAATGGGGAGTGGTGTTTAGAGTAAAGAAGCGCGTGACAACGAAAGAGAAGACAAAAAGATAGAATAACAGAAAAAGAGATGGAAAGTAAAGAAAATATTGAAATATGATGAAACGAAAAAAACAGAAGGGGTAAGGAAAAGAGAAATAGCAGTAACAAGGAAGTACGTGGGATAGCTTATGTAAGAAATACGTAGGGTAGCTTATGTAGGAAATGCGTTGCGTTTAAGTTTATTTTCACGTAAACAAATAAGGGAAAACCGACGATGAAATGACTAAATGAGGAGATATGTATGATACTAAAAAGCAGGTGGAAAAAATAGAAGTTAAAAACGACTCAACTTCAACTCCAGCGTGGAATGAATTAGGTTGACTGGACGAACATGACAATGATGAGTAATCATGAATTTTTTTATCCACATCTTATTAAATCAACATAATGTAACTCTTTAGGAATGACAATTTCCATCTATTTAAAAATTCCTACCTACACTCAACCTTGAATATCAGAAATAAAGATTTGAATCTTTTCTCCTAGCGACAACACTTCAACCTCCCTCCACCCAACACGTACTGCAGGAGGATAAACTGTTGCAACACGCGGCACGACGGTGCGGAGTGATGCTGCACAGCGACGATTATTTAACTTCTCGCTAATATCGCGCCGCTCGTAACGCTAATATCGCGGCGGCAAGTTGTTGCGCGGGCGGAAGCTTAGTATCCCGGATACGATGCGGAGTCAGCCGGCCGCTCCTGGTTACTAGTGTCGTACTAAAACAAGTTGTTGCACCCGAGTCGAGTGTTCACTAAGAGAAGACGATGCAGGGTTGGCATTACATGGCAAAGCCCACCATAGAAAAAATAAAAAAAAAACACTCAACCTACGAAAAAAAACTAAAATGAGATTTTTGCGGATTTCCCTGATGCTGGTATTTGCGTGCTTTTAACGAAATTTTTGAACGCCAATTATGGGACGCAGCGGCTTTTACCTTTGGATCAATCTCGATTACCACGCAAAACGAATTCCTGACCAAAGATAAAAAAAACATCCACTTCACGGAATACTCAATCGCGAACGCCACAACGTAGGGAAGTATGCTAGCTTTCTCACTCGTCTAAAAAAACGGGTTCATTCAACCCACATGTTGCAACTCTCAATGAACTCGCCCTTGAAAATTTGTGAGCGCCGAAATCCCTCAACTGAGCACGCAACTCAGAGCTCTAACAACGCAATCAAACGTGATAGGGGAGTGTGAGGGGGCGCGTCGTTATGCATGAAGCGCTCGCCTGACAACCGCAAGAAGTTGTTGCAAGCGAAGAGGTCAGCTTCTTCTAACCCAGTGGCGCCATGGAGCTGATTGGGTCACCGTCTGCTTTAATATCTATTAAATTAGCCAAATTTGGATCGACATAACTGTCCCTTGAAGCAAATTTACGCATATTATTACACTATGTTTTTGTTAACTTGGGATTTTCAAACTACAAGAAAGGCCATCTCGAGAAGGAGGGAACGGGAGAGACCATTTCGAAAGAATCGGATAAAACTGGGAATCTATGCATAAGGTGCCTTCAAAAATGGGATACCCTGAGCTCAGCAACAGTAAATTAGGAAGGAAGAAGAAGACAAATAAAAGATAGCAAAGAAGGCATGCAGACTGAATGAAGCAAAGTTGGCGCGAAAAATGTAAGTCTCGGAAGCCCATCTATGATAACCTACAAGTTCTCTCTTTGAGGCGCCAGTCCTCGAAGCATATGATAGGCAAACCTAACTATCCTATCTGATGGCCCCTGAGGGGAGATGTGTGCAACAACACAGGAAAATTTATACGAAAGATCAAGAGAAAGATCTGGATCTTGCACATAACAAAATAAATGAACTGAGATAAATGTGAATCAAATGAAAGAAATAAACTCGGAATAAAAATATCCTCAAGATTAATGAGATACTGTGCAAAAATAGTAAGAAAATCTAAGACAAGGTTACAATTCAGCCATTTCATCATACATAGCTAGATCTTGAATGTAAAGCTCCCGAATGCAACGTTTACCGCTGCCCTCCAAAGCAAAGCACGGTAAAGGAAATAAAAGCAACACAACGGGTAAATGAATACATGAATAAATAAAGAAAACAATGCGATCAATCTTAAAATAACAGTTTTGCTAACTTAACACGTTGACTGCGATGCGTTAAACTGAAATTCAATATGCAACTAAAATTTCGCGTCAAAAGCAGTTGGTAATTTTATAAATACCAAACATTAACTGGGCCCAGTAAATATCATAAATTTTAAAACCTAGTCAAAACTTTTACAAAAGGCCCATCGACGTGTCGTATCCCAAGCGACGTGTTAATCAGCAAAAAAAAAATTACTTCCAATATCGGCCAAAATTACGACCGATAATGCTGTCATATTCAACAATGCAGTTGGCACCAGGCGCAACAAATCGACAGAAAATAACCAGGTGAGACAGTTACCGTCACTGAATTGGACATCAGTAATGGGACATACAATCCAGATGCAACGGCGCATGGGTCACAGAAATTTTATTGGAGACAAATGGAAAAGATGTAGAAGCTAGAAAAAATATAAATAGCAAAAATTCAAGCACCACAAAGAGACAGAGCTGAGAATAAGACGCGGAAAGAGCAAGAGACGCCGGGCACTGGAGTCCAACACGTGACCTTTCCATGACACGCCCTCGCAATCCCGGAGGAGATTGGGGGAGGGAGAAGGGGGGTTTTGCTGGAATTCCCCCCTCAAGATAGAGGGTGATGCCCCCTGCCTCTGCCCACTTGACACGCAGGAACTAAATATAAAAACGACCAATATTTCAAGAGACGTAATTAGATTACAACTTCGTTTAGCACGTTGACTGCTATGGGTTAAACTCAAGTTCAATACTCAACACGTTCCCCGCGTATTGGGCCACATGTGTATCATTCGGTAAATTGCTTTATTCATGTACCGGTATAAACGAATGACGTTTCATACGTTTCGTGATCTTTAAAAAAAACTACCGTTATTACACGAGGTGAAATGTTATCGTGCGAGTGTATTCTTCATATTTCTTAGGATGGATAAAATGTATTCGAGCAGTGAAGTCGGTTTCCCAATTCTGCTTCTTACAACCTAACCAAACCAACCGTTAAAAAAAGGGGGAAACGCGGTGAACGTGTCAAGCCTCCTTAACTAGAACGAAGGTATTCCCAAACAGAAGGAGGAAGGCACCATTTAAAATGAAATTGAGGTAACAGGAATTAATGCACTAAGTCGGTTAACACACCCGGCGCGGATTAGATTGGATGTTAGTTTAAGCTTCCCTAACAGCAACAAAGGCGTTTCAAAGAGAAAAAGAAGGAAGGCACCATTTAGTGTGAACTTGAGGGACCGCGAAGTCTATGTACAAAGTACATAGAAACGGTAAGTTGAGAAAAAAGTTTATCAAACAAGATTTACGTTGAAGAAAAAAGTAATAGCTAGTGGAAAACAGGACAGCAGTGAACCGAAAAAAGATGACCCATAGCAAAAAGCCCACTCTATTTCGACAAAAGAAGGAGTTACCTAACCTTTAGTTCGGGACCTCACATACTCCCCTTGGGAGCGCTAATGCTCAGACACAAGTCGTATCCCTGTAAAGGCGCACATGGTCCCACACCCTACGCATAGAAACAGCATTATTAAAAAAGCTTGAAAATAGGATGAGATTTGACAAAGAAAGTAATAGGTTCTGGAGAGAGGACAGCAGCGAACAAAAAAAAAAGCCGCAACAAAACAAAATTTTTTAATGCACCAAAAGGAAGGCCTATAATTAACCTTCAGCCAGCTCTAGACCTCAAATAATGTTCACGGGAACTCTAATTTCCATAGATACAATACTTGTTTCCCCCTGTGAGGTCAAGCGTGCACAAACAAAGGAGGCTTTCATATGCAAATAAGAAAAAAACAATGTTTCTCACAGCTTCATTCGAATTATAACTGAAACGTGGCGTGGTTCCAGCTAACACTATCAGCAGCAGAGGTGGGGTATCAGCCACTACCAGCAGTGTTGGCACCAGCCCCCACCACCAGCAGTGGTGGTTCCAGTCACCACTACCAGCAGCAGGAGCAGTGGTACCAGCCCCCACCGCCACCAGCAGTGACAGTACCAGTCATTACCACAACAACCAACAGCGGTGGTTCCAGTCACCACTACCAAGCAGCAGGAGCAGTGGTACCAGCCATTACCACCAGCAGGGACGGCACCAGCCACCATCGGAAGTGAGCTTCACTGCACTAATTACGAACAAAAATAGGCAAGGTGAAGACGCGACGAAGATCCCCCCAATTAGGATCAAATTTCAGCGAGTGGCGGGGAATGGACTGCCACACAGGCCGTAAAACAGAGCTAATAAACGAAGCTGCTTTATGGTAAACCAGGGGTGCACTTGTAGAGACGTGAGATAGTGTTGCAGCTCTGTTGATCGTGATGAAAAACCTGTACTTCATCCTACTTGAAATTTAAACGCAACGCATTTCCTACGTAAGCTACCCTACGTATTTCTTACATAAGCTATCCCACGTATTTCCTCCATAAGCTACTCTACGTATTCCCTACATAAGCTTTTCCCAAGTGACTGTTATACCAGGGAAGTTAAAAGTACACCGCAGAATTTCAAGGCAATCGCATCCGTTTGCTCATTTTAGCTATGCCTATATTTTCGTTTACGCGAGTTTAAATTTAGAGATCAATATTATGACTTACATTTGAGCAGCACCACATCTTCAGGCTCCTCGCTGCTCTCACGGATGGTTCTCATGGCTGAACATCAGCTATGGTCACTGGCTTGTGTCAATGGGGGCTGGTGTGCCGCGAGCATCGCAACTGGTCACCATTTAATGTACACCACTAGTGAGTCTCACTACTAGTGTTGGCGGCCACTAGTACAGAGCTATGAATTACTGAACTGCACAACTGTTGTCCTAGACGGCCACTAGAACAGAGCAACGAATTAGTGAACTGCACAACTGTTGTTCTAGACGGCTAATAGAACAGAGCTTCAAATTAGTGAACTCCACGACCGTTGTTCCAATTCACTTTAAACGCTTTCAGAAAATGAGTATAACTCGTCTCTAGCATTCACCAAGTACTCACATTTAACACTGGTAGAAACAATATGAATGAACTGAACTCGAGAACTTCATAATATGTAAGCACATCTGCATGAGGTAAGGAAATTAAACTTAGTGAATTACGGCAACAAGTTTTCCTAAATCATTATTATTATTATTATTATTATTATTATTATTATACAGGGTGTTTCAAAAATACACGGCATAATTTCAGGTATGTATTTCCCACATGTAGACAATCAAAATAGTTCATTACAACATATGTCCGGAAATGCTTCATTTCCGAGTTATGGCCTTCACAACATTGAAATTCACCGGAACGTTTTTCTTTCCGCAGGTCGTTGCCGTCAAAGGACACATTAAGAGGGCACTCTGACAGATCATTCCTAGGCGAAGGTTAAATTCAGTGTTGTGTTTGGCGTTCGACTGTGTGTCATGTACACAAATCAGGAGCTGGCAGAGATGCACTTGATCTACGGTAAGGCAGACGGCAATGCTGCGCTGGCTCGTCGTTTGTACCAGGAGAGGTACCCACAGCGACAATGTCCAGATCGGAAGACATTTGTAAGTCTCCATCAGCGTCTGTGCGAGTATGGAAAATTTGACTCTCCTGGATTGGGAAGGGGACGACCAAGATCTACAACTCCAGAAGAACAGGAGGAGATTCTGGAGATTGTGAACAGAACTCCTTCTATCAGCACACGAAGGTTAGCGTTGCAAGTGAATGTTCCCCATACGACTGTCTGGAGACTGCTGAAAGAGTATCAATTGTATCCTTACCATTTGCAACGTGTACAGGCGCTGTCACCAGCAGATTACCCTGCACGAGTTAGGTACTGTCAGTGGTTCTTGCAGCAATGTGCTGCAAATCCGAACTTTCCTGCCTTAGTATTATTTACAGATGAAGCACAGTTCACACGAGATGGCATAACAAATCTCCACAATCAGCATGTATGGGCGTATGAAAACCCAAATGCAACTGTTGTATCTCATCACCAGGTGCGGTTCTCCCTCAACATGTGGGCCGGTATCATTGGTGATCGGTTAGTTGGACCCCATGTACTTGTAAACAGACTTACGGGGCAGGCGTACACAAACTTCCTGGAAAACATCATACCTGATGTTTATGACGACACTCCACTGATCGATCGTCAGCACGCTCACTTCTTGCATGACGGCGCTCCTGCACACTTCAGTCGTACGGCTCGCCGGTACTTGGATCGAAGATTTCCTGATCGATGGATAGGTAGAGGTGGCCCAATTGCTTGGCCTCCACGCTCACCTGATCTGAACCCTCTCGATTTCTACTTGTGGGGCCATTTAAAATCATTGGTTTATTCGTCTCCGGTGCCTGATTTGGAATCCCTTCGGAATCGAATTGTGGCACGCTCTGAGGACATACGCAACATTCCTGGAGTGTGGGATCGTGTTCGCAGGTCAATGAGACATCGATGTGAGGTCTGTATTCAAGCAGGAGGTGGTCATTTTGAACATCTTCTGTAATGGCAACGACCTGCGGAAAGAAAAACGTTCCGGTGAATTTCAATGTTGTGAAGGCCATAACTCGGAAATGAAGCATTTCCGGACATATGTTGTAATGAACTATTTTGATTGTCTACATGTGGGAAATACATACCTGAAATTATGCCGTGTATTTTTGAAACACCCTGTATAAGAAAGTTTTAGCCTCCCTTAACCACGACAAAGATGTTCCAAGAGAAGAAGGAGGAAGGCACCATTTAGTATGGAGTTGAGGGAACGTGGAATCCATGCACAAGGTGCACAGAAACAGTAAGCTAGGAAAGAAGTTCATGAAATAAGAAAAAAGTTGAAGAAGAAAGTAGTAGATGCTGAAAAACAGGACAGCAGTGAACCGAAAAAAGATGGTCCGTAACGAAACAAAAACCTATTTTAATACAACAAAAAGGAAGCCTACCTAACCTTTAGCTCGGGAACACACATGGTTCCCCTGGGAGCGCTAATTCCCATAGATACAATAGTTGTATCCCCCTGAGGGGTTTTCCTAAATCATAAAAAGTATTGATTTATTATAGATTAGTTTTAGCCTCTCTCAATCACAACAAAGAAGTTAAAAGAGAGATAGGATGTAAGCACTATATAGCATGGAGTTAAGGGAACGCGGAATCTATGCACAAGGTGAGTTCCCGCACAGGATCCCGCGCGCATAGAAAGTCAGTTAAGTAGAAGATTATAAAACAAGATAAAAGTTGAAGAAGAAAGTCACAGGTGCTGAACAACAGGTCAGTAGTGAACCGAAAGAAGATGGTCTTAGCAAAACAAAGAACATTTTATTTCAACAAAAAGAAGGCCTACCTAACTCAAAGTTCAGGACCTCACATTTTCCCTTGGCAGCGCTAATTCCCATGATTCACATGGATACAATAGTTGTCTCCCCCTGAGGGGATCATAAAAAGTAACAATAGCGAAGTATTACTGCTCAGTATATTGCCTTCTCCCCCTGCACATCAGAGGCAACGCCTGTTTCAACGAGTGTGACTTTGCAATCTAAAATAACACAAGCTCACACACTCAATTGCGGTCAAGTTAAAGCCAACACTGTACAAAGTTACACATACGATAAAATGGAGAACCGTACGTTTGCAACTTCCTGCACTATTAGGCTTGTTTTCTTTCAATAGAAGTTCTCTGGTTAGCTCTTCAAGACATGAACATGTGGTTTGTGACCGTTTGTCTCATTTTGGCCATGTCCTTGTCTATTTTGATATTTTGGTTACTCGAATGTTTAATTCATACATCAGTTATGAAATATGTCAGTCATTAAGAACGAGGAAAACGTATTTATGTGAGATTTCTACACCTGCTTAACTTACACAAATCAGGTGGATGGAAAAGAATCTTTGATTATTACTCAGTCTGTGCGTACATATACAGAGCTGATGCAGTTGGGCTGAAATGTCATCTCTACCCAGTGTACTTCCATTATTTTACTTGAACTAATTCACAAGGGAAATATATAAAAAGCTGCATTAATTATTGATTTATAAATGAAACATTTTTTCCCCATTTGCAAACCAGCTCTTTAACCTCACTCACTCACAGAACTTGTTTACAAATATTCTCTTTTTTTGTCATTTATTTTTAATATGAAAATATTAGCATCACAAACAATGAAAAAATTCCAATTTATTAGACGAAAATAAAATGAAATATTTATAAAAGAACACAGAAATACACGTATTTTAAAAGCAAAGCACCTAAATTTCGCACACATTTTAAATCTGTCAATGTTGCTCAGGCGTGCGATCTCGGTTGACACGACCAGCTTATAGCAGAAACTTGAAAATGGAAAAAATTCCGAGGAAATTGATCACCTCTACTAATAAAACGTTTCGGAGTCCCGTTTATTTGACTTAACCATGGCTGAACATCATCCAATGCTGCTATAGCGTGATATCTACTACACTTTAGCGTGAGATCTACCTCTAGCTAGTACTATAGCGCGAGGTTAGATAGGTTACTAATGGATATTACTAATTTCCATGCATTGAATTTAGCGATAAAAAATTTGTACATCTCAAACTGCTCATGGGCAGGCAATTTATGGCGGTAGACCTCACGCTATGCTATAGTAGCACCCATCATCCAACACAGCACAGATCTGCACCACGCAGACAACAACGGCCACAGCGCCACTCAAGGCCACTCGCTAATGCCACAAATTAACACAAGAGTACGCGACGCTGCCCAACTGCAGCCCCCAAGTGCGGCACCGGCGACACCAACACAAGTGCGGCACCGGCAACACCAACACACACAACCAACACAAGTGCGGCATAGGCGACACCAACACACAACCAACACAAGTGCGGCACCGGCGACACCAACACACACAACCAACACAAGTGTGGCACCGGCGACACAAACACACACAACCAACACAAGTGCGGCATAGGCGACACCAACACAAGTGCGGCACCGGCAACACCAACACACACAACCAACACAAGTGTGGCACCGGCGACACAAACACACACAACCAACACAAGTGCGGCATAGGCGACACCAACACACAACCAACACAAGTGCGGCACCGGCGACACCAACACACACAACCAACACAAGTGCGGCACCGGCAACACCAACACACAACCAACACAAGTGCGGCACCGGCAACACCAACACACAACCAACACAAGTGCGGCACCGGCAACACCAACACACAACCAACACAAGTGCGGCACCGGCAACACCAACACACAACCAACACAAGTGCGGCACCGGCAACACCAACACACACAACCAACACAAGTGCGGCACCGGTAACACCAACACACACAACCAACACAAGTGCGGCACCGGTAACACCAACACACACAACCAACACAAGTGCGGCACCGGCGACACCAACACACAACACAATAACGCAAGGAAGACCGACGCATAACGCTACATTCGATTTTTGCAGCTCTTTTTCTCTCGTCGGTAGCGAGTTACTGACGAATCTCTAAGAGCATTGTGCCTTAAAAATTTAGCAACACGCTTCGCATTCATGCGTGAGGTTTAATTAAGGTTGTTTGTTTACAGGGAGCTGAAGCTAAATACACAAATTGACCATTACTTGCTAACTTAGCCCTCCCAAATGACAAAAAACGTATTCCCACGATAGGAAGGTATCATTTAGAATGGATTAAAGGAACAGGGAATCTATGCCACAAGGTTTGTTTCCACACTTTGAGCATAGGAACAGCAATATTGAACAAAAGTTCACAAACAAGATAAAGGTTAATGAAACAATAGGTACAGACGAATAATGGGCAGCAGTGAACCAAAAAAAAAAGGGTCCGTAACGAAAAAAGGCCTACCTAACTTTCAGCTAGATACCTCACATCTTCTTCCTGGGAACGCCAATTTACCGTAAGGGTAAAGGGAGCCTGAGGGCCAATTTACCATAAGGAAACGCCTAAAGGAAGGACCATTTAGTATGGTCTATAGAAAACTGGAAATCTATGCACAAGATATGTTCTCACACAAAATACCCTCGGTGTCGTAACACCAAGTTAAGAGGAAAGAAGAACATAAAAATAAATAGCAAACAAAGCATAAAATCGGAAAGAAGTAAAGCAGGCACGGAAGAAGTCCCGAAGGTAACCAAATAGTATCTTTCTGGAGACGTAACCGAAGGGGTCGTTTTCCAGGAAAACGGAAAACGAAAAAATAGAGAAATACATGGTACAAACTATAACGATGCTAATAAAATTTCTGCAGCAAGCCGCGAGCACGCATCAGAGACAGCTACAACGCCCCCCCGCCGTGCGTCAGGCCTACAGCCCGCATCCAACCAACGTCCGTGTTTGTGTGTTGACATCCGCAGCCACTTGTCAAAATTATCCCACTGAACAGAGCAAGCGTATCTGTGCTACGAGATGGAGGAAATCCCAGGGTAGAATTCGTTAGTCCTAAACTGCTAAGCGGACGAAGTGAACGCAGTTGTTCTAATTCTGTACATATCTATTTTAAACGTGGTGTTTCATAACCCTTAACCCTAAATATTAACCTGATGATTGTAAAATAAAAATTGCGGAAAAAGGAGACGAAAAAACACCGATAGAAGTTTTAGCTTGTTTAAGATTTTCAACAGCTTTAAAAGAAACACAATGAGGCAGAAATCCTCCATCGTGTCTGGATTGTCTATAATCAATAAGTTGTCAATTTCACTCGGTCTTTCCCGCACTAATTCAGTGCTGGATAAAAGTTTTTGTCATCCATTTACCTATCATTTGCCTAATTAGAAAATTTCGAGCTCTAGTTTAGAGCTAAAAGTACAGGTAGTTCAGAGAACCAATTTATGTCGAAAATTTAAAACACAACTGAGCAAAATTTATTGACAGCCAAAAAAAATCAAATGAAAATAACTGGGAGAGAAGAGTATTCGGTTATCGCTCAAAACAATACATCAGTATTCAGAGACGTGATCTTAATTCGAAATATCAGCGTAGAGATGATTGTCTCAGAAGACTAATTTCTAACATTCTGCTCGTAGTATTCCATTCTTGCACGCAGATCCACAAATCAACCAGGTCCTTTGGACTCTATTTGTGTAGACCAGTTTGAATATTCGCCGCAAATTTGCAATGGGATTAAAATCAGGTTATTGGGCCAAACCTCAGAAAGACGCCTATTTTTTATTCGTGAAAAATCCTCTCGTTGATTGGCAGTGTCTTTTGGCATCGTCCTGCTGAATTTCTCCACTTGCGCCGCCCATGGAATTATTTTAAGCTCGGGAACAACTTATGATTCAATACCTTATGCTTCATGTACGTGGAACTATACATTTTTCCATCAATGATGTGGAGCTCCACTATACCCTAGTCAGGTCGACAGTCCATTCTATGGTTGGATGGAGCTAGGCAGTCCCAGTTTTCTCCTCCAAACATGAGCTTCGTTTCGCTGAACAGTTAATTCCATCTCACCTTATACCCCGTTCGCAAAACTCGTCCTTTGTCAAGCGGTCTTAGGTTAACGTTATACGGATCTTCACATGTTTCGCTGTAAAAAAAATGAATTTTGCATGGAGGGAAGGCATATGTAGACAACTTCGATAGAATTCTTTGGTTGCTGTTTTTTGACTGTCGTGAACTTCTGGCTCTTTTTGTCGCTGTGGACTGGTTACCATTGGTTCATATGTTCCCTCACGCAGCAGATCACCTCGACAGCTGCACGTGATCTTGCAAGGAGCTCCAACCCTTGGCACATCAGAAACTGTCCCTGTATCATGATGCTTTCAAACTATTGGGACAGAGGAGTGTGGAACCTCTGCCCGTTTAGCAATTCGCCTGTGCGTTAATCCTTCGCTACTAAGTCCCTACTATTTGCCTTTCCGTAGCTTCGAGTATTTCTTTAACTTTCGGAAGTTCTTAAATCAAGATACTGAAATTTTGAAATTAAAGAACAATGTTTTCCCTTATGAATTTGGTGAAATTATTTTTCTCCTCGCATTTCTATGATTAGCATATTTTCTGGTCGTCGACAAATTTCATTGTTAAAATATTCTGGCCAAAATATTTGTTCTTCGAACTATCTGAACGTTTTATTTTAAAACAGCGCTCCAAATTTTTAAATTGCTTAAAAAATGTAATTGTGCTAAAACTAGAGTCTTATCCCCTTGCACTTGAAATATAGTTGTGCTCGAGCACAAAATTGAGCGTATATGGTACGAGTAAGTTCACGGAAAACAGCATCGCTCACAATTTTAAGAAACTCGTCCAGTATTTTTGGACAAAAAAGCGATAAATAAATTTCTCTTCGTAGCTATGATACATGAGTGCAGCAAGAATAATTCCACGACGAAGAGACTAGCGACCGCAGCTTGATGAGCGAGCTACTCACCACGAAGAATGCGTTTTTTTCTATGCCAGACTATGAACTACACGTAAATGCGTTTTTCCCTTCACTCCACCGAAATAACATACACTTAATTTGAATAATATTGAAATTAGCAAACTCTATAAACTTTTAATTTTAATTTTGGAGTGCCAATTCTAAAATTTCACCCAGCCGCCCGCACCGCTAACGCCGCAGCTGTTATGCGGATGTATAGCCTACAGGCGCTCATTACCACAGGCTGCGGAGCCTTCAACTAGTCACTGTATTCGATTTAATCAATTGATTTCAAGATATAAGGCTTTTTGGAGCCCCGTCAGTGACTAACAAATGCAGAAACAAAACCTAGCCACAAAAAATTCCTCTCACAGCGAAGCAAACTTGCGCTATACATAAGCAGTCAAGCCTAAATTCTCACACAAGAGCTGAATTTGCTGCCAATCTAGGTTTCAGTAGTTAAGTTTTCGACGTAAATACACTGAAGAGTAACTCACAGCGTCAGCTGCGATGACGTAAACTGGTTGGAAATACGGTCCCTGTACACGAGTTACTGAGAACGTCACAGCGTTAAACTTACCCAGCAAGCTTGAGCTCAATATCGTTGATTCAAACTTACGTAATTATGAATACGGTTTTTACTTAATGATTGTGCTGTACTTCTACAATACTCCTAAAAATTACGGGATTACCTAAGGTTGATTTTGAGCTAACACGCCCACATGAGTCACCACAACACTTGTAGGTTAAACATTTTTTCGATAGGCCAACCCTTCAATGTCGTTATACATCTTTCACACATCTTACATACAGTATAGTATAATAGGTAAATGTGAAGCGTTTGGTAATAATCGCTTTTCTAGTTTTCGAGGCATTAACATAGTTAATAAGGTTAAAATAAACGTTTTCTTCTAGGGTAATTCATCAAATATCGAACTGAACTGATTATCGAACAACTTTGAAAATATGCGCGTAATAAATTTCGTAAGCATCCAAACTTGCACAGTGCCGGTGATCTTACACCTAAAACTCCTATTTTAGTGATAAGAACTCATTTCTGTGAGCTGCAAACTGCTACCAGCTGTTGCGAACACATTTTCTGTACGACCCTTACAAATTGGTCATATTTTTTTACTTGAAAAATCTTACGCACCTCGGGAAAATTGCGACGGTTTAACTGTTGTTGTGCCAACGTCAGCCCCCCGTCATAACTAGAGAGTAGTGTTGTCAAATGATGTTCTGTTGCTGTATTTATTTCTTTCCCGCTAAAAACTTGATAATTATTCCATGTTCGACATTCAGTTCCTATTTCATGTCAGTATTAAATACTGAACAAAGGTGTTCGAATCAAAATTCCTTAAAAATTATGAATTTATGCCTCGAACAAGGCTTTTCGATTCTTAATTCTTTTAAATAACTGAATCGATCTATTGAACGCCTGTTTCCCGAGGTGCGTAAGATTTTTCGAGTGAAAAAATTCGACCAATTTGTAAGGGTCGTACAGAAAATGCGTTCGCAACAGCTGGTAGCAGTTTGCAGCTCACAGAAATGAGTTTTTATCACTAAAATAGGAGTTTTAGATGTAAGATCACTGGCACTGAGCAAGTTTGGATGCTTACTAAATTTATTACGCGCATATTTCCAAAGTTGTTCGATAATCAGTTCAGTTCGATATTTGATGAATTACCCTATTGTGCTTGAGCTTTCCCTCATACCCAACGGGGAAAATCGCAGCGCCAGCGCCGGGATACGAACCCGCGACTTCAACATACAAGTCCGATCCCTTAACCGCTGTGCCACTGTTGTGTCCCGAGTACGAACCGTTAAGTTTTCACCACAAAAAAGGAGTAAGGACGGTTGAACGTGAGTCCGACATCTGGACTGCTATAAAAAAGAGTCCTGCAATTCAGCATAAACCCGGCGTGAGAAAGGGCAACGCTTACCCAGCGAGGGCTCGACCGTTACAAAAAAAGAGGCAACACCTGCGCTCCCAGGGGCAGCGTGGCAACAGCGTGGCACCAGCGTGGCACCAGTGTGGCAGCGGACGGCAACAGCAGATGGCAACGGCTGGCGCTACCCGAGGGCGCGGCTGGGCCTAAGCGACGACGGGGGTGTTCAGCTGCGGCATTTGCTGCATGCCCCAGAAGTAACGGTCACGGCGCGAGAATACTTAAAGGGTACGACGAGGGCTAGGGCATCATCACTATAGAGCGAAACTCCGTCGCTTAAAGATCTCTCGGTGCCGCTTTCTTTAATTTGTAAAACTTGTATACGGTAGGCACACCGTATTAGTCCCTGACTCTGTGTTAATCTTCACGTAAAAGACTTTAACGTACAATTCGAGATCTTGTCATCATACCCCGACATCGCTGCGTACCCAAAAGATGCGTAAGACTTATGTAGCAATTGTTCCTAAATTTGCTAGTCTCGTCTACCCCATTGTCATATTCTGTGTACATCTTTCATTATAACAAGTACAAACGATGTGGCCACGTTGAAAGAATCGTGTTTTCTTTCGGAAAATAACTCCTTTGATTTTTAGACTTGAAAAGAAAGAAAATTTGAAAAATCATAAACTCGGATTCTACAAAAAAAAGAAGTATATAACAAAATGGTGGGCAGCGAGTGTGGGATCATAACCCATTAAAACTTAACGTCTCCGCAAGAGACCGCTGTTGCCACGCTACCTATTCAAAAAAAAAATTAGATGTTTAACGTAACATGAATGGCCACATGATTAGGAAGTTTATTTCACTCATCATTGTACCCATTCTATTCACATAATTTATGTCATTGTATTGATTTACTTGTGTATTTCCCATGTGATTTATTGTCATTATTTGCACCTTGTGTCAGTGTATTGATTTATTTCGTGTGAACTTGTACCATATTTACTATTTTGATGCTTTACCCATTTATTGTCTCATTTCCATTGCGTAATTTAACCCATTTACCTTTCTAATATGATTATTGTGCCTATTCAAAACCCCATTTTATCCCCATTATGACCCTATTTTCTATTACTGTTGTTGATGTTATTGACGATTCATTTCTTTCTGTGCATTTGGAAACTTATTGTGCAAAAAAAAACTCAATTATGTGTCACGAGAAGAGGTCCCGCCTCCTTGTTAACATTTCATTAACAAGAAGACCAGGTTCTCGGAATTGAGGGAATGGCGCACCTCCACAACATTATATAAACAACACAAAATTAAAGCGATAATTAGCATTACAGTACATATACTAAAAAAAAAATGGTACTCACCGACGAAAGCTGATACCACTTACTCAGCGCAATTTTTCTGAGCGCTCTTATTCTTCGGTGAGCTGTAATGCTAGTGCTAACGGGGTTTTTAAACACATTAAAATGTTAAGGAATTTCTTATGATGAGACCCTGGTACAAAGCATTAATTGACATCTACTGGAATTGCAAGTAACACATGTTTACGAACATCACCCTGCCTAATTGACCGGTCAATATCCTTTAAGTTAATTACACTCGGGACATATACAATGAAACAATGCCTAACTGATGTGTTGGCACATTCCAACTTCACGAAGGCTTGCCATCCAGCCTCGGACCACAAGTTCAGTTAACCAAAGGCAGCTTCAGTTCAATCCCTGTTTCTCACACGGTGCATATACTGTCTTTGGACGTTTTTATGAAGAAGTCGTGCTTGCAATCAATAGGAGCAAAAAGGAAAGCCGCCCTCCTGTGGAGCAACAAAAATTTTTAACAATTACTTTAATTCTGCAATTCTCTCATACATATATATATGCACATATTCCACATTTAATTCAACTGCTCCAATTTTTTTTTTTACGTTATATGAACCTATCGTTTCTAGCGGTATCTATTGTAACAAAAGCACGAGCCTTACCCTCCCTTACGAAGTAATTAACATTTTTCTTTGAACAACCTCCACGTTACGGAATCTTCTTCTTTCTGCAAAAGTGAAGAAAAAAAATGTAAATTTTTAATTCGTTGATTCCCCAGAAAAGTATACATATCTCAACAGGTTTCGTTTCTCACTTATTTTCCAGAGTATCACATTTAATTCAACACCTATTCACGACGCAGAGTAACACAAATTTTTTTTAGGTATAATAATGCCTAGCCGCGAAGCACCTTATTGAGAGGCCCGCAACACCTTACTGACCCTTGTTATCGTGTTAGCCAAAGTGTTCCTTTTGGGACTGCCCTCTTTCGAATAACGACCAATAGTCCCCCTCTTACTTCCTCTAAACAATCGTCTGCTCCGTACCATTGGCTGCTCTCGGGGTTATACGCTTCCTATTCGCTGTGAGTAGAGCACGCCTTTTTCGCCCTTATTTTGTGTGTTAATTCTTGAAGTCTACGTCCGTTGGCGGGAAAGCTTTCTCACGCCTCAACCCTCTGGCCTAGGCCTCGCGGTCAACAAATCTTGCCTTTCGCTGTAACCCAACACTGCCTTCGTTGTTCGCACTCTTGAGTTTTGATTACGAAGCACAACCCTAGCCTCAGCTCGAGTGTCAACATAAATTTATGTTGACTGTAAACATTCAGGCCTACACAAATGTTAGAGTAATCTACTCGTTCCGTTGGAATGTGCCAAACACAGTTTTATAAACTCACAATTTTAGTTCAAGCAACGAAAATAAAATGCGCACAAAATTCGTCACACATAATTACAAGAATTTTCATTGATTAATTCGCAAAATTGATTATTCTGAACCGATTCTCGACAATGTCTGTGTATTTGGAAACATATTGTACGAAATATTGTATTTAAACTTCTAATTTGAAACTCTAAAATTGCTATCAGTGTTCATTGTGAATCTATTTTGCTTCGCCAATTTTGCCCTAATTATCAGTTGAAACCATGGCTGGGGACGATAATGAAAGTAATCAAAGTAACAATGGTGAGAACAATCAAAGTAGCTTTGTCACTTTAAATCACGCAATTGAACTGCCTAAATTTAATGGTGAAGGCTGTGTAACATCATTTTTAAAACACTTTCAGACCAGAGTTGACATTTACACTAATGATAAAGACTTGCAATGTCGTTATTTGAAAAATGCTCTTACTGGGAAGGCTTGGGATTCTTATGTTCTCAAGTCCGACCAATTGATCACACTGGAAGATGTCAAGACTTGGCTTGTTTCTGTTTACAAGGGAGCCATGAATTACCGAAAGACAGTCCACAAAATTCTATTTAATTTGCATCAAGAGAATGATGAGACTGTGAATGCCTTTGCAACTCGCGTTCTTGCTAGCTGGAAGGACGTATTCGGTCCAGAATGGCACTACGAGGATAGCAAAGCACAAAAGATACTCATTCCTACTATCATTAAAAATATGAATCCCAAGATCAGTGAAAAATTATCTCATGATTTTGATCCTGAGAGTGTGACAAAACTCCTAGACAAAGCGAGGTCAATTGAGGAGTCTTTGATCGAAGAAAGAACTATGTTGAGCCGGAAGAGGCGAATTCACGAAAGTGATGTGGTGGTTGAGAAGTACCAATACAATTCACCACAAAAGCGAGCGTACCAGCCTAAAAATCCATTCAAATGGCAAAGTGCTTCACACAAAAATGCTCGCCCATTTAATAATTATCAACGCAAATTCAATGGCCATCCGAGTCAGAATGGTGACATCGCCGCAGTAAAGTCAAAAAACTTCCACAGCAACCGAAAAGCTTTTCCCCCGTGATTTTGCTAAATATTGAACAGAAAAAATGCTCCACTTTCGTTGATTCAGGCTCTTCCGTGACTCTTGTGAAATCTTGTGTAATTAGCAAATTATTCAAAACTCCACCCCGAATTAAACGATGCACTAAAGTTTTTTGTTCTGTTAATGGAGATAATCTCCACACTCGAGGTACGATTGACTTGAAATTTAAACTAGGTGATGTTGAGTATTGCCATTCCGCTATTATTGTGGAAGATTCTTACTTCCCCGGAGCTGTCTTGATAGGCCGAGATTTCCTTAAGAGATTCGGTATTGAAATAAAATACAGTCAGCACGAGAAAGGTCACGTGAGGATTAATGATAGGATTTACCCATTTCAATCAGTTGCTGCTTCTAATTCAGTAAATTTCGTGAAACAATCTGAGGATGCATCATTCAGTGTCGCGAGAATGTCACATGATCTGACTGTTGAAGGAGGCACGTTATGTCACTCCTATTTGAGAGTTCCCAAGCACATGATTGGAAAAACAGTCGTTCTAAAACAGAGCGTTACGTGCAAAGGAATAGCAGTGCCTCGCACGTTAGCCACAGTCCGTGATGGCGCCGTACCAATAGTCTTTGTAAATTATAATGATAAGAATGTTCTTGTACCTAGAAATAAAATTTGTGCTACCCTAGATGTTGCTATTGAAGAGCCGGAGTCTGGTTCAGACGAAAGCGAAAGTGATGCTCGAGCGCAGACGCGGCGCAAGGCCTATGAGGCGGTGGTTGTAGTGCACAGCGACCATGGATGTAGGCAAGCTAGCGAGTCAGCTCAATGCCGCTCTGACCAGCAGGCAGAGATTGGGAACAGCAGACTCATACGCGTCGCAGAGAAACGCAATGAACCTGAATTCGATGAAATGATAGACGATGTTGATTTGTCTCACTTGAACTTAGATCAGAGAACGACCCTTGTAAATTTGATTAACAAACACAGGAATGCGTTCGCGGTTGGAGACGAGATTGGTCATGCGCGAAATGCTGTGCATAGATTAGACGTTCAGGGACACTCCCCCATCAATACACCGCAGTATCGAGTCCCCCACGCTACAAAGCAATTGGTTGAAGAGCATGTCCAGGAGATGCTCAGGCAAAAAGTTATTGAACCAAGTTTTTCGCCTTGGTCTTCCCCAATCTTAGCTGTACGTAAAAGTGATGGTTCACATCGGATCGTAGTTGACTTCCGACTTATCAATAAGATTTGTAGGAAGGACTCTTTCCCAATTCCGAATATGACAGACACCTTGGAATCTCTAAAGAGCTCAAACTTGTTCACCACTTTAGATATGAGAAGCTCCTATCATCAGATCGAACTGTCCCCAGAGAGCAGAGACATTACCGCTTTCAGAACGCCTACAGGTAGTTATAGGTACTGCCGTTCGCCTCAGGGTCTTATCACTTCTGCAGCTGCACTCCAAAGGGCAGTTAATATGGCTTTTTCTCCATTCATTTCAAAATTTCTGTTCTGTTATGTTGACGACATCATTATTTACTCTAAAAATTTCGAGACTCATGTCGAACATTTGGATAAGGCGCTGCTTCAAACGGCTGCTTCAGGCTTCAAATTAAGTCTCAAGAAATGCCAATTTGCGGCGAGCAGCGTGACTTTCCTTGGTATCAAAGTCAGTTCAGAGGGACTAACTCCCAGACCTGACAAAGTGCGAGCTTTAGCGGATGCTTTGAGACCTAGGAGTGTTAAAGAGGTGAAGAGATTCTTAGGCTCTACCGGATTCTTTAGAAAGTTCATTAAAAATTATGCTCATATCGCGGCACCTCTAACCGAGCTTACAAAAAAGACGAACGTATTTAAATGGACTGACGTCCATCAGCGAGCTTTCGATGACTTGAAAGATAAACTTGTGTCTGCGCCTATACTTAAATTTCCTGACTTTCAGAGAGAGTTTGTGTTGCACACTGATGCCTCGGGCATTGCAATTGGAGGAGCATTACTTCAGATGCACGACGGCATTGAGTTGCCTGTGGCATACTATAGCCGGAAGTTAAAGGGAAACGAACTTAAATATTCTGCAACAGAACTCGAAGCTCTTGCCATTCACGATTCAATCAAGCATTATGATGCGTACCTGTACTTAAACGAGTTCGTCGTGGTGACAGATCATCGCCCCTTAACTTTCATTTTTGCTAATAAAACAGGTAATCACCGTATTTCAAGATGGGCTCTGCTTCTTCAGGAGTATAATTTCTCTGTTCGGTACAAGCCGGGAGCACAACACCATTTGCCCGACTATTTGTCTAGATCCGAAAGAATCGTCAACGCTATCGTTGACACTGCTGAGTCCAACTGTAGTAATAAGAATGATCCTAAAATTAATGCTGATGTTCCTTCTAGAGTTAAGCCTTGTTCTGATAATAACGTAACAGATGCTCCAGTCAACGACGTGTGCTCTCGACCCACGTCTAGCGAGCAGACAGGTGTCGCTGCCGAGACTGCCCAGCCACTGAGCTTGGATGATGTAGCTTCGGAACAGAGCTTGGACCCATATTGGTCTTCCGTTAGAGATGTAATAAATAATAATGATAGAGGTAACTGTAAGATCTCTAATATTGACGAATACTTTATTGATGATAACAATGTCCTATGTAGGTTGTCGAGAAAGAAACGCAGAAACGGTAGAAGTAATGTACAGATAGTCATTCCTAAGTCTTTAGTTAAGGTAGCTTTAAAGTTGAGCCATGACAACGATTTGTCCGCTCATATGGGTTTCCTGAGAACTCTTGAACGTGCCAGAGATAAATTCTTCTGGATTAATCAGATTCGTGACGTCAAAGACCACGTAAAGAAATGTCTAGCTTGCCAACGAACAAGATGGCAAGGTCAATTTAAAGTTCCCTTGGGAAAATTCCCTGAAATTTCATATCCCCTTGAAAGAGTTGCAGTTGACCTTGTTGAACTTCCTGTTAGTTACGCTGGCAATAAATATCTCCTGACAATCGTGGATCATTTCACAAGATATGTCGATGCTTACCCCCTTACAGATAAGTCTGCTGATACTGTCACCAGAGCTTTTGTCCAATACGTCGGAAAGTTCTCAGCCCCAAATACGATCGTCAGTGACAGAGGCAGCGAATTTACCAATAGGTTATTCCAGGACGTCTGCAAGAATCTTAAAGCGAGATCACAAACGACTACTGCTTACCACCCGATGGCAAATGGATGCTGTGAGAGACTCAATGGCATCTTGAAAACTGCAATTTCTCACCTGGCCGCGGAAGATAAATTTAGCTGGGACGAGAGCGTTGCCTTTGCGACTCTCGCGGTGAATACTTCCTATCAGACTGCGATTAAAGACACGCCGTTCTTCTTGTTCTACGGTAGAGATGCTAACCTTCCTTACCACGACATCTTCAAGGAGCAGCCCATCAATTACGCATGTGACCAAGATTATTCAACAGAAGTTTCGCTCCGACTGTCCAAAGCATTTGCTGCTGTTAGAAAAAACTCTGAGGCGGCCAGGCAAGCTGCGGCGAAGATCTACAATCGAACGGCCAAAGAATGTGATGTCCAAGCTGGGGACATTATGTTGAGGAATGAAGCAGGGCGGGTCGAGGACAGAGCCTTCCCATCGAGATTCAGAGGCCCGTACAGAGTTACTTCTAGACATGGAAATAACATCACTATCAAAGGCCTCTACTCAGACAGGAAAGAGCAGAAGGTTCACCTCAACCGAGTCAAAAGAGCTTATCTTGACGACGCCATGGCCTTCCCTTTCAACAACGACGAAGAAAAGGACGAACTGCAAGGGGCAGAGACGAACGACATTCCTACAGTGCCGAGCACAAGCCAGAGAAATGAAGAAATGATTCCTAGGTACTCTCTGAGAAATCGGACGAGACGCCCAAACTATGTATGATTATTTGTGTCTCGCAAGGACGTCCCAAAACTTCGATGATGATTGCTCCATTTCATTCTAAAGATGTACTATGTTTAATATTAAGAATGTTTTCTAACCATTTCCCTTGTGTTTAACATTTCTTTCGTATTACAAATTTAGGATACGTGCTTTGACTTAGAATTAACTGATTTTCCACGTCCCAAAACTTCAATAATGATTATCTCATTTCACTCCCAAATGTTCTATGTTTAATATTAAGAATGTTTTCTAATCATTTTCCTTGTGTTTAACATTTCTTTCATATTTCAATTTTAGGATAAGTGCTTCGACTTAAATTTAAATGATTTCTCCAGCGAAATGCAGATAGGATGTATTACATGATTAATGTCGATTTATAAATCAATTTATGTATTTACCTTGATGATGCTCATTAATCAGATAAAAATTTTACTCGATGTCAAATTTGTAACCCGTTCGTATGTCTTTTCATAGCTCTTCCCCAGGAATGCGTGCTAATACGTAGGAACTTTCCTTTACAGCCCACTAATTATCCGAGATATTGAATGTCATATTATGTATTTCTCATTAACTTCATTTACCGTGCATTTTGTGTTCTCTAACGGATTTCTTTGAGCTTATTGCGTTAGATTACTTTGATCTCTCATAAATTTCATTTACCTTGCATTTATTTTATTTTGCGTTAGTTATAATATTCTCTAAATGGATTTCTTAGAACTTATTGCGTTAGATTACTTTGATTCTAGTTAAAATGCTATCGAAGGATGGTACACCGGGATGTGAATGGCATGGGGGAGATGTGATGAGTAGATGGACACAATTGATTACGATAAGTCAAAGAAATCCGAGAGAAAAATTTATCAAAGCCTGAGATTAACGTGGAACGATTGATTGCAGCGATGCTGTGCCAACTGGGGCCCGAGCAGCGGCAGCACACACCCTCCTCTCTCCACCGCAGCTGCGCCGCGGCTGGGGAGCCGTGTACAGGCGCACAGCACTCACGCACCGCTCGCCAGCGCGGCAGTGCAGCGGCCCAGGGGCAGTGTGCAGGCGCACAGTACACTACCAACGCTATGGCAACACCGCTCTCCATACCAGCTGTTTCTGCTACGCGCCGTCAGCGACGACCTTGCTATTAAAGGGCCCGCCTCAGCTGTCCTGGCGTGCCGCGGCCCCAGCTGTGCAGACGCAATCGGCGGATCCAGCTTCCCATCTGCAGCAACAGTACACTCACTCGTACAAAGGACTGGACTTTCCCCTGAACA
This sequence comes from Morinoia aosen, assembly GCA_030386875.1. Lineage (NCBI taxonomy): Eukaryota > Metazoa > Arthropoda > Malacostraca > Amphipoda > Talitridae > Morinoia > Morinoia aosen. Next base: position 25,781 of record CM059565.1, read on the forward strand.
TCTATATTTTCGCCAGACACGGATTCAACAACGGCGAAGAAAAAAATAAGATACCGTTGGACAGCAATATGTCCATAGTAACTACACGCAGGAGGTTGAGTATAGACTGGTCGAATGCATATTCGATATTTTATTAAGGTGGTTTTCACCCCTTGAACGTCTTCAGAAGGCCTCTGATAGAACGTCATTAGCAAAGGGAGAAGGTCTTCGATAGTGAACTGGAATAGGACGTCCCGATGACTACAGTAAGCTATCGCTTGTTCAGGATCTTCGATTCAGAAGTGCGTCAGAAGCACAAATCTCAAGGCTTGTCTAATTTCGCCCCTGCAATGAAGTACGAATCTCAGATGCGTGACTTCAGTAGACGGAAACTTCCATTTTACATCCAGGAGGATGCTGATTAATATAGGTGGGGGGGATTCTGTTGTGTCCCGAGTACGAACCGTTAAGTTTTCACCACAAAAAAGGAGTAAGGACGGTTGAACGTGAGTCCGACATCTGGACTGCTATAAAAAAGAGTCCTGCAATTCAGCATACACCCGGCGTGAGAAAGGGCAACGCTTACCCAGCGAGGGCTCGACCGTTACAAAAAAAGAGGCAACACCTGCGCTCCCAGGGGCAGCGTGGCAGCGTGGCAACAGCGTGGCACCAGCGTGGCACCAGCGTGGCACCAGCGTGGCACCAGCGTGGCACCAGTGTGGCAGCGGACGGCAACAGCAGATGGCAACGGCTGGCGCTACCCGAGGGCGCGGCTGGGCCTAAGCGACGACGGGGGTGTTCAGCTGCGGCATTTGCTGCATGCCCCAGAAGTAACGGTCACGGCGCGAGAATACTTAAAGGGTACGACGAGGGCTAGGGCATCATCACTATAGAGCGAAACTCCGTCGCTTAAAGATCTCTCGGTGCCGCTTTCTTTAATTTGTAAAACTTGTATACGGTAGGCACACCGTATTAGTCCCTGACTCTGTGTTAATCTTCACGTAAAAGACTTTAACGTACAATTCGAGATCTTGTCATCATACCCCGACATCGCTGCGTACCCAAAAGATGCGTAAGACTTATGTAGCAATTGTTCCTAAATTTGCTAGTCTCATCTACCCCATTGTCATATTTTGTGTACATCTTTCATTATAACAAGTAAAAACGATGTGGCCACGTTGAAAGAATCGTGTTTTCTTTCGGAAAATAACTCCTTTGATTTTTAGACTTGAAAAGAAAGAAAATTTGAAAAATCATAAACTCGGATTCTACAAAAAAAAGAAGTATATAACACACCGTGAGCACTTCCAAGAAAATCCAGTGCACCAAAGAAAAAAAGAATGAAAGAAAAACGTTTATTTTCCAAGTGGCCACATGAGGTGTATAAATAGATAGACCATACGAGGCATATTAATGGACAAAATATACGAGGCGTACTAATAGACAAACCATACGTGGCGTACTAATAGTCTAACAAAAGTTCCATACGAAGAGAACTAATTGACAAACCATCCTGTTCGAATCAAAATTCTTGTTCGATTCATGTTCGATATTGATGAAATTATGTTACTAAAGAATTCGATTTTTAGAACAATAAATACATTTCAATAATCTACGTTGTCTTTCAAGCGACATCACAGAACAAGAAAGCAACTGTTCAAGAATAACCTTGAGGCCCGCAAGAGTTATTCAGAGCAAAAGTTACCGATTTATGAAGGTTGTTTCTAGACACACGTGGTTTCTGTTCGATATTTGATGAATTACCCTATGCACTTTTTGTCGCAAATGAGAATTTAATGAGTTATAGCGGCAAATTACTGACCGCAACTCAAGTATTTGAAGCGGCAAGTAATTCAAACAGCACGTCGGACGGCATCACTGCAATGCCGTCTCGCTTCCAGCCCGATCGTCATCAAAGACGAAACCAAACCTACCGCTATACCTCGTTAAATACTCATTTGACGAAAAAAGTGTATAGAAGAAAAGTTGTTTATTTCGACGTCTCTACCACGATTCAAGCAACGAAAATTCGAAAATATATGAGTAGCTGTTTATTCGAGCGCATTCGTCATCAAAGACGAAACTAAACCTACCGCTATAACTGGTAAAATACTCATTTGCGACGGAAAGTGCATAGAAGAAAACTTGTTTATTTTAACCTAATTAACTATGTTCATGCCTCAAAAATTTAAAAATCTATTATTACCAAACGATACACATTTACCAATAGTTATTCCAAAGCATCGTTTCCACAGCTAAGAGGTTTGCACAGAGGAATCAGAAGACACTATTTAGTATGGATGAAACAAGAAAATGTAGAATTTGTGCAAATGGTATTCCCATAAAGGATCCTCTACGCATCGAAACAAAGTTAGAAAGCAAGAGGAAGAAAGGAAAGATAGCGAAAAAGGTATGAAAAGCTGCAAGAAGCTAAGTGGGCACAAAGGATGGTAGTCCCAGGGGTCTACCAAGCTGATGTTACCTCACAGTATGGCCCCTCGAGGCACCAGTCCCGATGGCATAGGAATGATAGGATAGCCAAACCTAACTAACCTTATCCTATTGTCCATCTCAAGTCCTTGACTTGGATGCACAAAATAGTATTGGATACGCTACAAAGGCATCGTCAGGAAATTTTCAGCTCGAAATAAAATAGGTTCAAAAAAAAAACTGGGCACATGCACTAACACTAGCATACACGTTAACAAGCACTAATCCTAGCGTCCACCATTGAATTAGGCAACAGTTTGTCACTGATAATGCGTCAAAGTGGTTATTTCGCCATCTCCACGTTTCACACAGAGCAAAATACCAACTATTTTTGAAAGAAAGCATTCGCCGCCACAGCTCACTCTCTTCGTCCACCCGCACACTTGGTTAGTAACACCGTGAGAGTGCAATATACGTTGCTAGACTACCAAAGTCAATATGATCACGAACTGACCCTCACTTTTAATGATCATTTATTGTTAAATACATGGCTACCATGAGAAAGCACTTGAAAATATCTGCGGTCGAGAATACAGGAGTAAACAAAGACACTACGTTGACTGGAAGCTGAAGAGAGAGCGATAGCGCAACACCCTCTCGTCACCACAGCACGTGGGGGACTAAGAGAGAATCCCAAATTTTTGTTTTTTATTGTCTATGTTTCTAATTCGCACCGGCTTACCGAAACAAAAATAGCTCCTTTAAGTAGTGTCAGTAGCTAAAATCGTATATACCTGAAATTTTCAATTGCAAGTATAACAACTTTGTAGAAGCATTGCATACAGAAACTTAAATTAATCTAATAACAATAAATGAAAAATTTAAATAAAAAGCATGGCATTCAAGTGCCACGTATCTTGCAATACAGGTATGTGAACAGAAAGCATACAGTATAGCTGAAAGAATGAGTATCAAGAGGAGTAAGAACGTAAAATGATGGCATAAAACGGCATTCTCTGATGAAACTTAATAAACTTGAACGATCACACTAGGTAACTAAACTATTTCAGACGAAACTCCTTGACGAAAATTAAACAGATAATAATACTGTCAAGTGCAGCGTGCTAACTTGAAATGAAAAGAGCACTGGAACGCCGTTTTGATTTTCAGAGCAACAATCAGGCCGACCGACCGTCTGGGCTTTTCAACCTTTCTATTGTCGTGTACCCCTTAGCTTTAATGGTGTATTTTCATGTACCCCCAGCACAGTTAAAGGTATGAGAAACTATAAAAATGATTAATAATTATGTATACTTATACGGTTGTATGTAAATATGCACATCACTTTATTCAAGGTATCATCTCTGATCTATTCCACAATGACACTTTAAATTACTTTCAGAATGAAGCGTATTATATTTTTAATCTGTAATCATATGCATGATTATTTCATAGGAAGGTGATGGTGTGAAGTCTCACTGAGTAATGTGGCTAAATTTTAATATAATTCAAAGTGTCATGTCTCGCTCATGTGTTGCGCAAAGTCACTTCGAATTACACAACCTAATCGAAAATTCGCTGAGTTTCAATATGAAAGTAATTGAAGTGGTCAAGCGCAACAGGCGTGAAGTGAGAAAAATGTGATGTAATCGAAAAAGTTACTTTTTCAAAATTTTCAACGAGTGCAAAAATACAAAATTTCTTCACATGATGAAATTTAAAATTATTTCTAACTTCTGCTGGGTATTTTTCCGTTTAATTTATAGCTTTAATAGAATTCATTATTGAAAAATACTCTGGTGAAATAAATTTCTACAGCAAATATTGTAAACCCAAGCTGTAATCTGCAAGCGTAAACAAAATTTAAAATCATGAAAAAATTTACTCAATCCTTGTAAAAATTTATAAACCAACAGTAGCTATATTTTTAGAGACAAAAATAATACAAATAATATTGTATTGCTCGTCGTGTCGTGAGACTAGCGAACTTGCCTCCGTCCAGGCAGACCCTGGTTCGAGTCCCGGCGCTGGTGGCGATTTTCTCTGTTGGGTATAGGGGAAAAATTCCAAGCACAATACCCCACTCTACCCAGGTGTCTGAAATGGGTACCGGTCTTGACCGGGGGAAAGCGTAATGGCGTCCTGGCGTTAGTTATAAGGCATTTGAAAATCCAATGTATAAGGTGATATGTATCAGGCTTGAAATTGGAAATAAAGCATCCGTAGATGTCTTCATTATTTTATTTTTGTCGAACATACAGCAAATTTGACACAGACGTCCCAAGAAAAAACGAAAGTTTCCCTCAAAGTTTAAAGAAAACTGTTATTCAAAGAAAAACTAATTCTAATTTAAGGGGTAACTGCTGAAAAAAAAACAATTTCATGTTCAATATCTTTTTGGAAGCGCACGAAAAAATAACATAAAAACTAACATCAAAGTTATTATACTTACTGGTTTTTAATTTATAAAAGCGGCAAGACAGGGAGAACAATTTTTACATCACTGTCATATTGATCGTACCAATAATAAGGGCTAACTTCAACATAAAAAAAACACATTTAAAATAATCTGAACAATAGCTATACACCTGTAAACAAAATTTTCGCAAATCATACACTGCAATACTTCAAATTTTGAAGCAAATTCCATGTTATCCAAACATAGGTTGATTTTCGCAATAAGGATTTTAGAATTAACTAATCTGGGATCTTTTCCAGATAAGCCTTAAACATATTTCACCTTGAACGTATCTATTTTATACGTCAAATAGTGTTAAAGGCTGCCTTTAACTCATGAACTTCACATGTGACTTGAACTTCACAATGACTCGATCTTCATTAGAAAAACACACGCATAACATGTGTTAGCCTGCAGCGGTCCGCAGCATCAAATGGAGTGTATGATGGTTCAGTTCCGAGAGCAAGAAATACTCGTAGGTTTGCCTTCTAAAATTCGACATGAAAATATTCCTTTAAAACGACGAAAGAATTCCATTTCACAATCCCTCAAGTGTTCGATGAAGGCGTCATTGCTATGGTGCCGTTTGTTGCTGGGTACTTAATCATTGAATAAACATTTGCGTAAGCTGCCAATAAAAACTTGATTTCCCGCAAAATTTACGTTTACTTCATTCGCATAAAGATATAACAGATCAGGTACGATAATTTATCTACTGAAGAAATGCACACATGCAGTACGTCATACGTACTCACCTTTTTTGATGTTGAAGAAGAACTTCCTGCCATGTCCAATCTTTTCTTTGACGCCATCGAACGTCGTCCTCAACCCGCGGCCGCTTGAGCGCAGGTGTCCTCGGAAGTAACCGTCACTGTTTCCATCATCGCCCTTTTTATTACTTAGGTTCCCAGTATCACTGATACCAGCTCCGCTGTTGCCAGATGCAGTATCTCTGTTACCGCTATGCTTCTTTCTGTTGGCTGCAGAGGGCAGGCGGAGGTCCAGGAATTTCTTAGAAGGGAAGTTTTTAGCGTCCAGAGTATCGCAACGCTTAAGAGTGGGAATGGGAGGCTTACCTCGGAGGATTATGGATTTTGACGTAGGTTGGTTCCTGGATCTAAGCGTGTCTAAACCTGGATGTGATCCTCTCCGGATAATGGCATCAGTAAGTCCGACATCGTCATAGATAGCGTCACTGAGTGTGCCTGACGTAGAGACAGTGAGGCCTGAGTCTGGGGAAGTCGACAAGTCATGGGGGGAGAAATCTAAAGTTACAATAGATCCCCCGGTCGTGATGCCATCAAGCATCCCTGCCTCGGGTGCTGAGTGAATGCGGCGAGATCGAACTTTCTCATACTCGTCAAATACTTCTTCAACAAGCGACTTTCTGTTTTTAGCTTTAAAAAGTTCCCACTCTTCGGGAATTTCTTCGTAAATGTTTTCAGACGCAATGGATCCTCCGCAGCTGTCGGAATCTATCCCAGCTTGAGATTGAATATTCTTTGGCGAAGCCACACCGCCTTCTTCTACGTAAGAGTATGGGTTTCCAGTAACGCTGCTTGCGCTGGAGAGTTGATCTTGAGATTCTATTGGGGGTCCAACAACAAAACAAGACCCTGCGTCCAAAGTGTCATCGCTGCTCCCCCTGGGGTCATGGGGACAGGCTAGGCCAGGAGACAGAGGACGCAAAAGACAAGGGTCTTCATCCCAACGGAATCCATTAAACGTATCTAGAATGAGCGACGTGAAAGGTCGACGCTTTACAGCTGGCTGTTGTTGTGTGTGGAGGTAAGGTGGATACGTCAAATTAGACCGTTTTTTTAGAGGGGTACATTCAGTCTCGTCCATTTTCGGAACTTGGCTCTTGCTCATAAGAGGAACAGCATGAGCGAGAGGCACCTTCTTTTTGGACACCGATTCACTTTTTTTCGGTGGACGAGGCGTGAAGTCTATTTCATGATAAACGTGGTCTTCGGAGTCATAGGACGTGCTTCTAGATACCAGCTGAATTTTGCGGGAAATGCTCTTGCGGCAGTTATGTAAGGAGTTCGATCGCTTTGGCTTCAAGTACGGGTTCAAGTTTCGTAACACTTTCGGGTCGATCTCAGACTCGCCGGAACTCGAGACGCCTTCTGGTTTACCGCCGGATTTCGTTCCTGACGACGGACCACAGAAAACGGCTGAGTTCACTTTAGGGAGAAGAGTCTTTTGTCTGGACATCTGAAGCAACAGATGATGTTGATGCTTCAGGTCAGCAATGTGCTGCTGTTGAGGACTTCTTTCGAGACTAAACTTTTTGGAAATTTTTCGGAATTCCATTTTGATTGCTAAATCATGTTCGGCGGACAAAATAAAAACATACCAATGTTTTCAAAGAAGTCAGTGAAGGTAGCGTTATTCCAACATCAACCGCCATGCCACCAAGACTTTACTAAACACTGAACTTTCTTTTCCATGAATACAACAAAAGTTAACTAAAAATTGTCCACCATCGTTAACTCAAACGCACCAATTTCAAAAACGAGAGTTCCCTCACGCACGACTCTGGTCACACATCCATCAACCTTCATTTGCTACGGCAGATGACCAGTTCGCTGCGATCACCTGAAAAGGAAACAAAATCACATAAGTGAAAATATTCAATTTTTTACAACGTGATTGAGAAGGCCTGCGCATTAAATTTAGGTCAACGTTTGTAAGTCTTCAGGCAGGAAAAGAAGGTAGCACTCCTCTAGTATCCCAACAGTAATGACCCTAAAATGTATGAGCTAAGAAGCCTATGTTTCCTTAAGACACAAATCGGGATCGACTACATCCACTGACCACTGAAAAACGTCCTGGTACTTATGTATTGGGAAATGGTGGTCAACTCTACGGGGACCAGAGACAGCTTCTATTATGAACGTCTCAATGAAGCTGATGAAAAAAATATATGAATAGGGAGCTTGGGGCCTTATGAGGGTGGAATGTTTTGTAGCCCTTGGTGACAGCTCACCCAATCGCTAATCTCTTTCAATTTCTACGTCTAATCGCGTCACCAAGTTTCATCAAGTCTTCACATCTTATCGGGTCACCATGTCTCATCGGTCACCATGTCTCATGGGTCACCATGTCTCAATTATTGTCTCAATGGGTTCACCATGTCTCATCAAGTCACCATGTCTCAATGGAGTCACCATGTCTCAATGGAGTCACCATGTCTCATCAAGTCACCATGTATCAATGGGGTCACCATGTCTCAATTGTTTCAATGGGGTCACCATGCCTTACAAGTCACCATGTCTTAATGGAGTCACCATGTCTCATCAAGTCACCATGTCTCAATGGGGTCACCATGTCTCATCAAGTCACCATGTCTCATCAAGTCACCATGTCTCATCGAGTCTTCACGTTTCATCGGGTTACCATGTCTCATCGAACAATATTCGAAAAATTAGATAACCGCCTCAATGATTCACTCCATCCACGTGGGTCAGAAAACTATAGGTAAAAAAATACCAAAGTTTATTTGCACGCTTCACTTGTGTGACAATTGTGGCGTACACAGACATCAATGTTGTAACCAAAAATTGTAGCACACACAAACATCACACTTGTAACCCCAAATCGTGCGCTAATACAGGAACGTATCAAGTAACGTATATGTTCGTTATTATATTGCACTGAGGCTCGCAAGAACAAAATATACTTAAAGTTGAATAAAATCAATACAAGAGAAAATTCTCGTTGCGTTCTCATACGGGCTGTATGGCACAGATTAAGGGACATTTCGGTTATGAAATCGAGTAAAAACAGTGATGCTAACAAGTTACATTACTAATAATTTGAATGATTCATAATTAGAAACTTAATTGACCTCGGAATATGCATATAAATTACCATCATGACAAAAAAAATATCGTGCTTTCAACATTAATTTATTCACGCACTGCCCTCACACTGCGAGACTACGCATCGTGGACGTTTGTTCCAAGACACGATCACCCAAAACAATGCAACAATATTATCGAAGATTTCTTACCGAATAAATTTGTACAAGCAATAATACGATCAAAACACCTTCAAAAATTAGAAAACCCCGCAATTTTTGTGAACCACCAACAATCAGAAAGTGCTCTTTATAATAAACTCAAACAAGATAATGAAATATTTACCCACTTATGAATCTTACTCGAGAAAGTGTTGGAAGTATACGAGAGATCTTCGTCAATGCGTGTAGTTAGGGCATGATTTTAACACAAACTGCAAGCGTTATCATTCAAAATCCATTGCCCTATATCAGCTGTAACTGCCGACTGTGGCCGATGACCTACATAATTCTTGTCTTTTCGTGACAGTTGACCTCAGTCGATTTAAACATTTCATCGTTATAACTTATAAGTTAAGTGTAACTTTCGACTTCAAGTGGTGTTGATGTTTTGTAACTCCTATGCAAGGTTTTGCCTCATTTTTTCAAATTTTCAAAAATTTTGCTCAGAAATGTGACAATTCACGCTCATGCGCTAACATCAAAAGTAATAGCTGGCAGAGATACACCTTAGACTATGATCTACTGATAGCCAGAACTATAAGGGTTAGTAAGTTATATTCCTAAAATTTCGTCTGAAGAAGAACCTATCATTGCCTAAATCGAGAAAATTGAAACTGAGCAACTTTCCTAAGACTTCATTCACACTTAAGTTACTTAAAAGTTCAACAATCAAGTACTTTGCTAGCACAACTCTAGCGAAAAGCGTCAGACATTTCTACCCCATCACGTTCTTACACATTCACGAACGCACGAAATCGTTCATGATAGTAACGCAGTCTTACTTTCTATACGAGTTAAATTTGCATTACGATGGTCGCCCTGTGCATGCTCACATCCACTATATAATAATATGCAGTTATTGCTTTATTGCTTGGTTGGTACGTCCGTTTCTCTGAGGCACTCTTAAATGTTTACCTAAAGGGAATATTACTGCTCGGTGGGATGTGCTTAATGACCGTATCTGTGATATGACCTGATTTATATGCTTTATCGTACATTGTCGAATCCCGTCGATTTACATAAGGGCAATATTGCTACTAGGTGGGATGTGCTTAATGACCGTATCTGTGATACGAACTGATTTATGTGCCTTATCGTACATTTTCAAATCCCGTCGATTTTACATAGGGGAATATTGTTAGTAGGTGGGATGAGCTTAACCACCGTATCTGTGATACCTGATTACCTGATTTAAGTGTTTCATCGAACATTTTCGAATCCCGTCGATTTTGACGGGCCGTGTACACTAACACTAAACGAAACTCCCAGTAATGGCACACAACCACTAAACGCGAGCGCGTGTCGCAAGAGCGCATTGTTGCAGAAGGGGCGCGTAAAGAGCGTGTAGTTACGAAGACGACAGCACATTTTCCAGCATTTGCGGTCGTATACAAGGACCGCTGCGGGCTTTGAGGTCACACGGCGTACGTTTGTTGCATGTGTGAGGAACAGGAGGGGCAGGGAGTGGGTGGAAGGTGAGGGTGGATGTGCAATTCAGCCTTGAGGTGAGGTCATCCCCGCAGTATCTAGAGCGTGAGGGGCCTCTATACTCACGTCCTACTGAGGCAGACGAGGCAACGATGGGAATATAATTTAATTTTCGATGACAGAAAGCGAAGTTGTTTCAGACCATGAATTATTTAATTTTACAGGACAGAATGCGAAGTTGTTTCAGTTATGTACCGTGGATGAAGTTTCACACCATACTAATAATGAACACTCATACAGATGAAATTTTTTTTACTACGCTCAGACATTTACATGGCTATTCTTCCTTTTTTGTTACATTATGTACATATTCAAAGATCATTGGTATTGCGCACAACCTGACTATTTCACCTGACTATTTTTTAGCTCATCGGGTAAATACTCGCGTAAAAAATTTGTATCACGTAAAAATTCTCCAGATGTGGATGACAAGCAAATTTATCCATCCTAATAGTACCCGCAATTAAAATATTCTTGTACTTGTGCACTAGTACGGTCATTAAGCAATTAAAAGCGTCACAGAAAGACGGACCAACCAATTTATTGTACTCATTGAGATTCCCATAATAATAACATAGAAGAAATTACGCACAAAAAATATCAAAATTTATTTATAACTTAAAGGAGACTCCTGATATTTTATTATAAAAGTATGAAGCGCTCTAAATTATGAATGAGTCTAAGAAACGAGTCCAAATGCTTGCACACCGGCACACACACACTCCAGTAGTTGCAAGGTTCAGCTGCCCGTCATGTGGACACCCAACCAACCCCTAGCGGCACTTTCACCTCCACGGTGTTAGGTTGCCAGGTACTGGAGGAGACGAAAAAAATTTCAGAGAGACAATCACCATCATTCCACAGTTTTGCCACCACTGGATTCAACAATAGGGACGAGAAAGGGAGATTCACGTGGATGCATATTGCCGGCTTGAAAAACAGACGAGATTGGTAGAAATGAGGCTAGTCTTAATGCTTATTTGGTTTTATTGCCAATCGTCATGTGACATTCTCATTTCGCGTAACACGTACATTAAATCACCCTTGATCTGTGGGGCTAGGTCTTTTATTACTCAATTTCTTAGAAGTATTCTTCGTAAAATTAATTTTACATGACCGCATGCACAATATAGCGCATGAGATTTTTAAATTTTTTTCTTGTGTTGATACAAAAATCAGGGTACCTATGTTATTGCTGTAAACAAAGCGTAGATAGCGATTACAGAATAAATCAACGAATCAGGCTGGAGTCCACGCAAAGTATTTAGTCGCGAAGAATATTTTACATTTAAATTAAAAAAATTAATTTTGCGAAAAAATCTTAGATTTTTCGTTTCTGTTCAGTTTCACAAATTGAAAGTACATCCTGAGCGAAGAAAATCTCGGAAAATGAAAAAAGCAGTGTACGACCAATTCCAAGAAATTAGATGGAGCCTCTACTAATTGTTAGCAGATATTTCATCTAATTTTTTGACAAATTGAATTGATAAGACAAATTGATGAGCTTTCATCAGCTGTGATGAGGATTTGAAGAATGCTAATCTAACTTTGGGGTAACGATTGATGTTTTCTATGAAACGCTCTCATGAAATACGGCACAACCAACAACAGTGTAGTTTACTCTCAAATTACATTTTAATATTCTGTTTCGTTTGTCTTAATAAATATACAGAAATTACTTTCATGCCGCTTTAAGATTCAAGTGAACAAAAGAATTGTGGCTGATATTGCAATTCCCTATAATAACAAAAATTAAAAAAATTAAAAATATCAAATTGCATAAAATCTGTAGCTTGCAGACGAAAAACCGACTACAGATTTGAAATCAACACTCTCAAATTGACTAAAGGAATGTCTTTTTTTAAATGCAACAAAATAGGTGTTCCCATTGCAATTATTGCTTTCTCCTTCAAAAGGAGTTTACTGATCTCTTTCGAAAATTGCCTGAACGTATTGTATTTCTGGTTAAATTTGTGCTTTGTGCTTTGAAGTTCACAGATAAGTGGCAATACCTTCCTCATTCTGATGCCAGTACCGGTCTAGTGAAGATAGTTGTGACGCGAATAATATGAGTATGTTCTAACTTCTGAAGTCGAAGGACCAATATTTACACGTACTGACCGTCGCCAGCGCAATTTGATCATCCATTCAACCTACCCCAGTGCGATCAAGAAAATCTCTCTTTAAGAATTGTTTAAATCTAATAATCTTGTAGGTTTACTTGATGGATTACTTCCAATTGCTGGTTACATTGTATACTCAGGTCTTGAGAAGAATCAAGAGCAAAATTTCGAATACAACCTGTATGATGGATAAGATGTCACAAAATTTCCTTTCCCGAAGAACATAGTATTTCAGCTTCATAGAGTATTTCAGCTTCATCAATAATCACTGTGAAATATACGCAAAAAATCACTCATAAAATATCCAGATATAACCCGTCACGAGTGGAGTAGTAAAGTTTTAAATTTCGATGCTTCGGGAATATTTAAAGATACGGTTTATATCGTGCGATATTTCGGGAATATCTATAGATACGATTAATACCGCGCAATATTTCACAAATATTTATAGATACGGTTAATACCGCGCAATATTTCACAAATATTTATAGATACGGTTAATACCGCGCAATATTTCACAAATATTTATAGATACGGTTAATACCGCGCATAGCGCTTAGGCGCAGTAGCGACGAAATGAAAGTTCATAAAGTGTGAAAGTGGGGAAAAATGGGAGCAAAAACAGGAGCGCGCGTGGAGATGGTGGGCTTACGTCATGTGGAGATCGTAAAATGCATCGTTGGCATTATGAAGTGGCGCATGTTTGATGCGTTATGTCAAGTAGAACATAACGGGGCGTTTGTAAGGCTCAGTTGAATACTATATAATAAAACACAAGGTGTTTTCTTACATTCATAAATAAATAAATTTATATATTTTTCTAGTGTTTAATTTCTATTTTTATTACAACGTGAATCTCTTGGTCGGTTGGTCCATCTCTCTTTCACGCTCTTTAAAGGATACTTAATGTCCGTATCTGTGATATGAGTTTCACAAGTGCACAAGTGCAAGAATATTTTAATCGCGGGTACTATTAGGATGAATTTATTTGTTTGTCATCTACATCCGCAAAATTTACCTAAAGAAAATATCAAATCCCGTCATTTTTGACTGGTCGTGTACTCTTGTATTTGAATAAAAATGAAATACTCGAATCAGGCTTCACCCCAATCGTAGAGCAAGTTAGCGACTTTGAAACTGGCCTTTAAAAGCTCACCAGTGCAAACACATGTCGCTAGGACGGCCCAAATAGCGCCATTGAGTTATGACCACCGAAATCAGACGCGTATTGTGTTCACAAATTATATCTAATGAGAATAAATGAACTGACTTTCTCAAGGTCAGGCCACGCCGGAGACCAACTTGCTAACCACACCAGTGTTAAGATATGTTTTTTTATCTTTTACTCATATAAACGTAGTAAGAAAAAGAAAAACAGCTTATTTCCAATAAAATTAATGCTCGTACATGAAATCTACAACACTGTTTTTTTAAACGTCCTTAACATTAAGATCCTTCTATAGTTGATATTTGCACATGGGTACAGTAATACCAATGCCAATTGTAGAAACAAATAATTAAGAGAAAATCACGAAAAAATGTTTTCCCTTCGTTGCGTTAATCTACTTTTAATAACGCACAATAATCCTTTGTTGCGTTAATCTAATTTTGATAATGCATTATAATCCTTCGTTGCGTTAATCTAATTTTGATAATGCATTATAATCCTTCGTTGCGTTAATCTAATTTTGATAATGCATAAGGATCCTTCGTTTCGTTAGTCTAATTTTACTAATGCATAATGATCCTTCATTGCGTTAATCTTATTTTAATAATGCATAATGATCCTTAATTGCGTTAATCTTATATTAATAATGCATAATGATCCTTAATTGCGTTAATCTTATTTTAATAATGCATAATGATCCTTAATTGCGTTAATCTTATTTTAATAATGCATAATGATCCTTAATTGCGTTAATCTTATTTTAATAATGCATAATGATCATTCATTGCGTTAATCTTATTTTGACAATGCATATAAATACAAGTAACAAAGTAGTGACCACGAGACCTCTGCAAGGACAGCCCACACAGTCACGCAGCGCAGCGTGACACATGGGCACCGCCACCGAACAGGTGCGGTGGAGCACTAATCACATCCGGGTCCCGGTCTCTGCTTGCTATCCGGAAGCTCAACATTTTCTCTCCTTTAAACTTTGGAGGCATAAATATGTTTAGCAATTTCCTGCGTTGGCTCCTTTCATTGCGTTTTAGCGAGTGTTTTGCATGAGTAGCGGACAACGGTGAATTTTGTGCTGCAATCTGTTGCGAAATTGTACTTCGAAATACACAGATAGTTTTGTGTTACTAATCTGAGAATATTTTACACTATTGGGTTGTAGGGATTTTGCATCGTCGTAACAGATTAATTTCACGCCAATTTTATTGGCGGATATTCACCACAAGGCTCGGAAACTAAGAAATCGAAATTAACAGCATGCCGAAAAAGGATCTCCCCTCATTCGTTTCGTTTCTTCGAACTTTAATTTTAATTTTATAAATTTCCATTTCTATTAACGTGTAATTTTCAATTTCCATACTATTTCTGTCAATTTCATACAATTTCTTAGAACTTCAATTTTATTTCCACACAATTCTCAGTTATTACGAGACGCATATTTAATTCATCACATTATACATTTCTTAAATGATCTTGAATTAATTTTTAATGAAGCACTCACAACTTGGAGAGGGGCGGAAAGTATTCTACTCAGCATCACGGTGGCCACACTGGCTTTTTTGAGGCCTAAATTGCCCGATTTCGTCAACAAAATTTAGCCATAATTTGCAAGCAAAATTTGACCATAAAGTACACCCAGTATCTGGCAACTCTGGCTATACCCTGCAACGTTGCCAGATAAATATTCTTATGGTCTAATAGTTGACTGAAAAAGCTAAATAAAATAATTTGCGTCAGAGAAAGTTACACAGAAAAGCTTGTTTCACTTAAGCACAGAAATATTTATTTGAAATAAGATCATTACACACACACAGCTGCACCAAACACAACACGCACAGCTCCACACAACAGAACACACAGAGCTGCACACAATACACAAAGTTGCACACAACACGCACAGCTCCACACAAAACAACACAAAGAGCTGTACACAACACACACAGCTGCACGCAACACACACAACTGCACACAAAACACAGCTGTACACAACACACACAGCTCCACACAAAACACAGCTGCATACAACACAACACTCTGCCGCTCCCACAAGTTCGGATCATGCGACGCTGCACTGTGACGGCATGCATTTGATGAAATTTCCTTCTTTTCAACTGCGACCTGAACTTTTGTTGCTCAGAGCTTAAAATTATGTCAGGTAGTGGAATCAGTGACGAACATTTGAACGTTAGTACTGATTGCATTTCGTTTCTATATAAGTTAATAGATTTATTCCATTATGAGGTTGGATTATTAATTAGGATAAAACAGGTATTTTTTGCATCTCAACTTTAGAATATTGTTTAAAAAATGCACGTTTGATCCCCTAATTCTGAGAAAAAACATCATCTTCTGCTCACTGTACGACATCTGTTATTACAGTGTGCTGTAGACACTACACTTTCTCTCCATGTAATAAATAAATAACTTTTCTTTAGTTCAAAGATTTCATGAAATCAACTACTGAAATAATTCTGCCAGCATATTGGATGAACACAGTATAGCAGCAAAGAATGTATTCTTATGACTGTAATTTTGCGAACGTGATGACTTAAATTTTAGAAATGCATTTTTGAACTACGACGCGTTCGAAACTCTACACTTTTAGACCGAAACTGGCAGCGCCAATTCGAACTCTTTAATCCGTTGTTTTCTTGCAAGATTTTCCTAATTTTGAAGAGTCGATTCCTCGCGTCGATGTGAAAATACTTCCTTCTCTTCCCAAAACCAGTGGTCGAGAAGCATAATCCATGTAAACCGTTCGATTTGAGTCTAAGGATGAAAGTCACTATAACCAAAAAAATGTTATCTGCATTTCACGTCACCAATATCGCAGGCACCACGCTCATCATATGGTGTTAACTGACAACACTGACGCTCACCACCTGATGTATCAGACACTAAGGTTACTCTCTCGTTTCCCAGATATTATCACAAGACAGCCCAGGTTCCGCATCTGTTGTCTTTTTCAACTACCGCGTTCTCCATCTACATAGTATACTAGATACGAAACTCGCCATTTAAAATCCGAAATATAACACTCGCTCACCATCCAGCATCCACGATTCAAGGCTTACAACCTGATTTTCCCAATACTAATCTTATTTCTTAAATCCCAAACCCAGATAACACACTCGCCCCCTGGTATCCTAGATATTAAGTCCACAGTTGAATTTCCAGGTACCACTTAACATCCTCTATACTGCGCTGACCAGCCAGTATTCCAGATACGAATCTTATTGCATAACCCAGATAACACACTCACCCCCTGGTATCTCAGACATTAAGGTCATAGTTGAATTTCCAGATACGACTCTCATCTCTAAAACAACCCATATACTGCGCTGACCAGCTGGCATTCCAGATACGAATCTCATCCCATGACCCAGATAACACACTCACCTCCTGGTATCCTAGATATTAAGGTCACAGTTGAATTTCCAGATACGACTCTCACCTCTTAATATCCCATATATCGCATGACCCAGTTAATATACCGGACCGGTATACCAAATACCGAGCTCGCCTCTTATTATCCTAGCCCCACGTCTGGCAGCCACCCACTCAGACGAGGCACTTACAGCACAGAGCGAGGGAGACACCCAGCTTATCAGGGGTGGTGGTTGGGGAGGCAGGCATAGCAACAGTCCGGTCTGCAGTGCACGGCACTACGTGTACTGCTACAGTGGACTCGCATTTACTGAAACCCATTTGGAACTTTTGAAATGTTCTGCAAAGTCCATGGTTCTGAAATATTCTGCACCTAAAGTACATCGTTCTGAAATATTCTGCATCGAAAGTCCATAGGAAACATTCATACTCGAGGACTTCTCAAACTTCATTTTTATGAAGAATATATATTTCACTCTCTTCATATTCATGTCAAATTGGAATTGGATAACTCAAGCAAATCAGGCATTATTGAAGTCCCAATTTTGGAGTAATTCTGAAATTTTATTCATTTCATAGCAAAAATCTGAGACAACTTATAATCCACCTTCAGTCCAGTTATAATCCAGTGAACAAAGGGAGTCTCCACACTCCATCTTCGCGCAGGTCGTATAATCCAAGAACAGATTTTCAAGCAATTTTCGTCCTCGAAACGGTAAAACTGGCGGTAAAAAACGGGAAAACGGATAAAACGGTAAAGTCCACTTCCAAGAACTTACACTATAAACTGTGGCCCTACGACGACGCAAATTGTTACAAACTCGGCCCCATAACCTAATGAGCTCCAAGCTTATTCTTCAGTAAGTACTCTTCACTAATTAGTTCTGTTTGTACCGAAAGTATGAGACGCATGACATAGTGCAGATTTGTTAATATAACGAAATTGTTCCTCATACTCCTGGTGGTATATCGCGTACCAAAGGAATTGGTTTTAATCGGAAAAATTTTCTGATGCTACTGAAATGAGAGGGCTGTTGCTCATTCAATTTTCTGATGCTACTGAAATGAGAGGGCTGTTGTCCTTTCAATTTTCTGATGCTACTGAAATGAGAGGGCTGTTGTCCTTTCAATTTTCTGATGCTACTGAAATGAGAGGGCTGTTGCTCTTTCAATTTTCTGATGCTACTGAAATGAGAGGGCTGTTGCTCTTTCAATTTTCTGATGCTACTGAAATGAAAGGGCTGGTTTATACTACTTAATTCTGTGATTAATTGCAGCACCTCGACCCTAATCCTGCAGCTTTCATGTGAGCCGTCGGTGCAGAGAGAGACTTGCAGCAGGCAGTGCAGGTCGCGCAGGTCAGTGACATGCTCTGCCTCAGACCTGTCGCTCTCATACCTGTTTCACTCGCGCCTTCTCACAGCCACACCTCCACCGCGCCAGGCCATATGGATTATTTTACCGGCCTTCTATAGGTAATTTATCAACTTTTAATTGTGTAAATCATTCGTTCCTGAATTTGGTATTTAATATTTTTTGTTACGAGAGTATTTCAAAATATTGTGTTATGACTGTATTTCAAATTTTTAGTAACACTAAATCCCTCAGTTTGTATTTGATATTTTTTGGTGCGAGAGTGTTTCAAAATTTTATGTTATGACTGTATCTTAATTTTGTATTTAATAACTTCTGTTATATCAATGTTTTTTGAATGTTGGACGTTGTTTTTCCATTTTCCTCACTTTTCCCCCATAAATTTTACACTCAACACGTTGCTTGCGCGAAAAACGACCCATCGAAGGGTCGTTTGAAAAATTCTAACAATCTTTTAACATTAATGATATTCAATGAACCCAGCTAATTTTTTACGTTTACAATAAAATTGCTAACAACTCTTGACCTCTAATTTGAGTTGAATAATTAACTTCAGTTTAAGTCATCGCATCCAACATGTTAATCCTTTTTTTTTCCACGCCATAAGAAGGGCGTCAAACGCGACGGTTGGGAGCCCCTTGGAGTGCCGGCCCAGGCCCTTTGTGTCTCCTTCTCCTGCTGGGGGGAGGCGGGTGGAGGAGTGCAGGGACCCTCAAGGGACAGGTGTGTCTTTTGAGTAATTTAGTTACTTGATATAAAGACCTAACAGGTGTTCTTGAGTTTAGATGTAATGAGTTATTGATAGAGCGTGCAAATGCTAACACCACTACACCGCCACACACTGCACCGCTACAGCACAACCTCACCACTGCACCGCCACAGCACCACAATCACAGCACCACAATCACAGCACCACAATCACAGCACCACAACCACAGCACCATTGTACCACAGAACCACAAGATTACAGTACCACAGCACCACTGCACAACAAAACCACTACCACTGTACCACTGCGCCACTGCACCACAACACCACTGTACAACAGCCCCATTGCACCACAACACCACTGTACCACAGCACAAAAACCAGCCACGTTGCTCCGTGAAAGCTGACCAGATCTTCTACATTAGTCGTAAACGCACACACATACACATGCACACACACACACACACACACACAAATACGTGCGCGCATAGATTCCAAACACACACACACTCCTATGCTAAGGTACGTGCATTCCAAATGAACACACACACAAACACGCGCGCGTTTACAAAACTCATGCAGTAAATAATACACATCCCATGAGCACGGTATGAAGGGTTGCCAGACCTTCACAGAGAAATTTTACTGAAAAGACTTGAGAATTTCTACCAGAAACTATGCCAATATGGTAAAACTTTTTTGTATATTTTTGTGTTCTGACTTGTCTGTTCACTGTATCTGTCGATGGATCTTCTAAATTGATGAATTTGAACACTTAAAACCAAAGGGAATTATTTGAATTCATCAAAAATATTAAAACATTTGAATCATAATTCAAACCGTGAATAACTACAGCTCTAACATCCGCCACCTCATACTTAACACTCTTTACTAAATCAAAGTGGGGAAGAACCCAACCACACCTGACCAACCAACAGGGAGGCAGCGTCAGCCCTCGGCTGCAACGACCATTTTTCCCCTATATTATCCTCAAATTTGCCATGTTTCAATTAAAATCTAGCCATAAAAAGGTCTCTGTCTCAAGGAAGTCAATAAGAAATTCTAGGTCTCATGCTGTTTTGTTGCATTGACTTTCCAGACGCGACATACATGAATCACAATGGTGAGACCAAATCAAGATATGATTGGAAGCTTCCGCAAAATAAATGAAGACATAGAGCGTTACAGATTGGCTCATAATGTTACACTTTGTACTCTACGCGTTCGCTGAAACTAATACAAACCATGGTTTCCTAAACGACGGCTTGCGTTAAATTTTACAATTACTAGAATGCACTAGTTTATGAAATTCAGCTTTACAATCACTAGAATGCAATACTCGTAGTTTAGGAAATTCAGCTTTACAATCACTAGAATGCAATAGTATAGGAAATTCAGCTTTACAATCACTAGAATGCAATAGTATAGGAAATTCAGCTTTACAATCACTAGAATGCAATAGTATAGGAAATTCAGCTTTCGCCGCAACATCAGTGGGGCCTCGAACCTTCGAATCCGTTGCGCATGAGTCACTCGACTAATGAGGATTTAGAGCCAGGTGATGCCTACGGTATCCTGGCTACGCCCAGGGCACTCAATGTGCAGTGTCCACGCGCCTTACCCAGCCTGTACCTCATCTCCATGCAGTCATGTGAACGTCGATTTCTTGATTTTTGTTTCAAGTACGATACCACAGTGCCTGTGCGTCGATTTCTTGCATTGTTTCAGGTACGATACCACAGTGCCTGTACGTCAATTTCTTGCTCTGTTCCAGGAACGATACCAGAGTGCCTGTACCTCTTGCGGACGTCAATTTATTGTGTTCTGTTTCAGGTACGATATCTAAGCAATCTGCATCCTCCGTGGGGGTACAGCAGGCAGCGTAACTATTTCTATGTGAACTTTCATACGTTACGTGCTGCAACACTTAGCACATCCAAGTTTATTCAGAAAGCTCACACTCTCAGCTGTAGCGAAATGACTGCGTACATTGTCAGATAGTTCGGATTCTGAACGTCTTTTTCTTTAATATTTTATAATTACCAGTTCCAGTCTCCTTATTTCACAAGTGTATGAACTAAAGACGCACCAGATAGAACGGCAACTCTGGGCACATCATATACCGCAGGTATCTATGCTACGCATGGTAGGCGTCATACCCACCTCACGGAAGTTGAGCGAAGGAGGTGCTGATTAGATTTACCAACACTGAATGAAACGAGCGAACGATGGAGTATTTGAATGTTTAGCGCTCCCCAGCGTGAGATCATACCCCCAAAAAATATTGACTATACACATATACGAAAAAGTCTCCACTCGAGTAGCTTGAACTTTTCAAATTTAAAAAATCCCCGTATATTTTTCTTAATTACCCAAATTGTATCAATACCATCGCAATTTTCATCTAATGCTAGCCCTACCGTATCATTTCCAACAATTATGTAGAAGAATATTCAATGTATTACGAATTTTTAGATGTATTTATGGAAACAAGCCCTCCCAGAGGGAAAATGTGAAGTCCCGAGCTAAGAGTTTAGTAGGCCATCTTTTTGTGGAAATAAAATATTTTTTGCTTTTAACCGCGGAACCGGTTGTTCAGCACTTCTGAGTTTCTTCTTCAACTTCAATCTTGTTTCCTAACCTTTCTTCTCAACTTTACCTTCCTTTCTTTGAACATCTTTGTTAAGGTAAAGAAGGCCGAAACTAACTTATAATCCAATCATACGAATTTTAAAAAGCCAATCTGCTGATTTTTGCACATTTTTGTGGGAAATATACTATTTTTATTTTCCTGATGAGCTTTCTATTAACACGGGTATTACAATACCCATGTGTGCATATCAACTAAGGATCTTTTTACAGTATCCACAAAAATTTATCTACTGAATATAACTCAAAATTAAACTGTTGTATGGTTCCGGTATCATGTGTACATATATCGGTCAGTGAATACGTTTTTCTGAGGACACCCTGTACTTAGATATTTTAAAAACTTATGATGTATTTTGTATCATCTTTGTCGGAAATAAACCGCTTTTCTCTTCTTTTCTATCTCCTGCCACAGACAATGAGGTGTGAACCATCACCGCTGGAGGGGCAGCACGCAGGACCAATGATGCTATTATGTATCATCTTTATCGGTAATAAACTGTTTTTCTTTCTGCTCCTGCCCCTGACAATGATTGTATTTTGCATCATCTTTATTGTAAATAAACTGTATTTCTTTTATTTTCGTTCTGCCTCCTGCCCCTGACAATGCAGGTGCGAACAACCACCACTGCTGACGCTGGAGGTGCGGCACGCAGGACCAATGATGTATTTTGTATCATCTTTATCGGAAACAAACTGTGTTTCTTTTCTTTCTCCTGCCCTTGACATGGCAAGTATGAACAACCACCGCTGGAGATGCGGCACGCCGCACCAATGATGTATTTTGTATGATCTTTATTGTTAATAAACAGTAATTGTTTAATTTCCTATCTGTCTCCTGCCCCTGACAATGCAGGTGCGAACAACCACCGCTGGAGGAGCGGCAAGCTGGAGCATTTGCAGGCAACCGCAGCGTCGGTGCCAAGGCCTCGGCCTGGTGACCTTCACGACGGCCGATGCACCGATCTGGGTGTTTGTTACTAACGTGTCTCTTTGTAGCCGCTTTTGAAAGAGTCACTAGTGTAAATAGCTAGTCACTAAGGTCTAGGTAGTGAAATGTGATTTACATTAACGTATAGCTAGCTGGTTGCCGCTGAAAGTGAACTAGATGGTCGGTGGTAACATATATCGAGTTTGTCGTTGCTTATCGATATCTAGTTGGTTATTCTCGACAAATATCTCGATAATAGTTATCGGTATCTAGGTGGTCTTAATTGGCCGAAAATTAGGTGGTCGGACAAAACTGAGACAGAAAGGATATGTTTACCACACAAAACCAGGCATGCTACATCTAACAAAAAAGGCTGCTCGACATACCAAATGGGGGTTTGAATCGGTAAAGCAATCACTATTATCACCTTCAATTATAGGAGAACAACACATATACTTGCCTCCATTGCGTGCTGTAACAAACGAATGTGTTAGCCATTTTCATTTAGATCGAAATTCGAAGGAAATAAGTATTTGACTGATAATTCAATTTTGTATCTTGTGAAGAGCCTGATTTGCAGAGCACAATGTGGGGCATTTTCCTTCGGCATAAATTCAGCCTTTGTGTTTTGTTTTTACTCAGTCAAAAAAAGACAAACAAGGACTGCAATTACTTCTGGTGCTTACTGATTTAGCAGTGATTTTATTCAACAAAAAACTAAGCTATGAAACTCTTCCAAGATTCTCTGGACTTGCAACACTTTATCCACTTAATCTAAAGAATTAACGTTCACAAAAACCTGCTAAAAATCAACTTCCAAAATAGGCAAGCGAGACAAGATTCAGTACAACTTCGTGCTCGGCTGGATCGTGAAGATGCCATCCAGTTCAAGGTTGCCACATCGGCTATATTTTCAATTAAAATGATCATGTTTGGTCTTTTTGAAACTAAATTATAGCAATAAAACCCACTGAATTTTGATATTTCTGTCACAAAAATGTGGATCTGGTAACTTGACAAGAAATACATTAAAGTCGCAACGTATATAGGATACGAAACACTTGCGGGTGCCTCAGCTTTTCTGTAGCACGTGAGGTACATGAGAGATCTACTCCTCGCAGGTCTACTTTTATTAATTACAATATCTTCTCCCGGTGCTCGGTCTACTTCCGTCTACTTCTCATGTCAGTGGCGTCTATTGCATGGTAGTCCTTTATCTCAAGGAAAGACCGGCCACTTCAACATTCGTGACTGCTGATCTCGGTAAGGGTAAATTAATCTTCATGAACTATTTCGCCAAATTTACGTAACCAACTGGTTAAACGAAACCCACAGGATGCCTTATAATTCGCTGAACTTATTCGGGCCAACGAACAGCTTCAGTTTTTAACACGGTGTTTGCGATACGACCCATCGATGGGTTGTGCTTTAAGTTCTTCCTATTGTGAAATGATCCATCTACGGGTCATTTGAAAATTTTTAACAGTCTTTTAAAATTGAAGGTATTTAATGGACACAGTTAATGATTGATATTTTTAAAATTGCTAACAACTTTTGACTTTAAATGTGAGTTGAATATTGAACTTCAGTTTATCCCATCACGGTCAACGTGTTGAAGTTGTCTCCATCATTGTATTACAATGGCAACCATAGTAGAATGTCTCATTACTGATGCATTCCATGCAGAAAAAAAAAATTCAAAAATTCTTACTGGAGCATCAGTTCGTATTCGGAGGAATATACTAACACCCAGCGGCCTTCAAACGAAAAAGTTGGCGCGGCTTCCTGCTCCGGGGCGACGATTGGTCAAAGCTGCGCGATTTAAACGCGGAAATTTTACGCGACCAACGAAACAAAGCCAAAATAACACACCGACACTATTTTTCGCCTCTTTCTATGTTCTTCGGTTTCTGCTTGTGATGGTAAATCATATTAGCACCTTCTTCGCTCAACTCGCCTGAGGCGGATTATGACGCCCACCTTGCGTAGCATAGATACCAGCGGTAGATTAATTTACCTCTCTTGTGAGCCCCACGGACACCGATCTCATGCTCTCATGGTGAACGTGTCATGCAAACTCGCGTGCAGTTCATACGTCTACTTATCTCTTAGATCTTACTTCTGCACGTGCGAACGCACTGGCATGCGGAAAAGCGGAGCAAATAATGCTGGTGATTTCTCGCTGGGGGTGCAAAGAGGTACGCCTTCTGTTCCCTCAGCCCTTCAAAGAAGACATGAGCTCATGGATATAAATATATTATCATTGAACTTACTGAAGGACACAAATCTCCTGCACTGGAGTACATGTTATTTGTAATATACCTTCAAATTACCGCAAGAAAGCTGAGCTAAAATGCCATCATTACAATGGCGAGTGACGCTGGTATAGGATCCATCCATCCTTTATCCTCCTTTATCCATCAGTCAGATATAAGGTCCTTGTATTGTATTGAAAGAAATTGTATTAATCAACATGTTGAATCAATTTTTGCATCAACTTTTTGAAATTACGGTACACTGTTTCTATTGAAATCATATTTTTTTCGTGGTAAATCTTCGTTCTACCAACACCACAAACAGGAATTATAGCAGCTATCGAGGAAACTTCACAACTCTCAGAAATGCTTCGTTTCAAATTAAAGACCACTCTGCTCGCGTCATTAGAAGTAATCGCGTCCTTTCTGTACTTATCACGTAAAAAGAGCCTTAACGAAGCGGTTGAGTAGGTGTCCTTTTTTCGAATTTCTCTTTTCTGTTTTAAGAAAACAATATAATATATTCCAATCTATAGTAATGAATTTTTTTTAGTTTCAAGAAAACTGTCGAAAACATTCTAATCTCTGAAAATAAATTGTTATTCAAATACGAAAATTTGCAGTCATTTTGAGGCGTTACGGTATCCAAATTACAGGGTGTGACCGGGACCGAAGAACTCAGCAACCAGCGAACTGTGTGATATTTTATAGAATAGCGCGACGCCCAGCCTAACAGTATCACAGTTACGGTTCTATGGTTAACATTTCCCTCGCAGGTATCCACTTCGATTAGCATAGTGAGATGCCTAGCCTAAACGTATCCTGGATACGGTACTAAAGTTAACTCACGGGATTTAGTACGGGATTTCACTCACGGGTATCCACTTCGATTAGCATAGTGGGATGTCCGCCCAACCTAAGCATATCACGGATACGGTTCTAAAGTGCACATTTCATGCACGATCGAGGATCCACTACACGACTACAGTGTGAATTTGTTGACAAGTATACATTGTTGTCCTGACACTACAATACGTTTAACAAAAGCGCACCAATTCACAGCTACACTGTAGTCTGCGTCATCGTACTGAACACGTTCGTTCACAACAACACCCAAATTAGTGTTGTGAAAGGGGTAATTTACTGTCACATTGTCGAGGAACGATGTTTCCCAGCCATGGGAACACACATCGACCTATATGCACTGTAAACCTAGACGCTTTGTACTATTCACGCACGATTTGAAAAATTGATGCGTAAGCCCCGTAAACATCGGCGGACTGTAGAATTGACGCACGATTTGAATAGCTCATATGGAAGCCTTGCAAACATCGGCGGAGTGTAGAGTTGAAGCACGATTTGAATAGTTCATATGGAAGCCCCGCAAACATCGGCGGACTGTAGAGTTGAAGCACGATTTGAATAGCCCATATGGAAGCCTCGTAAACATCGGCGGACTGTAGAGTCGATGCACGATTTGAATACTCATATGGAAGCCCCGTAAACATCGGCGGACTGTAGAGTTGACGCACGATTTGAATAGTTCATATGGAAGCCCCGCAAACATCAGCGGACTGTAGAGTTGAAGCACGATTTGAATAGCTCATAATAATAATAATAATAATGAAGGCATCTACGGATGCTTTATTTCCAATCAAGCCTGATACACATCACCTTGTACATTGGATTTTCAAATGCCTTATAACTAACGCCAGGACGCCATGACGCTTTCCCCCGGTCGAGACCGGTACCCATTTCAGACACCTGGGTGGAGTGGGGTATTGTGCTTGGAATTTTTCTCCTATACCCAACAGAGAAAATCGCCACTGCCTGCGCCGAGATTCGATCCCGGGTCCTTGCCGCATGGCGGCAGAACCTATACCACATGGCTATGGCTATAAACATCATATGGAAGCCCCGTAAACATCGGCGGACTGTAGAGGTGAAGCACGATTTGAATAGCTCATATGGAAGCCCCGTAAACATCGGCGGACTGTAGAGTTGAAGCACGATTTGAATAGCTCATATGGAAGCCCCGTAAACATCGGCGGACTGTAGAGTCGATGCACGATTTGAATAGCTCATATGGAAGCCCCGTAAACATCGGCGGACTGTAGAGTTGAAGCACGATTTGAATAGCTCATATGGAAGCCCCGTAAACATCGGCGGACTGTAGAGTCGATGCACGATTTGAATAGCTCATATGGAAGCCCCGTAAACATCGGCGGACTGTAGAGTCGATGCACGATTTGAATAGCTCATATGGAAGCCCCGTAAACATCGGCGGACTGTAGAGTTGAAGCACGATTTGAATAGCTCATATGGAAGCCCCGTAAACATCGGCGGACTGTAGAGTCGATGCACGATTTGAATAGCTCATATGGAAGACCCGCAAACATCGGCGGACTGTAGAGTCGATGCACGATTTGAATAGTTCATATGGAAGCCCCGCAAACATCAGCGGACTGTAGAGTTGAAGCACGATTTGAATAGCTCATATGGAAGCCCCGTAAACATCGGCGGACTGTAGAGTCGATGCACGATTTGAATAGTTCATATGGAAGCCCCGCAAACATCGGCGGACTGTAGAGTTGAAGCACGATTTGACGTTGTTGTCTTCGGATTACGTTATCAGACGCATCTTTCGTTGCACCATCTGCACGCAGTTGTCAAGGCTTCCTGGACGCGCGTACGCATCTGGACAGCACATCACTACGCCAAACAAACACATCAACAGTCGTCCAGGAATGTACGCGCTGATCTACCGCGTCAAGAAACACGCCACGTGTGTCGAGTGATTGTCGTCCGGCAATTAAGTGATTGTAGTGTAGCAGCAATTAAGATAATTATATAAAAGAATAGACATTCCTGCGGGAGCTTCCGTGCCCAGCGCACGCGGTGCAGGGACAGGTGCGCAGACGTGTCCTCCAGTCATCCAAGATAATGAGGAAATAACTGTTGAAGAACAGCTTCTCGATTGCATTTACCTTCACACAATAATTAAATGAATTCTGGCTCGCATTTTGCGTCAGTGAAGTACAGATTGGCACCGCTAATTGGTGCTTCACTTTTACTTTACAGCGCGTAACCGTGATACGGCTACTCCAGCTAACGTCAAACAGTTATCGGTGAAGTCAGAGAAGTACCGTTCGACACTACTAATTGGTGCTTCATTTTTACTTTGCAGCATGTAACCGTGATACGTCTACACAAGCTAAAATAAAATAGTTAACAGTGGCGAAATTTGCCGTAACCATAATTGAAGCGATGATAAAGTGAGAGAGATACTCTCCACATCTTTCTCATACAGCAATGTACAGTTTCTGACTTGCTCGATCTATCAGATTCTATTACGAGTACTCAGATTCTATTACGAGTTGACCGGGTTTCTGAAAACCATACATTGACTGCGAAGTTCTCTTTATGAACTTCAATTCATGGTATTCAGATTAAATTATAAATTAGTTGAAGCGTCCTAAACCGAAACAAAGGTGTTTCACAGCGAGAAAGGAGGAAGGCCCATCAAATATGGAATTTTGAAAACGGAGGAATCTATACACAAGGTGTATACCCTCACACCCTACGCATAGATACAGCAAGATTGAAAGAAGTTTTTGAAACAAGACTAAAGCTGAAGAAGAAAGTAAGAGGAGCTAAAAAAGAAACCATAGAACCGGGAAGTCGTAAATAGTTATAGAACCAACATACTGTACTACCGGGAAAAGATAGTCTGTAACACAACAAAAGAAAACGACTTGTCATGTTTCAACTTGAGGAAAGCCTACCCAACCTTAGATACGAGACCTCACATCTTCGCTTGGAAGTGCCAATTACCATAGATGCAATAAATAAATCATCTTCAGGGATTTATAATGCTCATACAAAGATACAAGACTCACCAAAAATGACGGCATTCGATAATGTTCGATAAAGTTCATAAGTCATTTGACCAAAACGGTTATTGTTAAAAGTAGTATTCACTTCCTCCCGAATCTACACAGTTTACTCAACTTTCAGACGTAGATTCCAAATAAATACGTCAACAGTAATAATTTGTATATTTAAGGGTTATATTTATATCCCGCGAGGTAATGAAGCCCGTATCACAGATACGTTAATCAAATACTTTCTTTTGTTACAGACCAAAGATTGGTTTGGTAGATTCGTTAGATTATTTCCTTGCCTAATACTGAAAGTGTGACGTTAATGCGAACACTCACACAAATAAATACGCATACAGCGGTAAATATTATACAAGATTTATTGACTGAAATTCATACCGATCTTCTTTGCCCATAAAAAGTGAAATTCAGGAGACGACGGGACACGTATTCAAAACGCCTACTTGCAGTCTGTTTGCATGAAGGAGTTATAGCTCCACCTTTTAAAAACCGCAGTCATTTCGGACGAGGTACGCCAGTGGCATCACACCGAACACATCACAACGATCTCTGCATCACACTTGTCAGCCGAGTAACTTTCTCGCAAAATTCACTCTAATTCTGCTCTTGATTTGCACAGATACTTAACATAATGTTCAAGATTCCCTAATCTGTCATTATCATTATAATCCTGGACATAGAACTAGAGAGATGTGGCTAAAGTTAGCGAAAGACTCGATTCTTCTGTTAGCTCTCTACACGTATGAGCCACGCGAGAGGCTGCGGTGGTGACGGTATCGCGTCAGCTCATCTGGCGTGTTGCGTGACTGCTGCACTCCGCTCACTCCACTGCACTCCACTCACTCTACCATCACTCCACTACACTCCACTCACTCTACCATTACTCCTACACACTCCACTCATTCTATTCTAACTCCACTGCACTCCACTCACTCAACCATCACTCCACTAATTCTACCATCACTCCTCCACACTCCACTCATTCTATTCTAACTCCATTACACTCCACTCACTCTATTCTTCCGATAGACTGCACTCGCTCTACTCTAACCCTGTTACCCTCTACTCACTCTACCACCACTCCACTACACTCCACTCATTCTATTCTAACTCCACTACACTTCACTCACTCCATTACACTTCACTCACTCTACTACACTCCACTCACCCCACTACACTCCACTCATTCAATTCCAACTCCACTACGCTCCACTACACAATACTCACTCTACTCTAACTCCATTACGCTTCATTCACTCCATTACAATTTGCCACACTCCACTTACTCTACACTCACTCCACCACACCCCACTCACTCAACCTCCACTCCGTTACACTCTACTCACTCTATCCTCACTCAACTCATTCTCCCTTCACTCCATCATACTTCAACACATTTCACTCACTAACTCTCACTGCACTCCACACCACAAGCACCACTCGGCCTGGCGTGAGGAATCAACGATCCAGAGACTCCCGCATGCTTTGTTATAACCAGATGTGTTCTGTGTGAACCCTATTCCAAACCTGAGCGAGGCACACCACATACACCAAGACACACCAGACAATTCAGACACACTCGACACATCAGACATAGAACACACCATGTACGTCAAACACACCACCAGGTAACCCAGACACACCAAACACACCAAAAATCAAGCACACCATACACATCGAATATCAAGCTCATCAGGCACACCACCAGGTAAGCCAAGCACACCAAACACATCAGACAAAGACACCAAACATTAAACACACCCGGCACACCAAGCACACCCGGCACACCAGGCACACCAAGCACACCCAGCACACCAAACACACCTGGCACACCAGGCACACCAAACACACCCGGCACACCAAACACACCCGGCACACCAAGGTATCATTGCAGCAGCACTTCCTGCCCCACCATTCCACGGACGCGACACACAGACGCACTGCAGACACGGCACGTGTATGCAGGTCAAGGTGGGGGGTCGGGGGTAATGTAGGAGGAGGGTGTAATGCAGGTGATGATAATACGCTTAGCACAAAGCTGCTCATCAATTACCCGCAACACATCAACACTCACCACATCATAGAGCTAAACATCACACACCTGCTACACGTCACCACACACCACATTACAGAGCGGCTCACTACACAGCTGATACATGTCACCACACACCAGCAACACGTCACCACACACCAGCAACACGTCACCACACACCAGCAACACGTCACCACACACCAGCAACACGTCACCACACACCAGCAACACGTCACCACACACCAGTAACACATCACCACACACCACAAAACATCACCACACACACCTAAAAACATCACCGCAAACCAGCAACACGCCACCACACACCACAAAACATCACCACACATCACAAAACATCCCCGCACACCACAAAACATCACCACACACCAGCAACACGTCACCACACACCACAACACGTCACCACACACCAGCAACACATCACCACACACCGCCAGCAACACGTCACCACACAAACAACACGCCACCACACCACAAAACATCACCACACACCACAACACATCACCACACACCGCCAGCAATGGATGCAGGCTGACGTCATCACAGCGACGGGACCACTGCTGTTGGAAACCGGTCGTACCAGGCGGGAGGCAGAAAAACCTAAACCTTTGAAAGCTCTATAATGCAGAATATATAGATCTAAAATGCGACGATTTAGTTCTAATTTATTTCTAATTTATTTTTAGTTCTAAGTTATTTCCAGTAGGGCTTAGTTTTTGCAGCGACGATTTAGTTATAATTTATTGCTAGCTCTAGTGATATATATTTCTAATTTATTTTTAGTTCTAATTTATTTCTAGGTGGGCTTAGTTACTGCAAACATTTCAACGTATCTTTGAGCAATTTATTTTCAACACGTGATCCATCAGGAAGATTGTCACTCAAGTCTATTTCCAAAGCTTTACATATTCCCACCGTATGTTGGTCCACCACGCACACATACTGAGCTAGCATGAAGGCTTGCGTTGTAGTAGGTTAACTAGAACTAGTGTTGTGACACTAGGTAATTAAAGCGTGTAGCGGCGCTGCGGTGTAACGCAGCAGACGACAGCAACAGACATGACAGTCAATCTTCGAGTTATAGTTGATGAGTTAGTATGAGTATGGAAATAAGCACATCATCTCATGAAAACCTCAATTCATACAAATAAAACAATTCACAGAAATTCATAACTTGAATCAAACATCATATTAGTTCAATAATTGAGACTAATTTTTATCCACATAATTATACGTTCTCATGATTTTGATCAGTGTAAGTTTACGCACTCATAAGACGATAATTCTATAACTTGAAGATCGAACATCTGTACGCAGTTGAGACGCAACACAGAGCGCGGCGGGCCACAAAGAGGCGGATTAAGATCTCCCAAAAAGCTGCCAATTGAGACCTTAATTAAATTGACACCTTAATTAATGGTGATAATTGGGGCTCTTAATTTGTCGCGAAGTTGAGATCGCTCAAATAATGCCGCCGTCAATAGATATCTCGGGATTAGCCGCGCTGAGCAGAGCGGACAAATGAGCAGAAAGACTCGGCGTCGGACCCCTTAAAGAGTTCTATCAGTTGCCTTCAATGGGACACAATTAAATAACTTTGAAACTTGAGTGTGTGGTTACACATGCAGGTTTGGCTAGTGCTGGAGCCAGAGGGTCAACTGATACATCAACTAATGCATCAGCTAATGCAAAAACCGATACATCAACTGATGCATCAGCTGATGCAACAACTGATGCATCAACTGATACATCAACTCATGTATCAGCTGATGCAACAACTGCTGCATCAGCCAATACATCAGCTAATGCAACAAATGATACATCAACAGATGTATCAGCTGATACATCAACAGATGTATCAGCTGATGCAACAACTGATGCATCAGCTGACACATCAGCTAATGCAACAACTGATACATCAACTCATGTATCAGCTGATGCAACAACTGATGCATCAGCTAATACATCAGCTAATGCAACAACTAATACATCAGCTAATGCAACAACTGATACATCAACTGATGTATCAGCTGATGCAACAACTGATACATCAACTGATGCGTATATTGTTGCAACAACTGGCACATTAACTGATGTGACAACTGGTACGTTAACTGATGTGACAACTGGTGCGTCAACTGATGTGACAACTGGTGCGTTGACTGGAACCTAAGTTGGCGCATCAACCAGCGCATCACTGATGCAACAACTGGTGCGTCAACTGATGTGACAAGTGGTGCATCAACTAGCGCACCAGATGGTGTGCCGAACGGCACAATCAGCGATGAGTCAACCGAGGCGCGGCGGTGCGCAACCACGACGCTAGAATGTTCTGCGTGGTGCGCACGCGCACAACGTACGAGCGCACCAGCGACTGCGAAGACGAGTAAGAAGATTGCAGGATAATGGCAGGAAGTAGACAGAAAAATAAAAAATAAATAACAGTAATAGGGAACAACGAATGAAACACAACAAAATAGAAGGTAGAAAAATGGTTCAATAATGAGAAAAAAATGGTTCGATAAGGAAGAAAAATAAGGGAATATAATGGAAGATGGAATCATGTAACGTGAACAACGAAACAAAAGAAAGAGAAGGTCTTATAGTGTAACGAAATGATAAGAAGGCTAATGATAAAAAAGTAAAAATTATCCAATAAGTAAGAGGATGAGGTAGAATGACACAAGAAAGAGTTTAATGAAAGAAAGAGAACATGGAAAACAATAGGCTTACATGGAAATAAAAAATGAATGAAACAAAACCGGCCAAAAATGAATGAAATAAAACCATCAAAAAATGAATGAAATAAAACCGACAAAAAAGGAATAAAATGAAACTATCAAAAATGAAGGAAGTAAAACCGGCAAAATATGAATGAAAAAGATCCGAAGTAGAATGATAGCAGGAAGTAAAGATAGAAGTAAGGTAACAACAGGAAGGAGACACCAAGGAAGTACACAGTGCACAGAAGAAGAGAAGGCAGTACAGCACCGGCGCACACGGCGACGCAGCGTGACTGACACCTGTGCTGCCAGAGGAAACGTGAGTGGGATTTACAGATAGAAAATGATAATAAATTCATAAACATTCCTATAATATTGGTGCATAATAATGAACAAGATATATGTGTGATTTCGAGATAGAAACGAACAATGAATTGATAAAACTTCCCAAAATATTGGTACATAATATTGGAGAAAAACACACCTGTAATCATTCCAAAAATCATTCGCCATCTTGTTTTCTCAATGATCATAAGACAAAAGTTATAATACGCAGTATCAACAATATAACACGCAGTATCAACACGCAATAAATATCAACACGTGGTCAAAAGTAACTTTACATGTAGATACAGAGGAGCAACGTGATCGGAAATCGAGCATCAAATGAACTTTTGTTCACTGAATACAAATTCGATAGAAGAGTAGATAAATAGTAATACATTGATATGAAATCGACCACATATTCGCATGATCGCCTCAAAAAATCTTTATTACACCCACACAATTCCTTCCGAAGCAATAACAGTCAGTCTTCGATCATCCCGGAATGGTCCACGTGACAGGAATGCTGTAGAAATCAACAGACAAATATTCTACTTTAAGTAAAAACCTGCAGACCTCAATACCCAGGAGCTGCATGAGAAAGAGGTCATCTTTTAACACTCTAATTCTAATATGGCAGGGATTAAAAGACCGCAGTCATTACCAGAGTTTATTACTCAGTGACATGAGAATGATTTGGTCCGTAAAAAAATTCATCCACGCTAAAAATCCCAATCTCAAATAATAGCGACGCACGTCTCCAGCTCGCATCGGATCAGTACACTGCAGGTCTGCTACGTACTGACGTCCACCTTTTAAAAAATTAGTGTTATACTAAAATTTTTCAAAGTCTATCTGAAATTTCAAACAAAGCGGCTAAACTTGGGTCCTGAAATTAATGAAAAATATTTCCTCGGGTCATTCAATCAGAAAGTCGAAATAATTTGAACCTATGTTCAAGTACAATTAGAGCAATTGTTACGAATGATGGATTCCGTTTGCGCACATCAATAATTTGCACCCACTATACTATATTTTCTAATGTTAAATGCACTTGTAAGATAAAAGAAACACTTGAGAACTTTAGAAAAACTCGAGGCATCGTTTAGGTCTCCCCAGCTTCTGAGTGGAAAATATAATTAATTTCAATAAAGCCGATGCATGTCGGGCAAACATGAATTGATTTTCAGATGGGTTATAAATGCCGAGATGCAACGGCGGTTATCCCACGTTGAGCCGGTACCCATTTCCAACGCCTGGATCGAGTTGCAAATCATAATGAGTTTTTCTTTCCCAAAGGGAAGAAACACCGGGCTATCAAAGTGATCAAACCATTCACATGCAAGGCGAGCACTCTTCAGCACTATACAGACCACGGCGACCATGTCACCGAGATTCGTTCTGACTGCAGTGGTTAAAGTCGGAATATAATGATAATCTTACCCAATAATACCCTTGGTGTGTTTATTTATTTGTTGGTGTCCGCTTCTTCCGTCTCTCCGTGTCGCTCATAAGCGTGCTTAATGACCGTATCTGTGATACGGGCGTCACCAGTGCGCAAGTACAAGAATATTCTAATCGCGGGTACTATTGGGATGGATATATTTGTTTTTCATCCACAACTGGAAAATTTATTCAAGGAAAATATCGCATCCCGTAAGCCTTGACCTGGCCGTGTACACTAGGAATAATAGTAATACCAATAATTTCGTCACGATCTATTATCAAAAATAATAATAGTAATGATAATCCTATAGCCACCACAATCAAGTCCAGGTGACTTATTGACGCGTCTGACAGGCGACGAACAGAAAGGCATGAGATGGCTCCAAAGTCTGGCCAATACACTAACGACTGTATGTGTAGTATGAATAACCATTCATAATGACCAAAGTATTATAATTTAGAATACAAAGTGAGACTTACGTTATTAATTTAGGTCGGATTTTACAGCTCACAATTTCCTCATTTTAAACTGTAAATGAGATACGTTGATTGATTATTTAGGTCGGACTGTACAGCTCATTATTTGCTCACATTGAACTGTAAATGAGATAAGTTGATTGATTATTTAGGTCGGACTGGACAGCTCACAATTTTTTCACATTGAACAGAAAATGACATAAGTTGATTCATAACCGACAAACTATCGCGAACCAGTGATTTTCCCCACACTAAATCCTCAATGAGTTGCACCATCACGAAAACTTCCAACACTGCGCTCCAAAAGCCGTGGAAGTGACGCAGCCAGGCTCTATTTCCCCGATTTTCAAGTTACGTCACTCCACCTATTGGATGCCCGACGTCACCCGGAGCTAAACAGGCACAATACAAACACCTGTCGTGTGAACACATGCGGTTTACCCGTGCACTGTGGGGGAGTGATGCGAGTCCCTAATATTGTTGTTCTTCTATTGACAAACGCTGTGAATAATGTTAAACTCTAACGCGAGCGTTCCGTGTACAGTAAGGGAGTG
The DNA here is from genome assembly GCA_030386875.1 of Morinoia aosen. Lineage (NCBI taxonomy): Eukaryota > Metazoa > Arthropoda > Malacostraca > Amphipoda > Talitridae > Morinoia > Morinoia aosen. Next base: position 62,252 of record CM059565.1, read on the forward strand.
CTTCAACTCCAACGCGTGCGTTTCTTGACTTTCGTGTTTTAGACGTACAGTGAGGGAGTGTTTCAACTCCAACGCGTGCGTTTCGATCGATCGATGATATAGAGTTCTATATACAAGCCCTGCAGAAAAACACAAGGCCTTCAAATTTTGGCGATCATCAGGTCAGTAAACTGATCCCGACGTGTTTGTTTACTGGGTCACGTGATGGGCGGCGGGCGTGTGCAGGAGGCAACCGCATGCGTTGCAGGAGGTCTGTGTGGAACTCTAATGTGTGCCATATGAAAAAAGAAGAAAAGAAGAAAAACAGTTCATTTCCAATAGAGTTAAAACATGAAATGTTTAACATTGGTTTTTAAAATGCACCATCATGACACAGTACGTGTGCGTTTCTGCGTCGTACGTGCACGAAAATGTAACTTTTTCGGCAGGGCATCCATGATTTTGGCCCCCAAAATATAGCTTCTGCATAGGGCAGCTAAAATTAAAGATGCAGAGGTGAAAAAGTTGAACTGGGACGACGTTTCATTCTAGCACATGCACGGAGCAAAGGACGGATTGTCAAACTCCTTAAGTCGTCGTAGCAATACAGGTGGCAGCGCAGGCTCGGCCACACTAGTGGTACATAAGGCAGCTGTATTGATAGCACGTCAGCCAAGATTGCTTACAAGACTTACGCTGCTAGTTGTTCCGGTACGACGATATATATAAAAGTATTTGACAATATATACGAGACCGCAGTCATTACCAGAGTAAGTATTGACGTAGTATTGTATTACTCGTCAATACTCGTAGTATTGACGATATATACATAAAGTTTTTGACGATACATTGTATTAACGATATATATAAACTGTTTGACGATGTATATTATTGACGATATATACATGAAGTACTCGATATATTGTATTGTATTGAAGATTTATACATATAAGTATTTGACGATATAAAGAAGTATTTGAAGTTACATTCACAAGAAACGCAGTGCCGCTCGGTGGGTGCGCGCCGCCGAGCAGAATTGAGGTGTGGACATGTACAGCTCCCAGAAGTGCCGCTCGTCACTGCACTCCAGTCACAATTTCAACACTGCTCGAAGGACGCGGTGCATCTGTACGTATTGCTATCGTCCTGTGCTGTACCTCACAGGGTATTTATTGCTTGCTTGTAAGCTTCCTTGTTTGCTTGATTGCGTGCCTGCTTGTTAGCTCGCTCGATTGTATCTCCGTCAATTTTAGTCCGTAAAGTGGATACCTACCTAAGCACGATACAGTATGTCCTACAAAAACCCGAACCGAGTATTTATACCCGTATCAGTAATACAATCATAATTTTGCTTGAAATTAAATACTTATTGTATTCTTATGATGGTATTACTGATACGGGAAAATAAATACTCGGTTCGGGTTTGTGTGGGACATACTGTATACAGGGTGGGCCAGGAGCAACTGACCCTTCTAATTTGCCAATAAAAGGAAAACTATGAACGCTAGCAAGTTGAAACTTGTTTTCTTTGAAAGAATAACAGTTTAATGATGTATCAACACTATGTTAATATTAATGTCGTTTAAATGACTGCCACAGCAGTTTTGACAAATTAGGGTTCTTGTCTACGTCAAAACAGCCCTAGAAAATTAAAAGGGTAGTTACTTCTGGCCCACCCTGTCCGTGTGTCTTCGAACCCGCCTCCGTGCAGGCAAACCCGGGTTCGAGTCCCGGCGCTGGTGGCGATTTTCTCTGTTGAGTATAGGGGAAAAATTCCAAGCACAATACCCCACTCCACCCTGGTGTTAGTAATAAGGCATTTGAAAATCCATTGTACAAGGTGATATGTATCAGGCTTGAATTGGAAATAAAGCATCCGTAGATGCCTTCATTATTATTATTATTAACTACAAATTTCTTTTGCTCGAAATTCATTAGAAAGTTATCCCAACCGACCTAACACAAAAATGAAGGAATTGGAAGAAGATGAATGATGCATTTCAGAAATTTGAATAAAAATAGTTTTGAATACTCTGTTTCATTTCGTTAATGGACCCTACCGCAACTATACAGAGTGTCCACGAAGAATGTAGTCACTGATTAAGAATATATGACTCAATATTTTTTTTCATTAAGCTACGCTTAGAAGGAATATAAGTTAAAAAACATATATCTGAATTAAAAGTACCATACAGTATCATAGATACACATTATTAAAATGAAAAATCAGTGGAAACATTTCTCGTATATTATACACTAAGTTTCACAAAAACCCGAAGTTTTTATTTTCCCGTATCAGTAATACCTTCATAATCAGTAAAACCTTTTCTATGGGGTAACTTTGAAATAAATTAAATGCTCATGGTATTCTTATGATGGTATTGCTGATACGGGAAAATAAATACCCGTTTCGGGCTTTTGTGGGACACGCTATACATACACCGGAATACTCTAGAAGAGAACATGAATAAACATCAGTACGCGAAGCGAAAAATTACAAAGTTTCAAGCCTAGTGGAAGTATTAATACTTCATCAAGCTAAATAAGAAGTAATTTAAAGTAATAATACACTGGCGTCAGCGCGACAGGTATCCGTGAGACAGCATAGCGGTGGCTATCATGTTCCTGCAGCTCGAATTTAATACAGGAAATTGCTGCGAAATTTGCGGCATGTTTTCTGCAGCACATACACACTGACGTCATTTTATGGATCAGAGCTGTGGTACTGATGCTGATATACGATACTGATGCTGATATATGGTACTGATGCTGATATATGATACTGATGCTGATATATGATACTGATGCTGATATATGATACTGATGCTGAGATATGATACTGATGCTGAGACATGATACTGATGCTGATATAAGATACTGATGCTGATATATGATACTGATGCTGAGACATGATACTGATGCTGAGATATTATACTGATGCTAATATAAGATACGGACACTGATATGCCGTACTTCAACTGTTCAGTATTTTGAATGATTTCTGTTAATCGATTTCAATATGACTACAGATACATAGAGTCTCAATGAAACTATACATACAATACTTGTGGAACTACACATACAGTGCCAGTAAAGGTAAATACGCAATCCCAGTAGAAGATTCTCAGTCCCGTATAGCTACAAATACAGTCCCAGTAGAATATTTACAGTCCCAGTAGAGCTATACACACAGCTCCAGTAGAATATTAAGCACCAGTAGATATATGTACGCACAAAGTCCTAGTAGAACATTTACAGTCCCCAGTAGAATACTTAGTTCTATTAGAACTACACACAGTCCCAGTAGAATATCTACAATCCCAGTAGAGCTGCACCCACAGTCCCAGTAGAACATCTACAATCCCAGTAGAGCTGCACACGTAGTCCCAGTAGAACATCTACAGTCCCAGTAGAGCTACACACAGTCCCAGTAAAACATCTACAGTCCCAGTAGAGCTACACACAGTCCCAGTAGAACATCTACAGTCCCAGTAGAGCTACACACAGTCCCAGTAGAGCATCCACAATCCCAGTAGAGCTGCACACACAGTCCCAGTAGAACATCTACAGTCCCAGTAGAGCTACACACACGGTCCCAGTAGAACATCTACAGTCCCAGTAGATCTACACACACACACACACACAGTATAACCACAATTACTGTAATGGCCCCAGCAACAAAACCGCACGCGCTGATCACAACAGCACCACCGCGCCAGCAGCGCGTGTGACGCAAGAGAAAGTTCCGTGCATATCATACCTCTAGTTTCCAACAACTACTGTGCTTCAGAACACGCCACTGAGATGGATTTCCTCCAGACACGCGTGATGCTCACAATCTTCGCCTTCCATATGATGTATTAGGAGGAATAATGAATATCATAGGAAATGATTCTCATAATTTTAGAAGTACAAATTTCTTTTTTTTTAACATGATATAGCTTACAGCACAACGAACACACATATACACACTGACACATGGTGTCAGCGTGTGTATCACGGATACCTGTCGCGCTGACGCCAGTGTATTATCACTTGAAATCACTTCTTATTTAGCTTGGTGAATAAATTAACACATTCATTTAGCTTAAAACTGCATAAATTTTTGCTTAGCGAACTGAGATTCATTTATGATCTACATTTGAGTGTTCCTGTGTATTTCCGCACAACAATGACGGTTAAGGCCAAAATCTAAACAAATATTGGGAACTAATGACAAGCTCCTCGACCTTGGCATTGTGTAGCCCACACACTTCCCTCCCCTTGCGACACTCAGCGCGCGGTGCTGCTATATAGCGGAGCGTTATTCGCTAATTTTTGCAAGAGTCACTTCGGTGAAACGCGTTGAAGAGAAAGCCGCAGCTACTACAAGTTAGCGTATATTATACAAATTATGTACTAATTAAATAATAAATACATTTTTCTAGAGCCGTGAATAATTTGAGTCATCGCGCAATGAATACCACTGATAAAGCTTGAGGTCTACCGCCATATTTCGCCCACCCAGGTGCTGTTTGAGATGTACAAATTAAGCGTTTATCGCTAAATTAAATATATGGAAATAAGCCATTTTCGCCATTAGTAACCTAACCTAACCTCACGCTAAAGTACTAGCTAGAGGTGGATCTCATACCATACATAGTGTGGTAGACCTCACGCTCTAGCAGCACCCAGCGTTAAGTGGTAGGATGGGGAATTTGCTAAAGTTAAGTGCTTTAACAACAAACTCTGATCAGAGGTAACAAATCTTGTTACTATTGTCATTCAGTTACCCTTAAGTAGACTGAATTCATTTACGAATCAAGAAAATAATAATTAAAATTAAAAACAAAACAGGTATAATATTGCGGTTAGTGAGCGAAAGCATGTTGACCACACGCCCACATTTTATGAATTTGAAGTAACCCTTTGATTCGCTTCTGTATATTTATCCACTGAGAATAATGGGAACAGTGTTAGAGGCTTTGTTTAAATTTTGCGGTATGCGTTGCAGCAGCGCACTTAAAGCATTCAGTTTCGCATTCACTCACTCACCTTTTTGTTCGGCATAATTTGTCACGTGTCTAGTGTAATCATCTCACTTCCACCACAATTGAAGAACAAACAGTGCACTCTCATAAACCACCTTTTCCAAATTCTTGATTAACCCTACACACTCTTGCAATATATAAACACTGCAAGGTACGGTCTCCAACCTAGAAGTCGCTAGTGCACTCGAGTTACACTGAGCATATTTTCCCTTCCTTGCATAAGCAAAATTAGTTTTCATTAAACAATATGGAACAGTCACGAACACCGCCACTTGCACGCACAACCTCACTCAGCTAATGTTCAAGTTGCACTGGCCATTTAGTGGCCAACCACGAGCCAGCAAAGGCTGCAACAAGTGCAATTTGGATTCGATGGCAGCCACGATATGGCAGCCATGCTCTCAACCAGGGTTGCCAGAAGTGTTACGTTCGTAACAAAAGTGTTACTTTTTACTATCAGATCCCTATGTTGTTACTTTTGTTACGACTTTGACAAAATTCGACAAATATTGTTACTTTTTGAAATTTCAGCTAATAATTCTTTACAGAAGGTCCCGTTCCGTAGGCACTCGTGCTGACTACAGAGTCGTTTCAACCGCGCCATGTCTCGTTCATAACTCGTATGGTCGAGTCGACAAGTTCAGCAACGTTCGCCGATAACTGTCAAATGATGCAATGATTCATTGAGTTTAGTTGCGTCTGTGAAAGCGGTGCCGCAGTTCAGTTCGCTTGTGCTTTCCACTCAGATAATAGCATCTTATCGGTTCATCTTTGTAATTTTTCAAGTTATAAAGCATTATTTTATGATGAGTGCAAAAAGAGATAATTCGGAAAGTGATATTAACAAAACACCCGATAAGAAAAAGTGTAAACTAGCTAACGTTTACCAACGAAAGCTCAGAAAAGAATGGCTTGACGATGAAAAATTTCCAGCTTGGATTCAACAAACACAACTACAACAACAACATCAAGTTAGTAAAGGAGATGAAAATAAAGCATATTGCAAGTTTTGAAATTTTTTTGTGAATTAGCTGATGGAATAACACAGATTGAAAGACATGGAAATACAGAAAAGCACAAAAAAATGAGCGTACTATTAACAAGTGCTCAAAGGTGACTGACTTCGTGCGACCCAGTACGTCAACGCTTCGTCCAAACAAAGTTGCTGCAGCTGAACTAAAACTTTGTGTCTTCGTCGCAGAACACAACTTACCTGTCTCTATTTCGGACCACTTACCTGGGTTGGTGGCTAATGTTTGCGAAGATTCCTCAATCAGTAAACACATCAAATGCTGCCGAACGAAAGGCACCGGTGTGTTTCGTGCTGTCATTGGTAAGCATTATTTAAACGAACTTACTGCAAAATTAACGAAAACAAAATTTTCGTTAATTATCGATGAAACAACTGATGTTTCCACTACTAAACAACTTGTTGTGGTTGCCAGATATTATGATCTTGATGTGCAAAAAACTGTGGATAAATTTTTGGCTTTAATTGAGGTAATGGATTGTAACGCTAAAGGAATTTTTGATTCTTTGACTACCTTTTTTGAAAAACATGGCATTTCCTTTGATAATCGCAGGATGGGCCGGAAAAACGGTGTTCAACATTAGCTGAAAGAAAAGGTCCCAGCATTATTTGTTCAAGGTTGCGTATGCCATTCAATGCACATGTGCGCTTCCAAGGCTAGCTTAGAACTCCCGAACGAGTTGGAAGATTTAGCTAGAAGTATTTACTCATACATAGCAAATAGTCCCAAACGTCTCAATGAGTATAAAGAATTTCAAAAGTTTACAGACGCCGACCCAAGAAAAATCTTGCATCTAAGTTGCACTAGATGGCTGTCTCTTGAGCAAGTCGTAACGAGAATTCTGGATCAGTGGGCAGCTCTCACTATATTCTTCACATCAGCAGCATTAGAAGATAATGTCAAGTCGGCTGCAGCAATATTACAACAATTGCTTAACCCACAAAATAAGATGTACTATTCGTTCTTGGCCTTCATATTACCCAATGTCAGTAAGATTAACCTTGAATTTCAAACTGAGACCTTTCGACTGCACAAACTGAAGAATTCTATAAATATTTCTGTAAAAACTATCCTGAGTTACTTTGTGAAACGAGAAATAATCAAAAATAAGGATCTAGCAGAAATTGCTGTTAATGATCCTTCGGTCTTCCTTCCAATTGAGAAAATTTACCCTGGGGCCAAAGCAGAAGCTGTTTATTGCGAGAATTCTGAAAAAATTTCTAACATGGATCTAAAACAATTTCGAGTGAACATCTTGAATTTTTATGTACGATTAATGAAAGAAATGTTTAGCCGTTTTCTCTCGAACGAAATGCTTAAGTTAAAAAGTTGGAATTACTTGAGGCTATGGACCTCGCCAACGTTAATATGGGAAAACCTGCCTCCATCATTCCTCTGGCCTTAAAATTTCCTAACATCATTTCTGAAGAAGAGTTCGAAACACTGAATACCGAGTGGCGAGAGCTCACTTTGGAGGACACGAACCGTATAACTGACGAGGAACCTGAAAACTTCTGGTACACTGTTTCAAAAGAAAAGTGCGGTGATGGACTTCGATATCCACTATTGTCAAAGTTAATGATGAGCCTACTTGCGTTGCCTCATTCCTCAGCCTGTGCCGAAATAATATTTTCCCTTTTAAATAATATTAAACGTAAAATAGGCTTCTGTTGAAAACAGAAACTTTAAACGCACTTCTGTACTCCAAAAGCTTACTTACTGGCACTAACTGCATGAAATGGCAGCCTTCTCAAGAATTACTCAAATTGATGACGCAAGGGGACTTATACGGCAGTGCTGAAGAAGGAGCTACTTTTTGAAAGGTTAGTAAACACTTCCTTCAATGTTAAATTATTTATTTGACGATTTTCATGTTTTGTTACTTTTTGATTCAATTTGTTACCTTTTGCGATGGGAATTTGTTACTATTCACGAAAACCTTCTGGCAACCCTGCTCTCAACGCCTCCTGGAACAGTGTTGCCACACGGATTGCAGATGTACAGAAATATTCATCAATTACAAGACACATTTTTCGCTAATGTTTCCAATTAAGCCATGTCCTGGTACATCAATGCTCAATTTTGTAGTTTAGAAAAAATTATAAGTTTATCATCGATTAAATTCAAGTATGAACCGTTTAGATGACAATAATGTGCAAGTTCTTGAAATTACAAGAGTTGAGATGCAGTTTAATTCATAATAAGTAATTACAGTGGAAAAAAGTTAAAGGATTGTATTTTCTGCTTACCTAGACCTAATATTTATAATGACCTAGTATGCATCTCGATAACAATAAGGTGATGGTGATAAATATTAGAACCCGTAGAACTCCATTTCAATTGTTTGTTGTGGCCGTTTACACTAGGGGACATTTCGGCCGTGAGGCGCGACGTGTGTACGAGGCTCACCACTGAGGCTCATATTTGTGTGTGTTTATACGAAGTTTCCTATTCGCTCTGATCGAATTCGCAATGCGCGATACTCACGAGCCTCGTAACTACCGTGGCGAATAGGGAACTTTGTATAAACGCACGCAAATATGAGTCTCAGTGGTGAGCCTCGTATACACGTGTCGCGCCTCACGGCCGAAATGTCCCCTAATCTAAACGGCCAGTTGGACTGCTGCACTGAGTCATTGTTTCACTTTAAGGGCCGTTTACACCGGTATTCATTTTGCTGCAGGCTCACGTGTAGACGCTCACGTGTATGAAGCTCCACGCCTCATATGAGCCATGTGCGTTTAGACTAGACATGGAGCGTGTCACGGAGCGCGTGCTGCTCAAATACAGGGTTGCCAGATGTGGCTAATTTTAGCCAAAGCGACCAATTTTCATGAACTGTGGTTAAGAAAAATTAGTCACCTTAATTTTGGCTAATTGTGGCTCATTTAATGATTGTTAATAATATTTATTTAATATATACGACCGAATTACACTTATTCCTAAATTTACCGTGTGTGTTCCCGGAATGAACGGTAATGAAACGAGTTCAGGGTTTACATCAGCACACATGCAGATGTGTGCAAGTTATAAAGGTCTTAAAATGCTTCATCACTCGAATAAAAGATTGGTTCAAGATTTCTTGGAGCCAAATTTGAGATGCTCCTCAGAGAATCTACAATGCCTCAGAAAGAGAAGGATGTCATTAAATAAAAATGTCTTAATGCTGTTATCGAAGCAAGTACACAATTATAATGTCGCTTTTTGGATGACCGTCACGTAGTGAAGAGTCTTCACCTTTTCAAACCTAAAAGAGTGCTAAGTTAAATGAGACGAAATTGTAGGGATATACCCGAATCTTTTCATGCTCTCGAAGTATTATGACGTCTGCAAATTGAAAACCAGTACGTAAATTTTCTTCATATTTACTGAAAAGAAGAGATCGAAACAGGAAGCATACCACATGATCCAATCGAATTTTGGGCAATGGTTTTCAAGCCTGAAAATGCGCTTGGAGAAAAATATTTTACTGACGTTGGTCAAGCGATGCCCAAACTTTTATCAGCACCCATTAGTAATGCATTTGTGGAACGCATTTTTTTATTTGTGACAAATGTGAGGAGCAAACAACGAAACAAATTATCGAATACAGCGATAGACTCCATCTTTAGAATTAATCTCATTTGCTAGCGAATAAAACTTGTTGCAACGACTTTCATTTAATAGAAAGAATGCTCAGCCTCTTCACAAGCGACATGTATTTAGCACTCCAAGCACAAGATATCAATGAAGTTGACCAACCAGGATGCAGCAAACATAAATCAGAAAAATAATTTTTACAAGAATTTGAAAACACTGCCATGGAATCAATTTCATAAACTCAACAAGATAAGGTATTTGTCTATATCTTTGATTTATAATGTTTGAAATATAAATAGAAGTGGCTATTTGTGGCTAATTTTCTGGGAACATTTGGCTAAAAGTGGTGCAAATCATCTGGCAACCTTGGGAGAAAATCAGTCAATGTGTGGCCAGCTGCCATTAAAGATGGGTTACAGTCGACGAGGTTGTCTGAATATTGCTGCTGCATCATAAGCTGCGTGATCTCTTTTTTATTTTCATGAGTGAAATGATACTATATTTGTTTATTTTCATTCATATATAATGGAAAGCAGCCTCCTTATATTCGCAGCTTATGGTCTGCCAAATGCATTGATGGGCTTACTAAATTTCAATTAAAAGCAATGTAGTTTCTCGTGGCAGCGCTATATCAGCCATAATCGATGAGCAAAGGGCTACGACCTAATCTGATGACTGCTAACTACACACTGACCGGCAGACCGGGGACTGAGCTGCGAGGCTGCGAGGCTCACGTGCGTCGCGCCTCACGAATTCGATCAGAGCGAATAGGGAACTTCGGGCTCACACACACAAATATGAGCCTCAGCGGTGAGCCTCGTCTACACGAGTCGCGCCTCACGGCCGAAATGTCCCCTAGTGTAAACACCCTTAAAAAAGTCTTTCAGGAGCATTCAGTTCGCCATTCATTAAACGGAAATCAGATGTGTTTCCAAGGGAAAGATTCCTCAAAAATTTTAATAGTGCGCTCTATACTGAATTACTATACACGTAACACATTAAATACCTACATTTGATATCATATATCAGTTTTATAAAACAGTCAATTTGATGAGTTACTGCTTCATAATGTAAATAATAAGCAACAATTACGCAACTGGTATAGAAGTTCTTGAATAACGACTGCCAAATATTTCAAGAGCTAAAAGTTTTTTATCAGTATTCTAAACCGCAGTGCTATTTTCCCCAACCGGGTAACCGACAGACCAACCAACGGTTGGGAACATTGTTTCATCAATGTAATTTCATTCCTACTGCGCGCAAATCCTTCAAAACCCTAAAATAAAGGCTCAGAAAAATTTCATATCAACCTCCCTTCCAGAAAGAAAATTTCAACCAGAAAGAAGGGGATGAGCTGAAGCTTGCTTTCCTCCTCCCTGCGTATCAAGGTAAAAAACGAAGAAATTCTTTCCTAGACAGATTTGAAACATCTTTCCTCTCCATGGAAACAGCTATTTCTCTAAAAAAGATTACAGAAGGCAAAAATTCCGCAATTTAACACACCGATGGGTCTGGACCAACATCGACGACCAACGAATAAGACAGCGAAAGAAATCATGGAAAATTAATTTGCAGTGGTGGGCATCGATCCTCGAAATATTAGTCCGATCCCGAACTTCCGATCCCGGTCAATGGTTAATTCCGAATGCGACCTTCCGATCCCGCCGCCAAAAACTTAAAGCGATCCCGAACTTCCGATCTTCCGATCCTAAGATTTAAACAGCGATCCATGGTTTTTAAGGTGTTTTCAAAGCAATTCAATACAAGGAGTATACGACGTCACATATATAGTATGATACTGATATAGAATGGAACATTTGGATTTTTTAAAATGGATTTTTTGTATTATTTATATTTCAATTTTTCGTAACAGCGAAACAGAAGTGTGAAAAAGGGAAATATCACTTTTCATTTGAACCTGTAAAATATAAAAGTAATTCATAATTGTTTAGACGATCGATCAACATTAATTTATTTCAATACATTATTTGCATAGGAGACAATATTGACACAAATTACGTTCAATATGTGATCACTTTGTTCACTATTTAGGCTTCAAACGTCCTATAAGATTAAATCACTGGAAACGATGGAAAATTGAAGAAACACAGAAACAGAAGTAGTACTGGAGTACTAAAACTCGAGAGGTCGCACATACGTACAAGATGAAACTCTGAAGTTCGCCCAAGGTTGAGGAACTCAATTTAGTTATGTGAAGCTTGAAGAGCAGAGCAATTTAAAAGGGTCACCAGCGCGAGTTAACGCACGTTGAGTTTCAATGATTTGCAATCTCAGAAGGAGTTGAGGACGGTGTTCGGACGCAATATTTCAAGCGTCTAATAATCAAACAAGAAACAATAAAAACCCCCATACAGCCACCACCCGGGGAGAATGAGAGAACAGAATAGCTCGCCTTTGAGGTTTATTAAAGTTAAGGTTGAACGACGAAGTGCGAGGCTTGATTCTTGGTTCGAGACGTTCTTGGGGAGAGTCTGAGGCGGTTGAAGAACTTCAGACGATGCGTTCAGCTCAGGCTTGTGGAAGCGTGTACTGGAGTGTGAAGTTAAGGATGGTGTAAGGTGTGGGAGGTACCGACGTTAAGTGGGAAAACTTAACGGTTGAGTAAATTCGGTAAGAATGGAGGCTCTCGACCCAATAGTCTTAACTGGAGATTTTAACGGCTTAGCTGCAGGGATGCAGGCCTTCCAGTTTAATAAGTTTAGATAGGAGGAGAAACTTGGAGGAGAAACTTGGAGGAGGTAAGCTCCTTGATTTCTTAATGCAGAGTGGCTGCAATTAAGGGGTTAGGGTTTGGCTCCATACGTGTTTGTGAGTGCATGGAATGTGTGGTCCAGTAGATCAATTGCCCCCTCTGGGGCCCAAGCACTACACACACGAGAACCTCTACGTAAAATGATGACTCTGCCCGGAAAGCCGGCCTGTGTAGCGGAAGAACGTTTCCGGAACTTCCGGAACGAATGAACTTGCGGTATGGTTCTACGTGAAAAACGCCGTTCTTTCTTGTGGAAGAATTTCTTTGGTCAAATTTTAATAGATTTAGGGGTAATGTTGAATGACAATAGTAATCTAAAATTTTAAGAATGATTACGTTAACTTTATTTAATTTTTAGAAGATGGTTTTAATAATTTATGAAATTTCGACTGAAGTGCGGCTGAGGCGTCCACTACAAAACGACATCTACGCGAGACGGATTGGTCGTCTTCGTTTTGTTTTCATTATTTCCGTTACGGCAGGGATCGGGGATCGGACTTACATTTTGCAAAAGCGATCCTCGCACATCCGATCTTTTCCAACGGGAGGTTCCGGTCTTCAAGTCCGATCCCGATGTGGAAGATCGATCGCTATCGGAAGATCGGAAGTTCGGAGATAGGACCCGAACGCGCACAACTGTTAATTTCTAGCTCTTAGTTGCAAATATATCAAACTTTCGGGTTAAAACAATTTGTTTCTTATATATTTTTACTTATTTTTATAGTTGAAACACTGATCACTTCAAAATCTTTATGTTTTTTTTAAGCCTTATACTCTTGTATAACCTCTCATCCATTTATTTTTCAAATGGGTCTCTATGCTTAACCAATCATTAAATGTTCTTAGAATTTAAACAATTTAAACAATTTATTTACCACAGGTGATACAGAGGTAGAATGTTCCTTGAGTCTCGTACAATAGTCAAATTTGTGTATAGCAACCTGTGGGTCCGAATAAGTTCAGCGACTTCTAGGGCATCCTAACATTAACGTTGTTCTAAGGTGTACAATAATGTTTAACCTAATTCACTTAACCTAGTTTCACATTAGACTGATCAATGAAATAATTTAACTTGATATTAGATGCTTCATTTTACAATATAGTTCATATGGACTAGATTTAACAGTATATTCTATAAACGATTTAAGAGCAGACAGAAGATCGGCGACATTAACCATGGCAGATTACATTATTAGGACCAGTCATGTAGGAGACAAGGTGTGACTATGGTGATCTTACACTAGTATTCTGATTGGAAGTGAGACTCAAGATTTCTTTTGAATACCTTGTAAGAATTACTTTCACGGATCTCCGCAGAGATTGAGTTCCAAGTTTTAGTTCCAACGAAGAAGATACTCTGTTGCGACCGGGCCTTTGAATAATAAGGAAGCATGAATTTACTTCTATTTCAGGTTAAATGGTTGTGATGACCCGTTTGTGCAGTTAATAATTGTTTTAGGCTATTGTCGCCATTATTTGTTAATGTTTTGTAAATGAAATTACAGATGGAGATATTGTAGAGATCCGATAGCTTGAGTATCTGTAAATTTTTGAATGAATCATTTGTGTGAGCATTATATTCTAGATTCTTTACCGCTCTGATGTTTTTTTTTTTGCAGAGTAAAAATTATATTGGTTTCATTTTGATCAGTTCCGTTAAGGTTAAAGGGTTAACATCGGCATCTTTGGGATGCTTTATTTCCAATCAAGCCTGATACATAGGATCTTAGCATTGGTTTTTCAAATGTCTTATAACTAACCCTACATATAGGACACCATGACGGTTCCCCCGTAAAGCCGGTAGCCATTTCCGACACCTGGGTTGAGTGGGGTATTGTGCTTTTGAGCTTTCCCTTATACCCAACGGGGAAAATCTCCGCGCTAGCGCTGGGAACGAACCCGCGACTTCCAGCATACAAGTCCGATGCCTTAACCGCTGTGCCACGGAGAGCACCGTGCCATGCTTCTATTCCGTATTGCAAGTATGGTGAAATGAGCGTTCGGTAGAGCATTTGTAAATCTTTTTCAGGCAGAAAATTTTTAACTTGATTTAGGATTCCGATGGATTTTGATAATTTAGTACTAATATAAGCGATGTGCTCTTTGAAGGTCAGATGTTTATCTATTAGGATACCCAGGAACTTACATGAGTTAGTTTCTTCGATTTCACCTACGCCAATTTTAATGCGTGGGAGAGATATATTTTTCTTGTATCAGAATGTAATATATTTTGTGTTATCATTGTTAAGGCTCATTTTATTAGCTTTAACCCGTCGCCACGTCCTGGACTCTTAGAAGGTCGGCAAAGCTAGCACATGTTTCACATCAGCAAACCTATGGTTGCCATATATGGTCTTAAGCGTCTCGTTGAGCGCTATTCATTGGTGTTAGGTAAAATTAGGTGGGGGGATCAGGGAAGGAGAGGTAACAAGCTCAAATCTGTATGAATTCTTCTGCTCAGTCTGGAGTGTAGCTACCGGCGCTGCACAACCTCTTAGAAGGCCAGCAGTGTAGCTGAGGCATACAAGCACACACTCTGCCTCCAAGTAGGTCGCCATCATTTTTATTTTCTTATGTTTTTTGTTCCAAAAATGGGAGTCCAAATCCGCAGATTTATTCCTACGCAAAAAATAATACCACCATTGTATTCGGGAGGAAGAGCTCTATGCATATCAAACTCTTTACAAACAATGAAACTGCTTGATAACAGCCTATACACAAAATGAACTAAAAAATAAAAACTGTTTTACATATAGTGCATATAACTCCGGAACTATTGGACCTGAAAAAAATTCACATACCACAAGATTCAGCAACTCAGAATCTATGCAAATGCATCATAAAAAAACATAAAAGTGAAATAAATAAAAAATGGCGAGTGATTTTCTGATTTCTGTTTTTTGTATTTTACCGAAATAAAAACTCGAATTTCGTAGATTTTCATTGGGGTAGCAGTATTTTTTCCCCACTTACAGAAAGAGCAACTCTCTCTCTTTACAATGAACCCCCAATGAAACTTCGAACATGATTAATGAATGTACAGTAAGTTGCACAGTTGGCCCATTTTCTTCAAACCTATTGGCAGGTCGACCATGTGGAGACGGGTTAAGCCACAATGAAACCTTATGGAGTTCATTATTTATACTCTCCGTATCAGAGCGGGATTTTTGTTTAGAAGGACGGCAGAAAGCGTGCTGTCATCGGCAAAATGTATGAATTTGAAAAATGATGTAGATTTAATAACATCATTGATATTTGATTTAGATTTTAAAGTTTTTACAGACGTGTTTGTATGTGATGATTATCGAGGCTTTTCGAAAATTCAGCAGGAGAATTTGCCCCAGAGTGTGTCAGGAAGAAAAGAGACGAAACGGAAATGGATTGATAAGGAGACTAAAAGATGTGCTTTGCGCATATGCTGCTGCTGTTGAAGGGTGTTGGTAAGTGGGTTTGATGGTGGTGACAAAAATATGTGACCGACTTGAAAATTACATGTGGCTTTTCTTTCTCCATTGCTGGCTGCCGTGTGAACTTCATGTACATAGGTAAGCGACAAGGGCTGAGCAGGAAGACCTCGGGATTCAGGTACCTTTTAAACAATTTAAACAATTTATTTACCACAGGTGAAACAGAGATAGAATGTTTCTTAAGTCTAGTACAATGATCAAATTTGAGTATAGCTACCTGTGGGCCCGAATAAGTTCAGCGACTTCTAGGACATCCTACCATCAAGGTTAGTCTAAGGTGTACAATAATGCTTAACCTAATCCACTTAAACTAGAGACGCATTAGACTGATCAATGAGATAATTAACTCGAAATTAGATCCTTCAGCAATACAGTCCGTAAAAAAAGTTTAAGGGTGCGATGAATTCCGGTGCTCTGGTTGTTAATGGTCGGTTTGTTCTGCTGGATCAATTTGGCTTCAAGGATTTGTAGTCGGATTTACTGTGGTTCATTACGGAGCATTTTCAACTTGTTTACCAGTTGATCTCGAGTTAAAATTCTATTGTGCACTTCTTTTTCATGATTTTTTGGACGGCCAGAACTTAAGGGCATTGAAAGTGTCCGAGAAGGAGTGCTAGTTGTCATGCCAATGTACGAGTGGTAGTGAGCCACATAGTCCGTATGGTGACACTTGTACTCTTACTCGACATTTGTTTATTTTAAATGGTATGGCTCCTGTAATAAGCAGATGATGACTTGCAGGCGATCATTGTCAAGATTGCATTTAGTGTTGTTTTTTAAAAATTGTTGCAGTGTACGTTCATCAGTTTTGTACGCTGATGAGTATTGGTTTTGGTAGTATCTGGTAGAGATCTCAACATGCCGTTCGCTTGTGCACCACCACATAAGCTTTGAGGCGCCACCCCGCGCAACAGCGGGCTACGAGGCACCACCCCGCGCACTGTCAGGCTTCAAGGCGCTACCTCATGCAGCGGCAGGCTTTGAGACGCCACCCCGCAAAACAGCGGGCTACGAGACACCACCCCACGCAGAGGCAGACTTCGAGGCGCTACCCCGCGCAACGGTGGGCTTCGAGGTGCCACCTCACGCAGCGGCGAGCTTTGAGGCACCACCTAACCACCAACCAATGGGGACGCGTGCTCAGCGCAGCCCGTTACTGCACTCATCAGGGCCTATTTAACGGGGTGCAGAGGGGCTTGGCTAGTCTTTTCACCGCGGCTCCGGTCTTCACACCATGCGTCGAAGACGCTCCGACTGCTACAGTCTCAACTGCCTCTACCACCGCTTTGCCCTCAATAGACAATATACCACCATCTAGACGTATTTTAGTGCATTACTACGTCAGCAATATTTTCCTCTTGTACCATTATTGTCGGCGATATTCACAATAGTAAAACGTTTATTCCAGTTGTTTTTTCTTACTCGGTCGGGTTCATTAGTATTTCAGACACTCGATTCGGGCATTGATATTCATAGTCTAGATTTTATAGTCTGCCCGCCACGTAAAATAGCCTGAGGGTGAACACCACAATACCGTGTGGGTAGTTTTACTTGGTTCATTCAGCGGGGCTCTGTTTCGGTTTTGCTAAAACTATTTACCTGAAATTAAAGAAAAAAATGTTGATTAGATAATTTCAACTTCTACCGACGTATGAGCCTAGATAATTTGTGCACTATAATATGGCACTGACAAAACTGATGGTAAATGACGAGTTTCGTTGCTTAATTTAGGGGGTTTCTCAACAAATTTTGCTGCAGCCGGAACAGTTGGTACGTCTTGTTGTCTACCGTCGGACGGGCAAATTGTGATAGAAGTCGTCTCAAGTGTCGAGCGCCGAAATGGCAACTAAACTTTCAAGTTCCCCTTTGATTGCAACTGCCACTGTGAGTTTAATCTTCAAATTTTTCTGCAATATATTCATAAATATAATTCTCTTACCGGGATTTTACCTGCCGCTTTACCCGGTTAGCCTTATATGCTATACTGTTTTAATTTAATTATAGGTTTGTGATTGAAAATTACGGTCTCCTTTCATTTTTTATTCCCTAGCAGAAACAAAAATTTAATTCAAAACTTTGTGTGATGAACTTTTTTAATTGAACTTCTTAATCACATCCTAGAATTCACTCAGCTGCATATCTAAAAGCTAAATAATTCACAATTTTTCTTACGGAATATTAAGCAGTACCAAACTGTTTCTTCAGATCAGATGCTTGTGTAAAATTACAATAATATTCAAGTCCTCTAAGTTATGAGGAATTTTGGTAAATCTGAAGGATATGTCAGTTATCGATTTCGTAAATTTGAATGCCTAAGCACAGTTAAGGGAAGCATTTTGACAAAATGGTCAACTTTGGTTCTATTGGATGTACGTCTATGAAAATTTGCAGACTACTAGATCTCCACATTTGTAACAACTTATCTTAAACAAAAATTTTTCATAAGGCCATAGAAAATTTTTTATTTGAAAAAAAAAAAATTATATATATACATATATTATTTGCTAAGGCTTTTTAATTTACAAAGCTAGAGCAATGCGGTTTGTTGCATTTGAAAGTCAAACGTGCGCTCTATCCATAATACGGGGGGAATTTTTGATTTATTTCATTCTGAATTTATATGAATTTTTTTGTCAGAGTCTCAATGCAAAAGTTATAATTTTAGGGTAAAAAGTCTATGGAAAGCTTTACAGAAACAATTTGGAAAATTGCCCCGTATTATAGGTAGAACACACATTTCACTTTCAAATGAAACAAACCGCATTGCTCTAGCTTTGTAAATTAAAAAGCCTTAGCAAATAATATATGTATATATATAATTTTTTATAAAACCTATTTTTAAGAAACAAAATGCTTCTCCTCCTACATTTTTTGAGCTACAGTAATGATTTTGGTATCATTGGATGCAGAAAAACAAGGGCTTTACAATGTATTGAGAAGTTTTTCAAAATTCATTCTTGTTTCAAAGTTATGACGTCATAAATTTGAATTTTCTTGAAAATATTTTGATTTTTTTTCTTTTTAATTTTTTAAATTTTTATATTGGAAATTTGAGGAAAAGCATTCAAGTTTTTGGAATGTCCACGTTATTCTGCATCCAATGATACCAAAATCATTACTGTAGCTCAAAAACTATCAGAGAAAAAGCATTTAGAACCCCCCCCCCAAATGTCGTTTTCTATGATTTCCCATTTTCTTTTCAAGAAAATCGCATTTTGTCATAAATGATAAATGATTCTAAATTGTATTTCCTATCAGTATACCAAATTTCATTGCTCTAAATTCAATAATAAAAAAAATATTCGGATGGGGATGAGGAATATGAATGATGAAATATATAAAAAAATGAAATGGAAAAAAATTGAAAATTTCAGATTTTTTTTTTTTTTTTTTTTTGTCCACGTTATTCTGCATTCAATGATACCAAAATCATTACTGTAGCTCAAAAACTGTAGGAGGAGAAGCATTTAGAAAACCCCCCCAAAAATGTCGTTTTCTATGATTTCCCGTTTTCTTTTCAAGAAAATCGCATTTTGTCATTGATGATAAATGATTCAAAATTGCATTTCCTATCAGTATACCAAATTTCATTGCTTTAGGTTCAAAAATGAAAAAAAAGGTCCGTAAGAGGGATGCCCTCCCCCCCCCGGGAGGGACGTTAGCTCTGGGGTAGGTTCCTGATATTTTTACAGACATTCGGGGACATGTCTCTAACTCATTTAAAGCAATAAAAACAAAATCGGGAGAATCGACCTTTGGACTCAGATGCCCCCAAAAACCCCCGGAAAATGCTTCCCTTAATTAGATTGAAATAAACAAGTTTTCTTCTGTGCACTTTCCGTCTCAAATGAGTATTTCATTAGTTATAGCGGTAAATGACTAACCGCAACTCCAGTGTTTGAAGCGGCTAGTAATTCAAGGAGCATGTCGGACAGCAACACTGCAAAGCGCACTTGCTTCCAGCATGATCGTCATCAAAGACGAAACCAAACCTACCGCTATATCTCGTTAAATACTCATTTGACAAAAAAAGTGTATTGAAGAAATGTTATTTATTTCGATGTTATTACCATGATTCAAGCAACAAAAATTTGAAAATCGATGAGTAGCTGTTTATTCGAGCGCATTCGTCATCAGAGACGAAACTAAACCTACCGCTATAAATCGTGAAATACTCATTTGAGACCGAAAGTGCATAGAAGAAAACTTGTTTATTTTGATTCAATTAATTAGGTTCAGGCACTAAAAAGTGGAAAATCAATAACTAACATCCTTCAGATTTACTGAAATTTTTTATGGTAAATCTGAAGGAGATAACAGTTGTCAATTTTGTAAATTTCGATGCCTTAACATAGTTAATTAGATCAAAATAAACAAGTTTTATTCTATGCACTTTCCGTCTCAAATGAGTATTTTATTAGTTATAGCGGTAAATGACTTACCGCAACTCCAGTCTTTGAAGCGGAAAGAAATTCTTTGATCGAGTTGTATGGCAATACTGCAATGGCGTCTCGCTTCCAGCGCTCTGTCTTGAAAGACGAAACCAAACCTACCGCTATACCTCGTTAAATACTCATTTGACGAAAAAAGTGTATAGAATAAAAGTTGTTTATTTCGATGTTATTACCGTGTTTCAAGCAACAAAAATTTGAAAATCAATGAGTAGCTGTTTATTCGAGCGCATTCGTCATCAATGACGAAACTAAACTTCCCGCTATAAATCGTAAAATACTCATTTGAGACGAAAAAAGAATAGAAGAAAACTTGTTTATTTTGATTCAATTAATTAGGTTCAGGCACCAAAAAGTGGAAAATCAACAACTGTCATCTCCTTCAGATTCACCTTTTTTATGATATCTGAAAATGGGGCAAATGTTGAGGACAATACACGGTCAATGTGAAGTTTCATGCAATCACGGAAAATAATAATGCCGACCCCAGGAATCACTAAAGGAACACATTTCAGAACGTTTTACAAGAATGACATTCTGCTCGCTGATGCGTTATTTTCGAATTATTCGACTTAGAAGTTGGCCGTCGCGCGCCCAAGGAAGCGAGCGTAATTTAATTAAAAACGGAAGCTAACCCCCTATTACAAACGTAAAGAGGTTGGGTCGTGAGGGGGAGGCACAGTTCTTCTAGTGGAAAGTATAAATAAAGCTTCTAACCCACCCATTAGGGTGACGACCGCAACCTTGTTGACATCGGGTCCAAAATGGCGGCGCCCATGGTGGTCGCCATGTTAGTTGGCCGTCGTGCTGTCGTCACCCTAATGGGTGGTTTAGAAGCTTTATTTATACTTTTCACTAAAAGAACTGTGGCTACCCCTCACGACCCAACCTCATTACGTTTGTAATAGGGGGTTAGCTTCCGTTTTTAATTAAATTACGCTCGCTTCCTTGGGCGCGCGACGGCCAACTTCAAAGTTCAATAACTCGAAAATAAAGCATCAGCGAGCAGAATGTCGTTCCTGAAAAACGTTCTTAAATGGGTTCCTTTAGTGATTGTTTGCAATATCATTATTAATTTCCGTGATTGCATGAAACTTCACATTGACCCAATACACTTCTCAGTTTTCAAATTTTTGTCGCGATGCGTGAAAAGGGTTACTAATCACGCACGCAGGGGGAGTCTCAACCCCCAAACATTTTATAATATTATCCTTTATGCTCGCGCACACCTGCATACCAGACATGGAGAATAAAAGAGTTATTACGATTTACATTAATTTATTGGGGTACACGTGGATAAACACACAAGGCATGGGAACGAAATGATTTGAAAGGGCACTGACATAAATGTGATGCTTACCGAAAATTCGAGTTACACACACTCCATCGCTGACAACGATTTACGCATACACCAAAACAGCCAGCTCCACAGTAACACAAATCATAATATTTGCGAGAATAACACATCACGATTTAACCTGGAATTGTGACACGGTGTCGAACCATACAACGGGAAGTCGACCCTCGACTAAATAAACACAGGATATCGATTGCCTATAAAATTAGATGAATCTTCGCGAGACTTTGAAAAGCACTTATCTGTGTGCTGATCTACATCTGAAATTGAACTTCTATCACCACCTAAAGAGCTCTCACAACTATAAAACACTCGCACTTTTGATAATAAATGATTCACTGATGGACATTCACTGACGATGCTGTTGCTCACTGCTGATGTTCCACGTCGTTCACAGCCGATGTTATTGCTCACTGCTGATGTTCCGCGTCGCAGCTTAGGCTTGCTGCTAGCGTAGGCTGATCTCTTGCTACCTCGCTGTAGTGGTGCCCTCCCCCGCTTCTTTCTACGGGCAGCTGATCCCTTGAAGCGGTTGTGAGCTGATTCATTGTAGTTTCATGCGTTGAACTTTGCAGTGTTGGTGAGCGATCTTAACTGTTTGCCATTTGCAATTTTGACGACTGCCGCTGCAGTTGGTTGTGAGTTCGACCCCGATGCACAGATGTTGAATGCTCTTGGTTGAATCTCCGGCGCGTTTATTCATGACGATCACCGATGCGAGGCTGGTTTACTTCGATTAGGCTTCCTTTGTAAGACGATGCTTCAATGACTTCCGACGTCCAACGTTATTTTATGTGCCTCGAATTATTAACTTTCAAGTTGCAGTTGGGTATAAGGCCAGCCGACGAGGCTGACCTGTTGTGTGGAACACCCTCAGACGTCGTGCGCAGTCTCTCACGTGTGTTCAAAAATTTTCCTCTCCATGCTTCCTTCTACGGGCCTTATGTGTTTCGCTTCCCTCTTTCTCGATCGTTCTTGACGCTTCTATTCTACAGAGGCAGCATCTGCAACCTTATTGGCGGAATTCTTGCTCGTTCTGACCTCTGGGACTCTCATTGGTGTGTGTTGAGACACACCTTCTTGCGTCATACCTTTGACTCGCGGTGATTCGCTTAGATTGTGTGGGCCTCTGTCACTACGTCACATCCGCCCAATGCCTTCCAAACCCCAGCTTGCCTTGTGCATGTGTTCGTGTGTGCGTCGTTCGTTTACGATTCCTGTGCTCGCCTGGTCGCGCACTTAAGACCGTGACATATGATACCTCTACCCCAAACAATCGCCGCTTGTTTTCCCGACCGAACAGTTAAGAATTGTCCTTAACACACACGTGTAAACTTTGGTCCACATTCTCACGCTCAAGAATAACAGTGATAACGGTTTTTACACATTTTCTTAAAGTGAAGTATTTTTGCAAAAAAATATGAAGTTACGAGACATGTTTCCCAAATCTTGTGAGGGTAGTATTTCTGGACATTTTTGTTTCCTGTGAAGTGTTGTTACATCAAAATGAACAGTTTTTTCTATGCACTTTCTGTCGGATATTAGTATTTAATAAGTTATAGCTGTAAATTACTTACCGCAACTCTAGTGTTTGAAGCAGAAAGATATTGTTTGCAGGGGAAGATACAATGGGCTCCTTTCCAACACGTTCTAACTAATAATCAAGCGCAAAGATGAAAGTTTACATACCACTATAACTCATTATTTCTGGGTGATAACCTTTATTGTGTCATTAACTAAAATATCCTAGAAGTTGGTTCAGGCTCTGTGTGGGGAAATACTTCACTCGTGCAATTTTTGGAAAATACTCCGCTTTAGGAAATGTCTAAAAAACCGTTATCACTGTTATTCTTGAGCGTGAGAATGTCGACCAAAGTTTATCCGTGTGTGTAAGGACAATTCGTCACTGTTCGGTCGGAAAAACAAGCGGCGATTGTTTGGGGTAGAGGTAGGCGTGTCATATTTCGCGGCCTCAAGTGCGGCGAGCGCAGGCATAGAGAACGACGCACACACGAACACACGCACGATACAAGCGTACCCACGCCGAGGCTTTGTAGGGCAAGGAGGCGGACGTGACGTCTGAACACAGGCCCGCACAACCGGAGCCAATCACCGCTCGCCAAAGCTATGACGCAAGAAGGTGTGTCTCAACACGCACCAATGAGAGTCCCAGACATCAGAATAAGCAAGGATTCCGCCAATGAGGTTGCAGATGCTGCCTCTGTAGAATGGATATTTCGAGATTGATCTCGAAACAAGGAAGCGAAACGTATATAAGGAGGGTAGATGAAGCCTAGAGAGGTTTTTCTTGAGTTATACAAGAAAGAGGCAAGTGATCTGAACCATCTGAGGGCACACCCAACGAAGCATTTTGGCTGCTGCCGGAATGCATCCAACGTGAGCGGCAAAATTTTAAATATTTGAGCAAAGTGAACATCGAGGCTCCAAGAAAATAATCATCAACACCTGCAACCGTCAAAATACTGATGTGTAAGAGCAATCTGCTTGAAGCCTGTCAATGGAGCGGCAAAGGGCGCCAAGAACAGCCCATAACCACGCCTCTGGAAGCAGTCCAAATGTTTGAACTTCAACACCAAGCTCGCAAGTGATTCTTACAAGCAAATAATAACTGCGCCGCCTTCAGAGTCTGCAATAATGCCGCCACTATGAGTCCTGCAATGTCAGGCAGACTCATAATTCAGAGCCTGAAATGGAGACCGAGCACAGCGCTTCCGCACTACGGTCGAGCAGCGAGCAAGAAGCAACTTCGGGACGGAGGAGCGGGAACGACTTCGAGACCGTGGGACGGTCTGCTGTGCACTACGTGAATTCTCAAGCAGCATCGGGAGTGCGTTAATTCATCGGCTAATTTGCACTATTTAAATTCTTCAAGCAGCATTGGATGTGTATTGAATCATCGCGAACTACAATTGCAAGAAAGTGTTAATATCAAGTTAATGTTTGAAAGCTCAGGAAGGTGATTTTTAGGTGTGAGAGTTCTAGCACAGCCAGCACCTGTAATAGTGCGCTCCGAGCGGAGAGTAATCCAATGTGATTTGTGTCATGCGGAAAATTGGCTCATGTTCGAGTTCTGTGTTGTGCAAGATGCGAGGTATATTGTATTTGAACACCTTGTGGTAAGCAAAGCTCTTTGATTTTTATATTGCATTATTTCCAAATGTTCGTATTCAGGCTAGCCCATTCATCGACTATGTTCCTGATTTTATGCACAGTGCGGAAGGTTAATTTGCCGTAATCCTTTAATTGTTGTGCTAGCGTTCATTGTAACAAGGAGAGTAGATTTCTCGTTCTTTGTGTGGCTCATTACGTTGCTCATGTTAACGCGTTCATCTTGTGCTCATGTTGGCCCAGTCATGCCGCCACGGAGCGTGCGCAAAGCACGATTTATGGCAGTCATCGGCCTAGACAGCCAAGGTGCGGTTTTCTCATTGTGTCGTGTGGGATTGCCATGTCGTTAAATCCATGCGCATGTTGCTATAACATTTCCCTGAGCTTAATCATTGCATTGAAATACTATGTGTGTCATATTCAAATCCACGTGTTTCCAAATAAATTCATGTAAATCTTCAATCCTTTTATTCTCCATGTCTGGTATGCAGGTGTACGCAAGCATGAAGGACAATATTATAAAATGTGTCCGGGGGTTGAGACTCCCCCTGCGTGCGTGATTAGTAACCCTTTTCACGTATCGCGACATCTGCAGGGTTGGCTAATAATAAATTACTAAGTACCCAAACTAAACCTACCGCTATAACTCCTTTAATACTGTGCGACGGAAAGTTCATAGAAGAAAAGTTGTTCATTTCGATGAAATCAACACTTCACAGAAAACAAAAATTTGAAAATTGAGAAGTTTGTTATCCTCAACTAAAACCATAAATGATTTTTTTTAGATTTGGAAATTGCTTTCTGATTTTACTTTAAAATTTTACTTGAGTTGATAAAATTTGTGGTCAATATTTATTTTAGGTGTTGCACGGAAATTAATAATTTGGGGGTAAATAATCAATAAAGGAACACATTTTAAGACCTTTTACATGAATGACATTCTGCTCGCTGATGCATTATTTTTGAATTATTGAACTTCAAAGTTGGCCGTCGCGCGTCAGATAAAGCGACCGCGCCAAGCAGAATTTAATTAATAACGGAAGCTAACCCCCTATTACAAACGTAAAGAGGTTGGGTCGTGAGGGTTAGCCACAGTTCTTCTAGTGAAAATTATAAATAAAGCTTCTAACCCACCCATTAGGGTGACGACCGCAATCTTGTTTACATCGGGTCCAAGATGGCGGCGCCCATGGTGGTCGCCATCTTTGAGCTGATATAAACAAGATTGCGGTCGTCACCTTAATGGGTGGGTTAGAAGCTTTATTTATAATTTTCACTAGAAGAACTGTGTCTAACCCTTACGACCCAACCTCTTTACGTGTGTAATAGGCGGGTTAACTACCCTTATTTACTAAATGAGGGCGCCGGCGCCAACTTCAAAGTACAATTATTCAAAAATAACACATCAGCTAGCAGAATGTCATTCTTGTAAAAGGATTTTAAATGTGCTCTTTCAGTGATTCTAAGCAACGAAATTATTAATTTCTGTGCAGCACCTTAAATAAATATTGACCAAATTTGTTTTGTAATATTGTAAACCTTTCATAGCATAAAAAAAATATTGTCTGTTGATATCTGAAGTATTGACATTTAAGATGTTGGCTGTAGTAGCTTGTATTGCCTTCAAACAGAACATATAACTAGAAAAGCAATTGTATCTTTTGTATTGTATCATGTTTAAAATGTGCCATTTAAAGTACATATGTGGTACCTCATTTATGCAAGTACTTGGTAATCTGCAAATCTAAACAGTTTAGTGATATTTTATTGTTAAAAAATAAAAATAAAGATTTGTTTGGGTTAAAAGTATCACTTTTTCAAATTATTTCCAGTGATTCAACGCTGCTCGTGCAACTATTTCTGTTTTCTATTTTCAAAAAATAATTGTAGGTCAAGAGTTCAATCACAACAAGAGAATAAGAGTGATACAAACTCTAATGATGCATGCCATTTGAACCCTATGATTCTCTTCAAAATAAGTATAATGAATGCATCCGAGTTAGTACTGACCTGCAATTCCAGTAATGAGACAGGAGTATTGCATTCAGAAACACAATCACAATTAGATATGAGTTATAGCGGTAAGTTAGTTACTGCAACTCTAGTGTTTGAATCGGGAAGTAATTCATCGAGCGCATTGTATGGCAACACTACAATGGACTCTCCCTTCCAATGCGCTTGAATGAACGAGCGCATTCCGGCCCTCTAAGACGAAAGTTAACATACCGCTATAACTCATTATTTTTGGGTGAAAAGATCCTAGAAGTGGGTTCAGGCTCCGTGGGGTCGGCAAAGAAAAAATTACGAAGTACTGAAACGTACTCTTAACAGCTCAATCGCGCAACAACTAAACCTACCACTCTAACTTGTAAAATGCTCATTTGCCACAAAAAGTGTATAAAAGAAAAGTAGTTTATTTCGATGTTACTACAGTGATTTAAGCAACGAAAGTTTGAAAATTGATTAGTAGCTGTTTATTCGAGCGCATTCATCAAAGACGAAAATTAACATAGCGCTACAACTCATTAAATACTCATTTGCTCCCAAAAGTGCATGGAAGAAAACTTGTTTATTTTGATCTAATAAACTATGTGTAGGTGGCAAAAATTGGAAAATCAATGATTGTCCTCTCCTACACAAATATCTATATGGGTGTTATTCTCAAGGTGCACAAGATATAAATGTTTTGGTTATGTTGTCTGAGGAAATCAAAACAGTAAACATAAACTGAGAGACATTTTGTAAAAAATGAGTATGGCATTCTATTGATTGAGGGAAACCAATTTAAAAAGCCTGCTCATGGAACAAAGGAAATATAACTGAATTTTTGCTTCAACTTTCATATTATCAATGAAGTACTAGATTTATGATTATTGTCAAATAAATTTTGTTTAAGAATTATGATGGAACCTGCAATCAACAAATTGGAAAATCTTTTTTAGAGTACAAAGTGGTTTAGGCATGAAATAAATTAAGGGTACCGTCTGGGTAAAAAAAAAAGTCGTTATTTATGGATGGATTTCTCTGAAATTGTCACAGTAGGTGTGAAATGATGCATAGATCATTTGTTATTTCGACAAAATTTCTGTAGCTGCACTTTTTTTTTTTTTTTGAAAAATATGATAAAATAAGGGGGTTATGTAAAATCTATCTCCTTCTACAATTTTGAAGTTACAGAACCAGTATTTCGTTTTTAGATTGCTTATATGTCTATATAACCATAAGCAATAGGGAATTTTGATAACTTCTTTTTGTGGATTTTGGGAATTGAAAAAAAAAAATTTTTTTTTTTGTTCATTTTTTTTTTCATGTGGTGTAATTTTCAAAACAATAAATGTATCAAAAAATGCTATTGCTTATGGATACACCTTGCTAAGTCCTATCGAATGGTATATAAACCATTCTTGTAGCTCTAAAATTGTGGAAGGAGATAGATTTGAGAAAACCAATATCAAGTTTCCAGAAAAACGTGTTTTTTCACCAAAAAAAAATTTTTTTCTTTTTATCTTTTGAACTACAGGGTTTTCTACAATGAACTCTTGAGCGTTTGTAGCTCTTTTCAAGCCCTTTTGATTGATATAATTTACATTGCTGTAGCTCTGTAACTCTGGGAAAAAATAAACAACAAAAGGGAATGGGTGTAATTCTTGACAAAAAAAAAATTTTAATTTTAATTTTTTTTCCACCAAAATACGTTTTTTTGTCTATTCAACTCCTTTGTTTTATAGCTCTTTTCAAGCCCTTTGGATTGGTGTGCTCACCACTGCTGTAGCTATGATACTGCAGCTGTCATCGAGCTATGAAGGAAAGCTGCGGTATCATAGATACGGCAGAACAGCTAAATTCTGAAATTGTCAAAATTTCATAAAAAATATTTATTCAGCCTTAGAATGTTTCGTTTGAATAATGGAACCACTTTGAGTAGCCCATGAACGAACTATAATGCCATTCCCGCAGAGAAATGCTCAATTGACTCCCAATAATGAGGGGGGGGAGGGTTCAAGGTCACTCCACCCCCATCGCTTTCCCCCCCTCTGGTGGGCGCACTATTCGGAGTAGACGTAAACGGAAAGTACCAATGGAAGCGCAAGAAAATCCTCTATAAGATGCATATAAAAACAGAAAATCAACACATATCCTGATTTCTACCCAGACGGTCTCCTTAACTGCCTTCAATGAGAACATCTGCCATGAAAAAACTTCGTAGATTGTTCATACAGGCTTTGGTATTTTTTATCATAGATATGTTTAAGGGAAGCAAACTGTTCTTCTTATGAAGTTTCAACAATTTATAAAAAAATACTTCATAATTGAAATAAGCTATGAGATATTCACACCTTGTCTATAAGATTTAAATAGACATTTAGAGACTTAAATCTTTTCGAATTTACCCATAAGCTTTCCCGATTGTGCAGTTGCGACGGTTAGTTTGGTTGGGCTAGAAGAAGTTGTGAAAAACTGACTTTTCTGCTCTAATATATTTTTAACCCTTTTTAAAAAGTATAAAGAATACAATTGAACCATAATATGTTACATTTTGCTCTAAAATTTATTTCGGAAAAGGTAGCAAAATAGTTTAAATGTTATATGTATATTCCGGTACGTAAATGAACAATTTACCTAGTGGTACACATATGTACCACTTCAGAGTCAAAGTGTTGAATGGAAAATTAAATAAGATAGAATATTTTCTGCATTATCTAATGCAGTAAAGGAATCAGTAATTTTTTTTATATATATATAAAACACAAAAAGTTGAAAATAAATGATTCTAATGAGTTATAACTGTGTTATAACTGAGCTGGTGTTATAACACAGAAGCTTTTAAGGGTAATTTACCTCATTTTACTTTTTAAGTCTTGGTATTAATAAATCGATTATCAAGTTCGTGGCCACTATTTGAGTTTAAAAACTGGAAATAAGTATGATCAATTTCACTGGGAACATGACACTTCTTTGATAGATATTTTGGTTTTATAACTTCATCAGATCATGCTTTCAAAATTCAGAAAGCAATTATCAATTGAAATGTTCAGTAGTCTAGGTATTTATTGAAACATACTAGTAATTTTTGATGTGAAGAAATCAAATGGTTTATTATTATGAAAAAGTGCTAATTCATTCTATCACTAGAAAAATTCAAGAAAGAACACTTCACTCTCTCCATAGCAATTAAGAGCACTTAAGTGGCTAGATTGCTGAATGCACTCTACAGGAACAAAAGATCAAAAGTGATTTTGTAGATCCAGGGGGGAAATTTTCATGTTGTGAATATTATGAAAGTCAATATCTAAGTGTCCTCAAGTATGTAGATTCACAGAGTACAAGTTTGCTTGTGTTAATGTTACTTCAAATAATATTGCTGGGATCAGAGTGACTGCATAATATGTGAAACTATTCTTTCACAAGTTCTGTTTATTGATGATGAGGGCCAAAATTTATTGGCTAGAACAAACTTTTGATATCCGTACATTGTTGTTGCAGCATGCCCCCACTGTTGTACTATATGTAGGAAGAGCTTTGTACACTTTGATGTCCAATGACTTTGAACTTTGAGCCGGCTGAGTGTGAGTGACCTTTTCTGAGCTTGGTATGTGAACACTAGGAATGAATGATTGATATTGGTGTTTTAAGAAGCAAGAGTTCACTTAAAGACATAGATAGACAGAAGTATCAAAATTTATCTAGACTACCTTTTATTTGTTTCATGTTAAAGATTCTATCAAGTTAGTGAGCAAAGAAACAGTATGTTGAAGGATTAGTATCTCTTGAAGATATCTATACTTCATTCCAATGGAGAAGGAGAGCACATAGTACAAGGGGTAGGAGCAGCTCTGGTAATCAAGGTTGAAAGATGTTGATACTGATCTTTAGATTTTTTGTCAATTTGGGTATTGCTTGATGATCAACCAAGTTTGTATGCTGGCAAATGTTAATCTAAGCCTCATCATTTGTAAAATAATGCCTGCATTTAGGTTCAACTAGTATAGAAACATTGAGCACTATAATTAGTATTTAGTACTTGATACATAACCTAAATTGTTATTCTCAGTAATGTCCCTAGTGTTCAATATTGTACAAATTATGCATTAACCATGAGATAAAATAATGTAGTTGTCCATTAAATTAAGGATAATTACTACTACATACATCATAATTTTCAGAGGAGCTACAGTGCTCAGGTGGCAGCCAAAGCTGCTGCTCCTGCCCTTGCCTCTGGTGGAGTGCAGGTATCCAAGCTCCCGTCTGGTACTGTGGTGGCCTCTGCTGAGAACAACTCCCCCATTGCTCGGGTGGCTGTTTTTCTCAGGTGGGTGATGCTCCTCTTGTTTGCAACCTTACCTTTGATTTGTTCCATCTGTGGAGATGGTATCCAAAAAGCTTATGTTTAGGTGTTGACTGATTAAATTAGACATTTCAATATTGTTTCTTTGTTTGAAATAGAAATATACAGCTTAGGCTTGTGCTTCTACACATGTTTTTCTGTAATAAAAAACAAGTTATAATGGAGGGCAAATATGCAGAGTGGCCTAACCCACAAATCAGAGGTCAAAACTGGCTGAGTAGATTAAGTGATAATTTCACCTCATAACAGCGTAGATATCTTTCAGGCAGAGTGGCCTAGTTCCTAGTTCAGTTCCTATTAGTAACTTGGCTAGGAAAAGCCAGTTGGGCAACCTTGCGATGAACACCATGCCTCTAACTTGAGTGTCCTAAAATTCTGTGTTTTGTGGGTTAGGCCACTCTGCATATTTGCCCTACATATGTCAGTTATGGTACTTGAACTGATTCTTAGCTAGGTTCTGTTGAGCATCAGGGTAGTGATGTTCCGATGTATCGGAATCGGCAGTATCGGCCATTTTTAGTGGTATCGGTATCGACAAAATCTGGCCGATACTTTACCGATACTTTCCAATAATACGTATTTTATCATTAAAATGAAGCTCATAAATCATGAAATTAAACGTGTGTAACCTAATAATACCCGTTGTGTGTTTATTTACGGTTTGGTGTCCGCTTCTTATAAACATAGGTTGTGTGAGTTTGCGGTATCATGGATACCGAATTCCTCAGAGTGACATTAAATGATGGCGTTTCCATGCATTTAAATGTTTGACATTTTATCAGGATAGGTTTTGTTAGGATAGGATATGTTAGCACTGGTTAGGTAATACTGACAGAATTTTTTCTCGGGTCCACCTAGCTTAACGATGACATTTTCCATGGAATTTCTACGGGTCCTGCTACTATCTAATAATACCTTTGGTTTATTTGGAGTCCGTTTCTTCCATTTTTTTTTGTCACGCTCATACGGAGAGTTATAGTGACCGTATCTGTGATACGAGTTTCACCAGTGCGCAAGTACAAGAATATTTTTCATCACGGGTGCTGTTAGGATGGATACATTCATTGGGCACCACATCTGGAAAATTTATTCAAGAAAGTTGGTGAATCCCGTCATTCTTGAGGGGCTGTGCGTACTTGTAATCAAATAAAGAGCCTATTCATACCTAGTAAATTAGTTAGCTAACTGTTGAATTATAGCATTTAATCAGGCCCGCTAACTGAATTCACTACTTTGAATTCCCGATGAGTCACGATCTTAACTTAAAGCTATGTAGCGTGAATAGCTAAACCCTGTAGCGACATGAAATTATTATACTTTAACGACTAAAACCTATATAGTTTGACCTAATATCCATTTCTTAAAGTATGTGACAGGCTAACAAAAACCAAACCAATTTAATAAAGTTGAAGGTGCATTTGAAAGTTTTTGTGAATTTAATATAAAAGTAGCTGAAAATTTTATTTTAATTTAGCTTGTAAATCGTCAAATATTCCGAAGCTAAGAATTTATTTTAATTTAACAAGTATATCGCCGTTCATAACGAATCTTGTATTTTTCTTCTATGTTAAGATGTTCAAAAAATTCAGGAACAATCTTATAGTGGAATACATCTGAATGGGTCAGTTGATTGCTTTAATCGCAACTTGATGAATTTAAAAATGAGGAAAATTCCAAGGAACTTAATCATATTTACTAGGAATACGTTTCGGAATCCAGCTCCATCATCAGTTCGTAAAAGTAAAATTCATTATGACTACAATAAAAGGAAAAAGAAAATATTGGATACAGTTGTTGGGGGATAACTGTTGACCCGGTAAGGCCCCTATAGTAGGAGACTGGCAGGACTCGCTATTCCACTTCTCAAGTGGAAGTGGCAAAAGAAAATACTAAAATGATGGGAGCCACAGGCAAGGGGAGAGCTTAGACTGAATAGGAGAAACTCAAGAGGGGGGAATTACAGACTAACTCATTCAGTGGGGTATAAATTAAACTTTCATGAACACACAACATATACTGAAACAATCACAAATACAATGAATCCATTGGCTGTAACTGACAATTGGTTTGGTCAAAGGGGTTAGCATGGTTAGATAGGGAAGGAAGAATTACAGCCCAAAAGACAGACTATACCTAAACATATACATAAATACACAGATGCATGAGACATAAGAGGTTCGTAACAAGCTTGCACAATACAATTTCAAGGGGGTCTGCTATATAGAAGGGAATCAGACGGTGGAGGATCCTGTCACAAACTGCCGGTGGGTACATTACCCAATCTGGCTGCCCAACGTAGCTCTGAGTCGGGCCAGTGGCAAGAGTCCCAGACTCGCTGCTCTAAAAGGAAAAACACAGGACATAAGCATCTCAGCTAGCCACAAGAAGCAGAAGCTGCCAAGGAAAAAGTTGAGGGAACAGTATTTAACACCAAAGCAGAGCAGCACACAAGGGCAAAAACTGAAGCACACGCAAAAATGATAGATATTGAACACAAAACGAATGATGGAGATATAACAAACAAAGCTGAAATATAGTATTAGCACTATATGCAGGTATTGGACAGTAAAGTAAGTGAACAAGAAGCACAAGGCACACTGAAATACATTTAAGCAATCCTAGTTCAATAAGGTCAAATAAGCAGGCATACTTAGACTTACCCTAAAGGAGCAACCAGGATTAAAATATGGCAGGATGAATCAAGGTAGCAGGTCAAGCAGTGGATCTTAAGATTAGTGTCTCAAGCAGGTGAATAGAAAAAGGCAAAATATGACACTAGGAACAGAAGAGATCATAGGATTTAGCAAAAGAAATCTGAAACAAAAGAAACAAGGGGTAACGAATATGGTGGCAGGCACATGAACAATACAGGAACATATCAGGCCAATCCTCCACATTCCTCCCCCTTGTCGAGAATCTGTTAAGAATAATCAATTTTCGAATTAGAAATGAGAATTTAGGGAAAATCTTAACCAGGTGTGATAAATTCGAGTTTTTGATCATGTGTAACAAATTAACGTGTAACAAATTTTGTACTTTAAAAAGAAAAAATACATCAGTGGGCTTTGCTTTATGTGTTGTTAAAACATTGTAGGGTGCGCATTCAGCAGTACAGAGAGTGATCGAGCCCACACGTTCGTTGAAAGAATGTTTTGGTAAGGCCAATCTGAAGAGCATCGGGCAGTTTTGTATTTATTTTACCACGAAGGAATTTCTGAGGGAACTTGGTTACAAGATCTCTTACAGGGCAGAGAAACCTTTCCACAAAAGTGTTTGTAGACAGGGCGATCTTAAAATAACATGAGGAGAAGAGGCCAGCGAAACTTGAGAGGGTTCGGCTGAACCACATGGAGAGAAATTTATTGAAAGCACTTGTAAGCGTTGGGGCTGAGGACGCTGGACAGAAGAGGGTGACAGATTTATGACACACCATGGTAGGCTTAGGAGGTCCGTGAGAGAGCGAGCGATATTATCGAAAAGCAAACAACCTCAGAAGAAGGCGGAGATTACGGCGCGCTTGGCAAAACATTTCAACAGCAAATAAGAAAAGGACAGCCTCAGGGAAAACCAATGGGAACGTTAGAGGAAAGTCTAGGAGGACGCTCAAGAAGCCCGTGAGAACATGATTGGTCTCACAAAAGAAAAGGGAGAGTACAGCTTTTGAACGGAGGGACAGAGCTGATTAGATGCGAGCAGTCTAACGCGGTTCATCATCATAGAAAGAAGTACGTGTAACTGTCATACTGGAAAAGCATTCTGAAAAATATAAGTGAAAATATTGAATATATTGAACGTATAGAGGAAGTTGAATAAGTTGTTTTGAGCCCGTAAATTAAAATGAAATTAAAAAAATGTCACGTCTATTTTCCAGAAATGAAAACATCGTAACCAAACTGTGCAGTATATGAAGTAATAATTTGAACGACAGCTGGGCGGGTAAGGAGTATTTCGGATCATAAGATATACAGTTCCTTTTGAAAAGAAGTTTTGAAATAAAAGTCATGAAAAATAATGTCACATTAACGTAAAAATTTAAAATAATTTTTGAGCACAATTTTTCGGCAATTAAAAGAAGTAACGAGCTGGTAAATTATTTGCAGGCAGGGCGGTCGTCGCAGATGTCTAACGTGATTGGAGGTTACGTGCTAGAAGTCAGAAGTGGAGATTTGGAAGGTGGTCGTCATAAATTTTTTGAACTGAGAATCACTTGTGGAGACGGAACTGGATTCGTGCCTTTGAGAAGGAACGTGTGAACGAACGTTATGACCACATCTGTACTGCTGAACGCCACAATAATTGAGGGGAATTCTGTCATATTCATGTGTGGGAAAGTGAGGGAAGGGCTGGCCGGCCAGATTTACTGGGATATCAATTGTGTGTAATTCAGTAGGGTAGGCTTTGAGGCAGGTTGTAAAATTGAACTGGGTTCTAATGACATGTTCATGGATTGTCAGCCAAATTTCTGTGTAATTATGTGCAGTAGGTCATTTGACGTATGCTATCTGCTTTCATTACTTAATTAGCATTGTTCCTAACACCAATCATTGTGTGTGCGCTCATTGATGTTTGTATCACGTCTAGCTGGGAATACAAATGTTAAGCATAGTTCACCCTGTGTATCATGCCCCCACAATATTAGAAGCAATCCATCGTAATGCAACGGAGGGCGCCCAGAAAATGCGCTGCGTAAGTGGGTCAGCGATCCCCCGGTGAGTACCTTTATTTTTAGTATATGCACTGTAATTGCCGATTATAATTCATTTAATTTGTGTTGTGTATATAGCCTGGAGGTGTGCCATTCCTCTATTCCGAGAACCTGATCTTCTTGTTAATGAATTGTTAACAAGGAGGTGAAGGGTAACATTTCTCGTGACATCCTCTAGTGTTTTCAAGAGGAAAACATGAAAGAAAAATTTACTTAACCTCCTACACGAAAATTCTTATAAAATATCAGCTTGTTCAGAAATACAAGTTCTGCTTCTAGATTGCCACGACTGTCTGCGAGACAAACTGAGCTGTCGAAACCCCTCAAGAGATTGACGCGCTTCCCTTACAATTCTTTTCAAGACCTGCAAGCGGTCATCACCCTTAGACGGCTGTTCAAAGCCTTCAAAACCTGATTCACTATGAACTGACCTCCGAAGACCGGAAAACCATTGCAAATCAGAGTCATGCTGGGGAATGAAGCCCGAAAAATCAGGATCTCCAGGACTATCAACACCAGCGACTCTAGAGGCCTCAACTTCTGCTTGTTTAGGAACCGATTCACTGGACCTAGACTCAGCACTGGGTTGACTTTCATGAACTTGCATTGAAGTTGCACCCATCCCACGTATATCATGCATCTCTGAGCAAGTCTCAATGGGGGACAGGGCTGTAGGCATCTGACGGCCTCCAAGAATAGACACCGGTGATGAATGCTTAACAGAGGCTATCGGGCCTGAACATGGAAGATCTGCAAGCCTTGCCGGAATTACAGGTTGGCTGGATAAGTGTCTGCGTCTCCCGCGTGACTTACACTTTCTTGGTTGGGATACAACGTGCCGATCCTGTACCGTCGGATGCGTCCCATGAGCATCACGACCCCGTATCCCAAGTACAACATCACTAAAATCGCTCTCGGATCCAGAACTAGAAACAACCATCAACATAGGAGCAAGTAACAGCTCATCAGAATCTTCATCTAGCTCAAAGGACCCACCAGATGGAGGAGCTTGATTTACATCAAATCCAGCTTTACCAGTCAAGTAGTTTGGGGGCGTACAAAATCTTTTGAGCTGTCTGTGATGTACCGCTTTAGTAAGACCAGAATTCTTACCGCCAATCAATTCAATGACATAGGTCACCCCATTATTTTGAACATTTATTACTTTGAAGGGACCATCAAATTTAGGGAGCAATTTACTCACACAGGTTTTACTTTGATAGGGTATCTTGCGCAACACAAGCTGTCCGAGCTTAAATGGGAGAAACCGAGGATGTCCATCAGACCAACACTTTCTGTCACGGTTGTCAAGCAGAGGCTTCTGTGTCACATCGTGAGCCTTAGACATTATGTATTCTGAAGGAGACATGCCAATCTCCCGGTGTATGGCAGTGTTATAGCTCATTACTGCTCGGGGCAAAATCAGATCCCACTCACCAGCTTTGTCACCCAGAGTGCGCAAAATCTCACTTATAGTGCGGTTAACTCTCTCAACACCTCCATTGGAGGCTGGACAATAAGGAGTAGAGTATGCATGGTCAATACTAAACTTTTCCAACACATCATTAAAGACAGCACTCCTAAATTCCGGTCCATTATCCGACAAAAGTCGATCAGGCAAGCGCACAAGAGCAGGAAGAACGCGGTGTTCAAAAGCATTAGAAACTGTTGTTCCCCTTTTGTCTTTCAATGGCACAGCCATCAACCATTTAGAATGATGGTCCACAACCATCAAGACCGAGCGATGACCTCGTGCTGTTAGAGGGAAGTCAACAAGATCAACTGAGACTAACTCAAAAGGCAAAGAGGTCACTATTTTCAGGACTGGCGGACTCACAGGTTGTGAAGAGACCTTACAGAATTGACATTTGATGCAAGAGGTGCAAATATCATTAGCTATTGAATAGATGTCAGGATGCCAAACCTGTTTCAAAGTAGAATCAATTAACTTGTGTTTCCCTAAATGGGCCATTTGGAAGTGAATGGTAACCATAACTTCAACCAAGAATTTAAAAGTTACAACAGGGACTGATTTGAGAGGACCTTTGAACCACAACAAGTCATGTAAGACAGTCAGCCGGTCTGAGAATCTGCCAAACCTCCCCAAACATGGACTGTTCCAAAGCTTAGGATCAATACCTTCCACAACCTTGGATTTCAGAAGACTCAATGCTTCATCCTGAGACTGAAGCAACCGCAAACTTTCTTCACTGGCCAACTGAAACACTGGAGGCTCAGACACCAAGACATGCTGGAAACAGAAGTACATCCCTGTAACAGGTTGCTCCTTGAGTCTAGTGCAAAATGAGAACCTTGAGCCCCCAAGATGTATACTAACCAGTCCCTGAGAAAAATCCAAGCATGCTCGAAATCTCTCAAGGAAATTAGCCCCTAACAGAACACATACTGGCGAAACCTGTCTGGGTACTACAGCAAAAGGAAAATCACACTCAATGTCATGTCCCATAAACTTGAATCTCAAGTGAACAACAAAATCAACCTTACAAGGGTGACCTCCAACTCCATGAAGCTCACAACCCTCATGGTCAATTTCAGTGGAGGACTTAACAGCAGCAGGCAAGGCATTCCACACATCCCGAGACAACATACTGACTTGAGCACCCGTATCCAGTAATGAACAGTAGGTAGCATCTCCAAATTGAACAGTGGCAAAGGGACAAATAGATTTAGGACAGGAACACATGACATTCAATGCTTCTAATTGAGCCACATCTGTGTCTTCCCCATCACTTAACTCTCCAGAAGAATTAAAATCATCACGCAGCAGAGGCTCAGGCAGTGATTCCAGAGGTGGGGGTGCATACAACTTCCCTTCACAGACAGGGTTATAATGACAACCAGCAAGCAACTGTACATGAACACGCTTACAAGGATCCGGTGTAGAAACAGGAGATAAAGAATGAATAATAGGCATCTCCATCCCACAGTGCACCCAAACCTCTAAATCAAAAAGAACAGTGAAGGCCAACAGTGCACTTTCCATAAGAAATTGCCCTGGTTGGCGCATCATACACAATTCACGTCTCGCAGTAGGAGGAATTTTCAAATTGTATTTAGCTCCATTTGCTAACAGCTCATCCACCAGCAACTTTCTCAAGGCAGTGGTGGACCCTGGTAAGGCAATATCAGGGTTGACATGAGCTTGATGATGCTCCAATACATGCATGAGGCTTTCAACCAAGCAGTCACCTCCTCCATCAACTTTACAAATCAGCTTCAAACCAGAAGGAAGATATGCCGGATCTGGAGTGGACGACTCGAGTACATCTGTGGCCCCAGGCAGTCGTGAGAGAGTATCAGCCACAAAGTTATCTTTTCCTTTACAATATCGTAATTCAAAATCAAACTCAGCAAGTTCCTGAAGGGTACGAGCAATACGTGAATTCTGACTGGACATGTTGTGCATATAGATCAATGGTCTGTGGTCCGTGAACAAAATGAAAGGAATTCCAAACAAGAATGGACGGAAACACTTAATACCCCATCTTATTGCAGCTAGCTCTCTGTCAATTGTGGAGTATTTACATTGAGGGGCAGAAAATGTCATAGAATTATAGGCAATAACCTTCCTTGCACCACTCTGGACCTGTGTCAGGCATGCACCAGCACCACTACCAGATGCATCAACAAACAATTCAGGCTTGCAGGCACCAGGGCTGTAATTAGGGAAAGCAAGTAAGATGTCATGGGCCATCATCTCCTTTAACTTAACAAAAGCAAATTCCATTGGTTCTGTCCAATTTAACTTATGTGTTATGGAGCCTACTCGTATGTCACTCTTTATTCTCTTTTCACCTTTTTAGCTCTCTTTTGACGGGCATGATTGAGGATCACTTTCTTATATTTTTGTTAGCCAGAGATAAGCTGGGACATTTCAACGTCCACGAAATTGATTAATGAATGAGCGGCAAATTAAATGAGCGGCAAATTGGTAGCGTGGAATTAGTATAAATTGGTAGCATGGAATATTTCTCCACAGATCATGATAACTCATCTTCCTAACCAGCAGGAAATTATACACAATCGCACATCGACATTTATTCCCTAATCTCGCCACAAAGATTATCATTCTAAAGTAAAGAAAGTCTAACGCACTAAATTACACTTCGATTGATATTGAAGACAAAACGTAAGGTATGCTGAAGGCATGACGATATAAATGAATG
Source organism: Morinoia aosen (assembly GCA_030386875.1). NCBI lineage: Eukaryota > Metazoa > Arthropoda > Malacostraca > Amphipoda > Talitridae > Morinoia > Morinoia aosen. The sequence goes on from CM059565.1 coordinate 102,286, forward strand.
CTTAAGGCATAATACCGTTAATCCTACGCCCAGAAGGGAGGCAATGAGGATGTTACCTAAGGGGCTTATGACATGGTGGACTTATCTTAGTTACAGATTCCAGACGATGGCTATATCGTGTGTATGCGCCGTGACGTTTATCAGTTACTTTTATTTAACAGGTATTCGGAATCACTAGTAGTACACATTTCAAAGGAGAAGCAATGCCTAGCCCCTAAAGGGCAGGCGCTCAAGGAGCGATACAGTACTCTCTCTTGAGGTGGTCACGGGCATACTGACTGTTCTCCGCGCTGCGTTTGCCCTAGCGGTTCGTCTGCTGTCACGCCCGACACCGAACGAACGATAGCTTACATCACAATCTCAATATAGATCATTCCTCCACCAAGCAGTTATGTATGACTCTAGCGTATTGAATTATACAAGCAAAGGGAAACATTAATTCTCGCTAATCGTACAAATGATCTAATTAACATGGTCTATTGAATAATGGCAGAAATAACATTGGAGAGTCTCTCTTGTGTTGGTATCCGGCAGTTCCTTCAGTCCGTTGACGTCTTTGCTTCTTCCGCGATCTCGGAGTCGTCGTAGAGGAGATATAAAGGGGAAGAAGAATAACTACTTAGAACGATTCGCGAAGTCTGATAACCGTTTCTGCGGCATACGACGTCCCTCTCTCTAACTGCTTTTGGATCATTCGAATAGTGGAGCGTCCTCCTTCGAAAGATCCTTACGTTGTGATAAGATCACAACATATGGTTCTTAGGGCCACCTGTCAAACAAGATAAGGGTTGGGCCACCTCAGAACAGTGTGGCAAGAACTTCCTCTGGAAGTTTACTAGGCCCAAAAATTGCCTTAGGTGATGCACAGTTTCAGGCTGTGGGAAGTTCAAGACTTTTTCCACATACTCAGGAGCCTTCTGTAAGCCTGCCTCACTGACAACATGACCCAGAAATGGTACACTACTCTGAAACCAGCAACACTTGTTGGGCTTCACCTTCACTCCATGTTCATCGAAAGCACTCAGTACCTGGCCAACGAGCTGCAAATGGCGTTCAAATGATTGAGACATAATGAGGATGTCATCAATATATATAATTACTTCTTTATTAGGGAACCCTTTCAGGATGGTCTGCATTTCTTGTTGAAAAGCTGCTGGAGCATTTCTAAGGCCAAAACTGAGATGCTTAAACTGATAATGATTGGAGGGAGTTGAAAAAGCAGTGAGTTCTTTACTTGAATGTTCAAGGGGGATCTGATAGTAGCCCTTGACAAGATCCAGGGTAGTGAAGAACTTCATGCCATGCAAGCTGAATACAAGATCAGTGACATTAGGCATCGGAAACCTGTCTGGTTTAGTGACAGAGTTCAATTTGCGGTAGTCAATGCATAAACGGATGGTACCATCTTTCTTTCTTATAGGCACCACAGGTGAGGACCATGGGCTGTTGCTGTTTTCAATGATATCCAGTGACTTCAAGTCAACACACTGTCTCTCAATTTCCTCTGCGATAGGCTGAGGAAAGCGACGAGGCTTCTGACGAATTGGAGTGCTGTCATGTAATTCAATTCGATGTGCAGTAGCACCAATGCGACCTACATCTGACTCATCACAGCTCAATACTCCCTTGTGGTGCAACATCATGTCATGTACCATGCAAACTTCACACTCAGACAATCCAGTTAAAGGAAATTCTTTCTTTAATCTAACCAAACTCCATGAGTCACCAACAGGGTCAACTTCCGCAGGCAAGTCTACAACAGAAGAGACCATACCCACTTGCATTCCCTTCCGTATAGTGTCTCTAGAATGGGTACCAAGAGCATCTCTGGTCACAAGCACAGAACCAATTCCACCTTCTATGCCAATCACACCTTCCACACCAAACACATGTGCAGGTTTTCCAATGAAACCATCATAATACAGGTCAGCGGATGACTCTGCTGCACAGGTAACTGGCACTGAACACAAAGTACCGGTCTGAAGCTTGACATCTTCCTGAGCATACACAGGAATATTTCTGTAAATCACTTGGTCTAGGGTGTCATTCAGCGCAAGATAAACTTCAACAAAGCCTACAGCTAAAGATTGCTTCAATGCTTGTCTACAAAAATCAACAACTAACTTGTTAATAGTCAAAAAGTCCACACCCAGAATAACATCATACTTAATAGCTTCATCATCGACAACCAAAAACTGGGATGATTTCAAGGTCAACCCAGGATAAGAAATTTGAAGACAGACACTACCCAATACACTGACACCTCCTCCAAGTCCCACAATCCTCAAAGACTCATCTTGGGGAAAAATACCAACAGGAAGGCACCTGGACCGGATAAGTGAGGCAGAAGCCCCTGAGTCTATAAGGGCACACAATTTACTGTATTCAAGGTCAACTTGGAGAATGAGTAGCTCAGCCGGCTCAAGAGAAGCAACATTGACAGCAACAGGTGGAACAAAGTTATCAGTCTCAGCAACTACTGGTTGAAAAGGCCCAGCGGGGTCATCGCACAGTGTCTCTGCAGCATCGACTAGTCCACCAGCATCAGAGCAACAAGTCCTCTCCTGAAAACTGAGCTCACCAGGCAAGTTTGCGGGCGTGGGGGTTTGATCTAATAGCTCCGAGGTTGCCCCCTTGTCCTCGGAGCAAGCCGGTTTAATGAGAACTGGTTCTCCTGAGTTTCAACATTATCCACAGGAGTTGCATCGGTCACACGATTACCTGACTGACTGCGGTACCGTCTTGGCTGGGAAGAACGTGCGCGTGCTGACTCATCCCAACGCAGAGTTCTGTCAACTCTGTCATCGCCAGCGCTGACTCGACGCACAAAACTGTGATGGGGAGAACGAGCTTGACATTGATCAAGGTAATGGTCTCTGGATCCACAAGCCAGACAGAGTCCAAGACGGCGACGACAGACACGCTGGGTGTGCCCCAGGCGACCACAGTAGTGGCAGGTGCGAGATAACTCCTGCTCGGTGGTTGACAGTTTCTCAAACCGTGGAATTCCTCTGTCCCTGACTGTAGCTTGTCTTGCACTCCAACTTTGATTTGGCTGCACAACATAACTACATGATGGCTGAAAATCAACTGATGGGCCACACTGGGTAGCTGCATCATGCATTGCAGAAACATCTTAATAATGCCGGAGATCCACAACATTAAGAGCAGCTGGTAAAGCAAGCTCAACAACATCTGGCTCTGAAAGGGCCTCCTCAAGGGCACCAACTAATGTCACAATGCGAGACCATCCCAGGCTTCTGCCCTCAAGGGTCTTGGACACAGAGAGAGCACTCCAAACTTGGATCCTGTATTTTCTTGGGATTGTGCTGAAGAACTTGTCTTGCAGCGTCTTGCTGTATTCAGTCGATTTTCTTGGATAGGCTAGTTTAAAGAGGTTTTCCAGACGTGATGCATAGAGCCTGATTGACTCTTTGGTTTGCAATGATGCCTGGGCAAACATGGCTTTACCCCCAGCAGTGTGCTTGGCCTTTGACTCTCCAAACCAAGCCAACAGCTTCTTCTTAATTGCAGAGTATGAGTCTGCTTGAGCTCGGTGTGCCAGGAAAGCCTCGTGCATGTTTCCTCTCAGATGACGCCCAAGTTCTGCAACCCATGACCTATCTCTTCCACGAAAAGTGTGTTGGCAGTACTCTTCAAACGATTCCAGAAAAGAGGGGAAAGATTGCCCACTTGCAGGGTCAAAGGGCTCAGGAGCTGGGACAACACGGGTATCCAGCCGTTCCAAAGCATGTATAAAGCGTTCTTCAAGAGAAGCACCAGCAGAAGCAAGATTTGGCAATAACCTGTTCCTCTGGCCTCCACTTTTAGGCTGAAACTTAACTGGCTTTGAACCCGGTGAGGGACAATGACTATCAGAATCACTCTCAGACACAGGCTCCACTTCCGACGAGTCATGTTCATCGCTCGCAATACGCGGTGATAGCGGCTCCACTTCAGATGAGTCTCGATCACCCCTCCGATGGCCTGAAGCTGAGAGGTGCCTAAGCTCATCCTCAGCTGAACTGGCGAAAAGAATCATTTTCCCTTTCATTCGTGAGATGGCCTTTCGAGCACGAGATGACAGAGCCTCAGCCTTGCCAGACCCCATTTGCTGCATAATACGCTCCACATGGCTGCAGAGCTCCAGAACCACATCCGTTTGGTCATTGTCAGCTTGGCTAATGGCCTCACCACCAGCTGCAGCACCAGATGTTGGTGCAAGACTGGATTTGAAAGTCAATGGTTTAATTGTTACATCAGTCATGCAAGGAGGTCCCAGCAACTGAGATAAGGCAGGCTCAGTCCCTTGATGCGATGAAGCAGGCGCCACAGAGACAAGACTTCCAGCCTGTCCAGCAGCAGGTAAAGCCAACCCCAAAGCTGCCCTGGCAGAGCTGCCATTGGTAGCAAGTGCATCTACTGCTGAATTCATTTTGCTGAGCCAACGAAAAGACAAATCCGAGCAAACACAATGCAATTGCAACTTAAATTATTCAATGGGAGCTATGCTCACAAGATAGACGTTTACAGACTCCTCCACTCTCGTTAAATAATATTACCAATTCACTAGAAATGACAATTACCTAGGTATAATAACAGTTGGAAATGGGAGAGACCAGCAGCTCAGCCAATGGATTCAGGCTAATCAATAGGTATATATGAACAGTTTTTTTTTTTTTTTTTTTGATCCCGGGTCTGGGCACCATAAATATGTTGGGGGATAACTGTTGACCCGGTAAGGCCCCTATAGTAGGAGACTGGCAGGACTCGCTATTCCACTTCTCAAGTGGAAGTGGCAAAAGAAAATACTAAAATGATGGGAGCCACAGGCAAGGGGAGAGCTTAGACTGAATAGGAGAAACTCAAGAGGGGGGAATTACAGACTAACTCATTCAGTGGGGTATAAATTAAACTTTCATGAACACACAACATATACTGAAACAATCACAAATACAATGAATCCATTGGCTGTAACTGACAATTGGTTTGGTCAAAGGGGTTAGCATGGTTAGATAGGGAAGGAAGAATTACAGCCCAAAAGACAGACTATACCTAAACATATACATAAATACACAGATGCATGAGACAAGAGGTTCGTAACAAGCTTGCACAATACAATTTCAAGGGGGTCTGCTATATAGAAGGGAATCAGACGGTGGAGGATCCTGTCACAAACTGCCGGTGGGTACATTACCCAATCTGGCTGCCCAACGTAGCTCTGAGTCGGGCCAGTGGCAAGAGTCCCAGACTCGCTGCTCTAAAAGGAAAAACACAGGACATAAGCATCTCAGCTAGCCACAAGAAGCAGAAGCTGCCAAGGAAAAAGTTGAGGGAACAGTAATTTAACACCAAAGCAGAGCAGCACACAAGGGCAAAAACTGAAGCACACGCTAAAATGATAGATATTGAACACAAAACGAATGATGGAGATTTAACAAACAAAGCTGAAATATAGTATTAGCACTATATGCAGGTATTGGACAGTAAAGTAAGTGAACAAGAAGCACAAGGCACACTGAAATACATTTAAGCAATCCTAGTTCAATAAGGTCAAATAAGCAGGCATACTTAGACTTACCCTAAAGGAGCAACCAGGATTAAAATATGGCAGGATGAATCAAGGTAGCAGGTCAAGCAGTGGATCTTAAGATTAGTGTCTCAAGCAGGTGAATAGAAAAAGGCAAAATATGACACTAGAAACAGAAGAGATCATAGGATTTAGCAAAAGAAATCTGAAACAAAAAAAACAAGGGGTAACGAATATGGTGGCAGGCACATGAACAATACAGGAACATATCAGGCCAATCCTCCACACAGTCATTAAAGGAAATCACAAAAACAAAACAAAAATCAAAACATGTCCCAGAGAAAATAAAATCGACAAGATCTACTTACAATTTGCAATGGGTAGGAACTGTCAGAATTGTTGATGGCCGGTTTTCGTTTAAAAATATGAATCGACTCTAAAATTCCGAGGTCACATGTAGTTGAAGCCGAATCTAAGATTTTGAATTCCGCAGAGGATATCGGTACGTTGCATTTTACTGCTTGATTACGTACGAATTGTGCGAATTGGTTCCCCGTGCTGAAGCTTCAACCCCGATGTCCGGCCATTCTGATATAAAAATTGTGTTCCGTCATGCCGACGCACAATGACGTGCACTGCATACAACTGTACAGTAAGAATAAATCAGAAAGGCTCGCTTCTACATCAAAAGCGTATCCTTGTCTTGAACTGGAATTGTGTAGTTTTAAGGTTGCTTCTTTTTTCCGGTACAAGGATACGCGTCCGATGGAGATGCGAGCCTTTCTGATTTATTCTTAACAGTTGTGTGCAGTGCACATCATCGTACGTCGGCATGACGTCACGAAATTTTTATAACAGAATGGGCGAACATCGGGGTTGAAGAAGTTTCCGCGCGAGGAACTAATTAGCTTACTCCTCACACTCCGCAGTACGTAATCACGCAGCAAAACGAAACGAAAACCGGCTCTCGACAATTCTGATAGTTCCTACCCGTTACAAATTGTAACTAAATAATAATCTTGTTGATTTCAGTTTTTATGGGACATGTTTTATTTTTATTTTCTTGATTTCCTTTAATGACTGTTTCCAACATTTTGTTTTTTCTTCTATTGCAGACAATGATTTGTACATTTACGAACTGATGATGGATCTGGACTCCGGAACGTATATATTCCTAATAAATATGATAAAGTTCCTTGAAATTTTCGTTTTTAAATTCCTCATCTTAAAGACGGTTGCGTGTTTGCGGATATTTTCGGTTTTGGGGCTTATCGAATTTTCCTATTTTCTTTTCGCCAAAGTATGTTCTCGTACTTGATGTGAATAACACGAAAATGACAACCCTTTTTTGGATAAATTATTGTTTTGGTACACTTTTGGAGCCAGTTGTTATTATAGCTGGTCTACATTACGTTGCAGTACGATTAGAAACACATATCTATTGAATGGATTTCATTTTTTTTTTTTTTTTCAACAATATAGTTAACATAGCATGAGCATTTTATTATTCATAATCGGAAACTTTATTGTCAATATTTTTATGTTATTAGATATATTAGCAAATAATTTTATTATAACTCCCATGTAGGGCTTATAATGGTTTTATTTTAATACAAGTGTGCGCGGCCCGCAAAAAATGGGATTCAATACCTTTCATGAACGAATTTTCAAGATGTAGATGACAAACAAATACAGTAAATCCATCCTAACAGTACCCGACCCGTGATCAAAAAACTCGTATCTGGTGATACTCGTATCACAGATACGGTCATTATAACTATCCTTATGAGTGTGACAGAGAAATGGAAGAAACGGACACCAAACAAATAAACCAAGGGCAAGGGTATTATTAGGTAGCAGCATGACCCATGGAAATGCCAAGGACAATGTCATCGTTAAGCTAGATGGACCCATGGAAAAATTCCGTCATCATTATCTAACCCATGCTATCCCTATTCTATGTCGTGACTCGCACCGCCACAAAGCACGTTCACGACGCGGAGGCCTAGCGATCGTCATTACATGGTAGCAACTGCGGTTCTTGTAGGCCCTACACCACTAATACGTTGTCTACTGTTGCCAATACGTGGAACGGATAGTCGGGTAGGTTTAAAATGTTAATGCCGAGCACATATGTACGCGAACACACAAAGCTCTCTTGACTCTGGGTTTCCCTCCGGTGACAAATCCCCATTACTTAAAAACGATTACTTTGGGCACAGCTATTCTCAAAATTACTATGTTTAATTTAATGTCTTAATTATTCAATATGGCCTGAAAGCTGCACAAAAGCGACATTGTTAGAAAAAATGCGCAAATTACGGCAATCACAACAACCTATCCAATACTACTAACCTATCCTAATGAAATTTAAAACATATCAATGCATGTAGAGACAATCTTTCAATGTTACACTGATGAATTCGGTATCCTTGATACCGCAAACTCAGACATCCTATGTTTCTTAAGAAGCGGGCACCGAAGATATACATAAACAAACATATGAGTATTATTAGGTTAGATGATTGTAAAAGTATCGGTATCGGTAGTAGTATCGGTCAAAGTATCGGTATTTTCAAGTATCGGAGTATCGGTATCGGTATCGGGCAAAAAATGGGTATCGGTATCGGTCAAAAAAATGGTATCGGTACATCACTACATCAGTGGAATTTGTTTTGCCAATACTACATTGTGTACTTGTGAATGCAAGTTTTCATTATTAGTAGCAATTCATTATCTTACATCTTGCTGGGTAACGCAGAAGCTTGATTATGAACTATATTTGTTATTAACTTCATAAAGCACTGTTCTTTTTAAAATTATTTCTTGTGTTTGAAATGCTTCCCTAAAATTTGTTTGTGCTGTACTTTTCTGATTTCTATTTTATGGTTTGACTCTCTCTCATTGGTGCTATTTTCACATTGGTGAATGTCACTACCAGGGTTAAAAAAATATTTATCATCCTAAAATTTTGGATGCCATTTTCCTAACATTTTGGATGCCATTTTCCTAACTTTTTGAATGTCATTTTCCTAACTTTTTGAATTTCATTTTCCTAACATTATGAATGTCATTTTCTTCTGAAGGTTGTTTCGACTCTTATAAAGTAAGCTGCACTTCAAAGTAGTTGTGCCATTGTCCAACTCCAAAATAGTCATTATCTGAAAGTAGAATTTTTTCACATAAACAAGATAGCAAGTTCTCTTGTAAAGCAGTTGAATTCAAAAAGAAGATAAAGTTCTAACCTCAGAACCATTGGTGAAACATCATGGATCTTTTGTAGCAAAACCTCATGTGTTAAATAGTACCAATATTTAATACATTCAATGCAATAGCACATTTTTTTCTGTATTTGTTTTTCCTGCTGTGAAACGACCCATCGATGGATCGTTTAAAAAAATTTGAACAATCTTCAAAAAAATTGGTATTTAATGTACCCAGTTGAATATTTGGGATTTATAAAGTTTCAAACAACTTTTAAATTGAAATTTGAGTTGAAAGCTGAACTGAACTCAGTTAACGTGTCGAATGAAGTGGATGTATTTTCTGAACTGACGACCGGCACATTCCAGAGGAGGCTCCCGCTATGACACCGTGCCCGGCGTGAGCCACATGCTGCGTCTGTGCGCCTCAGAAGGCCTCAGCTCGGCGCAGCGCACTGGCTTCAACATGCAGAGGACTCTGCAGCAGATTGGGGCCACCCTCAACGTCAGGGCCGACAGGGAGGTCGCTGTGTACGCTCTCGCCAGCAACAGAGACAGCGTGTGAGTCTAAATTATCTTGAGTATTAACGCTCATGTCAATTACAGGGACAGCCTGTGTGTCTCACAATGATCCCTTGTCTTTGTGTGCTCTCCAGCAACAAGATAGTGTCACAATTATCTCTTGCTTTTGTTTGCCCTCTAGCCACAGAGATAGTGTGTCTAAACAATCTCCTGTCTTTCTCAGCTCTCCAGCCACATGGATAGTGTGCCAAAATTGACTTAAGCATTAATGCTTTTGTCAAGAACAGGGACAGCGTGTGTATTTCACGTTCATCTCTTATCATTGTGCTCTCCAGCAGTGTGGATAGTGTGTCAAAATTAACTTTAGGGTTAATGTTCTTGTCAACAACAGTGACAGTATGTCTGTCTCACAATAATCTCTTGTCTTTGTGCTCACCAGCAGCACGGATAGTGGGCATTAAAATTATTTCTTGTGTTAACATTCTAGCATGCAACATGGACAGTGTGTCAAAATTATCTTGTGTCGTAATGTGATTTCCAGGGATGAGCGTAGTGTGTGAGTGCCCAAATTATCACGTGTAAATGCCTTTGATTTTAATCAAAAGTGATATTGTGCATCCAGGGGGAATTTTCATGTTGTGAACATTATGAAAGTTGATATAGAAGTGTCCTCAAGTATGTAGATTCAGAGTACACGTTTGCTTGTGTTAATGCTACTTCAAATAATATTCCTGGGATCAGAGTAACTGCATAATATGTGAAAATATTCGCAGGGTGTTTCAAAATTACTTTAGGGTCTTTATTGATTTGAAAAAATACGCATCTATGTTACTTTTGATTTGTTACAGTTGCTGTTGTTAGCATAGACTCAATTGCATTGTTTTTGACTCAAATGTTTAAGTGTTGTAGAATGCATATATTTACCTTTGTTTTCATGTGTTATCATAGTATGTATTTCATTTCTAGGCAACTCAGTTTGTAAGACATATCCTTCTGTTAAGTTTCATTGAGGGTTATCAAAAAAAGACTTGCTTACACAAGCCCAACCCACCCGGTATTAGTTAACTTTACTGGGACTTAATTATTTTTTCTTCTGAAATTGTTCCAATACCTTCCTAACTGTCTGACCCTTGCTGGACAGAATCGGAGTTCTAATAGAAAACGTGCTACATTTACACTCCCAGGGGGACTTTGTGAGGGCCCGAGCTTAAGGTTAGGTAGGCTTTCTTTTTTATTGAAGTAGAATAGGTTTTTGTTCTGGACCATCTTTTTTTGATTCACTGCTGTCCTGTTTTTTAGCACCTACTACTTTCTTCTTCAACTTTTTCTTGTTTCATGAACTTCTTTCTTAGCTTACTGTTTCTGTGCACCTTGTGCATAGATTCTGCATTCCCTCAACTCCATACTAAAAGGTGCCTTCCTCTCTTGGAACATCTTTGTCGTGGTAAAAGGAGGCTAAAACCTTCTTATGTAATTATAAAAAACATGCTACATTTAAAGTATCTATTAGTAATTATAACAGATTTGTCAGTCTTCCCGTCTCTCATGCCCAATGATTCAGTTTTGATTTTCTGGGTGCCAGAGAAATGTGGAAATTAGTTTATTGAATCAATGAGAATGATTAAATGTTTTTCTTGTATCCGAAGTTTAAGCAGCTTAAGTTTTTCACCCCTGAGGAGGATGAAACTATTGTATCTACAAGAATTTGTACTCCAAGGGGGATTATTTGAGGTCTTGAGCAGGTTAGGTAGGCCTTCCTTTTGTTGAAATATAATAGTTTTTTTTGTTGTGGACCATCTTTTTCCTGTTCACTACTGTCCTATTTTTCTGCTCCCACGTTTTGCTTTTTCATCTTTTATTTTGTTTCATTAATTTCTACCATAACTCACTTTTTCTATGCACTTTTTGCATAGATTCTGTGTTCCCTTAACTCCATATTAAATGGTGCCTTCCTCTTTTTGAAATGCCTTTATTGCAGTTTGGGAAATTTAAAATAACATTTATCTAATCTCTCAACTCCATACTAACTAGTGCCTCCTATCTACTTCTCTTGAGAAACCTTTGTTGTGGTTGAGAAGACGTACATCTATCGGGTTCTCATGCTTATTATGGTAGTTGTTGAATGCTTTTTTCATTGATCTACTTCATTTGATACATCTAATTTGTCTTTGATGTATACTACTTCTATTTTCCATGCAAAGCACTGTGATTTTTTTTTCAATTTGTTGTTTCAATGGGCTTAGCCAAATGGGTGATCAACACGAGTCAAGGTTTCAAGCTTGATCTCATGCACTGGTGTTAAAATTATTGGTAAATAGTGGCTGAAGTGAGTTCTTGTAGTGGTAAGATACCCCTTAAAAATTAAGGTCTTCCATGTTAGTGATGTACTCATTTGGAGGAGCATCTTGGCTGATCAGTGTGGAAACATGAAGAAAATTTGTTTATGTAAGCCTTACCAAACATGTTTGTGAATATATGCCTAATTCCAGGAGTGAGACGTTGAGCTTGCTTGCCTCGCTGACGAGCAACAATTCGTACCGCTACTACGAGTACCCAAACAAGTACCTGTCTGCTCGCCTGAGAGCCTCGCTTGAGCTGTCTCCTGAGGACAGGGTCATCGACTTGGTGGGCAAGGCTGCATTCAGGGCACAGCCCCTTGGAAACTCCATTTATGTCCCACCCTACAATGTTGATAAAATCTCTGCAGAGCAGGTACTGACTGGTTCACTTGACCATTTTTTTCTCTTCACTATTGTCTTTTTTCTGTACCTATTAGTTTTTCTTCAATTTTCTTCTTGTATCATGAACTTTTTGCAATCTTGTTGTTCTGATATGCAGTGTGTTTTAGCACACCTTGCTAATAGATTTCATGATTCTTTTAATGCAATGCTAAATGATGCCTCTCTCTTTGCTCGTTTTGGAATACTTTTGTTGTGGTGAGGGAGTCGAAAACTAATTTATAATTTAATCTTTTAACCGATTTTTTTTGCCCGCAGCATTCGGTTGTATTCTTAGTTTGCTGATGTATCTTCCTTTAGTGCCTTTTTTTAAATAATAAGATATTAGAAAAAATGTTAGAATAGTGGGGAAAAGTTAAGATACTAGGATATTAAATAAAAAGTAAAATATTAGGAAAAAGATAAAATGTTCGGATATTAGGTGAATTATTCTATTTGCACATACCGCTTTGATTAAGAAAGTTCAGCCGAGTTTCCTTTACCTCTAGTTCCACTTATATTCCTAACTTTGCTAATAGTTCTTGAAGCTTTTTATTTTATAGGATATCAACCCATGGACGTTGTGTTACCACATACATAACTCATTTGTACAATGTCAAGTTCAGGTTTTTGTCCTGAACGTGTTTATGACAACGGCATATTGATGGCTGTTCAGTGTAGGAGGTTGCTCCTCTTACTGTGGTGCTGTTAGCTGTCCTTTTATTGCTTGCTATTGACAGACGTTTTGCGGTTGTCTTCATCTGAAATGACTAAGTCTGCAAAAACGACTCTTAATATATTCTCAATGATTTGAAACTCTGGTGGCGTGCGAATTGCAACTTCAGAGAATCTTGGACTTAACTTTATTTACGATAATGTCATGGTTTTTCAACGCCCTTCTGTGTGCCACAGCTGAACGCGTTTGTGACTGCCACGCACGGCACCAGTGGTCTGGTGGTGGTGGGGACTGGCGTGGACCACGGAGTCCTGGTGTCTGGAGCTGAGGCCTTGGGTCTCTCAGGGGGGTCAGTCCCCAGCAGTGCTCCCACCAAGTACCTCGGTGGGGACTTGAGGCACGAGACTGGCGGCAACGTGGCGAATGTGGCCGTCGTAGGGGAGGGTGCCAAGTGAGTTGTGGGCAAGGAGGTGGTGGTGTGGGAGCAGATGAGAGCAGGGCTGTGGTGGGACTAGCATTTGATGCCACTAGAATCATATGGTACCAAGTGTCAAATACATCTTGCAAAAATGAATTCTGTGGCTGTTGTCATCCCCAAATTTTCCTTCGTCTGGAGAGCAGGTCGTAGGTAGAGGAAGATAGCTACAAAATATCAAGTACCTTTATAAGTTGCTGAAGTATGATGGCTTCTAAGTCGCCAAACTTGAATTCCATTTTTTGACGTTCTTGAAAAGCGGCGCTTGAGACTATGATTCTAAGGGCCTCATTTAACCCTTTGAACCCTGACTTGTAAAGTATGAAAACTCTTTCCCTCTGCTCCCAAGCCCAATATTAGATATTGGATTTTCCTAAAACTTGATTGTTTGATGAGACCCCTTTTCGAGTTTCTAATTTTACGTACAAACCATCGGCAGAAGGTCATCACTACCTCACCAATGTTTTGGTGTCTGTGGAAAAAAGCAGTTTGTGGCATGCATTGCACCGATAAATCTGAGTCCCGTGCACAATTTGGTATGTGTGTGTAGCACTAGCACCTAGGGCCAAGACCCTCCTAACGAATACTAATTTTGTTGTCACTACGTTTCTGTTATTTGTGCATTGAGGACTAGACTCAAGGGGAGAAAAGCTGAGAGCATCTTGAGAGCCACCATGTTTATTATGGGCGTACACCTTAATGTGGGAGAAAATGCCCGTGGTGGAGTGTTTGTTCAGGAGAAAAGCATGTGAATTGAGGATGTAAATCAAATCGTTCATTAAAACGCCATCATTTATTGATGCTATCTGAGTTCAAAGTGCTTTTTTAATGTAGAATATACTGTAATTCAAGTAGATATAGTGCTATCATTAATGTAGGATAAAACAACCAGGCTCTTCTTCATTGAAAACGTAACATGGCAAAGAACCAGCTAGGGGGTTACAAGCACCTTCCTTTGCGCAGGGCGGGCAGCACGGACAGCCTGGTCGCAGAAGTGGCAGCCCAGCTGCTGGGAGGCGGCAAGTCTATCAAGTACGGCAGCAACGCGTCCTCCGTGCTGCTGCGCGCCCTGCAGGATGGCGTCCCCGCTCAGATCCAGGGCTACAGCCTCAGCTTCTCGGACGCCGGGCTGCTCGGCTTCAGGGTCACTGCTTCTGCTGCGCAGGCTCCTAAGGTTAATCTGCCTGCCTGACGGATGGCTGACTGTCTGGTTTCTTGACCCGTCTGTGCTCCTTGATTTGTGGTCACTGCGTTATTTGTGCATTGAGGAGTTTAACTCGAGAGAAAAAAAGCTGAGAGCATCTCCTTCAGAGCAAGATGTTTTAGATTTTTTGAGCCCATTGAATGACTGACTGAAGTGTTTTGAGCCCATTGAATGACTGACCGAAGTGTTTTGAGCCCATTGAATGACTGACCGAAGTGTTTTGAGCCCATTGAATGACTGACCGAAGTGTTTTGAGCCCATTGAATGACTGACCGAAGTGTTTTGAGCCCATTGAATGACTGACCGAAGTGTTTTGAGCCCATTGAATGACTGACCGAAGTGTTTTGAGCCCATTGAATGACTGACGGCCGTGTTGCCTTACCCTAATGACTGGCGGGGGGCAAGTTGTTTAGGATTTTCCGAACCGATTGAACAAATCACTAAGTTGTTTTTGCTTTGTCTCGAGCAACTTGACTGCAATATATTACTGAGTTCTGCGTTAAACCTTCAGATACTCTAGCTCTAGAGCGATAACTGAACCGGTAAGAGGCTTGACTATATAGAGGCTTGACAAAACACCATTACGCTTTGTGTGTATTTGTCCGTTTAGGTGGTTGCCTTCTTATATATCAGAAAATTGGTTGGTGTTTATGTTAGGTAGCTAATCCTCACTAAATAGAAAAAGACATGCTCTCGCATTATAGTTAGAACCTGTAAAAATTTACTGAAAATTAAGACGATACTGCTGAGCTTTTAAGTAAACAAAAATTTCTGTTTCCATTTGCTTCCATCAATTTAAGTATAAGAAAATACCAATTTTTTGAACAGGAAATCTATGTGGGAATTTGTACGGTATGAGCAAACTGGTCATAAGCTTGGGATTCCTTGGTTGAGTGAATATAGGGATCGTAACTCGTGGGGCTTTGTCAAATTATCGGCGGTCTAAAGTTGTAATTTTTAATTCTTAATCGTGTGGTATGCGGTGAGAAATTCAAAACCTCTAATTCCTTTATAAAAATCTGAAAGAACAGCTTTGTACAAAACACCAAAATTAACCGTTTGCTGTTAGTTTATACGACGTGACTAACTTGTGCTTAGTGGTGTCCGGAGACTGACTTAATTTCCCTGAGCAGGTCGTGTCGGAGTTGGTCAAGGCTGCCAAGAACTTGACAGCATCCGACAAGGATGTGGCGGGTGCCAAGGCTCGTACCAAGACCGCTCTCCTAACAAGTTGTGAGTTTTCGTAATTAGGAAACATATTTCACTAACCGGTTTGCCTTGTAGGTACATATCTTTTCATTTGTTTATTGCTATTTCATGTGATCTTGTTACTCGAGCAGGCAAGAGCGTCAGTGTTGATGTAGTGAAGGTTTGATGTGGCGTTGCCTCAGGTTCCTCTCAAGTGCTTTAATAGAGCAAACATAGAGGCCAATCGGGGGAATGCAGCTATCGTAGCAATTGACGCTCCCGGGAGGAAGTTGCGAGGTTCCGAGCTGTAGTTTAAGAAGTCCTTCCTATTTTTGAAATGGGTTTTGTTCGGTGAACTTTTGATTTACAGTTCAGTGCTGTGCTTTATTTCTGTACCTTCAACTTTCGTCTTGTTTCACAATTTTCGTTTCTCTGTTCAGGGTTTAAGGACTTACCTTATACGTGAATTTTTTGTTCTTTTGATTCCGTACTAAATGGTGAAATCCTCTTTTTGCGTGTTAGCGCCCTTTTGTTGTGGTTGAGGAGGCTCAAACTAACTCAGAACTTAATTTACACAGCATAAAGGTGCTCTAAATCTTAAAATAGCATGAGCAAAGAAGCATAAATGTCCTTGTGGATCAAGTATTTAATATGGTAGGGTTATTTCTTCTCACAGGAATATTGTTCAGATTGCCGTATGTTACGCAGCCTCAATCTGATGAGGACAATCGTCATTTGTAGAGGACTCAAGGAATAATTTTGAGTGTTTGTACACTAAAAGTTTCGTCAAGGTTGCTCCCTATTGCGTGGGAATGATGATCTACGTAGCATTTTGTTCTACAATTTGTGGAAGCTACGTTAGGTGTAACACTGGTGTATCGATGGTCTGATTCTCTGTTCACTACACACTCCGCACGAGGGATATAACCAAGGTAAATTAATATACAGGTGCAATAGGAGTCTTGATATATCCTGGTATTTCCTTGTTGATCAGAGTATATGGTAATTCGTGCGAGAAATGGGTATTATATTCTGAGGATTTCCTCTCTAAACTTATGAGCTTTTATAGCGTGAATTTGACCCCTCAGGGGGAGACAGGTATTGTATCTAAGGGAATTAGCGCTCCCAGGGGGACTATGTGAGGGCCTGAGCTAAAGGTTAGGTAGGCTTCCTTTTTTTGAAATAGAATAGGTTTTTATTTTTTACGGACCATCTTTTTTCGGTTCACTGCTGTCCTGTTTTTCAGTACCTACTACTTTCTTCTTAAACTTTTTCTTGTTTCATGAACTTCTTTCTTAGCTTCCTGTTTCTGTGCACCTTGTGCACAGATTCGGCGTTCCCTCAACTCCATACTAAATGGTGCCTTCCTCTTTCCTCTCTTAGAACATCTTTGTCGTGCAATTAAGGGAGGCTAAAACTTTCTTATATAATAATAATAATAATAATAATTATATATATAAGCGTGAATTTTATGGACAGCTTATTTATTTAGGCGGCCCATGGTTACGTAACGGGTTTAAGCATTTCCGTCGTTCCTGTTCTCGAATTAGTAGCTCACCTCCCACCCCCTTACTAGACACCGGCTGCGGGGAGGTGCAGAGGACAGGCCGTCAGCTGCTGCTGACAGGCTCCACCGTCGACGTTGATGACGCTGCCAAGGCCATCGACGCCATCAGCCCCGCTGACGTCACCAAGGTAACAAAGCTATACAGGGTATTCCGAAAAAAGCAGACCGAACTTGATCTGGCATACATATTTTTTTATTCATAGAAGTGGTATAGTAGATACTGATTTACACAAAACACAAGTTGGCCTTTACAGAACCAAATAAACAACAATAACTGCTGAGCTCCATCAATTCTGTCAGTCTGCTTTTTTTGTAGACCCAGTGTACACGTTACAGTAGCACAGTGTACTGATGGTGGTCAGTTTAGCGAGCGTACCTCTGCCATCAAAATGTTGATTCGCTGAACGAAAAAGTAAAATATTTTTTAAGGCAGTGTCGCAGCTTCAAATAAAGCAATATTTTAGTTCAAGCAATAATTAATTGCTTCTTTAAAAATGCAACGAATTCCTGCTTCAGATGCTGCTCATGCACTCATGACAGGCTATTGAAGTTTGAGCATTGTTTTATGTTCTTGCTAGAGAGACGGCAGTTCATTGCTGAACGCTGTGGAAATATTCCACATTTTAAGGGGGACTGACTTTTTTCTATTCCCAGTGGAGTAATATTTATGGGTCGTGGGAAATTATTGGAGAAACTCGTTCCCTGACGATAGAGACGATTGGCTCTCGCAAGTCCTCCAAAGAATTTTAGTCAGTTTGCCGGTGACACACTTAGGAATCGGGTAAGTTTATTAGTCGTTCAAAGGGCCTTACGAAATTTTTAGCCGGTGGTAATTTCTCAAAAATACCTATAGTAAGTTGTGCTTCGTAGTGTATACCGCTATGTTTAAACGTCGATGTCGTTCATTAGAGGGATTTTTGAAAGTATCGCTTATGTAAAGTAAACATCATGAATTAGTGCGCTATCGACTGGTAACAGTGAGGTCAAGTGTACTGTTAGATGGCCCTCAGGGGGCATAGGATAAGTTAATTAGGTTTGTATGTTCTATGCTATGGGGACTGGCGCAGTCAGAGAAAGTAGTGTTGGGTATCACAGTTATAAAAAGGTCTTCGACACTTCTGTTTTACCCTCTTTCTTCCTGTTAGTTTTCACACCGTCTTGGCCGTCTCTCGTTCTTTTTCTTCTTCTTCTTCCTTCATTACTACGGTTTCTCTGGGAAAAGTATCCTATGTGAAAGCGCCTTGTGCATTAATTTAGCGTTTTTCTTAAGTCTATATTAAATTTTCCATTTTCTTTCCACCGTAGAAACATTTGCAAAGGAAACAGAACCTTAGACGAACGTGCTCGCTAACTGCTGTATTAAACCATCCACTGTTATCTTCTATAGTGTATGACTCTAGCAGCAACGTAGCCGATCTCGAAAGAGGGGAGAGAAGGGACCATTTAGTGTAAATTAAGGAAAACGTAGAACCTAAGCACTAAATAAGTTCTTACTCAGAATTCCCTGCGCCTAGAAACAGCAAGTTAAGAAGGAATAGGACGGAGAGACGAAGAAGAAATGGCGAACTAAGCTCGAAACGGAATGGAGCTAAGTGGACACAAAAGATAAAAGTCCTGACAGCTTATTTATAACATAGCTGAGGTAACTTAGCATTATCTCTCCTGGGAGTGTCAGTCTCATAGCGTAGGATAGACAAATCTATGTATGGCTTGTCCTACCCTTAACCCTCTATAACCCAAATTAATTTCCGCCAATAAAATTTTTTCTTTTTTACTTCTGATGAGTGATTTATGGTCACTTAGAGTAATTTCAATGACTGGAAAGCAAACTCTTGAAATAGTTTTATTTTTATTCTAACGTCCTATATGAAGGACATTGGGTCGTTAGGACATGCCGAATGGAGTTCATCAGAGTGGGACGAAAAAATATCTCTCAGCTAAAACCATGGCAAATACCATTGAAATGTGCAATTTTTCAGTTTGGATTGCATATTTTACCCTCCAAAAATTGTAATTAATGGATATATATTTAAATATTGATTTAATTTTATATGAAAAGGAAAATTGTAGATATGTATCAGAAATGCTTATTGAGAAAAAGACAATCAAAATGAAATAAAACATTACCTAAATTAAGGTGAAATCTGATGAGTCATGTCTAGAACCAGTTTCAATTGTCATTTATAAGTGAATTTCTTCAGGTACAATTCTCCATGGTGTTCCTTCTGCTGACGTATCACATAATTATTTACATGACGTATTGATATTTTGATAAATAAACTTTATAATAGACTCAGCTTGTTCAATTATTGTAGAAGCATCTTCAACATCGTATCAGCACTTGTTTGTTTAGCAATAACTTCTGCAATGCGGGATGTAGGAGAGATAGTATAGAATCTGGGTGGAGCCATTGTCGCATAAAAGACTTGGCGTAACGACCCAATGTCCTACATGAAGGACATTAGAAAACTCGCTGAATAATTCTACAAAACAAAGTTATTTGATTGAAAAGTTTTTTCAAAGAAATGTTGAATGGTTTTTACATGGGCATGAATTATTGTGGCGCTCTATGTTCGCTAAAAGCAAATAAATTTACACAAATATACGGAGTGTATGATCACCTACAGGCATTTCACGCTCCACCAAACTAAGAAGCATGTGACAGTTTAGTGAGCGGAATATTACGACACACTACGCTCATTTATTAAAGCACAACGTCTCTGCTCTTCACTAACATGCAGTACTGCTTGAAAAAGCTTTCCTGAAAGAAAATAAATGGGATTTTTCTAATGTCCTTCAGGAAGGACGGTGGGTCATAGAGGGTTAAGGGTAACTATACTTTCACTAACTGGGTAAAAATTGATTTACATTAGAAACCTTACAGGTATGTTAATTTTCATTATTTAATATTAATTTTCGGGTAAACTTGTCAGGTTGTTACTGTGCCAGCTTTTCCAGTATTAACATGAGGCGAAATTTAACTACTTTTTTTGACGAAAAAGACCGAAATTTAGATTTCATATTGTACGTAGTTCATGTTATGGAGACGCCTCTCAGAGGAATGTACCTATTGCGTCTACCGAAATGTTAGGTCCTTAGCTGAGATGTACGCCTCTTTTTTTTAAATATTTTTGGTTTGTTAAAGACAATCTTTTTACGGTTCACTAATGTCCTGTTTTTCAGCACCTCTGACTTCTTCTTCAACTTTTATCTTGTTTCATACCCCGTCCTTCTCAACTTACTGTTCGTGTGCGCAAAATTTCCTGTGTGGGAACACCCTTAATGCGTCATTCCGCGTTCTCTTATGTTCATATTAATTAGTGCTTTCTCTGAAGCGCCTGTGATGCGATTGGGGAGGGCGTTACTTATCTAATCTGTTGCTATGCAGAAAGAAGTTCGGTACACTTGATTCAAATTATGTTAATCCCTTACACTGTTTTGTGGATGTCTTTGACAATTATCCAGTTTATTAATAATATCTTCCGTTGTTTATCGAACAAAAAATTTAAATGTTTCCCGTTAATATTAAATTATCGTGTAAAAAGTATAAGCAATCAATTCCAAGACTGAAAATTTGTAATTAAAACACTTTGATCTTTTAATGCAGAGTCCCATCGAGAAATTTGTGATCGAGTGAGTTAATTAAAAATGGAACGATACATGTTACGAAGGGGACAATCTATACCATTGAAATGTTACGCATACACACATGGTATTATCATCAAAGCGCTACTCTTGGGCTTTATCAGTGCATTAACTATTATTACTTCGCCTTTTTTTCAATATCAAATAACCTATTCTCCTATCGCTATCGCAAAGCGTAGCAATAACCTGGGTTTCTACTAAATTTTTGCATTTATATTATAATTAAAAGTCAGATATTAATAACAAAAGTCATGATTACTAAAACGGCCTGCTACCACGACCCATTCGCGGCAAAATTGCGCGAAGTATGAAGAAAATACTGATTTGGTTTGAGTTCTGGTTGAAATTTTGCACGACCACTCAAAAACGACTTTTTCTTTCAGGCGATCGCCCGAGCATTTAGCGGCAAGTTGACGGTCGCTGCAGTCGGCAACATCAACAACGTCCCCTACAGCGACACCCTCTAACTTTATATACCTTTTATCCCTGGTCAAGCTTGTGCTCGAAACCTAGCAAGACATAAATAGTAACTGCCTGGTTAAACAATTGTCTTTAAAAGCTTTTATTCGGTTAAATTTATAAATTTTTCTTCTGATAGATATTTATCATAAAAGTACATTATGAGCCAACGTTAAAAGTAAAATCATTTGGGTTACTTGAATTAATATTTAGCAGATTTGAAATTTGATCATATTTGGAAAGTATTGAAGATTTTTTGTTTGTGATTATTGCGAGCCTTAATAATGGTAAAACTGGTGAAGGCCTACGCGTGTCTGCTCCGACTTTGTTCCTGTACATAATGCGGTGGACTTTTCCATGAATTGATGTAGATAGGCAACGCTCGTTGTGAAGAACGTACTCGTTATAATTTATTCTAAAATGTGTTTGAATTTACCTTTACCATCACCTTGAACTTTTAGACGTAGAATGATACGGCACGTGTGTGCAAAGAGCTAGCAAGTACAGAAATGAAACAATAGAGAAAGACAAGGTATTCTTAGATTATATTAGCAGGGTGTTGAAGGTTACTAACCCGAAAATGGGTAAGATACACACAGGGCTCCTATGACTTCTCCCCTGATACTAGTATACATGACTTACTTTAAGAAAAACGATACCGTCAAAAAAGTGAAGGATGTGTGTGCCATTGCACAAACTAACTTTACATACACCGTGAGATCTTTAAGAAACGGATCTATCTAAATCAAACAGTATTCAGAAAGCACTATTTATTTATACAGCGAAGCATTGAAAACAAACAATAGGCATTGCAACTAAAAACATGTCTACCAAATTTCGACACCAGCATTTTATCACAAAAAAGTTCTCTTGCCAACCAATTGTTCAGTCTACTAAATTAGAAAATGTAAGCGTACCTACATGACTACTACAATGAAAGACAGCTTCAATATACATATGACCATGTAACTTACAATTGCAACGTGCAGTTCCTGTTAATTTTTCTGAAAGACCAAGGCCTTCTAAAATTAAATTCCGGTTACGCGCAGGGTTTCACAATCAATCAACTTACACTCGATAGTCTGCTAATTGATATGACTTTTCAGGAAAAAAAAATCACGAAGAACAATAGATGCGAGCTAAAATTTCGTTCGCAAATTATTTTCTCATGCTGTATAACATAATAATACATAATAATCGCTTCAATTACGTCAACCCAAGATGAAAACTTTCTGATCTAAAATTCCCCACGCAATGCCCAAGATATTTTACCAAATTTATTATTTCTTTCCCTCTGTTGGGTTAATGCCGTTAATCACCGCTCCCGTTTTTCGTATGAGACTTGAGATTCAGGGATCCAACTGAGGCATCTTCCTAGTCGAGCGACTTATTTTGAACCCACCAACTATGTAGAAAAAATGTTAGAATTATGGTTTCTGGTAACATTTTATAACAAATGCGCGACAAGTCCTGGACACCGCTTTCAGCAAAAATGCACTCACCAAATAGCTGATGACAACCATCGGATGGTTGCTCTCCAGCCAGTGATGCATCGAAGACTCCACATCACTGAGTTGATTTCGGCCTGTGGTGGAGCTGCGTGCAACTCGGTGAGCGAGGCTCAACGAAGAGCAATTAGGTGATTTGGGTGGCTCACGATTGGCATCAAGTTGCTCGAGTCAAGTACAAGCAATGAAAAACTGCGTCAAACGCTATCAAGAACAAATTAGTGAAATTTTTAAGCATCACCAGCAGAATGAACACATGTTTCCCACCACAAAAGAGCATGCCAAGATAAGGAGAAAACTTGGGATTCATTTTCACAGCCATTTAATTGACCATAGA
Organism: Morinoia aosen; assembly: GCA_030386875.1. Classification (NCBI taxonomy): domain Eukaryota; kingdom Metazoa; phylum Arthropoda; class Malacostraca; order Amphipoda; family Talitridae; genus Morinoia; species Morinoia aosen. Next base: position 125,317 of record CM059565.1, read on the forward strand.
CTCGTATCGTTGGGACGTAAGGATCATTTTTGCCAACTCTACAATTTAGCGTTAACTAAGAGTGCAATTTTCTAACGCTCATCTCCGTCCGGCCCCATTGTAGACGAAACACATTTCTCAGGGTTATATACTTACAGTTAAGTATTTTGATGGTCAATTCGAAGTTGGCGCAGCTCGTCACTATTCACACCATATCTACTATGGTCGGGGTTACTTATTTTCTTCGTCAAGTATTTCTAGCTCCAAAAATTTCATCACATTTCTTGGTGTTCATTTCTTCAGTCAGCTTCTTTTTCACCAGCGTCTGAAGTTTTCTCCATACTTTGCCTTAGCTTGACATGTACATTTCTTCCCGCGGTCTCGCGTCTTTCAACGCCATTTCTGACTTCAACCTGATTGTTCTCTTCCACCCGTTGATTTTCTGCAGCTTCATTAGTCTCATCGACACCGTGGTCAATTTTCTCGAAGTCGCCATCTTTCTCTTCAATGTCATCTCTTTCACCGATATCGTCTTCCTCTGCCCTGTGAGAGTTTCTCCCATCAACATGATCCATTTCTCCGTTATCGTTACCTTGGATCTGATCGTTGCGTTCTTCGATATCTGTTTCTAAAACATAACTGGCTTCCTCTTCAACCTCAACATCTCTTGCGTCAGCCTGATCAGCCCTTCCCTCGTCCGTGTCTTTCTCTTTGAGCGCAATATTTTGTTCTTCATCCTGGTCGTCATTCTCAACATCATCTTTTCCATTCATTTGTTCGTCATTCTCCTTGACATCATCGGATTTTTCTTCTACTTGATCGTCATTGTCATCTACATCGTCTTTTTCTTTCACTTGATCGTCATTCTCAACATCATCGTCCTTTCCTTCCATTTGATCGTCATTCTCCTCGACATCCTCATCTTTTTCTCCAAGCTCAGAGTCTCCTTCAACCCTATTGTCATTCTCTTCAATGTCATCTTTTCTTTCGTCCTCAATATTTCTTTCTTCGACTAGATCGTCATTCTCTTCGACTTCATCATTCTCTTCGACTTCATCATTCTCTACAACATCATTTTTCTGTTCAACCTGAACTTCACGTTGGACATTGCTTGCTCTCTCCCCTCCCTCAGCATGGTTGGAGCTCATGCGACCGACCTGCGCAACCGCACCACTTCCTCCTCCAAGGATGGGTGCAGTTAAGAAAACGGGTGGTTGAGGAGGCGGCTCCATGGGGGAAATTTCAGCCGGCGGATCGGCTGCGAGACAAACTGAGCTTGAGTAGAGATGAGGACCTCCGGTGTTAAAGACTGATCCGGAGGACGTGGTTAAGGAAGAGCCTTGCGCGGGGGACGTGTTAGAAGGCGACGCAGAACATGGACGAGGTGACGGTGACTCAGTGTACGGCGAAAGTGAAGATGGATGCGGGGAATAAGAAGGTTGTTGTGGGGAGTATGATCTACCATGAGGCGAAGAGGAAGACAGGTACGGCGAAAATGAAGGATGAGGTGAAGATGACGAAGGATGTGGCGAAGATGACGAGGGATGAGGTGAAAAAGAAGAAGGTTGAGGCGAAGAAGAGAAAGGAGCAGAGCAGTAGAGGTGCGACTGCTGAGGAGAAGCCCCGGTCGATGGATAAGGAGAGGCAGCTGGTCGAGGGGACGCGGACGATTGAGGAGATGTAGATGGCACACTGGATGACGAAATGAGAGGATGAGAGCGCGCAGACACGTGTGATGATGGGCGTGGTGATGCGGAGGGATGGGGAGACGCAAAGCAGTGAGATGAAGCAGAGGGGTTGGGTGAAACTGATGAATGTATGTTAGGAGAAACCGATGGGTGGGGAGATGGATATGGATTAGGTGAATTCGAAGGGTTGGGTGATGGATATAGATTAGGAGAGACGAAAGGTGACTGTGAGGCAGGGTTAGGAGAGGCTGATGGAGTTGATGCACCCGAGGCACTCGGCGACACCGCAGGGTAAGGTATAGGATTTGGGGAGGCAAAGCTTTTAGGGGATGCTGGAGGATATGAAGAAGGGTTGGGCGAGGCTCCATGCGATGGGGAAGCGGCATTTGGCGAAGCACCTTGGTAAGGGGATGATGCAGGGTTTGGGGACGAGTAAGAAGGAGAAACCCGATTTGGGGAGGAAGTGGCTAGGTATGGGGAAGCATTTGGAGATGCTACAGCATTAGGACTATCTGATGGATTTTGAGGAGCGGCGGGAAGAGCAGCTGAGAAGGAATACAGATGTGGAGAAGCAGGAGGAAAAGATGGTAGCTGAGACGCAGAAGGAACAGGTGAAGGGAAGGAGTGCGGGGATGCTGCAGGTCGGGGAGACGCGGAAGGCAAGGGAGAGGCGTAAGGGTAGGGGGAGGCAAAGGTGTTGGGGGACTCTCCTTGTGCGGTGGGAGACGGCGATGAGGGGGACAAACCCGATGGCTTAGGAGACGGGTTCGAGTTGTGCCCTGGAGACAACACCCAAGATGGTTGGTAGGTCGTTGTAAACTGGGGATGAGCTGAAGAAGAAGGGCCTGCAGCTTCTTCCCCACCAGGTGTTCGCTTGCTAAACTTGGGCCAAACTGAACCGTCGGCTGAGGAGCCTCGCAAGTCGTAGTCCTGAGAGTTAGACTGTGAAGGGGAAAGAGAGGCATAGGGAGAATTAGGCCAGGTTGGTGAATGTTGGGGAGAGCCTTGGTTGGATGGAGGCAAGTTATAAGCTCTGCGGCTAGATGGAGAGGGTGCATACATTGGAGATGGAGCAACAGGATAGGCAGGGGAATACGATGGAGATGTGGGACCATAGGTCGGAGAAGCAGCACAGAACCTTGGAGATGAGGGTGCATACGTTGGTGACGAGGGGGAGCTATAAGCTGGGGACGAAGGCTGAGAAGGGGCGTAGTGGGGTTGTGGTACATAGGAAGGGGAAGAAGGAGAATGCTGAGGAGACGAGGGGGCATATTGGGGCGACGAAGGGGCATACTGGGGAGATGATGGAGCATACGGTGAAGAAGAGGGTGCATAGATGGCAGATACGTAGTCAGGAGACACTTGCTGGCTACCTGACACAACCTGAGCTGGGGAGACAGAAGATGGACCCGGGTGTGGGGAAGGGAAAGGCGACGGGTATGGAGATGCAAATTGGAACCGCTCCCTGAAGCCGAGGCAATATGTGGGGTAATTGCGCTGCAGTGGATAGCGGAGCTCCCGCGAAGTATCAGTACCGCTCCGAGCGCCCTCATGAGCCGATGAGTCGGTCTGACCCAGCCGAGGCACACTCACGTACTCAGGGTCTGCTAGCTCAGTGCTGGGATCCCCATCTTTTGTGTACACCTGCCATGCAATGAGAAGCATTATATCGATTTGTAAACATAAATTGCTATTTTATTGCGATGCTCGAGAGAAGAACAGTAATGTTCTTCTAAATTATGTTGGCATGCATTTGAAACAAGCACTACACTAACATGCAGAGAAAAAATGTACTCTACTAAAACATAGAAAGAGTACGGCACAAGACAAGAAATGGTCGTCAAGTTATTCATTTTGTTATCTTAATTAGGACAAAGCTGGTAATATTAATATTGCAACGCTGGTAATATTTTCAATATGAAAGAAGGTTAATAATGAGATATTTTATGGAATAAAGGAACGCTTAATTGAAGATCACATAGCAAAGAGAAAAGACAACAAAACCTTAGAATGCTGTACCCAAAAATAAATGAAGTATACAATTGCAAATAAAATTCATATTTTCTAATAAAGTTAGCAAATAAAATGAGATGAAAACATTCTTAGAACTGCTGATCACTGAAATAAAATCGAGAAGAAAATAAAAGAAAAACAAAACTTTCCTAGTTTCTAAAAGCCTTTTAATGGTCATTGCCATACTTATTTCTAAAAAAAAACGGATGAAGGGCATAAAGGGAAAAGACACAATTATGCACGAGACGTATGAGGACAGCTCGCATATAAGACATACCTGTATGGGCCTCTGGAAGCCCCTGGCGGAGTGTGTGGGTGTGGCGACGGTGTGGCAGTCCACAAAGCCCACTTCACGCAGCAGGAAGTCCTCAAACATGTCCGGGAAAAACCTGATGTTCTTGAAGTTTTCGCTTATTGTTGGCTGCAATGAAAAATACAATGTCGGCTACAACAGTGGTTTGGCTTCAAAATACATCTTGGAGCACTCGAGTTTAATTGAAACGAAATACACAATGCACGCACGTAAGGAATCGTTTTTAGAGAAAATTGATCTATGCAGGAATTGTTACCGAATGATCATAGCAAAAAATATTATCTATGTACTCGGGAATTTTTTAAATAATATAAATCAAATGAAATCCAACCTCTGCATAATTTTATTGCAAATAGGGAAATAAAAAGTCATCCAAAGGCCAACTATTGGCCTGTGAAAATTGGAAGGATCGCTATCAGAACTTGGCTAACAACTTAACTAACAACAACTTTAAGTCAATGAACCTAAACGCAGATCAGCTTTTGACAGTTAATAATATTTTCAAACATAAAACACTGCAATAACAAAGGGTGTATTCATCATTTTGTATGTTCATATAAACGTCGAAATTTGTTAAAATGCAATGCATTCAAGGAAAAACGAGGTGTGTAAGATGGTTAAGAACGCTACAACCAAAATATCAATAAATTCCCAATAAATAATTACTAATGATTTTAAAACAAATTTTGCAAAGAAAAACCACGGGTTTGTACGCAGGAAATGACCATTTCTTTTATATACAGTGACATTTTCGTACTTTAGCAGAACACAAAATTTCAACGTTGCTCATTTCCTGAAAAATGCAAATGACTTCTTTTCCATGGCGAATTTTGGCAATTTTATAACTAGACGATAGTCCCTAATTAATTGTACGATATGGAAGATTAGCTGGATGATGCGGAGGACTAACTAAAGGTTTGAATCACTTATTGGATGACAGTGTCGCGCACATAAGTCATTACCTGAAAGAGCAACTGGCGACAAGTTTCAACTAACTGATACAGTAATAATCGAGAGTCTAACTGGGAAATTAGGCGTGTAACTGACATTGGCTCACTGGGTGACTGAGTAAATAAATGGACCCACCATGCCACGACATTAATCAAGCAGGGCCAAGAAAAAAGCTCAAAGCAGGAACTCAAGCTGTACTTACGGTGAGTTTCTTTTTCTTAACATAAGAAGCCCAAGGTTGGGGCTCAAGTAGCAGTCGTCCTCCCGGCCTGAGGTTAAGGAAAGTCCGCCTGAGGAAACGCTTGAGCCCGTCGTCCCCCCAGTTGAGGTGCACCCACTTGGTCACCGAGAGACAGAGGATCACATCGTACTGCGGCCGCACCATATCCAACAGCTCTTCTGTTTCTGGCACGTAGTTCGCCTGCAGAACATAAACTCTTATCACTGTACCAAAGGAAAAACATTAATTCCACTCCAGAACAAGACCAGAGTACTTGCCTACCCACATGACCATTGGAGAGGTGTTCAACGCAAACGGGGGAGATATCGAACTGTGAGCTCGATAAGCAAAAGGGTTTTCTCTACGCCTCTCTCATCTATATTCTCCGTTTTCTATGATCATTGTGAGATGCTATGGTCTGGTGAAACTACCGCGATTGCGGTACTGGACATAAACCAGAATATTTTTTTGGCTATGAGAGATATTCTTCCCGGCGCCCTAAGGCGAACTTTACACCAAAACTTGAGAAAAAAGTAATCAACTACAATACATACCCTTCCAGCCACCCAGAAACATAGGACACCCTTCTTCTCATACCACACCTCACATATCCTTTCGCACTCTCTAACCGGTTTCTGCAGTTTCTCCTCCGACCCTGCCACTAGCGCTGGAACATGTAATCAGCTTGGAGTAGCTCTACGCCAGCTCGATACCCCCCGCCCCGGGCATCCAACACTTCCAACCCCCATTTTCTGATGCGCAACTCCATCCGTACACATATTAAACCACAGGATACTTAACATTCCTCACGCAAATCCACCAGTATTATACAAACTCTGCTATCGATATCAAAACTCATTAAGGCGCATTTTACTCTCTTGCTATACACTCTCAACACTTCCCACAACGTTTTCGAATGACCTGTCATACGCTTCATTAAAATCCATGAACGCCAAAAGCAATTATATTTCTTTTGCTAGATCCATTTCTTCAGTAGGAAAGCAGTTCGTAAAACTATTAAAAATGTAAAAAAAACAGTGAAAATATTTAAAAAACAGTTTCCTTACCTTGCGGAAGGTGACGTTGTGGGGGAAAAGCTTTTTCCTTTTCTTGAGGCGCTGGAGGTACTCTACACGTTCCTCAGGAGTGAGCTTACTGATGGCTGTCTGCTCCTCGAGGTCCTTCTCGCAGGGCAGAGGACCGTACATCACTCCGAAACTCTTGGGGAAGTTTGAAGGGCTGTCTTTGGTCTTGTTCAAGTAGTGGCGCACGTTCTTGGTGGCGATGTTGATGAGCTTCTTGTCTATGTCGATACCCGTCACTGCACGCGGGTTGAAGTCCCTGCAATAGATGATGGACCTAAGAGTGCCGCTCCACACTTTCAAGTTGCCAGGTTAGCCTTTTTGATATTAAGTTTGAACTTCTTTGCCAAACTTAAAGTTTGTCTTTCTTCTAGACCAAAATTATCCATTTAATCTAGTTTGAAATGGATTTTGGTCATTAAAAGGCAAAATAAGAAAAATTCTGCTAAAGAAAAAGCGCCATCCTCGCAGTCTTGCTACACCATGTCAGATTAGATTATTAGTTAGTTCAAGCCTTCCTATCCACCACAAAGGCAATCCAAAGAGAGGACGGAGGAAGGCACCATTTAATATGGAATTAAGGAAACGCGAGATCTATGCAGAAAGGGCATAGAAACAGTAAGTTCAGAAAGAAGATTATGAAATAATATCAAAGAAGAAAGTAGTAAGTGCTGAAAAATAGGACAGCAGTGAACCGAAAAGAAGATGGTCCTTAACATTGCAAAAACATTTTTATTTCAACAAAAACATGGCCTACCTACCTCTCACCTCGGAACCTTGCACATTCCCCCACCCCCTGGGAGCGCTAATCCCCATAGATACAGTAGTTGTATCCCCCAGAGGGGCTACACCATGTCATCGTCTTTGTTAAATTGAAAAAGTCAGACATAACTGCGCACACAGCGTATGCCAGGAGAAGGGCTATTTCTTGCAAGGGCTTATATGGTAGATAATCATCTCATTTCCCTTTCTATTTAAGACTTTCATATCCCAGCAGAAGTTACTAAAGCAACGCCCTTGTATGATCGGCAGTCGGTGAATGATTAAAAGGAAAAAAGGAAGTATATTTCTTGGGTCAGTGAGCTGCGGCGTCAGGATACTTCACTACAGAAAGTGAGGGGAGGGAGCTGCCATATATTGATAGTAGTAGTAGTAGTATTAGCATTGATTTGCTAGCGCTTCAGTAATTCGTACTATATCGCGCCGTAGATCTCACAGTTTAAAATACTGGATTCACATCGTTACACAAAAGCACACTATATAAATGTTGTTCAAAGTTTGTCACAATAACCATCATGGAAACACAACAGCAGCCATCATAAAGACCGCTTCAATTGCCACCCACATCATTGTCATTTTATAAGAGTCCTAGTTGATCTTTGAAGAGATCATCTACAGAGCGACGCACAATCCGCGAAACACAGGACAGCCAAAAACCCCGTAGGGGATTTCAGCTGCCCACCCATTTATGACCGGGCGCCTTACCCACGCTGAAATCCCCAGAGGCATCTACGCAGCGCACCCGGCCATATTGTAGTTTAGTCATCCACATCTCAGACGTGAAAAGTTCCTTGATTACGCTGTCCCTTTCCTGGCTAAATTTGAGACATCAAGTTGCACTTCTCTAGAAACATTTTCAGCGCCGTCACACTGAAAGCTGAACGCTCGATTTCCTTGAGCATTCCGGTCATTACATCCTCATCAGGACCTCGCAGTCTCGGGAAGCACACACTCCTGGCAGCAGCATACCGGGGGCACTCAACAAGAAAGTGTTTGACAGTCAGAGGAACGTGGCACCGCTCACATCGAGGCTGCGGCTGTCGCTCCATCAAGTGCCCGTGCGTCAAACGAGTATGGCCAATACGAAGGCGGCAGAGTATCACCTCCATCCGACGAGGGCGACAACTAGACGATGTCCACTCACGTACGGTGGGTTTTATAATTCTTAATTTATTGTTAATTGTTCTATCCCACTCTTGTTGCCACAAGCTTCTCACTGCAGCCTTTATCCGTGGGTAGTAGTCTCGGAAAGGGACCATCGAGTTCAGCGTCTCCTCGTTTGTCTCCGCAGCCCGTTTAGCCTCATGGTCAGCTCGCTCATTGCCCGATACTCCCACATGTCCGGGCACCCAGCACAGCATGACACTCTTGCGTCTACTTGCAAAGTTAATTAGCATCACGACAATTTCAGCAATGAGCGGGTGCGTACTATTATACATCTGTATGGCATCAATTACACTTTTTGAGTCAACGAAAATAGTGAAGGGCCCACATGGATACTCCTCAATCAGCTTCAGCGCCTCCATCACACCGTACAATTCTGCTGTGAAAATTGATGACTCTGGGAGCAGCTTCCTTGCACTGACCCTTTCCCCAGACACAGCAGCACATCCTACAGCATCTCCCGTTTTAGATCCATCAGTGTAGAACTTTACAGACTTAGCGTGCTTTTCCATTACATGGTCCATAAAAATTCCCTTCAGGATGTAGTCCGGCACGGATTCCTTCTTGGGCATCCGGCATCCGGGGCAAAAACTATCTATAGGGACGCGCCACGTCGCAGTATTTTCTAAGAGTACTGGAAGTATTTGCATGGGTCTCAATTGCATAGCAGCTGTAATCACAGAGTAGTCCACAGACGAAGGTATGAAATAAGGAAAAGGCAGGTGTCGTCCAAGGGGCGCGTGCACACTAACCCATGCGGGAGACAACGGGACTTGTTCCAGCCTGGCTAGGTACTGCAAGGTTAGTTGCACACGTCGAAGCCACAGAGGAGGCTCTCCGCTCTCCACGCACAGGCTGTAAGAGGGTGAGGATCGAAAAGCACCAGTGCTTAGCCTGATAGCTGCATGGTGCACTGGGTTCAGTTTAGCCAGAGTCGATTCTTTTGCATATTGATATACTATGCAGCCGTAGTCTATTTTACTCCTGATAAGAGTTCTATATAGTCGCAACAGCGTCATTCGGTCTGCTCCCCACGCTACTCCGGATAAACACTTAAGGAGATTCATTCTCCGAGCACACTCAACCTTGAGGGCTGCCAAGTGAGGTTTCCAGGTGAGCTTATCATCCACAGTCATCCCCAAAAACTTGACGCTGTGCGCAAAAGCCACCCGTCCCTCCCCCAGCACCAGTCGAGGGGGATCACATCGGCCACGTCCCTGGAAATGAAGGCCTACAGTCTTCTCAGTAGAAAAGGTGAAGCCATGTTCAAGAGCCCAGTTGTTCACTTTGTTGATGGCTCTCTGCATTCTGCGAGTCACTGCAGGCAATAATGCAGATGAGGAGTACAGCATAAAATCGTCCACATACAGAGAGGCTAAAATGCCAGGGGGGAGGACCGAAGTAATACCGTTCAAGGCGACATTAAATAGCGAGCAACTCATGACGCTGCCTTGAGGCAGGCCTTCACGCTGAAGCTGCAGTGAGGAGAAAGTACCACCCACTCTAACACGGAAGGTTCTCTCACCAAGAAACTCCTGGATATACAAGGCCATATTACCACGGAGTCCATATCCATGCAATGATTTGAGGATCCCATATCTCCACGCAGTATCATAGGCCTTGTGCAGGTCGAAGAAAACGCATACAGTCTGTCGGCGTTCTGCGAGGTTAGTTACCAGGTAGTTCTGTAGACGGAGCAGAGCATCTATGGTTCCTCGGTGTTGTCGGAAACCAAACTGTACGGGATTTAACAGCTCTTCGGCCTCCAGCCATCGCGTGAGCCGTACATTTACCATCTTTTCCAGCAGCTTACCAAGGCAGCTAGTCAGGGCAATAGGTCGATAGTTATCTGGGTTAGAGGCAGGCTTGTTGGGCTTAGCAAAAGCCATGATTGTTGCTGTTCGCCATTGCTGCGGATATGTGTGTGTGCTCCAGATTTTGTTGTATATATAGAGAAGGAATGATATTGCCGTATGATCCACATTTTTCATCATTTGATAGTAAACACCATCAGGCCCGGGGGCTGTGTTTTTGCACTTTTTTAAGGCACAATAAAGCTCTACCATTGTGAGGGGATCGTTGTAAGAGTAGGTGGAATTAGTCAAAAAATCAAGTGGTTGCCGCTCTTGTTGACGTCTGAGAGCCAAGGAGGGATACCCGCTGCTGACACGACAGAAGCTCCGAGCCAAAGCTTCTGCTACGCGATCCGGATCTGCCGTGAGAGAGCCATCAATTTCCAAACACAGTGACCTGTGTCCATAATTTCCCTTCATTTTGTTCACTCTCTGCCATACCTTGGCCATAGGGGTGTCGGTATTCAGGCCGGAGACATACTTCTGCCACGATGTCTTACGCGCTACATCCTTTACTAGTTGCGCTCGAGCCCTCGCTCGGTTGTAGGCGATCTTATGGGCCAGCTCTTTAGTGCGTTGGTAGCGCCGCAAGGCTCGCTTCCGTTCACAATTAGCTATTGCACACTCGTTGTTCCACCATGGAACACGATGTTTCTGGCAGCCTCCCTGAGACTTTGGGATGGCAGCGTCGGCAGCCGCACGCACTGTTCTGACAAAGTGATCGACCAGCTCATCCACACTGCAACTCTCATCTGGTTCTTCCATTCGCGAGCAGGATTCGAAGTTTTTCCAGTTTGCCTTTTTAAAATTGAGGCGTGGATCCACGGGCTCAGGTTGGTACCGTACCAAACTCAAAAGGATAGGATAGTGGTCACTACCACACGTATCCTCAAGCACAGACCACTGCGTATCAGGAAAAATGTCGGGCGTGCACATACTGACGTCGATTGCAGAGGAGGTACCGCTTTGTACATGAAAGTGAGTGTGGGCTCCGGTGTTCAACAGGCACAACTCGGTAGCATCCAAAAACTCTTCCACCGCTCTGCCATGCCGATCATTTATCAAATTGCCCCAACGAACATGTTTGGCATTTACGTCTCCAAGAATGAACGCTGGTCTTGCTAGTTGGTTACTGAGAAGGATGAGGTCCTGTGAGGTTAAGGGATCTCCAGGTGATGTATAGATATTGCATACGGAGACCATACGTTGCCCGATACACAAACGGAGGGCCAGGGCCTGTAGTCCAGTATTGATTGTTATTTTACTATAACCCACATCTCTCCGCACAAGTATTGCAAGTCCCGTTCCGGGCACTGGATTAGGCACCGGGGAAAAAACCTCAATGCAATAGTTGTTTGGAGGTGTAGGGTTCAGGCTTCCAAGAAGGGTCTCCTGGAGGCAAACGCACCAAGGTTGGTACTCCTCAAGGAGGGCCCTCAAATCTCCGTAGTTACGTCGAAATCCTCTAATATTCCATTGGATACAGGTGTTCACGGTTTACCAGTTCGAGATTTAGCACGCGTGGAGTCCTTCTCAGCACCCTCATTCAGAGCGGTTGCCAGATCAGGCGGCACGGGGCTTATGGGTCTATCATCCCATGTATGAATTGGCACTGCGGGAGGTGGCTTAGTTGGGAAGCCACGCGGGATAGGAAATTTCTTCAACATATGCGACGCGAAATCTTCTGGGACAATTGCCGAACACGGCGCTTGTGTCGGTGTGGTTGCACCCTTTGTCTCTGAGATGGGGGAACATGAGGTTCAAGGATAATATTCATTTTCTCAGTCGGCCCGGCTTCAGCGTCACCACTCGCAGAAGACTGTGATGGTGGTTGCTGCGCCAATGGCAAAGTTGAGGAAGATTCAGTACAGGTGTCCGTGCGTGAGGGTCCAGTCGTCACCGAAGATATAGCGGGAAAATTTTCCATGTTGAGAAAAGGTAAGGTTTCACCTGTCATCCCGAGCCAGCACCTAAGACGGCCGCCTACAAGGGGATCCCTGATGTCGGGCACACGTAGTCCCAACGGGAACGCTCGCTAGGTACGGGCATAGCAGTCAGAGTGACCAGGATCAGCAGGTTGATGCGCTTGACTAGTCGAAGGCGCGTTCCCGCACGCCAAGGACGTTTAAGCAGCCCCCCGCCTACCCAGCCACCCCTCCCACTAGCCCTCGCCGCATGCGACTTCAAAACTGGCAGGACGGGCCTAGGCTCCTGCCAGCCCCCAAGGAGAGGTCAGAGCGTGGTCCAGGAGAAGGCCAGGTCATCCGAAGAGAGAAAGTCAGCACAAATCCGTATAGAAGTCCAAGTCAGTAGGGTGGTCACAATGCTGCCATCTCTCTTCGTCTGACCCCTCAACCCAGGCCACTCTACCATGGTTGCACCTGGGTAGCACAGCCCTGGGCATCATAGAGGCACGCAAGCCCCCTCCCCGCGACAAGGGCGAGATGGCGCGAGGGGGGCCATATATTGAACTAGTATTAAATCAATTAAATATTACCTAATTGCTAAGGACCATGCCCCATTTTATTTTTGTTATAAGGGCTAAACCTATTTTATACGGCCAATCCTTTTCCCAGGTGCTTTAAACGAGAGTAAAACCTAATAAAATCTTCAAGGGAAGGTGAGAACACGCTCCTTACGTGGCAATAAAATACTGTCTAAAGACTACTGACACAATAGTGCCCAGGCATGGCTACGTCACACGCAATACCTGGCGATCGTTAGAGTCACGTGGCCGATGTTACAGCCTACGTCCAGCACATCGCGACCGTCGAACCATCGTGGGTTGAGAAACGCAAGTCTGGAAGAACAAAAGTTAAGTTAGGACATGATATTGTTAATATTGGCTGTCAGAATCTTATATTTTTAACGTCACCACACAGAACACATTTTAGGTTGTAGAAATTAAAGATGACTACGGCTTATTGAAAAAGAAACTAATTACATACCAGTGCAATGAAAATGCAACTACAACTGAAATTTTACAGGGACAACGCATATCTTACTCCTTAGTAAACTTATCAAAACGAGCTAAGGAAGAAAAACAAAAAGGCCAAAACAAAAGAAAAAAGGCCAACAAAAGTTGGCAACCACAAGCAAGCGTTACCTCGGGTCAGTGTTGTGCTGAGGGTTGCGGTATCCATAATACTGAAGGTAGTTGCCGTACTGGAAGATCTTTTTGTTGGGATTGTTGGAGGCACCTGCCTTCTTGGGCTGCTCAGCTTGTGGTTGCTGATTTTGTTGTTGTTTTTGAGTCTTCGACTGCTTCCTTGAGGCGTTGATGTGATTGTCGTCATTTTTGGAGTTGGAGCGGTTGTAGTTGAACTTGACCGCTCCAGCACCGCGGCCGGGCACAGGGCTCACTATCTTCTGCCCAGATGGCCCAGGAGTTGAGGCATCCCAGCTGCGCCGCTTGGTTGAATGCCCAGAACAAAAGCTGGGTCCTGGGGTTGCAGGGCTGGGGCTCCTAAGCTTCGTAGGAGAAAGGTCCAAATTCCCCACGTTAAGTTTCAGAGTCTTGGGAGGCCCTGGAGTTGATCTGCAACCCGAAAATGATCCACTGTGAGCACCCCACCTATTTAGAGCGCAGGTTGACAAACACTGCACATCTTTCAAAATTTGCGGTTCAATTAATTTTTCTAAATAACCACTTCATCCTGCCATTCTTCACCTACAACACGAAATTCAAAAACGATTGAAGAATCAACAAAAATGCAGCAATAATTCCTATACAGAATAATTACTGGCAAAACAACATAACTTGAGGCACAAAAAGCTACAATTTCCTAATTCTTGTCCACTAGCAAAACACGAGCCATTCTTCAAACTGAGCAAATTAGATAAGATGCTATTTTAAGCCTCCCTAACCACTGAAAAAAAAAATCGTTTCCGAGAGGCAGGAGGAAGGCACCATTTAGTATGGAGATAAGGGAAGCAGAATCTGTGCAGAAAGGGCATAGAAACAGCAAGTTGAGAAAGAAGTTTATAAAACCATACAAAAGTTGAAGAAGAAAGTAGTAGGTGCTGAAAAACAGAACATCAGTGAACTGTAAAAGATGATTCTTTACATAAAAACATTTTAGTTCAACAAAAGAAGGCCTACTCAACTCAGGCCCTCAGCTCAGGGCCTTTCACATTTTCCCCCTGGGAGTGCTAATTCCCATTAATACAATAGTTGCATCCCTCTGAGGGGTTCGAAGTAAGTAACGTTCTACGTTAAGTAAGCGCAACTCCCTCCTCCTGACCTGACGCGGCCCAGGGACACGTCGGAGTCCCCCTCCGTGAGCGACTCCTCCTGCACCGAGTCGCGCTCCAGCACCACCACCAGCTTCGAAGGGGACCTGTCTAGCTCGCTGTCCTCTTCTGTCACGTCGTTGGTCACGTCTGACTCGGCCGCACTCGCGTCCTGCACACACACACACACTAGTGCTCAGTCTCTGCTGTGTGGCGTATTGTGCAGTATCTAAATTTGTACTCAGGCTTAAAATTTTACTTTAATTTGTTAGTATTTATCTGCTTCTGTAGAATTGGCATTTTGTGTGCTTACAAACGAAGTTGATTTTATATTACTAAGGTGACCCGAACAGTGAGCAATACAATACACTGATAAGGAATGTACGAATTTCCATTTTAGGCTGGGATGACATTATTGGCCCACATTTTGTCAAAAATTCTATAAAATTAGGTCACCATTCTGGAAACCCTACTTCTATATAAGTAACACAGAATAAACTTGTATGTATACCACTACCTTCACTTTGCCACACGGGAAAAACTTAGAAAAACAGAATGTTTTCCTCCAATGCTATTCAAGTTATTAAGCTCGATTTCCGTTACTTCCAAAATTATTAACACAGATGGAGAGGAGAACATGAACAAAATTTGATAGAACTTTCGTGACCATATCTATGCTAACATCATTCACGATCAATTGGCTTATATTGAGAAAGTAAAAATTAAAATTCTCCATTGATGAACATAGTCATCATTTACTAACTCAAGAATCGTTAGAAACAACTTATAACATCTAAATAAAAAACAGAACTGATCAATAGTGAAATTGTTTTTCGTAACACTGTAACCTAAGTTTGCCAGGCTGCAATGCAAGTTTATAACACTGCACCACTTTCCATGTGTTCTGAACTATCACTCCGCTGACCTGGTGCACAGCAGCCATCTCCAGTGCTGAGGCGCTGAGGCTTTTGCCCATCTTGGGGACACAGCAAGGGGCGCGGCTCCCAGCGCCTCCTGCTGGCTTACGCGACACGGGCTTGCTTCCGAACATCACCTGCACGATAGCGGAATGAATGTTACAATGGAAACATATCTTGAATAATGATACACTGAAAGCATGTCTTGAATAATGATACACTGAAAGCATGTCTTGAATAATGATACACTGAAAGTACATCCTGAATAATGATACACTGAAAGTACATCTTGAATAATGATACACTGAAAGTACATCCTGAATAATGATACACTGAAAGTACATCCTGAATAATGATACACTGAAAGTACATCTTGAATAATGATACACTGAAAGTACATCCTGAATAATGATACACTGAAAGTACATCTTGAATAATGATACACTGAAAGCATGTCTTGAATAATGATACACTGAAAGTACATCCTGAATAATGATACACTGAAAGTACATCTTGAATAATGATACACTGAAAGTACATCCTGAATAATGATACACTGAAAGTACATCTTGAATAATGATACACTGAAAATACATCCTGAATAATGATACACTGAAAGTACATCTTGAATAATGATACACTGAAAGTACATCCTGAATAATGATACACTGAAAGTACATCTTGAATAATGATACACTGAAAGTACATCCTGAATAATGATACACTGAAAGTACATCTTGAATAATGATACACTGAAAGTACATCCTGAATAATGATACACTGAAAGTACATCTTGAATAATAATGCACTGAAAGTACATCCTGAATAATGATACACTGAAAGTACATCTTGAATAATGATACACTGAAAGTACATCCTGAATAATGATACACTGAAAGCACATCTTGAATAATAATGCACTGAAAGTACATCTTGAATAATAATGCACTGAAAGCACATCTTGAATAATAATGCACTGAAAGTACATCTTGAATAATAATACACTGAAAGTACATCTTGAATAATAATGCATTGAAAGCACGTCTTGAATAATAATGCACTGAAAGTACATCATGAATAATAATGCACTGAAAGTACATCATGAATAATAATGCACTGAAAGTACATCTTGAATTTAGCAGTCGGTCCATTCAAGTGATGGGACCAGGAAAAGGAAAGAATAGCGAGTTAAGTGAAATAAGGATTGTAATTGAAGGGCTCAAGAAAATTACCTCCTTGCAACTGGAAGTGTGGGTTAAATATTAAAAGGCGGGAAATAAACAGAGCAGCAGCCAAACAAAAGCTACATAGTAAAAAAGTACACAGTAAAAAAATGTTTCAAAGCCAAGAAAACAAAAATTAGACGTTTAACAAAGAATACCACCGCACAAAACGAATATTTGTTATACGCGCATGAGTTGACAAAGGGATGAAGAATAATAGGTTTGTTAAAGACCACAAGACTCGCGTGTTCAGGATTAGCGACACAGAGAATCAATGTGTCAAGTGGAATAGGAATTCGTCAAACATAGCGGCCACTGTCAAGACAAGGGTGTGACTAGGCTCCTTAATACTGTCTACTCAAACCTTTACTGCTTCAGAATTATTGTTCACTTTCTTTCATAATAGCATTTTATACAAATACATCACGCTATGTTGTAAGTTTGCTCAAGTTTTAATCAAATGAAGAAATTTTATTTTTAAAAAGTTAATTTCACACACAAAACTAAGAACTGTTCGTATATTAGCAGCATAAAATTATGGCTTTTTTATTTACCAGGCCACATCAGCTGCACTTCTTCGGTCGAATTACAAATAAAACAAATTAAGAAAGTAGCGATGAGAACAAGCATACAAAACTATGCTCAAAATATTACCCAATAACTTGGATTAGCAATGAAAATTTCAAAAATTCAAAAACCAAGAAGTCCAGTGAAATTAATCGGCAAAAATTCGCGAAATGACGAAAAACCAGCAGAACTATCTAGAGCAGAGGTTCTCAAACTCTTTCCAACCAAGGACCACTTTTATTACACAAAAATAAGCTGAGGACTCCCTCACATGTGTTCCCCTCAGGAATATATGCATACATACACACATACATTGTGCGCACGGTTTCATAATATCAACAGTCATGGAAAGCTGTAAGTACTTTAACTGCATCCACAGTTAAATTCGCTAATTTTTGCGGACCCCACTTAGATCTGAGAGAGAATGAAATTTTCTTTCATGTGGACAAGAATTGAGAAGACGCCCGTTTGGCAACACCATGCCAGCAGACCCTACCTTGGCATTAGGGTTGTCCACGGACGAAGAGCGGTCCTTGAGGTGGCAGAACTGCCGAGGCACCGCTACACCATTGTCGTCAAGGCAGCAGGCGTCAGGCTCGAGAGCGGGAAGAATATCCCCAGAACGGGGCTCGGGCTGCTGGTCCCCAGACAGAAGGAAGCTCGGAGGATGGGTCAAGTCAGAGTCCTTGGGGCGCCCACTGCCAGGTTCTGAATATCTTCTTCTGCGGCGCTGTAATGGGCCTCAACATTACACCACGCACGTCCAGATAAATGAACAGCTAAATTCAGTACTTGAATTAGGGAAAAATTATCAAGCGCTTTTTTCTCCCCATTTCTAAAGCTTAGATTAAACGTTAGATCAAGCCTCCCTAACCGCTAAAAAAAAGCATTCCGAAGAGAGGAAGACACTATTAAGTACGGAGATAAGGCAACACAGAATTTATGCAGAAAGAAGCATAGACACAGTAAGTTGAGAAAGTAGTTTATAAAACAAGATGTAAGTTAAAGAAGAAAGTAGTGAATGCTGGAAAACAGAACAGCAGTGAACCGAAAATAGGTGGTCCTTTCACATAAAAAAAAACATTTCGTTTCAACACAAAGAAGGCCTACCTAACTCTCAGCTCCGGCACTGACACATTTTCTACCTAGGAGTAATAATTCCCGTAGATACAATAGTTGTATCCCTCTGAGGGGACCCGTTTCTAAATAAAATTAGACTTCTGTACTAATAATGCATGCTGTTTATAGTACAGGGAATGCGTACTAACTCAAGCAGTGATGATAATGACAAGTTTCGATGGAACCATGAATCAATATTTCGAGTACAGTTTTTTTGTGTTCATTAATAAATGATCTCAGCCTCAGCACAATAACATGCTACGTTTGATTCCAATAAAACAGGAAACTTCAAAACTGTTGATCTGAACTACAGAAAACAATCAAAAATACCAACGCTAAAACATTTTTTCTGAATTTAGAGTTCTATATAAATACATTCTTGAAAACTGTTTTACATGTGCATTCTTAGTTCCTTCCATCTTTCTTTTTTTAACTCAAGTAATTTCAACACAATTTAAATCAGTAGGAATACATGAAAATAAAAAACTGAAATTTGCAGCCATTATGGAATGTTCAGGTAGCCAGATTACAAGGCTGGACTAGGAACGAACTCGGGGACATTCACTTCAACAACCAAGCAAGAAACAAACTCGGGGACATTCACTTCAACAACTAAGCAAGAAACAAACTCGGGAACATTCACTTCAACAACCAAGCAAGAAACAAACTCGGGGACATTCACTTCAACAACCAAGCAAGAAACAAACTCGGGGACATTCACTTCAACAACCAAGCAAGAAACAAACTCGGGGACATTCACTTCAACAACCAAGCAAGAAACAAACTCGGCGACATTCATTTCAACAACCAAGCAAGAAACAAACTCGGGGACATTCACTTCAGCAACCAAGCAAGAAACAAACTCGGCGACATTCACTTCAACAACCAAGCAAGAAACAAACTTCTACTACACAAAGAGGTAAGCATTAATCATAATTCCAAACATAGCCAACATAAGGAACTGCAGGTTACCTTGCTCTTCCTTCTCCTGCGAGAGTTTGCGTCTCCCCCCGCTGGGAGAGTCCTCTTGGAGGTGGCATTAGGGACGTAGGTGATAGCGGCAGGGGCATCTTCCGAGTCAGAAGGAGCATCGAAGTTCAAGTTGAGGGGGTCGTTGATGTTGGCAGGGATGACCACAGGCACCGCCACTCCCCGCTGCTGATCATTGCGTCTGCAAACACGTAGGTTCCTATGTTAGTTCTTGTCTGCTGAAAGTTGTAAATTTAGTCTACAAACATGTGATGGGGTTCCTGGATTAGTTTTTTCTGGCTGAAAATTGAAGATTTAGTCATTCTTTCTTGTTAAAGTTTGCCACTTTCACACGTAAAATTTGAACACAAAGAACCAAATTTGGAAAGGTCTATACTGGACATCCTGTGACAACAGGATCACCTCTAAAACACCACACACCATATAATTACTTGCATTACATTTAAGGTTTGTAAAAAAAATAAGAGATGGCAGCACTTATGCTCTGGTGAAGAACGAGACAGAACTGAATTAGCTCCACATGAAATTGCACACGTGTGGACTATAGATCTAGTCCCAGAAAAATTTAATATAAATGACCTATCAACCACAAGAAATAGTCAAGACCAAATGATGAATTCACGCTTTGGAGATACTCATCAAGAATTCTGTGTCCCTTAAAAAGTGGAGCTATTCCACAAGGAACATGACCTTCATTCCTTGGGTTCTCAAGCAGACAGTTTACTAAATAACATAATTTGAACCTCGGAAATTAATGGCGACTCACTAAGAGACAGAGCCCTCAGATTTAAAGGGTCAATGGCAGTTCTCAAGCAGACAGTTCCCTAAATATCACAGTTTGAACCTCGGACATTAATGGCGACCCACTAATCACTTAGAAGACAGAGCCCCAGATTTAAAGGGTCAATGACAGTTCTCAAGCAGACAGTTCCCTAAATAACACAGTCTGAAACAGGGAAAATTAATGGCGACTCACTTGGGAGACAGAGCCCCCAGATTGAGAGGGTCATTGATGTTGCCCCCCATCAGGAACTTGGAGGTGGAGGCAGCGTGGTGGGTGCGGCGGCGCTTAGAGCGGGAGCCTCCAGTGTTGGGGTCACTCCCCCAGCTGCACGAGTGGGACCTCTTGCGGCGGCTCCCACAGCCCCCGTTGTTGATGCCCAGGGGATGGTTGTTGGTGTGGTTGTTGCGCCTGTGGGAGGGGCGTATTCTTAGTGTGCATGAACTATAGTGCAGATTAGGGGTTGCCTGATAATTGTTGAACTGTGGTGGGGATGGCATGCATGAACTATAGTGCATATTAGGGATTGCCTGATGGTTGTTGTACCTGTGGTGGGGATGCCATGCATAACTATATCGCAGATTAGGGGTTGCCTGATAGTTTTTGAACTGTGGTGGGGACATATTCTTAGCATGCACAAACCTGTAGTGCAGATTAGGGGTCGCCAGATATGTTGTCCATCTTTATAAAATGGGAAAATTCAGCCTTGGTTTAAATAAAATTTAGCAATAAATATTACACAGCTTTTGCCAATGGTAAGTTATTTTTAAGCCTGACAGATTTTCCATCTCTCTAAAATGGGAAAATTTTGCCTTGTTTCAAATAAAATTTGGCTATCAACATTACTCAGCTTCTACCAATGCTGAGTTTTTATTATGCATTTTTATTCATTTCAAGTTAAATTTTAGAATCTTAGCCAGAAGGAGTTCAACTATCTTACCATTAGCTCACAACTTCACATATTCCCCTTGCCAGCACTAATTCCCATTGATACATCAGTTGTCTCTCTCTCTGAGGGGTAACTCCCATAAATAAAATGGTTGTACATTCCTAAAGGATTTTTGACAAGCATCAGCCTTTATTGGCAGCAATAGCAATAGTTTAGTTATTTCAACACAGGTTTACTCATTTTTAACTAGTTCAAATTACTGGATAATAGTCCCCCACTATCAGGATCACTCATTTCTGAATTCCCTTGGAAATATAGTCTACATCCATCTTATGCTCAGAACATTTCACTTGAACTTCACATGCTCTTGTATAATATAAATGATACTTTACATATTTTGAGAATTTTATCTAAAGAAGATAACACTGCACAATGGGGTTAACTCCAATCTGTTATCTACTCCTTAGAAATTTTCAAACAGTTCAATTGTCCTTCGTCATTGCATTCTAGTTCAAATCCCACCCTGAGTATTAAAAGTTATAACTCTTAGATACAGCCTATAATGAGCAATTAATGTTTGAGGACAAATGCACATTAAAGTTTGTTGCAGGTGATTCTGAATCAAATACACACAACAAAGTTTACTTAACTGTATAAGCCTTGATAATATAACTGCTGCTTTTACAAGCAGTTTAATACATTCATTATATTGCAACAGACTGCTCACGTAAGTGTTGATCTTAGCCCTTGGAACTTGCACGGTGAATATTTACCCTAACACACGACCAAGCAGACATTTGCGGTAATCTGACACTAACACTTCAAAATGCAGTGCTGGAACATTGGCACCTGGATACAATCTGGAGCACAGATGTCCACAGTTTTTCACAATTCATTCATCTTTTGATGCACAAGCTTTGTGAAAACCAGGTAGCAAGGTAGATGTACACACCAGTAATGACTGATCTACACTTTTGCACTAGCAACACAGCTGAGGCTGCATCAAATAACTTTGCACAAAAGCTCACCTGCTGAAGGAATTTGCTCTGGTGGGGCATCGTGCCTCAAAGTGGACATGCCTCGTTGCATCGGAGCCATGCGCAGCTGGCAGAGAATCTGCTGACTGAGACAAGGCTCCTATGGGGCTAGGCTCCACTTCAGATGACATGATCCTGGAAAAAAAAAAAATTAACTTAAAATGCCAGAAATAGTACTAGTCATCACTTTCCCAGGAAATCATCAATGATTGATTATAAATTAGTTTTAGCCTCTCTTTGCCACAAGAAAGATGTTCAAAGAGAGGAAAGATGAAGGCACTATTTAGAATGGAGTTAAGTAAACATGTTATCTATGCACAAAGGGTGTTTCTGCAAGGGATCCCGTGTGCATAGAAACTGTAAAATAAGAAGGAAGTTATAAAACAAGATAAAAGTTGAAGAAAGTCAGAGGTGCTGAAAAACAGGACAGCCATGAACCAAAAAAAAAATGAAAAAATAGGTCCCTAACAGAGAAATAAATATTTCATTCCAACAAAAAGAAGGCCTATCTAACCTTCAAAGACCTCACATTTTCCCCTTGGAAGCACCAATTCCCATAGGTACAATAGTTGTATCCCTCAGAGGGGGGAAAATCTTTACTAGAAAATTAATTTAACATTACCAGCTGGGATATTTTTCTGAAGCTTACATGATGCAACAGGAAGGACCAAATCACTAAAATCTATCAGGAACGCTTGCATCTTTCTCGCCCTGCCTCCTTCCTCTAGTTTATTAGACAAATCAAGACTGCACACTTCCACAATTTTGTCTATTTGCCATACCAGGGCAGAAAAAAGAATTCATTTGATAAGGATTTTGATTAACAATGACAAAACAAAATCAGTGAGAAAACTGTCTGCTGAGACACAGTTGAAGAGAATTAATGTTCATCTTACTCTCAAAAAATAATTTTATATAAAATATAAAATGCAATGTTACCAAGAGATCTCACTGCAGGATGAAGATCGAAGGTTATTTTACCGAAGAATAAAAAAATAAGCAGTTTTGATCAAATATTTTTGGATAAAATAATTTTTAGTGATGAGTACCATATTTATCTGATAGGTATGCCAAACACATAATATTATTGAAATAAAACTAAATAACTGAAGCGCTAGCAAACCTATGTTACTACTACTACTATTGAAATAAAATAAACTTTAAATCCTGCTCTTTTCAACTAAACCTATTTCAGCCTTCTAGCATCAATATTTTACAAACTACAGCATTTTTAAATTGGCACCTATTTAAGCAAACACCCTGCATTAAGACAGCAGAAAATGAAAATTTTTTGGTACAACTTATGTTCCAACACAGAATACCCTGCACATAGAAATAGCAAGTTAGAACCGAAGAAGAAAAGATTACAAAGATAGCAAGGAAAGTATCATAAACTGACAGAAGTACAGTGAGCATGGAAGAAATACATTCTGAGGGCCTATTTATAGCTGACATAACTATCTCACCTGGGACTGCCTGTCACTAAAGCATATGATTAACAACCCTAACCAAAACCTATTTTATGCCCATCGTCCCTGACAGAACGAAACATTTTTGGCAAAACAGTTGTGAACTCTCAGTGCTGAAGAAATCATTTCCAATAGCAAATTTCTAGCAGACCTTTTGAAACTTAGAATAGTAGGTACAACTCATATCATAAATACTATGCATTCACATATATTTGTATAGTTAACTAAACCTGGAGTTGGTAATTCAAACTGTAAAAAGCATGGTTTAGAGTAAATTGATAATAATTTCATCAAATCCAATCCATCTGCTCTCCAACAATGTGGACTTCATGGCAAAAGTACAAACCCTACCTCCAAATTCAATAAAGTATGTCAATCTGCAAACTTTTGCCAAGTTACTCAGATTACTTCAGTTACTGCCTTTCTAGTTATGGTATGCATTGGTAATCTCATTTAATAATGAAGCTTTCAATCAATAAACCAAATTGCATTTGGTATGAAAAATAGACGAGTTTATTGTTAAGCTATTCAATTAAGATAAAAAGTTATGCCCCTTATTCATCAACAATAAATAAAACCAAATTTAGAGATAATTCTCATACTCTATGAGTGGTTGCAACATTTTAAATGAATAAACAAGTAAAGAGTGCATAACATTTATGAGAAAAGTAATAAGATTTATTTACTCATTTGAGCGTTGGACATAAAACTTCTCAATTGTATCATACATGAAAGCAGCAGTAAAAAATATGATGCAACAAAACTATTACTAAAATATCTACAACAAAGCTTCAATTACTTGATCAATTATCAATCACTTCATAAAGAGTCACTTGAAAAATTACATTGAGGGATTCAATAACACTGGCAGGTGTATAGCTGGAAAAACATAACTAAAACAAAGAAATGCAGAAGTAGTATAGTATTAGTATAGCTATGAAGAAATAGTTACAGTTAAAGCACTTTTGGGAGAGAATGAATATGATCAAAAGTGAAGAACCCAAGGAGTTGATAAGTTTTCCAATAGTTACCAAGTAGCTACATCAGTGTTATTCATTAATTTTGCAAGAGAACCACTTCTGTTAAATGCATTGAAAGAACTGCTGCTACTACAAGTTAGAGTATGTTTTTTAAATTATTAATTCCTATTACACAAATTATTTACCTCTAGTCATCTTGCAATGTGATCTGTGTTAGTTTTTGTATCATCTGATTCAATTTATGCATTTGATTTACTTTTTTTATTATAGTGACTGTAAAATTTACTCTATTTTTCAGCCTGAAGGTGATGTTTGTACATTGAAACACTGCTATTCATAAATAGACCATGATGTCAGATCTTATAGACAGTGTCTTAGTAAATATGATAAGCAATTTTCTCGGTCTATTAATATATAATGAACCGGAAAAATTCCTTAAGGTAGAGAATTTGGAGAAAATATCTAATTATAATTTTTTTTAGAGCTGTGAATTCAGTCATTGCAAGTTGCGCAATGAATACCACTGAACTACATGGATAGCTACAGAGGAAGTCCCTTACATCAATTCTTATTTGAAAATAATGCCAAGAACTTTGCACTTTAGAGGTAAAAGTGTAAATAAATATATAGCTCTATCTCCGAAGAAAATGTCTGTACACAGATATTTGTTAATTCTAATTAAGTTCTAAGTACTGGTCTTCAGCGAGACATTTAAGTAATTTAGACCAATGTAAGTGTGCATCAATCTATGTTTTCAACTCCAGAAAAATTAGCTACTTATGGGACAATGGTCTGTATAAACTTAAAATTTATACAAATACTTCCCAGGCCAGACCTTTGGAGTAGAAATAAACTTTTGAATATCCTAATCAAAATAAAATTAAAATTACATTTAAATTATATTTTATTTCCATTATGATGCATAGACCAATGTATAAAATGACAACAGCAAATGTTTTTGACAAGATTACAAAAAATAATAGGATGATTTGTCAAATTGAAGAGAACTAATATTCCACTAGCATTTCTCTTTATTGTTATGAATATTTCTACTGAAGTTGACATCTACAGCTATAACAGTTGAATTAAATAATTCAGAAGCCACACTTGAGCAGAGTTGTTCAGAAGCCTTGACAGCCATAAAAGAACAAGTGCAATTCATGGAATATTTTACAATTTTCCATAGATAAATGAAAAAGTTAGACATATACAGTGACCCCTCGTTTACTGCGGTTGCTCCGTTCAGATGCTGGACGTAATAACGAAATTTCTGCAAAGTAGAGACAGTATCTTTACCGTATTTATTTAACATGCATTTGGACTTCTATAATGTATTCTTAACAATCCACCCTTTATGGTACAGTACTGTATTATTATCAGGGACTACTGTTACGCAATAACACTTTAGAAATGCTGATTTTTACAGTGCACTTCTCTATACAATAATTTCTATCTACATATTTTAAAAACATGCTAAGTTGTGAACCAATGAAAATTGTACGGCAAAGTAAAGGGGGAACACTTTATTCTAAATATTGACAAGAAACATTGACTTATTATTTTCCAAACACATATTTCGACTAAGAAAATGGGCTTATAACACAATATTATACCTGTAAATTTACATGAATGCTTGATAATTTGATGGCAAAACTAAGAAACTCGCAATGCATTACTATGCAATTCAGTAAAATGTACAATTAAAAATATTGGTCAATACTGAGTTTAGGCCTTCTGCGGAAATAAACAATTCCGTTCCAAAGAATCACTAAAGGAACACATTTAAAAACGTTTTACACAATGCATCTGCTTGCTGATACGTTACTCAACTTTGAAATTTTCGTTTTCCATTGCAGTTCCAGCAAGTTTGTGCTTGAGCGGGAGCTGTTAGAGTATGTTTGGGTACTTTGTAATTTATTATTTGCCTAACCAGTGGAGCCTGAACCCACTTCTAGGATGGTTTAGTTAATAACACAATAAAGGTTCTCACCTAAAAATATTATGTTATAAAACTATTCTGATATTAAATCTATCGTAATCACTCCTACGGTTTTGCTAATGTTCTACTGTTGCCGCCATCTTGAAACAGATGTTGAGTACATACCGATTCAAGTTTTCACTATTCCAGTCCTGCTAGTATTTTTGGGTGATAACTTTTATTGTGTTATAAACTACAACATTCAAGAAGTGGGTTCAGGCTCCGCAGGGTTGGCAAATAATTAATTAGCACTCTCATTGATGCAATAAGTTCATTAAAAAGCATTTATTGTGAGCTAAATTACTCTTGGTAAAGGAAAAGTCACATTTCTATCTCTCTAAAATGTAGAGTAAGGAGAAATAATGTTTTTAACAATCAAATAATTCACAATTTCAACACATAGTCCGCAATGCATAGTAGAATGGGACACAGATTCACAGCCACTTAGCTACTGTAAAATATTGGGGAAAAACTAAAGAAATATGTTTCTCAATCTTCAAGTTATCAGAGAGCTGCAAAACCCAGTCAGAGAAAAATTTCAATAACAAACTCAATTTTTGAATCAAGAGTAATTATGTTTTAGAATTTCAGGGTAAATGTGAAGGAAAGGACAATCATAGATTTTCCAATTCTCGCTGCCTAGACATAGTTAACCCCCGCCGACATGCTGACATTACCGAAATAGCGCGCAATTTTGCCTTTGCTATTTTACTTCCAGCACGCTTATTATTATAGATAATTGCTTGAAAATACACATTTTAGTAGAAAAATAGCTGCTCTTCACATTGAAAAAAACAATTTTGAAATAGCTTGTGCCTATTGTGCGATATAAGGTGTAAAAGTCCATAGACTTTTTAAGAAATATATTTTTTTAGAAGTTGTGCCATTTTTTCATCTTGACACTTTTGTAATATTTTTATAGTGATTTGTATAGAAAAACACCTGCTAAATCAAATGATGTCTTTTTTTTCCTGTAACAATTATATCAGAAGATATGGGCATTTTTGTATGACTTTGCAAAAACATAACCATTTTTGTCTGCTATTTTACTTGTTGTATGCTTATTATAATAAATAATTGTTTGAAAATGCATGTTTTTGTAGAGAAATAGGTACCCTTCATATTGGAATAAAATATTTTGAAATAGCTTTTGCCGTTTGTGTTATGTAAGGCGTCAAAGTCCATCGATTAAAAAAAAAGTTGTTTTTGAAAAAATCGTGTATTTTATTTTGTCGGTGCAAGCCTCTCAGTGAAAGCCGGCTACTCGAGTAGACACCAGCCTGCGCAGCACACAACCTACCCTAGGCATTCGAGTGCACAGACTGAGTTGGCGCAGCACTCTTTATTTTATTGCCTTCTCACCCCTTACCCTCCCTTACCACATGCTTTATACTGTGTTCATTCAATAGAGCTTGTAGAGACGATTCTAGTGGTATATGGCAACCCTATATTTCATTCCTTCACACCGCGCCGGCATGATGTCTACTCGAGTGCCCAGTTAGTCGACGAGGGTTAATTATATCAAAATAAACAATTTTTCTTCTATGCACTTTCGAGGGCACATGAGTATTTAACGAGTTATAGCAGCAAATTAGTCACCGCAACTATAGTGTTTGAAGCGGGAAGTAATTCATCGAGCGCGTTGGATGGAACACTACTGGACTCTCCCTTCCGACCCGCTCAAATGATTGAGCGCATTCCAACCATCTAAGACAAAAGTTACATACCGCTATAACTTGTTATTTTTGGGTGATAATTTATATTGTGTTATTGGGTAATGTTAAGGAGATGCAACTAATCAATTTTCAAATTTTGTTGCCTGTATCATGGTAATTACATCGAAATGAGCAACTTTTCTTTTATGCACTTTGTGGGGAAAATTCCCCACAGATTCGCTCGGAGTGTACTTCGATTTCTGTACTATTAACGTAAACGGCTGAGAGGCAGGTAAGGTCGCGCAGCAGCAGCAGCGCATATCAAGTATAGGTCGTCGGTGGTAAAGATAGGTCGTCGGTGGTAAATCAGGTGTGTCGGGTGTGTCAGGTAAACAAGAGGCCAGGCTGAGTCTCGGTCAAAGGCCTCTGTTACGTCGGCACGCCGGGAGTACGCTCGGCTCGTGACGTGGAGTTGTGACGGTCGCCAGCCTATCTCTTCCATCCCTTCTTCCTGCATGTTCAATAAGTTTATGGTTTGATTGTGTGTGTGAAAGCGTTGAATTTAGGTTCTTTTTCATTAATTAATTGCATGATTAAGGAGGGTTACGAACCGCAATTAACTTTCCTCTAAATAGGCGTGTTCGCTGCCCTAAAAGGGGGCCAACCTTACCCTGTCGCAATGAACCGCCGTCTTTATTAACTATTACTATTAACTTAACTATTACCTATTATCTTTAACTACTATTGGGCTTCTGCCTTCATTACCATTGACACTCTACTGCGACTTCTATATCGCCATTACTGCCATCGTCTAACAGTCGCTATGCGCACTGGAGGATAAATTCTTCAGGTTGGTAGTCGTGTGTCTAATATTTGCCGATTATTGAAACTTAATATCTCTGTTTACCTTTATCAAGAAGATTGACTTTGGTCTTACCTGGTACCTATTTTTCCAGTATCTAGCGGGAACTTCGTCGCACTGCGCACTTCGTGCTTCACAACGTTGATAGCCAATTAAGCCATCTTGTTGGACAGCAGTAGCCGCAACTAGGTAATTACGTTGACCGTTAACTACTATATTCGTTCTAAATTCTTTGTATAAGCGCTGTTTCATAATATTTTCTTATGTAATTATTTTCTTGGGTACATTTCTTCATCTTTATGCACAGCTGTGAGGGGACTGGAGGCGTTGGTCACGGTTTAGCTGCTCTGGCCCTGGTTGTGCGGCGGTTGCCGTGCCTGTTTCCTTCGGTTAGCGTCAGTTTGGCGCTAACTTTCGTCTTCCTGAAGTGCTTGTAGCAAGAGCGCACGTTGAAGCTCGGTTAATATCCCGTGACGTCCGTGTAAGCTGGCGCTGTTAGCCCTGAAACGGAGAGCCTCTCCAGACTCCTCGTTCCTGCGCCTGAAGACTGGCATTACCCGACACCCTAACTTTGAACCTTAAAAATTACATGCGTATTTTAACCTGAATAATACATAAATAAATATATCAATAAATAAAGGAATAAACAAACGCGATACTTGAGGGCGAATTGTCCTTTAGGTTTTAAAAATTTAATACTTTGTAAATCGGCTACTTGCCGTATTGTGTTTGGTTAAGTACTTGTTGCCTTGTAACTATTACGAATCTTCCTTGGCGTTCAGGCGACTGATTGAAAATTAAATTTGGAAACTTTGTGTCCTTGTCTTTATTAATCGTTACAGCTTCGAAACGGCTGTTGAGTCAAATGTGTCGAGGTAGTTCCTCACAACTTTCTGGGGCAAATGAGTATTTAACAAGTTATAGCGGTATGTTAATTTTTGTCTTTGATGACAAATGCCTTGGAATAAACAGCTACTAATCAATTTTTGAATTTTTGTTGCTTGATTCATGGTAATAACATCAAAACAAACTACTTTTTGCGGTAAATGAGTATTTCACGAGTTAGAGCGGTAGGTTTTATTTTTTTGCATGATTGAGCTGTTAGAGTACGTTTGAATACTTCGTAGTGCATCAGCTCACCTTGCGGAGCCTGAACCCACTTCTAGGATCTTTTAGTTAATAACACAACAGAAATTATCACCAAAAAATAAGGAATTATAGCGGTATGTTAACTTCCGTCTTAGATGGCGGCAATGCACTCGAGCCGGTCGGAGGAGCGTCCATTGCAGTGTTGTCATCCGACGAGCTTGATGAATTACTTCCAGCTTCAAACACACGAGTTTTGGTCAGTAATTTAGCGCTATAACTCGTTAAATACTCAATTGCCCCAATAGGTTCATTGATGAAAAGTTGTTCATTTTGATGCAATTGTAATGTTTTAGGCAACAAAATTTCAAAAATTGATTAGCTGCATCTCCTTAACATTAACCGTTATATTAACTAAAAGATACTAGAAGTGGGTTCAGGCTCCGCGGGGCAAGCAAATAATAAATTACCAAGTACCCAAACGTACTGCACCCAAACTAAACCTACCGCTATAACTCGTTAAATATTCATTTGCCCCCTAAAGTGCACAGAAGGAAAATTGTTTATTTCAATCTAGTAAACTATGTTTAGGCAGAAAAAAACTGGAAAATCAATAATTGTCCTTGCTTTCACCAATACCAAATTCAGTTTACAATTTAAAAATCACAGTAGTTATCCCTCAAAATTTAGTTGCAGATTTAGATGCTCAAAAAATTTAGCAATTGAAAATATCTAATTTGCTGTTTAGAAGATACTTAATCTGGTAAATCTGAAGGATATGACAGTAATCGATTTTGTGAATTTCAAAGCCATTATTATTATTAAGCCATTATCAAGCTTATTCATTATTATAATAATTACATAAGAAAGTTTTAGCCTCCCTTAACCACAACAAAGATGTTTTAAGAGAGGAAAGAGGAAGGCACCATATAGTTGAGGGAACGCGGAATCTATGCACAAGGTGCACAGAAACAGTGCGCTAGGAAAGAAGTTCATGAAACAAGAAAAAATTGAAGAAGAAAGTAGTAGGTGCTGAAAAACAAGAAAGCAGTGAATCGAAAAAGATGGTCCGTAACAAAACAAAAACCTATTTTATTACAACAAAAAGGAAGCCTACCTAACCTTTAGCTCAGGCCCTCATATGGTTCCCCTGGGAGCGCTAATTCCCTTCAATGCCTAAACATAGTTAATTTAATCAAAATAAACAAGTTTTCTTCCCTACACTTTCTGTCTGAAATGAGTATTTCATTAGTTATAGCAGTAAATGACTTACCGCAACTCCATTGTTTGAAGCGGAAAGAAATTTATCGATCCCGCAAAATGGCAGACTCACTTTTGACACGCTCGTCATCAAAGACGAAACTTAACCTACCGCTATACCTCAATAAATATTCATTTGATGAAAAAAGTTGCTTATTTTGATGTTATTACCATGATTCAAGCAACAAAAGGTAAATCTGAAGGATATGTCAGTTATCGATTTTGCACTTTTTGGTGCCTGAACCTAATTAATTGAATCAAAATAAACAAGTTTTCTTCTAGGCACTTTCCGTCTCAAATGAGTATTTTACGATTTATAGCGGTAAGTTTAGTTTTGTCTTTGATGACGAATGCGCTCGAATAAACAGCTACTTATCGATTTTCAAACTTTTGTTGCTTGAATCATGGTAATAACATCAAAATAAACAACTTTTCTTCTATACACTTTTTTCGTCAAATGAGTATTTAACGAGGTATAGCGGAAGGTTTGGTTTCGTCTTTGATGACGATCGCGCTGGAAGAGAGTGCGCATTGCAGTGTTGCTGTCCGATGTGCTCCTTGAAATTACTTGCCGCTTCAAACACGGGAGTTGCGGTAAGTCATTTACCGCTATAACTAATAAAATACTCATTTGAGACGGAAAGTGTATAGAAGAAAACTTGTTTATTTCAATCTCATCAACTACGCTTAGGCATCGAAATTAACAAAACCGATAACATATCCTGGTAAATCTGAAGGACATGACAGTTGTCGATTTTGCAAATTGTAATGGCTAAACATGGTTAATGACACCAAAATAAGCAAGTTTTCTTCTATGCACTTTTCGTCTCAAGTGAGTATTTTATTAGTTATAGCGGTAAATGACTTGCCGCAACTCCAGTCTTTGAAGCGGAAAGAAATTCTTTGATCGAGGTGTATGGCAATACTGCAATGGCGTCTCGCTTCCAGCGCTCTGTTTTGAAAGACGAAACCAAACCTACCGCTATACCTCGTTAAATACTCATTTGACGAAAAAAGTGTATAGAAGAAAAGTTGTTTATTTCGATATTATTACCATGTTTCAAGCAACAAAAATTCGAAAATTGATGAGTAGCTGTTTATTCGAGCGCATTCGTCATCAATGACGAAACTAAACTTACCGCTATAAATTGTAAAATACTCATTTGAGACGAAAAGTGCATAGAAGAAAACTTGTTTATTTTGATTCAATTAATTAGGTTCAGGCACCAAAAAGTGGAAAATCGACAACTGTCAAGTCCTTCAGATTTACCCATATCCTTCAGATTTACCAGACAAAAATTTGAAAATTGATGAGTAGCTCTTTCATTGAGCGCATTCGTCATTAAAGACGTAACTAAACCTACCTCTATAACTCGTAAAATAATCATTTACGACGGAAAGTGCATAGAAGAAAACTTGTTTATTTCGATCCAATTTACTATGTTTAGCATTTGAGAAGTGGAAAATGGATTCCCGAATAATCCTCAACATTAGCCGAAAACTTGTTCATTTTGATTTAATTAATTATGTTTAGGCACCGAAGAGTGGGAAATCAATTACTGTCACATCCTTCAAATTTACCCTTTATCTAATTAACCCTTTAACGTCCGAATTTTTGTACTCATATTACCGTTAACACAACCACCGTCACTAAACTGGCGCTGGCATCTGGCAGTCACCGATATCAGGATGGGATAAGAACTGCCACTCGGCAGATAACTTCAAAGAACACATTAGGGAACTAATTGAATAAGAAATAAAATATATTGAAGGGGAATTTTGAAAGAGGACATTGGTGTCCTCTGGGGCGTTAAAGGGTTAAAATCCATTGGATGCCCTGATTTAATAATTTTTTCACATAAAGCATTTGCTATTCATTAAAGATTGCAAACAATTCTTGCCAAAAATGAAGTAAAAGTAAAATCACAGCCATGAACTTCTATAGCTAAATATCTTTCCAGCAGGCATCGGAAAATTTGGGTAGAATTATAATTGTCGGGAAATTTGATACAGCTTATTATCAATTAAAATCGCATAATAATTAGAACTACTAATTAAATCAAAATGGAACCTGAATAGATAGTGATTCTCTTCATACAACGGATGCGTCAAATTATAATAGGTATGCTAGTGACCAACACAAGAAAGTTAACTTGTCAGTAGAAAACGTTTTCGTCACGATATGACGTAAGTTAGCACAGCAAAAATAGAGTAATCAACTAGCTGCTTACTAGCCTATGTCTAAAAGCTAACCGAACAAATCCAAATTATGATATTTTCATTAAAATATCCAAATCATTGCAAAAACATAGCTTATAATGAAGAAATCTGAGAAAGAAAATTTCAAACCTCCCGGTGAAAATCAGAAAATCCTTGGAGTAAGCGCATGCGCACATGAACGCAGAACTGACCCTAGCTCGATTCTAAGCCAACTAGCGAAGTATTTCACACAAATAACCTTTCTTTTCCTTTACAGACGTACTTTTGCACAGTTGTCAACAATCAGTAGAAATTCGCGCCCATGTAGAAGGTGTTTTCCATCAAGTTTAGCCGTTGTAAACAAAAATACAGAACGATCTCAAACAAAAGACACTCTCGTCACCCACTACACGATGATCTGTGCACAAATGTGCTGCCGATTGCTGCGAGTGCGAGCCTGCGACAGAATGCTGCAGCTGAACATTCGCTGCTCTGCTCTTCAGCAGCTTTGGGGTTCTAAGTACGCAATTTTAACTTCACCCTCCATCGTTATCCCTCAAATCTCAATTACAATGTTTCGACTCACAACAGCCACGTTGAAGATACTAACCGATTATTTCAGCCTTTCAGAAATTGATGGTTTATTATTACTGACATTAGTTGCTTCACTTCTCTCTTTCCTTTTCGTTAGCTGGGAACGGATACAGAGATAGATACATTACTCACGCTGCGTCAGCATGCCATTGCCCGTCCATGTTGAGACATGTATGATAATCCCTCTGTAGGTGTGAGCGAGGCAATATCCTGTTGAAAGTGTATTTCAAATTCAAAAGCGAAAAAAAATCTCCATGCATAAAACCTAATCTGGCCTAAACTGAAGATAGGCTAAACCTTAAATTTGTTGGTCTCAATTGAAAGTTTTCCAGTCTTTTTGTTTTGGGATGAATTGTTTACCCTTGTTTGAGAAAGTTGAACATAATTGATAAAGGTTCGGCCGACTGTATGCCAGAAAATTATTCCTAATTGACGGCTGAGTCAGACTGAGAGAGGCACGAACCTTGAAGCTTATTTATTTTTACTAAGGAGTAATTTCTAACGAAGTGATTTGTTGATCTCTAGGCCTACAGACTTTGGCTGACAAGTACAAAAAGTGAGCCTCAATCGAATACATATCTGTAATTCTTCGTGACAATTTCTACTCATGAAATATTTGTGAAATACTACCTCTGTCTTTGTGAAATACTACCTCTGACGATCTCATGTATCTGACAGTGAGTTATATGATTTTTATAAGTCCCAAGTATACATTCCGAATTTTGAACCAACAAGGTAGAAAATTAGTCTAGGTTTTAATTTCGTTGTACATACAACAGTAGAAGTCTGTAAAGGGAAGCTCAGTTTATGCTGACACTGTGTCATGCTTTTTCTAGGTACAATTCACACGGCACCGCTTGTTGAGGGACGTGTTGAGAAACACTTTTTCCTTCAGACTTTTTTCACGACTACTTGGAGAGGAAGGTGCTAGAGTACGATGAAGCTATATGATAAAAAATTGTTGTTTCCACTTAGTAAACATTTGTTTTTTCTTCTGTCTAGTAACCAAAGTAATATTTTCATTATCTACTAATACAGCATTTAGTACTCGCAGAAATGGCAAAGAATGAGACAGTGTATATTGAAGAGTTATTCTTTAATTTGCTTGCTACCCACATTCTAACGAGCACACAGCTGTGTTGGAGCTGCAGATGGGCGAACGAAAAAGTTTGGATTGAATAAGTGGATGCTTAGTGTGGCGTGAACTCCTACTCTAATCTGGTATATACGAAAGAAATGGCCCAAGTGTGGGATGTTCTATGATGGTAGTTTTGAAAGCAAACTCTTTTTTTTGCTGTGAGGTGTAAGGCATTGAGCGTGAATAGACTCACAAGGAGGTGGAATGAGAAGAATAATAACTTATGCCGGCAATGTGATAAGGGAATGGAGGAAACAATTAAATATTTTGTACTAAAATGTAGTTAGTATGAGTAAGAGAGAAAGAGCTTCATGAATGTGGTGTTTCAGCAGTATGGAGAAAATGAGTGATATACCAGATGTACTGAAGATGATGGTGGCATGAGATGTCTGGCTGGATTGGATCAGGAGAGTAGTTTGAGTAGCATTGATGCTATGAAATTTTTTCTTGTACGTGCCTGGAGTAAGAGACACGTTAGTTAGTCATGGAATGAGTTAGTCATGTAAAGTGGGATTTAGTGACCCACCATGCCTGAGGTTCAATACAACTGTGGGATTTAAATTGCCATAATTTTCGCATAGACAATGAGTTTTACCTTAAGAAGTACGTTCGAAGAAAAAAGGCCCATTTATCCACTGTCCTGGAGGCCTTGTGGCGTTGTATTACTCTAAATAGTTGTATTTATATTACACAGATAAAGATTTCATGGCATCATAATACTGACATTCTATTAAGACTAACAGTTATGAAATAATTTCATCCGATATAATTTTCGTGTGGTGGGCAATTGTCGCTCATTGTTATAACTTTTTTTCGATGACCTAAATGTATCACATAATCCTCCTTTATTTTATTCATTCATAATCAATTCATTTTCATGAAATTAATTTATATTATTACATTATATCAATGTCTAATTGTCTATTCATTGTTCACAAAACATCTCATTCTTCGCCAAACCTGGAAAATATGGTTTACAATGAATGTGCGTTAATAAGCAATTTTACTTAATTTCAGCTTCTTCTACCCAATTTCAACTTGATATTCCAATCGTTGAATTTTTTTGATGAGCTATTGAAATTTTCTACGTCTGTGAAATTTCCGGAACAATTTTATTATTCTGATTCAAAGATTTCTTGAGAACGGTTATGGTAACTCTGAATGAAAATCAGTGTAACACTGATAATTTGTTGTAACAACGCGCGTCATTATCGCTTGAGGGTGTTGACAGACCGTTCTGTACCTGCAGATGACGCCTCAATTTTAACTTAGAGATGGAAACTGTATATCGCGTTCAAAATTAAGGGTACGAGACATTTTTCTTTAGTTTGCGGTACGAGACATGTTCTTTTGTAAAATTTACTAAAGTATTATTAAATGCATTGGTTGGGTATCAATTTTGTAACTAAAAAGAAAAAATTGCAAATAAAAGCCTTTGTGAATAATCGAGTATATCAAATACTATACTTAATTAAATCGCTAACTTCCATCCTTTTTAGGCAGTAAAAAACAAAATCTGGAAAAGTAACAAAAAATAAAAAATCGAGTCCAATTGGAATACTTGAAATATTTTTTCGTATTCAATTTTTTCGTCTTAAAACTATTGCATTGGTCGCTCTATGCGTTGCACACAAAAGTTTCCTTCCTTGATCAACTGTAATGCGTGTCGGGTTTTTCCGCCAAAAGATATTGATTTTTGTTATGGCAAGAATCACTCGATCTTTTTCTCGAAGCGTACTGGCTAAATTGCGAGAGTGATAATGAAACACGTTGGTTGAACTCAGCTTAGTTTCCGTGGCGGAGTTTATTGTGAAAGCGGCACCAGGAAAAGGAAGAACTGGCTTCTTTGGCTCTTGATCTCGGAGAGCTGGTTGAGGTGGCAATCCGTGCCGGAGGACCAGGCTGGAGATGACGAAGGCCGGCCCGCGATGCAGTAATCGTGGTAAGTGAGTGGTCTTTGGGGGCAAACTTGAAAGCGTTCTAAGCAGTGACTTAATGTGGTCACGTTATGAGGTCTGCTTTCCAAATGTCTAGCAGAATATCGAGCTTGGGTAAATGGAATGGCTCAAGGTTTGAGGCTCAGGTAGATTTGCTGGCCTTTCCCAAAGTAATGCCAAATGGCTGGCTCAATAATAAGGTAAGTTGTGTGCAATTGACAGCATGACTCAGGTAACATAAACCTTTAACATGGCACTCAGTAATACAAAAACCCAGGGAGATTTGACTGTGAGGGTTGTGTGTAGGGCGCTGCTGTAGAGGTCCTGCACAGGAGTCCAGGCTGCTGGATTAGGTGTTCCAGGAGAGACATTAAGACATTCCCTACTGAAAATCCAACACAATAATGACAAATCCTCCCACACAGAGAAATCTGAGAAACTCCTACTGGTTCGACTCCAGCTAATTAGGATGCTCACTTTGGCAACTCAAGAGAGATAGGACAGGCTTTAGGTCAAGAAATAAATTGTTTAATCACTAATGCCTCTGGCTTTAAATTCTGAGTATTAGGTTTAAGAATTTCAAAGAATCAAGATCGTGATTCTTTACAGAGACTACGGGCGAGTAAACACGAGATCTACGAAAAATGGTGAAAATATCAATGACTGCGCTTTTGAAAGCAGTAAGAAGAAAAAAAGACGTTAAAATCCTGAAGTTTATGGAAATAAATCCTACTAAAAAATCTTAGTGGAAATCATATGCCATAAAAAGGAATTAAATAATAATATGTATCCCCCAATGATGAAAAGAAAAGGGGAAAACCTAAACGTTGATTTTACAGGCGGAAAAATACGCGAAGGCAGAAAACCGAAAGCACGAAGTTACGCGTGGAGTTAGCCGGCGGCTTACGCATCGGCCTAAGCCAAAACCGCCAGCAATTTACACACACTTAAGATAGGCAGATGGTAATGTGTGTTTGTCACACGATTGCGATGAAGTAAATTAATTCTATTGAGATGATTGATATCGAATTGAGTGAGGTTTACGTAAATATAGGGAATTGGAATGAAGTTCCGAACTTTAGCAAGTAAACATGAATAACTTCGTAATTTATTAGAAGCTATTTAAAAGGACATCTTTAATGATTATTTTGCGTTTAAACAAGTTTAAGAAAAGAAAACTGCTAGAAGTGATTTGTAAAAAAAATAAGAGAAAATACTATTAGAACACAGGTTTAAAATACAAATAAAAATCACGTAGTAGTGACAGGAGACGGCAGAGTTTTCCGCCATTAAAACAAGACGCTATCGGCAACGAACGCCGGCAATTTGGTCGCGTTCATTCAAGCAGAAATTATCGTGGATTAGTAGATTATCGAAAGGTAGAAAGAACGAGCCTGACTATGCTTTTGATACTAAATTCATGACACGGGAATGAAAATATCTTTACGCTGAGTCACGCTGAGAAAAGGCAACAAAAACACTGAATGAGAACATGCTACATCACAATTCCTACGCATAACTACGTATCTTAACACTGCACAGTCACTCATTAATATTCACTGAACACGAAGAGAGAACAACGATTATTTCCTAACACTGATTTACTCACGGGAACGAAGAAAGGACGCGATTATTTTCTAACACATTTGAAAAACTCACGAGAATTTGCTTGTAGCACCGCAAGGTAGGAAGCCTGAACAAAGAGTGGCTTTTTGAACCAGAGGCGCGCATTTGCGCAGTATTGCCACCAGAGGGCTTCTCTCTCGAAAAATGTTAAGTTTTGTTTTTATTATTTCATGCATTTGTAGCATACCGCTACATGAGCGTAAAAATTAGAAATTCGCTATTCATACTTAAATAAACTAATTCGTAGCATTAAAAATATTACTCTAATTTATTATTAATTATTTTCTACTTCTAATTCGTAATCATTAAAATTTTTGTGTTAATACATGAGAGATCAAATAATCAATCGACATTTCGAGTTCTTAAGCAGCCCGTTCTGGCAACATACAAGCGCGTCGCCTAGTCCACACACTTTTGCTTGTGGTTCGGTGGCGCGAACATCTCGTAAGTCCAGTGATATTTAGGGTAAAATAAGAGTAAAACCGGGTAAGAATATGTGCCATGTGTTTTTCGGTGTATTGTGTATTTTAATCTGAAGATCTGCTCAGTGTCGTGAATTAGGGATAAAAATTAGTGTTAAGATTCTGAGAGTAGCATGTGTTTTATAGAGTGAAAATTGCGTGTCATCTCCCAAACTCCCGTGTGAATTCATACTAGATATTCAGTTTAACGTACTGGTTTTTCTCTTTACTGCAAACATATATGGCAGTTTTTTGCCAGTATCATATCACGAATCTTTCATAAACTACTTGTGGACGGACGCGGCGAAATTGCCGGCGTTCGTTGCCGATAGCTTCTTGTGTAATGGCGGAACACTCTGCCGTCTTCTATCACTACTACGTGATTTTTATTTTTATTTTAAGCATGTGTTCTAATAGTATTTTCTCTTATTTTTTTGTACAAATCACTTCTAGCAGTTTCTTTTCTTAAACTTGTTTAAACGCAAAATAATCATTAAAGATGTCCTCTTTAAATAGCTTTTGATAAATTACGAAGTTATTCATGTCTACGTGCTAAAGAGGGAACTTTATTCTAATTCCATATATTTACGTAACCTCACTCAATTCGATATCAATCATCTCAATAAAATTAATTTACTTAATCGCATTCGTGTGACAAACACCCACTACCATCTGCCTATCCTAAGTGTGTGTAAATTGCTGGCGGTTTTGGCTTAGGCCGATGCGTAAGCCGCCGGTTAACTCCACGCGTAACTTCGTGCTTTCGTGTTTTCCTTCTTCGCGTATTTTTCCGCCTGTGAAATCAACGTTTAGGTTTTCCCCTTCCTTTCATCATTGGGGGATACATATTATTATTTAATTCCTTTTTATTGGCATATGATCTCTACTAAGATTTTCCAGTAGGATTTATTTCCATAAACTTCAGGATTTTAATGTCTTTTTCTTCTTACTGCTTTCAAAAGCGCAGTCATTTGATATTTTCACCATTTTTTCGTAGATCTCGTGTTTACTCGCCCGTAGTCTCTGTAAGGAATCACGATCTTGATTCTTTGAAATTCTTAAACCGAATACTCAGAATTTAAAAGCCAGAGGCATTAGTGATGAAACAATTTATTTCTTGAGTAAAAGTATGTCAACCTAAAGTCTGTCCTATCTCTTTTGAGTTGCCAAAGTGAG
This sequence comes from Morinoia aosen, assembly GCA_030386875.1. Lineage (NCBI taxonomy): Eukaryota > Metazoa > Arthropoda > Malacostraca > Amphipoda > Talitridae > Morinoia > Morinoia aosen. The sequence goes on from CM059565.1 coordinate 165,537, forward strand.
CATCCTAACTAGCTGGAGTCGAACCTGTAGGAGTTTCTCAGACTTCTCTGTGTGGGAGGATTTGTCATTATTGTGTTGGATTTTCAGTAGGGAATGTCTTAATGTCTCTCCTGGAACGCCTAATCCAGCATCCTGGACTCCTGTGCAGGACCTCTACAACAGCGCCATACACACAACCCTCACTGTCAAATCTCCCTGGGTTTTTGTTCACTGAGTGCCCTGTTAAAGGTTACGTTGTTAACCTGAGTCATGCTGTAACTGCACACAACTCACCTTATTATTGAGCCAGCCATTTGGCCTTACCTTAAAGGCCAGCAAATCTACCTGAGCCTCAAACCTTTGAGCTACTCCATTTACCCTAGCTCGATATTCTGCTAAACGTTTGGCAAGCATACCTCATAACGTGACCACCTTAAGTCATTGTTTAAATTGTTTAAAACTCATTCAAGTTTTGCCCCAAATACAACTCACTCAACACGATTACTGCATCGCGTGCCGGCTTTCGTCAACTCCAGCCTGGCCCTCCGGCACGGATTGCCACCTCAACCAGCTCTCCGAGATCAAGAGCCAAAGAAGCCAGTTCTTCCTTCCTCCTTGGTTCTCCTTCAATAAACTACACAGCAGAAAAACAAGCTGAGTTCCAACACGTTTTCATTTTCCTTCTCATAATTATCCCTTACGCTTCGAGAAATCGTTCGAGTTATTCTTGCCATAACAAAAATCAATATCATTCGCCTAGAAAACTCGACACTGGTGCATTGGCCGGGAAACTCGTAAAATAAAAACTAAACTCGAAGTGTTTGAGAGATTGTGAGAGGATAATGTAGCGTATCATTGTAGTGATAAAGTTTCCCATGTGGTAGTGGTTTGAGAGATTTCCTGTGGATTTTTGACCATGCTAATGACTTTTCTCTGAGCAGCTTAAAATTTTTTTTTATCTTTCTTTTGTGCTGTTTTCCTGTCTTTGTTTGTTTTTTTTTGTGCCTCAGTAGGTAGGGAAATATTTTTCTACTATTTCCGTGCTGTGCATTTATTCCTGACCACCGTAAAAATCCTCGTCCCATTTTTCTCTCTTTCCGTTTTCTTCAACGTATTGATTGATGGAGTAGGTAGAAAAATAATTTTTTTCTCTCTCCTGCTTAATTTTGTGCCCACGCAAATTGCCGCATACCGCATAATAATTTTTTTTTCTCTTCGTTTCCAATTTCATATTTCCTATCTTCTGTTTCACTAAATTTGAATGATTGAGTAGGTCAAGAATTAACGCAAACCCCTTGCCACTAAATCCAAAGTCATAGGCACTGATTTCTTAATTGCGCATCCCAAAAAGAGATTGCTAGCATGCCTGACTCCGATAATGAAGACCGAGCACACACAAATCCCGTTAGGCTCCCTCCTTTCATTCCAGGGGACGCGCACACCTGGTTCAACCAGGTGGAAGCTGTGTTTAGGTATAATAGGATAAATCAGGAGATAGACAAATTCTACGCGCTTGTGAGCGCTGCGCCCACAACACTACTTAATGATTCTAATGATATTTTAGAAAACCCTCCAGATCGCAATCCTTACGGAATCTTGAAAGGCAAAATCTTGGCAAGGCTTCAGATGTCCGATGCGGACAAATTCCGAAGTCTTGTAGATGCCTCAGCAATTCCTTCTGTCTCTGCTTCTTTCTCTCCTTCTTCGCTAGTAAAAGAGCTGCGGAAACTCGCTACTGGAGTTGCCGTAGCTGAGGGATTTCTGAAGGAAGTTTTCATGACCAAGCTGTCACCTAACGTGCGTCCTTTTCTATCGCTAGCAGGGCCCGAGCAAACCTTAGAGAAATTAGCGGAGTCCGCAGAGACTGTAATTAGGAATATCAATTTGCCTCGAGAACCACAGGTTGCTTCCTTAAATGTAGCAGCTACAACTTTTAGCCCGTCAAATACTGCGCCTGGTGAATCCTCAGCCAAAATAGATAAGCTGCAGCAGGATATCGCTGAAATAAAGCAAGCTCTCCAAAATATTCAAATAGGTCAGAGTCAAAGTGTGGCTCACATTCAGCAAGGCCCAGGGAGATTCCAAAGCCACCAAAATGCCTACGACTATCCCTATGACTATCACTCTAACTATCCTCCTCCTCCTCCTCAACGCTTTGATAGAGGTAGATCTTTTGATAGGTCAAATCAAGACCGCCGTTTCAGGTCGCGCTCTCGTGATGCCAGTAGCAATTTATGCTGGTATCACCAGAAATTTGGTGACCAAGCTCGTAAATGCGCCTCACGCTTTTGTCCGCGTTATACCGAACAAATGACTTCGGGAAACGCCACCAGCAACGCACAGTAGCGAGTACTGCGTTGCCTCATTCCCAGACTACTCGCCTCTTAACCATTCACGATCCCGTCACTAAGTATCGATTCTTGATTGACACTGGATCCAGTGTATCAATTATCCCAGCCACGGCAAAAGTCAAAAACCAGCCATTAGTGGCTACATTACGCGCCGCAAACGGCACGCCAATACCTTGTTTCGGTGAGAGAATCTTAGAGTGCAGTCTGGGATTGAGGCGAACTTTCCTGTTTACCTTCCTCATCGCGGAAGTCCAAGAGCCTATCGTTGGCGCGGACTTTCTCGAAAAATTTGGGATTGTTGTTGATGTTAAAAATAGGTGCATTCGGGACGAGGAGACACAGATCTCAATTCCCGCTTGCAGCATAACTAGAGCTAATGTCTTGCATTCCTTCTCGATTGCTTTCAAGGAGGAGTGTATTTTTGAACAGGAACTTAAAAATTTCCCTGCATTAACAAACCCTAACTTAGTTTCTAACAGCATGCAAACATGTACAAAGCACTTCATAGAGACGCAAGGTCCGCCAGTTTTCTCCCGTGCTAGGCGACTGCCGCCTGATCGATTGGCGTTAGCTAAGAAAGAATTCGCTAGGATGCTCGAAGAGGGCATAATTCGCACTTCCAAAAGCCCTTGGGCTAGCCCTCTCTTGCTAGTACCCAAGGCTAACGGTGAATTCAGACCGTGCGGGGATTTCCGCAGGTTGAACGCCGTTACTTTACCTGATCGCTATCCTATCCCTTACCTGCATGATTTCAGTGCAAATTTAGAGGGAGCACAAATTTTCTCTAAGGTCGATCTTCAGGCCGCCTTTCATCAAATTCCCTTGGATGAGTCTGCGATTCCTAAGACCGCGGTAATCACTCCGTTTGGTCTCTTTGAATTCCTAAAGATGCCTTATGGTCTCCGGAACGCACCTCAAACGTTCCAGAGACACATGGCTGAAATTTTCTCTGATCTCACTTTCGCTTATGTCTATCTAGACGATATCCTTGTGGCGTCCCCCACCCCAGAGTTGCACAAAGACCATCTTAGGGTCGTTTTTCAAAGATTGTCCGACAATGGACTCCTCGTAAACCCTGCAAAATGTGAGCTTGGAAAGCCATCACTGATTTACTTAGGCCATGAAATCTCTAGCCTAGGTCTAAAACCTTTGCCTTCCAAAGTAGAAGTGATCAAAAACTTTCCTCTTCCACAGACCCAGAAGGAACTAAGAAGGTTCCTAGGTTCTGTTAACTTCTACCATCGTTTCATACGCAACTGTGCTCAAACTTTAGCGCCCTTATCGGACCTCCTCGAGCCGAAACGAAAAGGAAAATCTATTGAGATAAAATGGACAGACGCAGCACGGGTAGCGTTCGAAGAGATAAAACATAAGTTAGCTTCCGCGACTGAACTATCCTACCCTATTGCTAATGCTGATTTCAGCCTCGTTGTTGATGCATCCAGTACCGCCGTAGGTGCTGTGTTGCAACAACAAGTAGGAACTAATATCTCTCCTCTTGCTTTCTTTTCCAAAAAGCTGTCGCCCACTGAGCGTGGTTATAGCGCGTTCGGTAGGGAACTTCTTGCTATCTACCTATCTGTGAGACACTTTCGCTATGCTCTAGAGGCGAGGGAGTTTGTGATCTACACAGATCACAAACCTTTGACCTCAGCGATCAAAATGCCTTCTGAAAGACATTCCCCTAGGGAAGCTCGACACCTGTCTTTCATAAGCCAGTTCACTACTGACATCCGTTACATTAAGGGACTAGACAATACCGTAGCTGACTGTCTCTCTAGAATTAATTCTGTCCAAACCGGTGGTGAAATCACCTTCGGCAACATTGCTAATGCTCAGAAGGAGGATCCTGAACTTCAGGGCCTTCTCAAACCTTCTAACACCTCCCCTCCAAAACTAACCTTGGTTGATGGCGTGTACCGTGATGCCGAGCGACCTTCTCGTTTGTATCTTCCTGCAACTCTCCGCAGAGTAGCTGTCCTCCACTTCCATTCCCTCTCTCACCCTGGTATTAACCGTACATTGCGTTTGATTTCTGATCGTTACGTCTGGCCAGCGATGCGTAAGGAGGTCAAGCAAATTGTGCAAACTTGCCATGCGTGTCAGAGTAGTAAGGTGGTGAAACATAATCGTGCAGCACTGCAGAGTTGTGCATTCACCGGTCACAAGTGACTCTATACACCTAGATTTGGTGGGTCCTTTGCCCATATCGCGCGGTTATTCTTACTTGTTGACCATTATCGATAGGTTCACGCGTTGGGTTGAGGCTGTCCCTCTACCTGATACCCAAACTGAGACTGTAGCGCGCGCCTTCTTATCTAACTGGATCTCTAGATTTGGGGTCCCCTTAAGTGTCACACATGACCGGGGATCACAATTCACCTCCAAATTCTGGTGCGAGCTTAGCACCGCCTTAGGTTGTGCAAATACCTCGACTACAGCTTATCATCCGCAGTCAAATGGACTTATTGAGAGAGTCCACAGAGACCTCAAGTCTGCCTTGCGCTGTCTTAATTGCAGTCACGATTGGACTGATAGACTCCCAGTAGTGCTACTTAGCATCAGAAACCTACACAGACAAGATCAGCAGTGCACAGCGGCTGAAATGTTGTACGGGAAGACGCTTCGTCTCCCCGGCGACATTGTTGACCCAAAACCTTTGCCTGAATTTTCATCCGCTGACCGTTCCGCTTATGTAACCTGCCTAAAAGAGTGTATGCGTAAGATCGAGTATGTGGCTCCACGAATGCCCCAGACCCAGGACAGGCTAGATCCTGCCCTGCAAGACTGCACACATGTGTATGTCCGCAATGATGCTATAAAACCTACACTCACGCGCCCTTATGATGGCCCATTCAAAGTACTTAAACGCAAGCAAAAATACTTCATCCTCGACAGATTCGGCTCACACGACCCTGTGAGCATTGATCGATTAAAAGTCGCATACACTTCCGATCACAGTGTAACTCATAACTCATCCTCCTCTCCGCAGAGTCCTCCTTCCACTGAAATTCGATCATATCTACCACCTCAGCTTCCTCAGTTGGCTGCCTTGTTGCCTAGTCAGCTCGAGTGTAACCCTTTCTATGTGCCTGTACATTCAAACTCTATCCCTACGCCTATCGTAGACTCTAATCCTAGTCCTCTTACTGACACAGCGACAAGTCTGGAGAGACCAGACGAGCCCGCTGCAGTAACTCCTGTTCCTAGGACTCTTGCCGAGCTGAACTTGCAGACCCGTTTGGTGAAACTTCCCCGCTCAGTATCATTTGCCAATTGCCGAACTCGGCAGGGTCGTGTAGTTCGCCCTCCTTCCCGCTACAGATGATTGCAGCGGGTGGACCTTTCGGTCTGCGCCTTGGGGGGTAATGTAGCATACCGCTACATGAGCGTAAAAATTAGAAATTCGCTATTCATACTTAAATAAACTAATTCGTAGCATTAAAAATATTACTCTAATTTATTATTAATTATTTTCTACTTCTAATTCGTAATCATTAAAATTTTTGTGTTAATACATGAGAGATCAAATAATCAATCGACATTTCGAGTTCTTAAGCAGCCCGTTCTGGCAACATACAAGCGCGTCGCCTAGTCCACACACTTTTGCTTGTGGTTCGGTGGCGCGAACATCTCGTAAGTCCAGTGATATTTAGGGTAAAATAAGAGTAAAACCGGGTAAGAATATGTGCCATGTGTTTTTCGGTGTATTGTGTATTTTAATCTGAAGATCTGCTCAGTGTCGTGAATTAGGGATAAAAATTAGTGTTAAGATTCTGAGAGTAGCATGTGTTTTATAGAGTGAAAATTGCGTGTCATCTCCCAAACTCCCGTGTGAATTCATACTAGATATTCAGTTTAACGTACTGGTTTTTCTCTTTACTGCAAACATATATGGCAGTTTTTTGCCAGTATCATATCACGAATCTTTCATAAACTACTTGTGGACGGACGCGGCGAAATTGCCGGCGTTCGTTGCCGATAGCTTCTTGTGTAATGGCGGAACACTCTGCCGTCTTCTATCACTACTACGTGATTTTTATTTTTATTTTAAGCATGTGTTCTAATAGTATTTTCTCTTATTTTTTTGTACAAATCACTTCTAGCAGTTTCTTTTCTTAAACTTGTTTAAACGCAAAATAATCATTAAAGATGTCCTCTTTAAATAGCTTTTGATAAATTACGAAGTTATTCATGTCTACGTGCTAAAGAGGGAACTTTATTCTAATTCCATATATTTACGTAACCTCACTCAATTCGATATCAATCATCTCAATAAAATTAATTTACTTAATCGCATTCGTGTGACAAACACCCACTACCATCTGCCTATCCTAAGTGTGTGTAAATTGCTGGCGGTTTTGGCTTAGGCCGATGCGTAAGCCGCCGGTTAACTCCACGCGTAACTTCGTGCTTTCGTGTTTTCCTTCTTCGCGTATTTTTCCGCCTGTGAAATCAACGTTTAGGTTTTCCCCTTCCTTTCATCATTGGGGGATACATATTATTATTTAATTCCTTTTTATTGGCATATGATCTCTACTAAGATTTTCCAGTAGGATTTATTTCCATAAACTTCAGGATTTTAATGTCTTTTTCTTCTTACTGCTTTCAAAAGCGCAGTCATTTGATATTTTCACCATTTTTTCGTAGATCTCGTGTTTACTCGCCCGTAGTCTCTGTAAGGAATCACGATCTTGATTCTTTGAAATTCTTAAACCGAATACTCAGAATTTAAAAGCCAGAGGCATTAGTGATGAAACAATTTATTTCTTGAGTAAAAGTATGTCAACCTAAAGTCTGTCCTATCTCTTTTGAGTTGCCAAAGTGAGCATCCTAACTAGCTGGAGTCGAACCTGTAGGAGTTTCTCAGACTTCTCTGTGTGGGAGGATTTGTCATTATTGTGTTGGATTTTCAGTAGGGAATGTCTTAATGTCTCTCCTGGAACGCCTAATCCAGCATCCTGGACTCCTGTGCAGGACCTCTACAACAGCGCCATACACACAACCCTCACTGTCAAATCTCCCTGGGTTTTTGTTCACTGAGTGCCCTGTTAAAGGTTACGTTGTTAACCTGAGTCATGCTGTAACTGCACACAACTCACCTTATTATTGAGCCAGCCATTTGGCCTTACCTTGGGAAAGGCCAGCAAATCTACCTGAGCCTCAAACCTTTGAGCTACTCCATTTACCCTAGCTCGATATTCTGCTAAACGTTTGGCAAGCATACCTCATAACGTGACCACCTTAAGTCATTGTTTAAATTGTTTAAAACTCATTCAAGTTTTGCCCCAAATACAACTCACTCAACACGATTACTGCATCGCGTGCCGGCTTTCGTCAACTCCAGCCTGGCCCTCCGGCACGGATTGCCACCTCAACCAGCTCTCCGAGATCAAGAGCCAAAGAAGCCAGTTCTTCCTTCCTCCTTGGTTCTCCTTCAATAAACTACACAGCAGAAAAACAAGCTGAGTTCCAACACGTTTTCATTTTCCTTCTCATAATTATCCCTTACGCTTCGAGAAATCGTTCGAGTTATTCTTGCCATAACAAAAATCAATATCATTCGCCTAGAAAACTCGACACATTTACACAAAAACTTTAATGATTATGAATTAGAAGTAGAAAATAATTAATAATAAATTAGAGTAATATTTTTAATGCTGCTAATTAATTTACTTAAGTATGAATAGCAAATTTCTAATTTTTACGCTTATGTAGCGGTATGCTACATGCGAGAACAATAAGTAAGAAATATAACTCTCGGTATTTTCAAATGTTACTAGGCCTAGAGCTTCTAGTTTAGAGAAGTTCACCTTTTTAATTTTAGTTGTATATATTACTAAAGTTTAGCTTAATTGATCACTGGTGTTAATTATTTCACGAATTTTAATTTTAAGGAGCATTTATGTTGTAGTCAATCTTAAAGCTTTGTGGATATTTGATGAATAAAAAATGATATAGAAAACTGATTTTTGAGGGTAAGCAATTAAAGCCGATGATAAACAATTAAATCAACAGTTTTAATAACGGAGCGATTAATAAATATAATGGTAGTAGAAGTAGGGGTAGTAGTAGTAGTAGTATTAGCATTGATTTGCTAGCGTTTCAGTAATTCTCACTATACCGCGCTGTAGGTCTTGTAGTTCAAAAATACAAACTTCACATCACTCCAATAAAAACATACTATCTAATCGTTGTTCAATGCTTGTCACCATTACCATTATGGAAACATGGTAAAAGCCATCACAATATAACGCCATCAAGAACACCCATCACAATACAACGGCTCTTCCTAATTAATTTTGTAATAACGGAGCGATCTTCAAATATGTCCCCTCAGGGGGATACAATTATTGTATTGCTTCCAGGGGGACAATGTCAGGGCCCGAGCTGAGAGTTAGGTAAGCCTTCTTTTTTGTTGAAATAAAATGTTTTTGTTTTGTTAAGGACCACCTTTTTCGGTTCACTGCTGTCCTGTTCTTCAGCACCTACTACTTTCCTCTTCAACTTTGGTCTTGTTTCGTGATCTTCTTCAACAAATTACTGTTTCTATGCCTTTCTGCGTAGATTCCGCGTTCCTTTAACTCCATACTAAATGGTGCCTTCCTCCTTCCTCTCTTTGGATCGCATTTGTTGCTGGGTAGGGAGGCTAAAACTAACGACTAATCTAATCTACAAATAAGTTTCTTTCAAGCTCCAACTAGAGGACTGTCGATCTGTTGTTTGAAGACGATGATTGAATGCGTTGAATGGATTTTTATGGAGATGTTCAGTGAACGTCGTGATATATGTGTTTAAAAGGACATAAATAGTCAATTTTATTTCAGTTAAATTTAAAGAGGAACGTCCACCAAGAAATTTGAGTGCCATTACCAAAAGTCTCAGCCAAAATCGCTACGCAATGATTACGTTGAATTTTGCTCAGGAACTATAAAGGAATACGGAGAATTTTATCCTACATCATCAATAGTGAATTGACACATTGGCGATTTTCCTTCAGTAAAATGTTTTCTGATATTTTTGAGAAGAAATGAACCTAAGGTTTACTCGTATACAAGAAATTAAAATACGAATTTTTTAATTTCTCGTGAAAAGAAATCGCTATCAATTCAAAAGCATTCAATGAAGAGAAATAGATGACCCGAAGTGAGCAATTACCCACCAATTCAGGAGCTCTAAATCAGAGTTGAAAACCTAATTTCTCCATCTACTGAAGTGAATTGTTCAGCCGTCTTGTACCACAGATGTACACAGAAATGCAGGTAGATAAGTATGGACTGCAATGGTAGATAGTTTCTTCTGTCAACCATAATGGAGTACAGTATAACGGGATCACCAGGCTGTAGGTATACAACGCGTTGTCAGAAATATCACCGTTAGGCTCACAATATATAAATTTTTGCAAAATTTTCGTCTCACGGACAAACTACGGAAATGTCCTCATTGCATAGGCTAGAAACACTAAACTTCTTCCTTTGACGTGTGTTCTGAGGCTGATTCGGGTATTCACATCCCCCCGAGCCAGTATCCTATATACTCGAAATACTGACATTATTGCGCTCGGGGTATTGAAATCAAGCTTTTCTATTGGCTAGCCGAATAAGAAAGGGTATTTTGTCCCATAGAAATCACCCTACCTTGTTTCCTCTACCGTGGCTATCGCACATACATGTGCGCCTGTGCTGTTATACTGAAAAATACTGATTGTACTGTTACGACTGCAAGCGCTGCTATACTGTTTCTAATACAAATTACCAAAAGTAGGATTGTTAAGAATAGTATGGAAGTAGAAGTGAGGCATCGAGTGAGTGAAGGCTGTAAGACATTGGGTGCAATGAGGAAAGTTTTTGAATGCAGGAGTTTGAGTATGAATGATAAGAGGGGACTGTATGAAAGCGTGATTGTGCCAGTTTTGTTGTATGGAGCAGAGTCCTGGGGGTTGAGAGCAGCTGAGAGGAGGAAGTTGGATGTGTTTGAGATGAAGTGTTTGAGGAGCATGTATGGAGTAACAAGAAGAGATAGGATCAGGAATGAGTTGGTTAGGGGGCAGACGGGTGTTATTAAAAAGTTGAGCAGGCGAGTGGATGAAAGAGTGCATGGATGGTTTGGGCATGTTGAAAGAATGAATGTTGAGCGGCTGGTGAAAAAGTTACATATGTCGGAAGTGAGTGGTCTTCGAGCGCGAGGTAGACTACGGATGAGTTGGATGGATGGGGTGAAACGTGCTTTGTATGAGAGGGGTCTGACTGTGGACGTGGCGAGAGGGATGGCTGGCTGCGGACAGAAGCGAGTGGGGGCAGTGCATAAGAAGGTAATTTTATTTTTGACGCGGTACTGGAAGTTGCCCGCGTGTGATGGGGTTGACCTGTCATGTGCGGGGGGAGGGGCTGCACTCAATGAAGCGGTCGGGGTAAACCAGCTATGGCTGTCGGGCCTGACTGTGGAAGGTGGTTGTGCTGGGCTGCTGCTGATCCTGGCAGTTCAGGTGCGGCCAGTGCTGCCTCTCTCGCCTCCTAGTGACTAAGTGCGGTGATTGTGGCCTGCTGTCGGCTACTCTCCCATAGGGAGCATAAGCCCGGTATATGTATGTAAAATCTGACGAGTACAGTGCCTGAACCGACACCTAGCGCAGAGAGAAGGAAAAAAGAGAAGCACATAGCAAATAAAACCAATTATAATGAACAGTTCAGCAAATACAACAATGGCAACAAGAAAACTGTCCGTTACCTCTCACTTAAACAGCTATCATCTTGCTGACAAACCTGGCTTCATTTAAACTCAAAATCAACGAATATAGATAGATACGTTAAGTACGAGGACATACACGCGCCAACCGCACGTAACAGACATGTTCTGCTGTACGAGAGCCGTGTCCACACCTCTGTCTATCGCCCTCAGTCAAAACGCTCGTGGCGTGCGTGCAACGCGTTGTTCAGTGTGATCTTCGGTAATATTTGGTGTCATTGTTAATTCGTTACATTGTTTGAGCTCATTAGTGCGGCACTGACGACACCATAATGAGTGGGAACCAGTCAACCTCAGGAGAACAAACTGAGGTTGGAGCATGTATTGTGACACAGACACCCAAAGAGGCCACTCTAGACCCGAACAAAGTGATTGATGTTCTCCAAAATCGCGAGTTTGACTGATCAAATAAACAAGTCCGGTAACATGGATACGGAAACTGCCAACAATTCGTTCTACGACAAAATGAGAATGAATTGAATGTTCTCTAAAATCGCGGGTTTGACTGATCAAGTAAACAAGTCTGGTAACATAGATACGGAAACTAGCAACAATTAATGCCACAATGTATGAGACCAAAACGATATCCTCCTACAAGAGCGACAATATTTTTACCTGTCTTGTATCACAGATACTGTAAAATATCGGTAAGAATCGGCTGCAGTGCAAGACATGAAGCACAGCTGGCGAGCTGTTTCAGCCACCTTAGCTTAATGATATAATTATGAAGGTTGTCAGCTCATCGTCCACGACAAAAGTGCGCCGAAAACGAGACTAAAATTGCAATAAATATATCTAGTGCAAAGAAAGTTGAGCAAGACGTGAATGGCACTCTACGAAATAAGCCTTAGACGACACCCAATTGTTCACAGACGCTGGCCAGCCGAGTGCTTCAAACACACCAATAATCGAACTAATATTAGATTATTAGTTAGTTCAAGCCTCCCTATCCTCAACAAATGAGATCCAAAGAGAGCAAGGAAGAGGGCACCATTTAGTATGGAGTTAAGGGAAGGTGGAATCTACGCAGAAAGGGCAGTAAGATGAGAAAGAAGATCATGAAGCAAGATCAAAGATGAAGAAGAAAGCAGTAGGTGCTGAAAAACAGGACAGCAGTGAACCAAAAAAAGATGGTCTGTAACAAAACAAAAACCTATTTTATTACAACAAAAATAAGCCTACCTAACCTTTAGCTCAGGCCTTCACATGGTTCCCCTGGGAGCGATAATTCCCATAAATACAATAGCTGTATCCCCCTGAGGGGATCGAACTAATATTCCACAACAAGCCTCGTTTAGCATGAGAATAAGTAGCAATCATTACTCTGTTCATTACACAATCAATTGAACTGAAACAAACCTGGAAAGTGTTTCAAAAGTTAGCCCCGAATACACCCAAGAATTTCTAATTGCATATACTTTCTCGTGTGTTCATTGAAGACATTCTAACTTATGCACAACTTACGTGCGTTCATTAATATAAAACTCTGCAGCTTATTTTGTCCACGTAGTTGTGTCTCTACACGTCCACAAAAGTTGACCAGTTGTCTGCGAAAATAAATGAGCGTGTTTCTAAAATGTGAACAGAAACAAGTGTCTAAAAATGTGTAGGTATTTTTAAAATTTCGACGACAATCGGGCACAAGCCAATACAAGCTTGGCAACAGTTGTCTGCATGACATATCAGGCAACAGTACGTCTATCTCCTGTCAAGCAGGCCTGAATGCCCATGGCAGGCATACAGCGTCGCTGTCATGTCTACTGCATAAACATTAAACACAGAGCCTCGTGAGGAAAAGGATGTCAGACAGCGTAGCTTTGTCTTCGTGATGTCACAACAACGGGCGAATAAAATAAGGAAAAATTCGTCACATTCCGTATCACGGCTACAGTCACAACATGGCTGGCAATAAGACGACGGAAAAACGGAGGGGCCGGCAATGCAAAACGTTTCCGCTCGTTCGCGGGACGTGTAGACCGCATAAACGATTGCTCAGACACATAAACAGGCTAGCAAGAACCGCGGACGCCACAGTGGACAGCTAACCAGCTATTATGAACCATTAAACCTCAGTTGCAGCACGAGAGACGTAATAACGACAGCAGAAATCAACTCGCACGACGGAGAACTGAGGGAAGGTGATAGGAAAATAAAGTCGCATAAATTCCAGCCACGCCCAGGTGAGAAAAGTGCTGCACCGCCAGAGTTAATCTGTGCCTACAACGAACTTTATCCTCATTATGCTAGGAGTTCTATGCGAAGCTAAGTATACCTGAGGGAAGTACATTGTTCTTCAATATCCGTGCCGTCGTGTTGTCCAACTTACACACAACACGACGGGAGTTGGCTTTTCTCTCGCTCACCAACACTGGGACAGCAACCCTAAGCAGGTCAAATACTCAATGACCAATTTATACCGCCCACATATGAGTATGTAGTTCACTCGTGCACCTGCGGGTTTAACCGTGATATTTTCATACTCATTACGCATTCACTTCCAACAAGTGGGCGTGAAATGGAAGGTTGAACATGTCAGCAAGTTTCGATAGGACATGGCATGTTCCAGTCATGTCTATAAACGGGAGATCCTGCACTACTGCTGCGTAGTACCATGCATGACGCCGCATAAATATGTACATGAAATGAAAAATGAATGCACACAATTTATAATTGGAGCAAAGCGTACTGGAGTTTGACGGTATCAAAGGTACAGAAGACGGCTCCATTTATACGACGAATACAGAAGACGGCTGCATTTAGTACACAAAAGACGACGGTATCTAGTTTACACAAAAACAAAAGACGACGGTATCTAGTTTACACAAAAACAAAAGATTGATGTATTCAACATAGAAAAAGAAGAGGAATCTCGAGTCGCAGGTTACTAGCTATAAGGAAAAACACCAAACAGGTGACCGGTATCTATAATCTGGATCAGAAATAGTAAGTAACTTATTTCAGCACATTTGATGGTTGCTCCAAAGCAGGAATTTAGCAACAGAATCGGTAAAAAATAAACACGCAAATGATGTGTTTACCTGAACCCTCTCCAAATCAGTAGAGTATTAACGCACTCCCTACAGTTACAGCATCCAATCAAATGCCGGCGTACCAAAGGAGTGGGAAAATTCTGAAAGGAAGATGGAAAACTCGAATCAAGCAAAAATGTACTTCAGTATACATTACAACGCTAGGTCCACTGAGTTCGCGCCGGCAGCAAACGGACTATTGACAGCGGAGCAACGGGAACTGCAGTCAAGTTGCAAATACATCCCGCTCTGCAACATTCTTTTCGAATGATCTCAAGCTAATGTCGCGCAATCGTTTTAAGATCTCAACTGCCAGTGTGCTGTAGTAACTGTACAGAGAATACAACTCCTAAGACTTTATTTATACAAGATGCAATAGTACAGAAAGCAATGAAAAGAACGTAAGAGATGCAATTGTATATAATGCTATTTTACAACGAAGCCCGAGTATTAATTTAATTTTCATAATTACAATAAAAGCTGTCATGGAACTCAGCGCGCCAGCTGCCAGCTTCCACCTTCTTCCAGCTACAGCTATGGCATACCCTCAAAAATCTGCATGAAACTAAACTAGGAGCTACCGCACCACAAGATTTAGACCTCGATCGTGACGCTCGACTGAAGCAGGGAAGAGCTTAATTAAGAAGGTGCTGAGCCAGCAATCTTCTGCACGGCAGTGCTACTACACACAACGTATCAGTGATACGCGGCCAGTGATCCTAGATAAGATACGAGCACAAGAAAATGGCGACCTACCTACCTACATCATGTGCGCAGATGAAAGCTATGATATAAAGACGTTTCGACGATGGCAGTGAGCTTCTCAGAGAGACGCACGGTTGAATAATAAAATACAGAAATTAGAGACACGCTAGTGTGCCAAAAGCGTTGCTTGAACGGTGCGTCATGACAGGAGTGAACAAGGCCCCTCTAGCTGATAATGGAGTACCCCCAACAGACTAACGCTACCTGAGATGCAGACTCTGGGGAGAGCAGAAGAAAAGAATACATCAAGACAGAGGAGAGATTAGCCCCTGCTAGCTAGCAGCCCAAAACCCACGAGAAACAAACGCTACCAGTGTCACTTAAAAGATTAGCTCTAAAACAGCTGTAAGTCGCAATGAATGCTAGCTTCAACAAGCGATAAAGTGTAGCAATTCGTCTTATTCATGGGAGGTATGCAAGGGGCCATAGCAACGAGCAAAGCGTCAGCGATGTGACTCTCCGTATAAATAATGCCGCATAAATCCAAGAAATGAAAAGTGAAATCGCACAACCGATAACTGGAGCAAGGCGCACTGGAGTTTGACAGTATCTAGGCTACAGAAGACGGCTGCATAAGTACAAAGAAGACGACGGTATCTAGTTTACACAAAAGCAAAAAATTGATGTATTTAACATAGAAAAGACGCTCATTACAGCTCCTTCGTGTGTGAGGCAAGAGAAGAGACAGTGTGAGTAGAGAGAGCACAGACGGGCGTTAGCATTAAGACTGTGCGAACAGTTTTGCTGGAGAACTGATGAGACAGAGGCGGAGGACAGCCGAGCAGCACTCGGGTCTTGTATGTCTATTTCGAAGAGAGGACGAGCTGCCGTGATGAGTCAGGGGTAAAAACGCAAAACGCAAAGCACGGTACATCACCGCAGCTGTAGTCCGAGTGAGATGATAGGCTGTGTCAGTGTCACGTATGGACAGCTTTAGTAGTCATATGCTACCTCCTTGCACACGTGGGAGTGTAGCTATATACTCATTACAGTAACAGTACCCACACAATAAATTTCCATGCCCTGAAGCACCACTTACGAGCATGAGGCAGGTCATTCCAACTAGAAGATTCTACAATTCTTTGAATTTATATCAATCTGGACATGAGACCTGAACCTACGCGTCACTGATGTGGTCCACATGACAAAAGCGATACTTGTCAGTGGTGCGCGCAGAAGCTTCTCGTGCTCGTCAGTGGTGCGCGCAAGAACTTCTCGTGCTCGTCAGTGGTGCGCGCAGAAGCTTCTCGTGCTCGTCAGTGGAGCGCGCAAGAACTTCTCGTGCTCGTCAGTGGAGCGCGCAAGAACTTCTCGTGCTCGTCAGTGGAGCGCGCAAGAACTTCTCGTGCTCGTCAGTGGAGCGCGCAAGAACTTCTCGTGCTTGTCAGTGGTGCGCGCAAGAACTTCTCGTGCACGTCAGCGGTGCGCGCAAGAACTTCTTGTGCACGTCAGTGGTGCAGGTAGACACAGGACACAACGAAGATGATGCCCATCAGGCAAGAAACGAACACAAGCTATATATGTACACACAAGCACCAAATGTACTTGTGGTCAATTGTTAAGTACACCGAGCTGCCTGCACTGAGCCTCACACTAGACAACCTCAAGCAATTCGTCCGCTTTACGCTAATTTTCGAGTTGAGTTGCCCATGTGATGTCCGCTTTACCACTGGATATTAATGAGCATCAACTTCTAGGTGAGATGACTCTATTGGAATTCATCTGGATCGGATACGAGGCATTGAATTTGTGAATGAACCTTCACAGATTAGCTTAGTCTTCACTGTCTTAGCGCACGCACTGGTACGGGACGTTCTACTTTACCACAGGATATTAATGAGCACTAATTTCTAGGAGGTGACTCAATAAAATTCATCTGGTTCGGATATGAGGCTTTGAATTTAAGACTGAACCTTCACAGACTAGCTTAGTCATCACTGACCACGCACTGGTACTGGCAGATGTACAAACATGTCACAGACACGGAGTGTGTAACACCACATCAGAGTGCGCCTAGCGCAGGACAATACAACAAACAAGCGAGATCAAATAACAGGTCTTGTGCCCACATGCATTTAGGCCAGGCTACACAACGCCCTTTATGTCCGTCACCACCAGATCAGGGTTGGTGTTGAAAGATCTATGTAAAAATGCCACGTTAAACACCAAAAAAGGCTGAAAAAAACATTTCAAGAGTGGATGTTGAGGCATTTTTAAGATTGCTTGTTGTTCTTCTTGATTGGGAATGGATCTTTAGAAATTATTTGATACTTGTTTTTCCTTGAGTGGGTTCTATTAATGCCAACCCTGCTCCAGATGACCCAAAACCATACGCTATCTGCACTAGAGACAACGGTCACATGATCACCACATCCAAAAGAATATTTTGTTCGAAGTTAAAACGAAAAAATGACACAAACAGTGGACACAGGAAACTAAAAGTCAGACAGCATATAAACTAGTCTAACTAGTCATTAGCGACTAGCCACTCAAAAACACGCGCCCAACAAGAATAACAACCAAAAGTCCTGGTATTCGGACCACAACATCGAATAGGAACGGCAACCGTTCGGGTCTTTAGGAATCATTCCAACTTCTTGGGATCGTCGGTGGGCGAGGTGGGGCTGGGGTGTGTGGGGGCAGACAGCGGGGAGGAGGCTGGGGGCGAGTGGGAGGTGGGGGAGGAGCTCCCATACTCTGATCCCTTTGTGATCTTCGTGAGGCCGATGAGCTTGTAGAGGCCCACGTACGCTGCACGTGAGAAGGTGATGTGAGCACATGTCAGCAAACTCAGGTAAACCTGAAACACTTGCTGTTCACCAACTACACCTACAGAGCCTAACTTTAGTTTCAGTATCATAATAATACAAAACATCAACTAAGACAAAATTAAATTGGCTGAATTCCCAGTTACACAGCCCACCAGACAAGACAGTAGCAAAAAACGTGGTCATGCAAGACGACAGCACCCAGCATCCAGACGACACCTAGCAACATCTACACGCCCTCAGCAACATTTACACGGCCCCAGAAACATCCACACGACCCCGGAAACACCCAGACGACCCCAGAAACATCCACACAACCCCGGAAACATCCACACGACCCCAGAAACATCCAGACAGCCTCCAACAACACTCACATGGCCCTCAGAAACATCCACACGACCTCGGAAACATCCACACAACCCCGGAAAAACACCTACACGACCCTAGAAACATCCAGACAGCCTCCAACAACACTCACATGGCCCTCAGAAACATCCACCACCCCCCAGAACCACCAAGCAGATCATCCCCCAGCAACATGGACACAGCCTCATGACTCACCGAGGAGGAAGACGAGGGCGGCGAGGCACTGGAGAAGGAGGGATGCAGAGCGCAGCACGCTCACGCCGCCCCACCCGCACAGCAGCACCCAGAACACCACGTTGAGCAGCGAGCAGTACCGCCGCTGCAGCTTCACCGGCGGGTAGCTGCAATGCAACAACTCCGTCAGTGGTACTCGCTTGAAAGTACAGTAATACCTCGATATATGAATTTAATTCGTTCCAGGACTCATGTCGTATGTTGAATTATTCGTTTGTTGGATCAATTATTCAAATAAGAATACATATTTGTGAAACCATTTAATTTGTTCCACAGCCCAAAAACATACTTTCATTTTTCTTTATAATTGTTGAGATCATAGACACGTTGCGGCCATATTGCTTAGCCAGATCGCTCACACGCACACCACATTCATGAGTTTCTATAATTTCTTGCTTAATTCAAATGAAATCATTACTTTTTTCCTTTTTTCATTTCATTCATTTCAATTCATTTGTTAAAGCAATCGCATGTCGAGGTATGACTGTATCCTATAATACAAGGTGTTGGTTTGGTGGTGGTTATAGAAATTCAGAGTGTACCGTAACATGAGGTGTTGATTTAGTTTTGGTGTTACGTCACTTCAGAGTTTACTATAATCTTAGGTGATGAACAATTCTAACTACTGCGCTATGTAGTCTTGTACTGTACCTGTAAATATCCTTCATTCACTCAAGAATTTGGACGACAATAAAGTCGTCTATCAATACAGATCAGTATTATGGTATAATTCTGAAGTGTCCGGACTTTAGCATACCTTACTTATGGGGTACAGTTTGAAAATTTAACCACTTCCGTCAGTAATCAGAGAGCACAGAATTTAGTGAATTCTTTGAGTAATGCCAAAGACAAAGATCATTTTTTCTAGCACTGGTACTACATGATACTAAACTGATTTATGCTTGAAGAGAATATAATATTTCCACCTGACATTTCATCAGAAAAAATATAAGTGTACTCATGTCATAAAAAATTACGGCATCACACACACACACACACACACACACACACACACACACCCCTTGATGCATTAGATCTAGTATTGGTGGAGAACCTTTTCTTTTAGATATTTTTATGCAAAAAAGAAACATAATTTTGCACAGCAATAATAAGTTCTCTCAAAACCAAAGTCAATGTAGGACGGGAATCATTTCATTAGGTCAGTATTTACACACAAACACAATTATTATTAATATTGCCACAAATCAACTCTTACATTTGCAAACAAGTTACACATATTCGAAGATGGAGAAAAAATACTCGTTTGCATGATTCATTTTCTACTGGCTATGCTGAATGATCCCTTCACGTCATTTTAGCAAGATCGCCTTTTTTGAAGCTAGGAAGTCCTTAAATAATATAATAACAGTCCAACGCAATAAATTACCAGAGAGGAGATTGGTTTACTACTCCAGATGAGTATAAGCCACCTACATTTCCTTAGTATGGAGAGAACACTGAGACATTTCACAGACCTGGGCAGACCACTTTGTTTGGTGAAGCTGCCCGTGTTGCAGTAGCTGTCGAGCAGCTGGTCCTTGGTCTCGTACAGCTGGTGCAGGTACTTGGAGGTGCTCTGGTCGTCACCAGTAGGTACCTCGCTCAGGGGCAGGCGTCTGATGTACATCTCACCCACCACGCGCCGGCCTTGCAGCATGTTCAGCATGGTCGGGTCTGCGCCCTCCTTCCTGCAAGGGGGTGTCAAGCAATGATAAATTCATGGATAATCAATCATTGATATAATTCAAGTTTAGCATTTATATTCAATTCAAAGGAAAGATAATGAAATTGTAGTTCAGCATGGTCGGGTCCGTGCCCTCCTTCCTGCAATGGGGTGTTAAGCAATGATAAATTCATGGATAATGAATCATTAAAAAATTTCAGCATTTCTATTTGAACACAAAGGAAAGCTTGTGTGTGTGTATGGTTGGGTCTGCACCTTCTTTCCTGCACGCGTGGCCAAGTATTAATAAGTTCATAGATAATAATCAAAACGCTGACTGTGATGGGTTAAACTGAAGTTCAGTATTCAATTCAAATTTAAAGTCAAAAGTTGTGAGCAGTTTTACAAATACCAAACATCAACTGGGTCCATTAAATATTACTAATTTAAAAACATTTTTAAAACTCATCCAAACGAGCAAGAAAAATTTAAGCACGATCCATCAGTGGGTCGTATCCAAGTTAACGTGCTTATCATTAAAATAGTTCAAGTTCAGCATTTTCATTAGAATTTAAAGAAATAAAAGATAATGAAGTTGCATGAGTGCATGGTCGGGTCAGTGCTTTTCTTCCTGCACATGTGGTCAAGTAATGATAAATTCATGGATAATCAATAATTAAAACAGTTAAGCATTTCATTTGAATTCAAAACAAAAATAGTGAAGTCGTATGTGTAATACCAAAATATTTTCATCTTCCAGTATTTTAAAGCAGTCTAATAATAATCTTCCCTGTCGTCAGGCAACAATGATGTCGACCAGAAACAACCGAGCAGCAGAGGGACTGAAGTAAGCACCCCACCAGGCTTTACTTTTAGAATCAAGTCTTTTGAAAAATGTCTTCGACTTCATTCAAATCTGAATTTGATTTAAAAGGACAAAGCAAGCACATTGACCATGGCTTACTTACCAATCTCTCCTTGAGTGAAATGGAACAAAATTGTTGAGCACCGGGGCCTACACTCGAGTCAACAATTTCGTTCTATTTTATTCAAGGAAATTAACATGTAGCGGACATTGAAAACAAACACAATGATCTTTTCTGATAGTATTGTAGATAGGTGCTGCTATTGAGGGGCCTGGCGAGGAAGGATACTAGATCAGATTATTTGCTGGTTTAAGCCTCCCTAACCGAAACAAAGGCGTTCCAAAGAGAGGAAGGAGAAAGGCGCCAATTAGTATGGACTTGAGGGAACGAGGAATCTATGCACAAGGTGCATGGAAATATCAAATTGAGACAGAAGTTCATGATATAAGATAAAAGTTGAAGAAGAAAGTAGTAGGTGCTACAAAACAGGACATCAGTGAGATGAAAAAAGGTGGTCCTTAACATAACAAAAAACATTTTATTTCAACAAAAAGAAGGCCTACCAAGCTCTTAGCTCGGAACCTCACATTTTTGCTCTGGGAGTGCTAAGAAGAAGGGTATTTATCATCCTGCTCCCCACGTAGCACAGATACTCGGTCATCACAACTTGAGGCACAGATACTCGGTCATCACAACTTGTAGCACAGATACTCGGTCATCACAACTTGTAGCACAGATACTGGATCATCACAACTTGTAGCACAGATACTCGGTCATCACAACTTGTAGCACAGATACTCGGTCATCACAACTTGTAGCACAGATCCTCGGTCATCACAACTTGTAGCACAGATACTCGATCATCACAACTTGTAGCACAGATACTCGATCACCACAACTTGGAGCACAGATACTCAGTCATCACAACTTGTAGCACAGATACTCGGTCATCACAACTTGTAGCACAGATACTCGGTCATCACAACTTGTAGCACAGATACTCGGTCATCACAACTTGTAGCACAGATACTCGGTCATCACAACTTGTAGCACAGATACTCGGTCATCACAACTTGTAGCATAGATACTCGGTCATCACAACTTGTAGCACAGATACTCGATCACCACAACTTGGAGCACAGATACTCGGTCATCACAACTTGTAGCACAGATACTCGATCATCACAACTTGTAGCACAGATACTCGATCATCACAACTTGTAGCACAGATACTCAGTCATCACAACTTGTAGCATAGATACTCGGTCATCACAACTTGTAGCACAGATACTCGATCACCACAACTTGGAGCACAGATACTCGGTCATCACAACTTGTAGCACAGATACTCGATCATCACAACTTGTAGCACAGATACTCGATCATCACAACTTGTAGCACAGATACTCGATCATCACAACTTGTCGCACAGATACTCGATCATCACAACTTGTAGCACAGATACTCGATCATCACAACTTGTAGCACAGATACTCGATCACCACAACTTGGAGCACAGATACTCGGTCATCACAACTTGTAGCACAGATACTCGATCATCACAACTTGTCGCACAGATACTCGATCATCACAACTTGTAGCACAGATACTCGATCATCACAACTTGTAGCACAGATACTCGATCACCTCAAGTTGGAGCACAGATACTCGGTCATCACAACTTGTAGCACAGATACTCGGTCATCACAACTTGTAGCATAGATATTCGGTCATCACAACTTGTAGCATAGATACTCGGTCATCACACCTTGTAGCACAGATACTCGGTCATCACAACTTGTAGCATAGATATTCGGTCATCACAACTTGTAGCAGATACTCTGTCATCACAATTGTAGCACAGATACTCGGTCATCACAACTTGTAGCACAGATACTCGGTCATCACAACTTGAAGCAGATACCCGGTCATCACAATTGTAGCATAGATACTCGGCATGAGAACACTTGCTGAGCGTTAGTGCGCTTACTGTGAACAAGTTGTTCTCCTGAATTCAAGCATTCACAAAAAATCCTATGCATTTTCATGTTTTCAATATGTGCTTTTCAAGGACAAAATGTGTAACGCGCGATTTAAATGAAAAATACAAACCACGTCTGTCTCGAGCCCTTTCATGATGTGCGCAATATAGCGAGAATAATAAGCGAAAAAATAAATCTAAAAAAGAATGGGGCAAAACTGTTTAAATGAGCAAGTGTCAATTCATGAGTGTAAACTGTCTATAAAATTATCGGTCCACAGTAAACAGTCCATAACTATGTCTTTCATAAAAATACAGTGAACTGTGTATTTAGATACGAGTTAACAAAGCTACCTGAAGAAAATAACAGCACATAACTTTGTTTCCACAAAAAATCCAGTGAACTGTGTATGTATTTCATTAGAAATGATACTCAGCCACTCTCCACTAAAAAGAAAAAAAAGGCTTGGTATACCTACACGTGTACGTATTTAGATACGAGTTAAGGAAGCTGGCAAGAATCCTCACGTGTTGAAGCCGACAGTGACGTCATAAATAACAGGGAAGTGCCCCTTGAGGCTCTGGGCGCACTGGATGAAGCCTCTGGTGCGTGGGATGAGGTGCCGCTTGAGCTCCTTCAGGCCACGCTCCCTCGCGAACTCCATGGACGCCGCGTGCTTCTGCGGCGTGAAGCGCGTCCCCTCCGCGAACAGCAGCATCTGCAATGCACGCAAGTAATGATAATATTAGAGCCTAATAAGTCCCGTTGTGTGTTTATTTATATGTTCATCTATATAGTTGGTTAGTGTCCGCTTCTTGAGAAACATAGGATGTATATTTATTTGTGTGGTATCAGTTACGCTTTCGTCAGAGTTTGCGGTATCATGGATACCGAATTTCTCAGGGTAACATTAAAACATCGCCTTTTCTTGCATTGATATTTTTAACATTTCATCAGGATAGAATAGGTTTGGTTAGGTTTGGATAGGAAAGGTTAGGATAGGAACGTTTAGGATAGGAAAGGTTAGGATAGGAAAGTTTAGAATAGCTTAGGATAGGCTAGTATAGATTAGGTAATGTTGACGGAATTTTCCACGGGTCCACCTAGTTTAACAATGACATTGTCTGCGGAATTTCCTCGGGTCCTGCTACTACTCAATAATACTCTTGGCTTATTTGTTAGGAGTCCGCTTCTTCCATTTCTCTGGCACGTTCATAAAGATAGTTATAATGACCGTATCTGCAAGACGAGTTTCACCAGTGTACAAGTACAAGAATATTTTTTAATCACGGGCCGTGCACACTAGTGGTATAATAAAACTGTACTATATATCATATTCTATGCAGGATGATACCATATAATAAATCGCCTGGTGTCTCCCTAAATCTATAAATAAATTTACATATTTTGTGTGCATAATTTTCCAGATATTATTCCTATGGGAATATCATTGAACACATTAAATTGAATGGTCTGCTGCTCTGTCACCTTCTTAAAGGATGCTTAATGACCGTATCTGGGATACGAATATCACCAGTGCACAAGGACAAGAATATTTCAACCGCAGGTACTATAAGGATAAATATATTTGTTTGTCATCGACATCAAGAAGATTTGTCTAAAGAAATTATCGATTCCCATCGTTTTTGATGGGTCGTGTACACTAGTATCAAATAATATGTCTACACAAGTACTTTTCTCCCCTACATATAGCAAATTCAACACATTTACACGTACCTCAAACTACTCCTATAACAAATAGCCTGCCTCACTATTATGCTCATAGCACTTTACACTTTTTGTCTCAGTTGCACGTCCAATGGACACGTAAAGGCCCCCACACACTACACGCGCCACGAGCCGAGCCTTAGCAAACAAGCCGAGCCCCAAGCCAGTTCGTGAAGTGTGTGGGCATGTTCGAGCCGCGCAATCAGGCTCGTGGCTCGGCTCGTGCTGATCTGTCACTTCCAGATATTTGGCCTGGCTTGCGGCTCGGCTCGGGTAGTGTGTGGTGGTAAAATAGCACGAGCCGAGCCTGCGGTCAGCTTAGTGCATAATGTTAACAAATATTTCTTTTTCAGAAAGTGTTTGATGTACGACGCACTATAGAATATCACGTGTGATAGAAGTATATTGAATAAAAGTGAATATGGATAAGAAAGATTTTTTTGTAGAATTTATTGAATTTTTTCGGAGTTATCCTTGCCTGTGGAAAGTGAAAAGTCAAGACTATTCAAACAAAGTATAAAAAAACGAAGCATATGGTGTCTTGGTCTTGGTTTCTCAACAATGAATTTTTCCTTTTTATAAATGGGTTCATCATTGATAGCAATTCAATTCCAAGTACGTTGATTCATCCATTCTCAAGTAATTAGCGTAGTCTCAAGGCTCTAGTCTCAATTCCTGAATTAACTGGCCATGAGACAGTTCTCCCCTCTTCAACAGCCAAGACTTGCACCATTTAGACCTTTTTCGAGGTTGTTTAGCGCTTAAGCAAATTGCAATCTCTAATCGGTCATCTGAATCGGAATCGGAGAAGTCCATGTTGTCTCTAGAAAAACACTTGCAAACTAATGCTCGGCTCGTGCAATGTGTGGGGAGGCAGAAAGCCCGAGCCAAGCAGGCTTGCGCGAGCCTCAGGCCCTGCTCGCGGCTCGGCTCGTGGCGCGTGTAGTGTGTGGGGGCCTAATGAATGAAGTTGGGCATATCGGACAGGCTAGCGATGAGCTAGGATTTACTTGTCTCGATGAGCCGGTATCCTAAATACGGCATAATTAACAGAACCTGGAGCTAATTAATTGCCCAAATGTAGCTCACAAACGTTGTGTCTCATTTTGAAGGTCGTTATGCACAAAATGTAACTATGTAATAGTTTTTAAAAATAGATACACAGATAAAATTGTTATTTGCAAAAATGCCACACTTGATGAAAGCTAATTTTGAGATCAATTACCAGATTTGGACACCCAAGTAGGGCAAAATTTGAATTATTAGCTTTTCCAACTCGACTGATTACACATATAGCAATACACATTACTTGATACTATGGAAATTTTGAATTAATTGCTTCCAGCTGTCATTTTCAGGGGTTGAAACTCACTTCCAGCAAACAGCATGGGTACTACAAGTGCAAAGATGAAAGAATGTTTCACCACAATAAAGAAAAAAGAGAAATCATTATCACTAATTAAGAAAATGTTAGCATTATTATGGATGAATTTAACACTTACTTCCCATAAGTGGTTACTGTACACACTTGCCTGCTTCAACCAAGAGTAGCTAGCCAGTCTATATTTGGCCACATTTTAATAACCGCTTTTTTATGAATGAAAATCTGGCCTAATATGACAATTTTAAGAAAAATACAAGTACTCTGGCAATCTTGCTTCAAAATCTGATCTCAATATAATGAAGAGAAGTAGTAGTAGTAATAACATCAATTTGCTAGCGCTTCAGTGCCTGCACTATGTCGCGCCGAAGGTCTCACAATTCAGGTTGTCTCCACGTCTCAAATTTCAAGGTCTCACTGCCACAAACATCGTAACGCAAGTCACAGCAACTATTAAACAAACAGAGACGCGATAGCCACGAGCGTGATCTGAACAACACTTGATTTCATTGGTGGCAGCAGTAGTAGTAGCAGCAGTAATGAAAGATCCGCTAGTTCAATACCATACTCCTCATGCGTAAGGTTCAATCAGTTCACATAATCATCTTAAGGTACATGCACAGTTTGCACATTGAGCATCAGCCTAACCCTCTGATGGGGGTCTCAGCTGCCCACCCAATTATGACCGGGCGCCTTACCCGCGCTGAAACCCCCAGGGGCATTGCGTAGCGCGCCCGGCCATTTTACGGTTCAGTGTATACATCGCATTACCATGCGTAGAATCTTCAGGCTAGATTTTTGAAGACAGATTACACGCTCCAAGAAACGACTGCAGCGCTGTCACATTATAAGTTGACCGCTCAGCCTCCCCAAGTATTCCGGTCAAAACATCCTGTGCACAACCGCAAAGGTGCGGAAAGTGCAGATTCCTGGCAACAGCATACAAGGGACACTCCCCGAGGAAGTGCTTTACAGTCAAAGGCACACGACACCGTTCGCACTGCGGCTGTGGTAGCCGCTCCATCAGGTGGCCGTGTGTTAGCCGCGTATGCCCAATACGGAGGCGACAAAGCATCACCTCTAACCGGCGGTTACGACAACTGGACGATATCCACTCACGTATAGTGGGTTTAATGCTTCTTAATTTATTGCTATCGTTAGCAGCGTTGTCCCATTCCTGCTGCCATCGTTCTCTCACTGCCGCTTTGATCCGAGGGTAATAATCCCGGAAAGGAACCATCAGATTTAGAGTCTCTTCGTTTGCCTCTGCGGCCCGTTTAGCCTCCTGGTCAGCTCTCTCATTGCCAGACACTCCTACGTGGCCGGGCACCCAGCACAACGTCACAGATTTACGCTCACGTGTTAAATCTATCAAGTTCATGACAATCTCACCAACAAGCGGATGGGTACTATTATGCTCTCGAGTGGCCTCCACCACACTTTTTGAATCCACAAAAATAGCAAAAGTATCATGCACACAATGTTTAATTAGTCGAAGGGCCTCCAGCACACCGTAAAGTTCCGCAGTGAAAATGGACGACTCTGGGAGCAATCTCTTGGCGCTCACCATCTCCCCCAACACAGCGGCACACCCTACACCGTCTCCCACCTTTGAGCCGTCGGTATAGAACTTCATCGCACGGGCATGTTTTTCGGCAATATGGTCCAAAAAAATCCCCTTTAGTATGTGGGTAGGCATTGTATCCTTCTTAGGCATTTGACATCCCGGACAAAAACTCCTGATTGGGACACGCCACGTGGGAAAACTTTCCAATAACACTGGTTGTGTTCTCATTGGCCTCAGCTGCATTGCAACCACGACTGCCGAATGAAGAGAATAATGAAGAGAAAAGAGAATTAGAGCACACAATCACGTTATAGAAACACAACCCACCCAGATGGGGTAAGGATAGTCAAAGAACTCCTTGATTTGGTCCTGCATGACACTCTTGTCCTCCTGCCAGTTGCGGCTCAAGAAGATGATGTCTGAGCACCTCCAAGCCCACCCGATGGTGGGTACGTACTGCATCATCTTCTTCACAAACACTTTGGCAGCCTGCACACAACGGGGTAATTAGTGAGTGCTTACAGGTTCCCATGCTATGATTTAAACCAACTCTAGTGCAGAAACGAGACAGTTATACACACAAAAAGAATAAATGTTCACATTCAGTCATATGTTTATAATGCCTAGTTTCTCACAGTTTGACATTAATTCAGTCATGCATATCTATTATACCTGACAATAACACAAACTACTCATAACAACCATAAATTTTAGCAGTATTACTTTTTTTGGTGGGATGTTTCTTCAAGTTTCTGCATGAAGTTTTGCTCACTTCCTACAAAAAATGCCTACTAATTAGCTTTGCAACGCACACTTGTTAGTTCCAATTTACCCCCAAGACTCCACTCCTGTCTGCCACCATCCAGCCCATGAGCCAGTCAACCTCGTAGGTGTGGTTCATGATGATGAGCGTGTGCTCTGTCCCCCACTTCTTCATGTCCTCGGGGTCTGTGTACACCCGAACTTCTGAGCCTGACCACCACTCCGCCAGGAACAGGATTTCTGTGAAGTATACTCAATTAGAATGTTGCATATAATGAATGAAACATCTGCATTCCTTCCACAACATCTGCATTCCTTCCACAGTTTGAAATCAATTTTAAATGAAATGAAATATATTTGGCACATTTGTAATTTTTTTTCACATCAGCAGTAAAACATCTTACTGAAATTTTTATGACATGAGCACTGTAGTGGGCATTTCAGTCAAACATCTTTCAAGTAGGTAAAATTCATGAACATATCAAGTCCAAACACTCAATTCTTTCATCAGCTTTTGAAATTCTATAAAAAATTGAAGTTTTCACACCTAGATTTAATAATCATGTATCAAAGCAATGCAGTAAGAAAATATTCTTGATGATAGAAAGGTCTTAGCATTAGAAGACTGATACACTACAACCATTAGCAAAACATCACTTTCAAGATTAGATTCAATATGGTCAGTTATTTAAGAAAAGCATCCAATGGTATGAAGTCAATGCAAATAACAAATTAATAACTTTATAGTTCATATGTCAATTAAAATAATTCACAAATTATATTAATGAATTAAGCATGATTAAAATGGTAAACTTGATAAATTTCAACAAACTTACGGGCCATGATGCTGTATATCAAGTAGTAATTGATCGATCTGAAGAGAGATTTGTTGATCGGCCTCACTGTGAAGAAGAGGAGGAACTGGAAGGCATTGATGATGAGTGACGCAATGAAGAAGGTAACGCAGAGCACAAGGTGGAGCGCATACCAGCGCCTTACTCTCGTGAAGTCCTGGAGCTCCCACATTGTGTTTGACTGGGTGAAGCACTTGCAAGTAGCAACACAGCTATGTGTTAACTCAAACAAAATGTTAACTCAATTGTTCACTGAAACTCTTTGCCTCAGAACTTGTACAAGGAATAATAATATAAAACTTGACAATGCATCTGAAGTTCACTTGTCACTGAAAACATTATGAGACAGAGTTAACCTAAATGGACCTAAAGAAATTTCACCACACAAATTCCATTTGTAGATAAACTGGTTTATACATAAAAAAGATTTATTTAACAGAAATACCTATTATTTTTGATTGGCATTTAACAACTACTTTTTGAATTACAAAGCCTACCATTTTTATTTATAATTAAAATTTGTTTGATAACTGAATTAATGCTAGCCTGGGGAGCATGAACAATTCACTCTTAGTGAGCAAGCTTTGCATGCCACTAGTCAACCTGTGTCCAGCACTTCCATACAGTTTTCTTTTCCAACATCCTGTAAGTTTGAGGGCAACAGAGCACAAATGGCTTCAATAGAAGAAGGGGAAAGAAGGAAGAAGAAGACAAGTGGATTGAACAAAAATTTATTTCAGGCCTATTTGACTACAACAAAGATGCCCCAAAGAGAGAAAAAGGATGGCATCAACAGAAATGAGGAATCCATATGCTTAGCCCATCACCACTTCTCAAACTCTGCCCAAGGAAACAGCAAGATAGAAAAAGTTTATGGAGCAGGATAAAAGGTAAAGGAGAAAATATACTTATTTTCATAAAAGTGCAGAATTGAAGACAGCAGTGAACCTAAATCCTATGGTCCCCACAAGAAAAATCTATACTATTCCAAAAGAAAAAAAAAGGTTTATGTAACCTTCCAGTTTGAATTTCACAGTAACTATAATGTGATAGGAATACAATTATAGATACAATAGTTATCTTCCCATCAAGGGTTGATCTAGTCAGAATCTGCAAAAATATATTTTTTTGTATAGTTATCACTAGAATCTTTGGTCAGATTTTATAGAAATATAGTTTTTATATAATTTCTTTTTAATAGGTCTCCAATGTTTGCAACATTAATTTAAAGCATGCTATTTTTTTGATTGTTCACTCTGGGTTGAACTTCTCTTTACAGTCAGTATTTGTTTTTAGCTTTTCCTAATCTAATTTGGCAATGAACAATGCATCAAAATTTAAAAAAGCCTATACACTACTTTTGGAGAAGCTTAAGTTTTCAGATGCTAATAAACACAAAGTGCTGCTAGCAAGAACCAGTTAACTGGTTAGGTTTGGCAAGAATTACCAACAATAGGCCATGACTAGTTAAAAGACAGGGATAGGCCTAGTAGAAGTAAAACCAGCTTTAACAATAATTTTTCATATACAATTACAAATTTTTAATGTCTTTCTGCAGGCCTTAATTAACTTATGTATCCAGGTTCTTGTCAAAGTTTAACATGAATAGTTCATGATTCAGTATTTTGAATACAAGTTACATGGGTTATACAAGATTCTTCATTATGGTTTATACCTATTGCATAAACAAAGTCTAATATATATTTTACAACCTAATGAAGAATTTGATATAATACTCATTATTAAGTTAAAATTCAAACAAAATATGTTATCAGTATTATTCTGTACTTAGTTGCAAGCACTTTTTTCTTTAAAATGTGTCCAGAGTACTGAAAAGTACAGACAAGGAAAAACGGAAAAAAATAAGACAATTTCCTCTTCATACTCATCCCGTAGACTAGAGACAACTAACCAAATCCCAAACACAGTGCAATGCTATTTAGAATATTAAATAATAGTTCACTGTAAAATGATAATTAAGAATGTTTTATTTCAAACTACTCAGGAAACATATTTTAGGACCCCAGCAATAGAAGTGTTCACTCGAGTATGGTTGTAAGATGAGACAATTATATTAGAAGAAATACACTTTCTTGGTCTCTGCTTATATTATTTTTATATGCTAAATTATAGATACAGTCAGTAATAAATGTTGATTTTGATTTATCAAGAAATTTCCATCAATATAGACAAATTACCACAACATAGAGACCCATTCATCACTCTCAGCCTGTCAAGCTAGTATAGATTACAAACGGTTAAATCACAGTGTAATTAGAGGGTTGGGGAAAAGAATTGAATGAAATAGTTAAACAAAATTTGCAACTTGTGAAAATATTTAATTTTCACATTTATTTAAAAATCGGAAGAAAATAGCATTTTACACATAGTTCAAAACTATTATTGCATCCGGGCACCATGAGTTGTATCACAATCTTACAACAGACTCATCTTGAGGTCTTGCAGGAATGTGCAAAAAAAAATGAGTGAACCCGGAAAATCATGCGTAGCTCATCTTCTGGGTCCAATTTACGTTCAAGGAAGTACTACCATACACACTTCTAGCTAATTATGGCAACTGTGCATGCGTTTCAATTTAATTTTATTGTTAAAATATGTCAAAATTAAATAAAAATTTGCTCAAGTAACGATTACGAACGCAAACGAAGTTTAATTTTTAGAAGAAAAATTTATGCAAAGGTCAAATTTGACAACTACTTGTTGTTCCTTAAAAATAACATAGATAAGTCATTAAATGTAACCAAGTTCTTGAGTCGAGGTTATTCTGATAAAATTTTTGCTGAAACAAGTATCTGAGATGTTACCAATTCCCATGAATGTCACCCATCACGGCAATTATCCGGTTTTTCAACCCTTCATATCAGTGCTGCCAGCGACTACTTTTTGAAAAACCTAGGTCAAACTTGGGAAAAAACCTAGATTTGAACAAAAAAACCTAGCCTACTAAAATGTATTTTTTGACAATAAACTTTTACTTGTGACACACAAATAATACAAAATCAATGTAAATAATAGTTTACTTATCGCAATATGTATTGTTCTTCGTAATTTCCCTCATAAATGACGACTTTTCCCTCATGCATTTCTCTGTTTGGCTCTCACGTGAGGGCATGATTGACCATGCTTCTTCAGATGTTAATTGTACACCCAGAATTCGGTCTCTGGTTGTAATAGCTTTCATGGACTTCGTCTGCGACGTTTTTACACTATTAACTTATGAGAAAATTCTCTCAGCGCAAGCTGGAATGCGGCATAAAAATTAAACTAGTCATAAATTTGGATAATTTTTCATAGCTGGGTTGGTCAAGACTATCTTTTATGAGTCGAATGTTTTACCAAAATTCAGGAATACTGACATTTTCGGTGTTCACTGTGCAGTGCAAGTCTTTAGTCATTCTGAAGCTTCAATATTCATCGTCAAGATCATCTAATTTGCTTTGATTTACCAGATTTTTTACCTGCGCCGCCAATGTTGCAATGGATATCGATGCATCATTAGCTGGTAAAGCTTTAGGGCTTAAGATTTTAACTTGCGCAGTAATGCTTCCTCATCCAAAGAAAATCTTCTTTTAATTTTAACCCAAAATGCTGTTAAAAAATGCACACAGCCTTTTTCTAAATTTGCTGATGATTTCATTAATGGAAAGGGGTTCTTGCTCCAACAATGCCAGCGTTCGCACACCTAGAAATATATCTTCTACGGGTTTGAAAAATTTGTTGTCACCTGGACCTATATATCATACCTCACCACAATAGCTAACATTTGCGTTACAAATACACTCATGCTCTCATAAATTGTCACACATTTTTTTTGTTTCCTACAAGTGTTTAGCTCATTTTTTATTAGTGCGCAATTACGTCTTGAATTATACATTTAATCTCGCTTTGTTCTTTTAAAGTCAATCTCCTTGACAATAGTACTGTCACTGAAAGCTCACATGCAATCTCCAAGAAAATGATCTATATGTGAAAAAGGGCATGGTACTCGAAAAAACCTGCAATCAATGCTTCGGCAGTAGCAATTTTATCAGTTTCAGGTTTAGAACTATAAAAAAATTCTTTAAAACGTACGTTAGATTTGGTAATTTCAAAAGATTTTTGGTGTTTTTCTGTATTTATGTGAGTTAGTAGCACAGACTTGGTTGTATTTTTAGCGTAGCTGAGCAGCATTTACAATCGCAGAATTCTTTATTATCTATGTCTCTTTGCAACCAGTCATTCGTAATCATTCATCTCTGAAAGACTGTACGTACCATGTTTTCCTTTTGTTCTTTGGAGATTCATCGCTCATGATTCCACGCTGCACTGTTTATACCAACTAATTATAAAGAATAGGCAAAAACAAGCAAACAAAACACAACGACGATATTAACCTCGCGAACAGTGCGGACAGCCTTCCACCTTACAATACAGTGACTACAATAGCGACTCACGCTTCTAAGACACGATTTAAATGGTCACTCTGTTAAAAACTCGTTGCCTGAAACGAGTAATATTTCCGTTTTCTCGACATTTATAATATTATTGTATATCTGTTACGTAGGGATACTTAATTTTCATATGCAAAATTGTGTTGTAAGCCTCATTTCTTGTTTTGATTTTTGTGTTTAATGCATTCCCATTCAAAAAACCTAGATTTGACTAGCTTCTCGAAGAAAAAACCTAGAAACCTAGCCTGAAGCTAAAAAACCTAGATCTAGGTTTAAAAACCTAGCGCTGGCAGCACTGCTTCATATCAGTGTTATTTTGCGGACTACTAGTCTCGACCACTCGAAATTTCCTTTTTAAATCATGTGAACGCGGACAAGTTTGAATAACAAATAAAAATTGACGGAATTCCCTCAGTCTACCCTTCCACTAGGTAGTTGAACGAGCCTTTAACGCTTAGCAGCACCCCCTCTCAAATTTTCAAAATCAGATCATGGTATAAACAAATACACAATTATCTTAATTTATAATACACATATACAGATGATAATAAATTTATATGCCCTTTTGATCCCCTTTTCTATATGCTTGTATAATCATTGTCCACGCTCAGCCCGCAATAACAATATAGGTGGAAATACACTCCCCGATTTTGAAGGAAATGAATAAAAACCGTTTATCTCTAATGAGCTTTGATATATAAATTATTGAATGATTGGTGTGTTAATATTTCTTGATAAATGAACCCTTATTTGGGCGTAAACCATTTTAGGTATCATAATAGCTATACCAATTTCTAAAATTCAGAAAGTGGGAAAAACTAAACGAAAAACATAAAAAATGTATTCTCTTGGGCATTTTATTACCGATTTCGTAAAAATTATAAATTTTCATTTAAAAAAACACGATAAACATTAAAAACAACGCCTTAATGACATATTCATCTTTTAGTTTGATACACGAGCTTAGCGAATCTAAAAGAAAGAAAAATAGAAGGAAAAGAAAAACCGTTTATTTTAAGAAAGTTAATACATGAGATGTATTACACATTGAATTTTAAAAAATTCTTAACATAAAGGTTCTCAATTCATGGACAACCATACGAGGCGTACTGTAGCCGCGTCGGGGGTTAATTATGATATTGAGAGATAGAGTCGAAATTTCATCTCTAGAATATTTTATGCACAAAGAAATGAGTGACAACTTATAAATAATTTAAATACTACTAGAGAATTCTTCGGATTTCCTTTTAATTATTTGTTGAAACGAAATAAGAAAAAAAATTCTTAAACGAAGCAGACAGAAACACCGTCGTAAATGATTATCAAGTAATGAGAAAAAGTTTGGTAAATTTTTTTTTAAAAAACATCGCTCGACACACACATCTATAAACTTGTAAACAAACATACATGCAAAATGAAAATTCGTGGCTCGTTCATCGTACGGACTGAGATATAGTATTTTGTCAAGAATCATTTGCTCAAACTGCGCTTTATTTTATGTCTGTTCCTTTGGGGTAGTGATAGATCTATTTTTGAAACAGTTAGCAAATGTAATAAATTCATTTACTGAACTATCGATTTATTTATGAAAAATGGTTCTGTGTTAACTGGTCGCAGAGCATTAAGTGCAATGTAATGGGCTTTGAGGTTTTGTTTGTCGCAGAAAAGAAACATGTATATATATGTACAAGACATGGAGATATGTATACGCACACATTTATGAATATATATGCATGCGTTTGTACACAAATGCAT
This sequence comes from Morinoia aosen, assembly GCA_030386875.1. Lineage (NCBI taxonomy): Eukaryota > Metazoa > Arthropoda > Malacostraca > Amphipoda > Talitridae > Morinoia > Morinoia aosen. The sequence goes on from CM059565.1 coordinate 200,783, forward strand.
ACGCACATACATATCCACAGATACACATTTACATACATATACGTATAGAAAATGAATTTGAGAAAAATGATAAATGAATAAAAAAAATTTCCCTATGATTAACAATCTTCCTCCTGCTACATCAAGAAAGATAGCTCTACTGTTTAGTGTAATAAAAAAAAGTTAAATTAAAAAAATAATGGGAAAAAATGAATAAATGAAAAGAAAAAAGACTTCTAAAACAAAAAAATTAACAAGTTTCTAATTTTCCGACAAAATTTTAAGGCAAACCAAGTTACAGTCTAAGAACAACAATAGAAAAACATCTCGGGGTTCACATCTTTTCGGTATTCTCTTCAATATCATACGGACAGGAGTACTTGGGATAAAGTGGAGATACTGTCATAGCCAGATACCACTTATGAGTAGCAAATATCTGAGATAGTAACTGATGTTGATGAGAGTACAAAGAGTATAAATAATTTTCTGTTGAAGAAAAACAAATAAAATCGACAGCTCATATATGAGAAAATAACTTTTCCTGCACACCAATGAATACCCTATTGCAAGCGAATACCAATCAGGCCTTACGCGCATTCCCGACATATAACACTCCTTACAACGTGATGATTTTGTAAAATTCCTTTTCGAAATGATGCTTGCAGAAAACAGAGCAGTGAAATAAATAACAATGCTGATGAGCCTGCATCGCAATTAAAATTAGTGTGTTTTAACACTGCGTACCTGTAAGTTAGGGCCTAATAATTATTTACCGTAAGATAATTCTAGTTTTCACAATTAACAAAAATTATTCTTTCATCATTGCGGGTAGATTCGGACGAAAAAAATTGTGAACACAGTACTTAATGTTGAGCGAGCTGCGAAAACGCGTAGTGACTTGGTCCCTCGCTTCTACAAAATGACTGCGAGCTTTCTTTACGAATATCATTCGCTCCAGTGTGCTGCCCCATAGCAGAGCGCCTTGAATACAGTCTGGTACTTCTCGTAAAGCACGGAGTATGAATCGAGTGATAGCTACTCGTCCGAAAACATGACATCAAGCTGGTACTACGAAGCTGGCTAACAGCGATCCAAACTGCTCAAATGCCACTTTAAGAGAGAGGCCTCCGTAAGAAGTAAGTTTCGATTTTCGCGAAACAACGTCACTCGTCACTCTAAAAAGCAACAGCGCAAGGCCAATTGACTCTTCACTACCCTCTCACTTCATAGCTCTGTTCAATACTACCAATCTAGGTTACAGCAAGCAGCACCAACCTCTTCGCAGCGAAACCTCACACTCAACTCGCTTGCTAGCCTAGACTACGGGCAACTTCTCTAGTTGAATATTTTCTGAAGGACACGAATCCCTGCTTCTTTCTCCTTACCTTATCCCGCCCGGTGTGGTGCCTCACACTATCTTACACTAAGTTCGGTCACTTTCTCTAAAAAAATGTTCACCTGAAGTTATTCACGCATGATAGAAGCAAAGATGCGTTTGAGGGTTGGTACTGAACCCTTACACCAAAAACGTTCAATTTAAAAAAATGGACAATACATGTGGAAGTCGCACGGTGTCCTTCGTTTGAAAATTCGCAATTATTTTTTGTTGAAAAAACTTTCAGAAATTTACTTTTAAGCATAACGAAATTAGAATACTGAAATGATGTTTGAAGCAGCAGTTTGATAATAGATGAAGAGACAATGCTGTTAGAGTTGAAATGGAAATCACAGGTTTTGTTATTTGCATCAACATTTGTACGTATTCATACAATATGCGTTACAGGGTGATCAAACATGAGTGAACATTTTAAATATTACAAAATCTGGTGAACTAAACAAAAAACCAACATCACCAGCGTTTTTCCAGCTCTCCACGTAGGGAGGTTTTATTATTCCGTTGATATGAAACTGGATACATGGAATACGTTGCTGTCTTTGTGTCATGTAATGCAACTCGACTTTGAAAATGGCTGTTCCGCTTCAGGAAAGATTCTCCCTTCTCAGCCGAACGATAAATCCAAGTTCATCATTCTGAAGTATGGAGAAGTCAAGTACAATGCGGCAGTGAAGAGGATTTTTGGAACAAAGTTCTACCCAAAAAATCCTAGGTAAGTTCCAAACCAAAAGGCATTTCGATGAGTCATCGACAGGTTCCTCGTGGCATTTCCGATGACTCGTTGAAATGCCTGAGTTAGCTTGGTCAGCTGACTCAGAAGTAGTCAGTTAGCTTGGTCAGCTAACTCAGAAGTAGTCAGTTAGCTTGGTCAGCTAACTCAGAAGTAGTCAGTTACCTTGGTCAGCTGATTCAGAAGTAGTCAGTTAGCTTGGTCAGCTGACTCAGAAGTAGTCAGTTAGCTTGGTCAGCTAACTCAGAAGTAGTCAGTTAGCTTGGTCAGCTGACTCAGAAGTAGTCAGTTAGCTTGGTCAGCTGACTCAGAAGTAGTCAGTTAGCTTGGTCAGCTAACTCAGAGGTAGTCAGTTAGCTTGGTCAGCTGACTCAGAAATAGTCAGTTAGCTTGGTCAGCTGACTCAGAAGTAGTCAGTTAGCTTGGTCAGCTAACTCAGAAGTAGTCAGTTAGCTTGGTCAGCTGACTCAGAAGTAGTCAGTTAGCTTGGTCAGCTAACTCAGAAGTAGTCAGTTAGCTTGGTCAGCTGACTCAGAAATAGTCAGTTAGCTTGGTCAGCTGACTCAGAAGTAGTCAGTTAGCTTGGTCAGCTGATTCAGAAGTAGTCAGTTAGCTTGGTCAGCTGATTCAGAAGTAGTCAGTTAGCTTGGTCAGCTGACTCAGAAGTAGTCAGTTACCTTGGTCAGCTAACTCAGAAGTAGTCAGTTAGCTTGGTCAGCTAACTCAGAAGTAGTCAGTTAGCTTGGTCAGCTGACTTAGCCAACTGCGGAACTCACTTCCCAGCAAAGAAAGTTTTAAACCAGCGAAAAAATTCAAGGCCAGACTTCATTCCGCGTTCTCAGAATAACAACTGCATATTGAAATTTTTGCTTTTGTGTAGTGGGCCTTTCATGCCCAGATATATATTGAAACACAGGTGTTAGGAAAACTGATTTATCACGCACACTGCAGCAGGAATGTGACAGGTTTTGTTTATAAATTTTTCCTTAAATTACGTATTCTAAGCTCATAAATTGCGAAATAACTTTTCCTTAAATTACGTATTCTAAGCTCATAAATTGCGAAATAACTTTTCCTTAAATTACGTATTCTAAGCTCATAAATTGCGAAATAACTTCACGCATACTCAAACCCTGAACTATGAGAGCTCAAAATTTTGTTTTGACGTATTTTTGTTTTTTAGTATCTGTTTGTGGGCGTGTTGGTTGCATGTGTGGTTTTGTGTTTGTGTTTTTGTTTTCTGTCGTTTGTTGCACGTGCAATCATTCACGTGCATTCATTTCAATATTTTTCCTAAATTAATGCATTTTAGGTCCGGGATGTCATGAATTATTTTACTACATATTATTATATATTCTCTTGCATGATTTTCTGAGTTAACCGCAGTTTATAAATGTGTTTCAGTGTAATTATTTTTTATGTTCTTCACAAACTCTATGCGCGTGTGCACTGGTAATACATTTTCCTGTCTTTGTCTCTATTTTATCAACAATTGAGATAAGCATTATTATACATTTTATGATATTTATACCTATCAAGGATATTTATACCATGATAAGTTTGATCAATAACGTTGTCTAAGTTAGATGAACACGAAGACAGTAATAACACACTGAAAGATTCATCTAATTTATTTAAAGTAAGCACATGAGCTATGTATGATATGACAATTGTGTGCATTACTGCAACAAATAAAGATAGCATAACATGCATGTGACCCCAATATGACAAAACTTATTATACGTCGATGCCTATAAATACTCATACCTGGAAACGATTGTCGGTCGGAGAATACCTTCAGACAACGTACGTGGGGTCACAATAATATGGAAGAACACAAATAACAAACAAATACATGCGGCAAAATCATGAAGCGGGATGGATCTAAACCTTGCATACCAAATTACGATGTAAATAATTATAGACATATTCCACGTGTGAGGAACAACAAAGAAACTTTTGAAAAACCTTGAAGAACAAAACACTTGATGATCACGAACGATACAATAAATTTAAAGAATTTAGCTTTAATATTCTAGATTTTTTTGTGCTGAAACTTTGAACTAACACCACTTTTGTAAGTCTCTTATTTACAACCAGTTGGAGTCTTACATTAATTCGGAGGTTCAATAAGGCGAATTTTTAAGTTTAAGCCAGAACGTTTATTTACATAAGTATCATAGTGTATTTCAAAAATACTGAGCATATGCGCAACAAAAATAGAGCTTTGAGGGGTAACTCAAGTAAAAAATCCTGTTTTGCTATTACTCAATATTCAAATATTTAAGACAAACACTGGAGTAACATCGAAGCTTGACATACATAAATGAGTTATAAATACATATAAAGGAGTTATAAACAAACAATAACTATTTATTATCCATCTTGCTTGTTATTCAAGTTATAAGGGCCACGAAGGCTTCGCCATCGAGGGGTGACTCAACTATAGACTAGCCACTACAATTACCCTCCCCCTAGAGATAAAGAATTTTCGAACGAAACTTTCTTGCGTACTAAACGTCCTGATTTAGTTCTGTATCCGGTAGTTGGAGATGATGCTTTTTCTTCTTCAAAATATGCAGTTTTCAGACGGTCGATTGACACTGTGACTATGCTATGGTGTTGTTGAATCGTATAGTACTTTCTCGATCGTTTAAGCACGAGGAAGGGACCGTCGTAAGGTTGTACTAGCGGAGGGCGAACGCAATCGCGTCTCAGAAATATGTGAGTGCAGGTTGCAAGATCTTCTGAGACAAAGCTGTGTTGATTGCGTTGCACTCGGGTGTTTGATGGACGAAGTTGAGTCATAGTGCTGCGAACTTTACCGACGAATTCATGCGGGTCTATTGGCGTCTTGGCAGGCACGAAGAGCTCGCCTGGTAGACGTAATGTTGTGCCGTAGACCATTTCTGCAGAAGTGGATTGGAGATCAGTCTTGAATGCAGAGCGGCAACCGAGTAAAATGAGTGGTAGTGCGTCGATCCAATTTGAAGAATCTGCACTGGCCATGATTGAAGCCTTTAACTGCCTGTGGAATCTTTCAATGATTCCATTAGATTGAGGATGATATGCAGTGGTGTGAATGTGTTGTGATCCGAGGAAGCGTTGTAGTTCTTTCCATAACGAAGACTCGAATTGTCGTCCGCGGTCTGTTGTGATGGATGACGGTACTCCAAATCGACCGATCCAGCCATGGAGGAAAGCGGTTGCAACAGTCTGTGAAGTGATATCCGTCATTGGAATGGCTTCCACCCACTTGGTAAAGCGGTCGATACAAGTAAGGAGGTAACGGTAACCTTGACACACAGGTAGGGGACCGACGATGTCGATGTGAATGCGGTCGAAGCGAGCGGATGGGAGTTCGAAGGCTTGTATTGGAGATTTCGTGTGTCGCTGTATCTTCGATTTTTGACATTCTAGGCAGGAGCGAGACCAGGTGCGTACATCGCGATTTATTGCTGGCCAGACAAATCGGTCTACAATCAGTTTTTGTGATGCTCTGATACCCGGGTGCGAAAGAAAATGCATGGCTTCAAATACTTTTCTTCGTAGGCTTCGAGGAACATTGGTCGTACTTTCGTAGTGGCGGTATCGCACCATATTTTTGTCGGTAAGCCGGAGAGATGGATTTTGCGGAGTTGGAGGGATGCGTTGTCACTCGCTGTTTCAAAATCTGGGCAATCTTCTTGAGCTGCTGCTATTTCTTCAAGCAGCTTTGGAGTTGCTACTGAATTTATCCGTGAGAGAGCGTCGGCAGGAGTATTATCGACTCCTTTGATGTGCCTGACATCAGTAGTAAACTGGGATATGTACTCGAGCTGGCGAATGACTCTAGGATTGTGAGTCGCTTTGTTGGATTTAAAAACAAAAGTAATTGGCTTGTGATCCGTTAGCACGTGGAATGTTCTGCCCTCGAGGAAAAACTGAAAATGCTGGATGGCTTTATAAATGGCTAGTAGTTCTCGGCCGAACGCGCTATATTTAGTCTCCGACGGAGTTAATTTGTGGCTGAAAAAGGAGATTGGTTGCCAGTTGTTATTAACGCGTTGCTGGAGAACTCCACCTATTGCTGTGTCTGATGCGTCGACGGCGAGATTTAGCTCCGCTGATGGGTGAGGATGCACTAGAGTTCGGGAGTTCTTGAGTGCTTCTTTCGAAGTTTCAAATGCTTGCAGTTGTGTCGCTGACCAAGATAGCTTAGCTGAAACGCCTCTTTTAGATGGAGTGAGCATTGCGTGGAGTGGCGCGAGTATCTTGGCGCAGTTTGGAATAAAACGGCGGTAATAGTTGATCATACCTAAAAATCTTCTGAGCTGTTTTTGATCGCCTGGGAGAGGATAGGTACGTATGACGTCACATTTCTCTTTGTAGGCCGAGATACCTTCTGCACTAATGTTGTGTCCTAGGAATTCGATTGAGGAACAGCCAAAGACGCATTTGTCTTTATTGATGGTTAGGCCATAGTCTGTGAAGCGCTGAAATACCTGTCGCAGGTGGTGAAGGTGCTCTTCTTCGCTTGTGCTTGCGACGAGAACATCGTCGAGGTATGGGTGAGCGAAAGGAAGATCTCTAAGGACTTCGTCGATAAACCGTTGAAAGGTCTGAGCCGCGTTCCGCAAACCGAAAGGCATGCGTATGAACTCAAACATACCAAATGGCGTGGCGATGGCAGTTTTTGGTATATCGGCTTCGTTGATTGGTATTTGGTTGTATGCACGTACGAGGTCGATCTTACTGAAGACGGTGCAGCCCGATAGTGACGAGGCGATGTCCTGTATGAACGGTAACGGGTACCTATCAGGGACTGTGTGAGCGTTAAGTGCTCGGTAGTCACCACAGGGGCGCCAGTCGCCATTTTTCTTGGGGACCATGTGTAAGGCAGATGACCAGTTGCTTAGTGAGCGACGGACAATTCCCATTTCACACATGTGTTCGAACTCTTGTTTAGCTGCTTGGAACCGTTGTGGAGCGAGGCGTCGCGGTTTCGTGAATACTGGTGGACCTGTTGTTTCAATATGATGAGTAACTGAGTGTTTCAGTGGTAGGTCGGTGTTGAGAGGTTTCAGTAAGGCAGGATACTGTTTAAAGAGCTTGTCGTACTTCGTTTTGGAATCGACGAGGGAGATTGACGTGTCGACTTTAGCTGCCGCGAAAAAGCCTGGAGCGTTCAGGTTAGTCACTTTATCGATGAGGCATCGCTTGTCGAGGTCAACCAATAAATTGAAATGTGAGAGAAAATCGGCACCGATTATTGGTTGTTGAACAAGTGCGACGAGAAACACCCAGCGAAAGTTTCGTCGAAGGTCAAAATCGATCGTAATCGACTTTTCACCGTAGACAGGGATGTTTGTGCCGTTAGCAGCTTGTAGATATCTTTGTATCTGTCTGCGGCGGTCGGTACTTGTAGCAGGGATGATGCTGACTTCTGCTCCGGTGTCGATGAGGAAAGAGAGTTTCGAATAACGATCTTTCAACTTAAGTACCTTCGCGCAGCGAGTGGTGGTCGTCGTCAACACTCGCGAGTCTCGTTTTCCGAATATTTGCAAGGAGATTTGCAGTTACGCGCCATGGAACCGTACTTGCGGTGATAGAAACACATATCGCCGTTTTCCTGGTTGTGATTGAACTGGTGATTGCGGGAAGGCGTGCGAGATCGCGAACGATTACGAGTAAGTTGTTCAACGAGCTTAGTCAAGTGGGCGACTTGTTTGGAGAGATCAGTCACTTTCATTTCAATATCTTGAATCTTCTCAGAGGACGCCGAACTGTTATCGGTCTTGTTCTTGAAACTCGCTGCGTAGATGCTTTCGCGCGTATCTACTTCCATAACTCTGTCTGCTATTACTGCCAGTGCGTCTATAGATGTTTCCGTTGGGGTGGCGGCAATAACTGCTTGGACGTTAGACGGTAAACGCTGTGTGAATAGTTCACGTAACAGCTTATCTTCGAAGTGAATTCTCCCGTCAAGTAAATTTTTCATGTGTCTCAGGAGTTGGCTCGGTTTTCTGTCGCCTAGATCTTCTTTTGATAGTAGTTGGCGGAGACGCTCATGTTCAGAAATAGAAGTTCGGGTGATCAGGGCGTCTTTCAGACATTTGTAAGGGTCTTCGCCGGAGGGAGAAGTGATGATATCGCTGGTTTCTGTGATTAGTTCGCAAGGGAGCGACGTAATAACGTAGTCGAACTTGGTGCGGCTTGCTGAAATCTGGCGAAGATTGAACATCGATTCCGCGTATGCGAACCATGCTGATGGGTTGTACGTCCAGAATTGCGGAAGTTTCATTGCGACAGCGGATACCGTAGGAGAGGCGATTTCGTCTGCTTGATTAGCTTGATCTCCCATGCTGTAGTTCTCTGCTTTCTGGCGTCGGAGGAGTCAAGGGAGTAGCTGAACTCTTCAATGTATCAGCGCAGGACCTGCGTTCGCTTCAGCTGGGGTCACCACCCAGATGAAAGTCTTTCATTTACAATCAGTTGGAGTCTTGCATTAATTTGGAGGTTCAATAAGGCGAATTTTTGAGTTTAAGCCGGAACGTTTATTTACATAAGTATCATAGTGTATCTCAAAAATACTGAGCATATGCGAAACAAAAATAGAGCTTTGAGGGGTAACTCAAGTAAAAAATTTTGTTTTGTTATTACTCAATATTCAAATATTTAAGACAAACACTGGAGTAACATCGAAGCTTGACATACATAAATGAGTTATAAATACATATAAAGGAGTTATAAACAAACAATAACTATTTATTATCCATCTTGCTTGTTATTCAAGTTATAAGGGCCACGAAGGCTTCGCCATCGAGGGGTGACTCAACTATAGACTAGCCACTACAAGTTTGATCAATAACGTTGTCTAAGTTAGATGAACACGAAGACAGTAATAACACGCTGAAAGATTCATCTGATTTATTTAAAGTAAGCACATGAGCTATGTATGATATGACAATTGTGTGCATTACTGCAACAAATAAAGATAGCATAACATGCATGTGACCCCAATATGACAAAACTTATTATACGTCGATGCCTATAAATACTCATACCTGGAAACGATTGTCGGTCGGAGAATACCTTCAGACAACGTACGTGGGGTCACAATAATATGGAAGAACACAAATAACAAACAAATACATGCGGCAAAATCATGAAGCGGGATGGATCTAAACCTTGCATACCGAATTACGATGTAAATAATCATAAGACATATTCCACGTGTGAGGAACAACAAAGAAACTTTTGAAAAACCTTGAAGACCAAAACACTTGATGATCACGAACGATACAATAAATTTAAAGAATTTAGCTTTAATATTCTGGATTTTTTTGTGTTGAAACTTTGAACTAACACCACTTTTCACCCGAGTGAAGGTTGAATATATCTCTGGCAAAGCGTTCATTATGTTTGAGGTATCACCGAGTCATTTAATACATAATTCATATTAATAATAATACACTGTGTTATTTAATATTTAATAAGCTCGCTTATAATAACATAAATCTCATAATTTGGAAACATTCTTGAATGAATTCTGCCGTTGCCTACGTAGTTCGCACCTCCATGCAATAACGCACGGGAATATGAATGGAGAAACTGCCGTGTCCAGATTTCCGCTCTCGTGAACGATGCTGGCGTTTTTTGATGTCTATTTGGTTGGCGGTGTGGTGAGACCGCTCCCTGCATGGGGAAGGACTGGAAGAGTTTATTTTATATCAAAGAACTGATTATTTCGTGAGAACCGAAGTTCACTCACTGTATTATCTTCATCAAGGCTGAGAATACTGCGCATCGTTATATTTTCACTTACACATTCAAACAATCTGAAACTCTATTTTGCATTGTACTCGAACATGAATGATAATGAAGATGCAGAGCAAACTTCAGCCGATACGTACGAAGAAACAAACTGTTGGGTGTTGAATTCGCATTGAACTGAAACTTCAGTTCAGCTCAGCACACATGCATGAATTAGACTTAAGATGTGAACTATAATTATTGTTCCGTACGACAAAAATGAAACTGTTGTGTGCTTAATTATATTGACCTAAAACTTTGTTTTAACTTAGCAAACATGAATTAAACTTAAGGTGTAAATTTTAAAAGGTCCGTACGAAAAAAAGAAAAATGGCTAATTCAATTCAAATAGAGCCGCTCCATTTCCGCCTCGGTGTGCACGCCCAGCAGCCTCCGCCGGTCGCGGCGGCCGCCGTCCGCGTCTCGCCGAGAAAAAAGTTTATCAGACGGGTGGTTTCTGAAGAAAAGCTTAAACTTGCGCAACTTTCAAAGATAGCTTCAAGTTCTTGCCAAAGTTGAGGAAGAGCTTTGCGTGGCAATCATATATTCTTAGCCCTCAGCATTGTTTTTCTTGGGACTCAGGAAGTTTTGTCCTTTGTAGTGTATTGCCTTGAGGAGGCGCGTCTACACATGCTCTGCTGTCTCTTCATCAGCCGCGAGTGTTGCTCTTATTTTGCTTGCCGCTCCGAACGCGACCCGCAAATTTGCGCACCACTCTCACCTATTGAGAATTTGTGACATCGGCAGACTTCAAAATAACAACTGTATATTGAGGATTTGTAGTATGAAGGTTATAGCAAAGAAGAACTTTAAAATCATTTTAATGAAACGTTTCAAGCCTCAGCTCATCATCAGTCATTTCTGCAAGTACAAAATATACATGTATTGAATAAAAAACACGACAAAATCATAAAATTGCTCATCCTTCATGCATTAAAACAAGTATCTAGATAAAAAAGACAAGATATATAAACTGATTAAATCTAAATAACAAAACTTCACTGACTAGAATCGTAAATGTGAGTTAAAACGGAAAATAAGAATACAAGAGTACAACTAAAATGTGGAACGGTCATAATGTCAGCTTAGTAGCTCAAATAAAATCTAACCAAGAAGAGAGACAGAGGGGGAAAAAATTAGTAAGAGAGAAAGAGAGAGAGAGAGAAAGAGAAGACAGAATATAAAGGGGGGGGGGGAATATATATATATATACATATATGTACATTGAATATTGCTCACTAAGAACCTATAATTTTTAAGGGATAAGCACTCTGCATATCATTCAGTGCCGGTTTCAATCTGTGTATGTAGAGAGATTCTAGCATGCGCAGTTCACAAGAATTCGAAGCGTAATCTAAAATTTTAAATCGTTCTTTACTGATGATTTGTTCGCATTGCCCCATACAGTGCTGCCTTATGTTGGAATATGAAGGTGCTCCTAACGGACGTCCAGTGCGATGACTCCTTCCGGCATGCTCAGCGACTCTCATAAATAGTGCTCGGTGGGTTGATCCCACATACCGCGATGCGCAATGCGCACAACTAAATTCATAAATGAGAGAAGATCGCAAGCCCTTGTTAAGGTCATCTTTGAAGCGAAAAAAAGATCCAATTGTGAATTTGTTCAATAAAATTATGCGAAAGCAAGTCGTGGGAATTAATTTACCGAGGACATTAGATAATTCATTTTTCAACTTTTCGGACTGATATCCAAAATATGGTAGAACGCAATATATAATTGATGAAATTTGTTCTGACTCTCGAAGGCTATACACATTTGAAAGAAAATTATTAATAGATTTGTAAAAGGCAACAACAGGGAAACCGTTGGAAGAAAAGTAAGATTTGAGGAACTCATACTCACGGTGAAGGTTATCATAAGTAGAACAAGTCCTATAGGCTCTGTTGATTAAAGTGAATAGACTATTTGTTTTAAAAGATTTGGAACAGAAACTAAAAAAGCTGAGACCTAAACCGGTAAAGCTTTGTTTTCTATAAACCGAGGTAAAAAATTGATTTTCCCCCCTGCAAACTTTAACGTCGAGAAAATTAAGACAATCGCCGTGTTCTAAATCTACTGTGAACTTAATACTAGGATGTTGTACATTCAAATATTGCAGAAATAATTGCACATCAGTTGCACGTTTGAACAGGACAAAGGTATCGTCTACATAACGCTTGTACAGGATAGGCTTAAAAATGGACGGACAGTTTTGGAGCCACAATTTTTCATGGAAACACATAAAAATGTTCGCAAAAGTAGGACCGAGCGGAAGGCCCATACCCAAGCCCTCAATTTGTTTATAAGCAATACCGTTAAAGAGAAAAAAGGAATTAAACACAGCAAGTTCCAGAAGACTCTTGAAAAAATTTCGATTTAATCCTATGACTAGAGAAGCTGGACTAGTAAACAGGGAACTGAGACAAATGTTGATAGTTTCCGACACAGGAACGTTGGTGAATAAACTTTCAATATCGAAAGATGCCATGTAATATTCATTTGCATTTTCAATTCTTGCAATACACTTTACGAAATCTGATGAATTGGACAGAGAATATTCATTAGCCGTTAAAGGACTTAGTACTGGTACTAAAAATTTTGCTAGTTTGTACGTGGCACAGTTGTACGCAGCAAAAATCGGACGGAATTGGAAAGAATTGAAGAAATCAGGTTTATGGATCTTTGGTAAACCATACATAATACCAGGCCCTGAGCCAGAAACGAACAGTTGCTTATAGAGATCTTCATTAAGTAGGTCATGAGACTTTAGTTTGCGTAAGAAATTGTTAACTTTATCTTCAACTCTCATAGAATATTTTAGAACACAGTCAGTGATCGGTAAAAATTTGGTTGTATTTGAAATTATTTCTTGCATTTTGGTTAAATAAGTAATTTTATCAAGAACCACAACTGCTTTGCCTTTATCAGGCCTTGTAACAATTATGTTTGGATTATTAGCAAGTTTCTTCAATTCAGTTATATCTTTTCGGGTAAAAATAGCTTAAAATATTTTGACCGGTTTGAAACTGTAATAATACCGTTGTGATATGGAACTAATTTGTTCAGTAATTTCATTTATAGAAGCATGAGATGCGTACTTATTTTGAATATGGCCTACTAATTTCTTTCTATCTTACTATTTTTTTCCCCCTCTGTCTCTCTTCTTGGTTAGATTTTATTTGAGCTACTAAGCGCTGACATTATGACCGTTCCACATTTTAGTTGTACTCTTGTATTCTTATTTTCCGTTTTAACTCACATTTACGATTCTAGTCAGTGAAGTTTTGTTATTTAGATTTAATCAGTTTATATATCTTGTCTATTTTATCTAGACACTTGTTTTAATGCATGAAGGATGAGCAATTTTAGGATTTTGTCGTGTTTTTTATTCAATACATGTATATTTTGTACTTGCAGAAATGACTGATGATGAGCTGAGGCTTGAAACGTTTCATTAAAATGATTTTAAAGTTCTTCTTTGCTATAACCTTCATAGTTAAACTGCTTAGCAGACAAGATATTTCTAATATTGTTCGGTGTAGCTATGGTGAAAAAGCCTACAAGCTCATAAGAAAGTATGAAGGCCTTTCTCGCAAGTTGGAGAAAGCTAAATTAGACCTGAAATTTTTGTGCCAGTGCAAAGTGTATGACATCATGCCCAAGTTTCTTCGCTTCAAGTTGTACAGAAGATCACTTCACAACACCAATTTTTATAAATCGTGGCAAGCAAGTCTTTTAGTTAAGGAAATCAACAGCAAGAAAAGAAGCATCGCAACTTTAACAAGCAGCCTGACTGAATGTAAGTGCAGTTTAGTCGACGCACTTCCTGGTATCATCCGAGTTTCAGCTTACCGCTATGTTCGGGAGAAGATGAAAGTATTCATCAGGGACACTGCTAAAACGCATTCACGCAAATTGAATAACCTTGGGATTTATAATCACCTTACTCCTTGCGACCCTAATTTAGTTGTTCACAACTATAGCAGTACTCCCCTGAGTAACCGTTTGAAATTCTTGTTGTCATTTGGTCTTGATTTCTGTCTGCCTGTCTATCGGATAAATTTTTATAAATATTTCCTTGGATTTGAGAAGTTGGTATGCCACATTCAAAATAAGAACGCATCTCATGCTTCTATAAATGAAATTACTGAACAAATTAGATCCATATCACAACGGTATTATTACAGTTTCAAACCGTTCAAAATATTTTCAGCTATTTTTACCCGAAATGATATAACTGAATTGAAGAAACTTGCTAATAATCCAAACATAATTGTTACAAGGCCTGATAAAGGCAAAGCAGTTGTGGTTCTTGATAAAATTACTTATTTAACCAAAATGCAAGAAATAATTTCAAATACAACCATATTTTTACCGATCACTGACTGTGTTCTAAAATATTCTATGAGAGTTGAAGATAAAGTTAACAATTTCTTACGCAAACTAAAGTCTCATTGTTAGCGGGTGCCGAATTAGGGAAAAGGATAATGCTCTCTCAATTACCAGAGGACTTTAAGAAAAATGCAGGAGAATAACCAAAAGCGTTCAGGTATATTTATAACAGAAACATAAACGGCGTAAATTACACGGGGGGAAGACAGAATGAAGACTAGTGGTAAAAAGAACGTAAGGAAAATCAGGAAACGCAACGATAATAGTTAGGAGAGCCCTAGAAATGGAGCGTGGGCGGGAAACACAGGGGTGTTTACACATCGGCTGAAAGCAAAAGATAAACCAGGTAAACTAAAAATAATGACAATCTGCTTCCTAAGGCCAAAATAACGCAAGAACACTAATTAACAGAAATAACAATTGACGGATAAGGCAAAGTATACAACGAAATAGAAAATGGAATAATTGAAATAATATTCCAATAGGAAGTGAAATAATTGAAGTAAATAATTTGGTTGAATTTCACATATTGACCGATACACACGGGTTTTGATAACCAAGTAACTAAGCATATCAATGTTTCCACCTCAGCGGGAATACACACAAATCGATTAATGAAAATAGGAAAAATATAGTTCAACAACTTAATAACTATGAATGAAGTTTATTCGCAGAATTTCACCGAAGTTAATTTACTAACTAACCAATCAAGCAAGTCACGTACAAACGAACAGAATCCTATATCTACTGTACAAACGGAACTTGGCTGAGCACACATATCTACATAATCCACTTACCTCAGCCACAGTTCCTACCTACCGAAATTTATTCGGGTAATTTAGTCCGGTTTAATTTATTTAAGTTTATTTATTCGATTTAGATTATTCACTTTTAGTTGGTCACATGGTGATTTTAGGAATAATCATTACTGGAATGAACAAAAAAAAGGGTTAAATACACGTTCAAAAGCAGGTGTCCCAGCGTCACATCCTCACGAGTCAACAAGTAGCCACCAAATGACACGTCACGAGCAAGGTACTCCACAGATAGGTTGAGGTTTAACCTATATTAAAGTGCGCACGGTAACATCATGACCTACTTAATGAAGATCTCTATAAGCAACTGTTCGTTTCTGGCTCAGGGCCTGGTATTATGTATGGTTTACCAAAGATCCATAAACCTGATTTCTTCAATTCTTTTCAATTCCGTCCGATTTTTGCTGCGTACAACTGTGCCACGTACAAACTAGCAAAATTTTTAGAACCAGTACTAAGTCCTTTAACGGCTAATGAATATTCTCTGTCCAATTCATCAGATTTCGTAAAGTGTATTACAAGCATTGAAAATGCAAATGAATATTACATGGCATCTTTCGATATTGAAAGTTTATTCACCAACGTTCCTTTGTCGGAAACTATCAACATTTGTCTCAGTTCCCTGTTTACTAGTCCAGCTTCTCTAGTCATAGGATTAAATCGAAATTTTTTCAAGAGTCTTCTGGAACTTGCTGTGTTTAATTCCTTTTTTCTCTTTAACGGTATTGCTTATAAACAAATTGAGGGCTTGGGTATGGGCCTTCCGCTCGGTCCTACTTTTGCGAACATTTTTATGTGTTTCCATGAAAAATTGTGGCTCCAAAACTGTCCGTCCATTTTTAAGCCTATCCTGTACAAGCGTTATGTAGACGATACCTTTGTCCTGTTCAAACGTGCAACTGATGTGCAATTATTTCTGCAATATTTGAATGTACAACATCCTAGTATTAAGTTCACAGTAGATTTAGAACACGGCGATTGTCTTAATTTTCTCGACGTTAAAGTTTGCAGGGGGGAAAATCAATTTTTTACCTCGGTTTATAGAAAACAAAGCTTTACCGGTTTAGGTCTCAGCTTTTTTAGTTTCTGTTCCAAATCTTTTAAAAACAAATAGTCTATTCACTTTAATCAACAGAGCCTATAGGACTTGTTCTACTTATGATAACCTTCACCGTGAGTATGAGTTCCTCAAATCTTACTTTTCTTCCAACGGTTTCCTTGTTGTTGCCTTTTACAAATCTATTAATAATTTTCTTTCAAATGTGTATAGCCCTCGAGAGTCAGAACAAATTTCATCAATTATATTTTGCGTTCTACCATTTTTTGGATATCAGTCCGAAAAGTTGAAAAATGAACTATCTAATGTCCTCGGTAAATTAATTCCCACGACTCGCTTTCGCATAATTTTATTGAACAAATTCACAATTGGATCTTTTTTTCGCTTCAAAGATGACCTTCCCAAGGGCTTGCGATCTTCTCTCATTTATGAATTTAGTTGTGCGCATTGCGCATCGCAGTATGTGGGATCAACCCACCGAGCATATTTATGAGAGTCGCTGAGCATGCCGGAAGGAGTCATCGCACTGGACGTCCGTTAGGAGCACCTTCATATTCCAACATAAGGCAGCACTGTATGGGGCAATGCGAACAAATTATCAGTAAAGAGCGATTTAAAATTTTAGATTACGCTTCGAATTCTTGTGAACTGCGCATGCTAGAATCTCTCTACATACACAGATTGAAACCGGCACTGAATGATATGCAGAGTGCTTATCCCTTAAAAATTATAGGTTCTTAGTGAGCAATATTCAATGTACATATATGTATATATATATATTTCCCCCCCCCCCCCTTTATATTCTGTCTTCTCTTTCTCTTTCTCTCTTTCTCTCTTACTAATTTTTTTCCCCCTCTGTCTCTCTTCTTGGTTAGATTTTATTTGAGCTACTAAGCTGACCTTATGACCGTTCCACATTTTAGTTGTACTCTTGTATTCTTATTTTCCGTTTTAACTCACATTTACGATTCTAGTCAGTGAAGTTTTGTTATTTAGATTTAATCAGTTTATATATCTTGTCTTTTTTATCTAGATACTTGTTTTAATGCATGAAGGATGAGCAATTTTATGATTTTGTCGTGTTTTTTATTCAATGCATGTATATTTTGTACTTGCAGAAATGACTGATGATGAGCTGAGGCTTGAAACGTTTCATTAAAATGATTTCAAAGTTCTTCTTTGCTATAACCTTCATAGTTAAACTGCTTAGCAGACAAGATATTCCGAATTTGTAGTACTGCCAGACTTCATTTCGCGAATCCAAAATAACAACTGTATAGTGAGAATTAGTGATACTGCCAGACTTCATTTCGCAAATCCAAAATAACAACTGTATAGTGAGAATTAGTGATACTGCCAGACTTCATTTCGCGAATCCAAAATAACAACTGTATAGTGAGAATTAGTGATACTGCCAGACTTCATTTCGCGAATCCAAAATAACAACTGTATAGTGAGAATTAGTGATACTGCCAGACTTCGTTTCGCGAATCCAAAATAACAACTGTATAGTGAGAATTAGTGATACTGCCAGACTTCATTTCGCGAATCCAAAATAACAACTTTATAGTGAGAATTAGTGATACTGCCAGACTTCATTTCGCAAATCCAAAATAACAACTGTATAGTGAGAATTAGTGATACTGCCAGACTTCATTTCGCGAATCCAAAATAACAACTGTATAGTGAGAATTAGTGATACTGCCAGACTTCGTTTCGCGAATCCAAAATAACAACTGTATAGTGAGAATTAGTGATACTGCCAGACTTCATTTCGCGAATCCAAAATAACAACTGTATAGTGAGAATTAGTGATACTGCCAGACTTCATTTCGCAAATCCAAAATAACAACTGTATAGTGAGAATTAGTGATACTGCCAGACTTCGTTTCGCGAATCCAAAATAACAACTGTATAGTGAGAATTAGTGATACTGCCAGACTTCATTTCGCAAATCCAAAATAACAACTGTTTATTGAGAATTTGTAGTACTGCCAGACTTCATTTCGCGTTGCCAAAATAACAACTGTATAGTGAGAATTAGTGATACTGCCAGACTTCATTTCGCGTTGCCAAAATAACAACTGTATAGTGAGAATTAGTGATACTGCCAGACTTCATTTCGCGTTGCCAAAATAACAACTGTATAGTGAGAATTAGTGATACTGCCAGACTTCATTTCGCGTTGCCAAAATAACAACTGTATAGTGAGAATTAGTGATACTGCCAGACTTCATTTCGCGTTGCCAAAATAACAACTGTATAGTGAGAATTAGTGATACTGCCAGACTTCATTTCGCGTTGCCAAAATAACAACTGTATAGTGAGAATTAGTGATACTGCCAGACTTTATTTCGCAAATCCAAAATAACAACTGTATAGTGAGAATTAGTGATACTGCCAGACTTCATTTCGCAAATCCAAAATAACAACTGTATAGTGAGAATTAGTGATACTGCCAGACTTCATTTCGCGTTGCCAAAATAACAACTGTATAGTGAGAATTAGTGATACTGCCAGACTTCATTTCGCGTTGCCAAAATAACAACTGTATAGTGAGAATTAGTGATACTGCCAGACTTCATTTCGCAAATCCAAAATAACAACTGTATAGTGAGAATTAGTGATACTGCCAGACTTCATTTCGCAAATCCAAAATAACAACTGTATAGTGAGAATTAGTGATACTGCCAGACTTCATTTCGCGTTGCCAAAATAACAACTGTATAGTGAGAATTAGTGATACTGCCAGACTTCATTTCGCGTTGCCTAAATAACAACTGTATAGTGAGAATTAGTGATACTGCCAGACTTCATTTCGCAAATCCAAAATAACAACTGTATAGTGAGAATTAGTGATAATGCCAGACTTCATTTCGCGTTGCCAAAATAACAACTGTATAGTGAGAATTAGTGATACTGCCAGACTTCATTTCGCGTTGCCAAAATAACAACTGTATAGTGAGAATTAGTGATACTGCCAGACTTCATTTCGCGTTGCCAAAATAACAACTGTATAGTGAGAATTAGTGATACTGCCAGACTTCATTTCGCGTTGCCAAAATAACAACTGTATAGTGAGAATTAGTGATACTGCCAGACTTCATTTCGCGAATCCAAAATAACAACTGTATAGTGAGAATTAGTGATACTACCAGACTTCATTTTGCGTTGCCTAAATAACAACTGTATAGTGAGAATTAGTGATGCTGCCAGACTTCATTTCGCGTTGCCAAAATAACAACTGTATAGTGAGAATTAGTGATACTGCCAGACTTCATTTCTCGTTGCCAAAATAACAACTGTATAGTGAGAATTAGTGATACTGCCAGACTTCATTTCGCGTTGCCAAAATAACACCTGTATAGTGAGAATTAGTCATACTGCCAGACTTCATTTCGCAAATCCAAAATAACAACTGTATAGTGAGAATTAGTGATACTGCCAGACTTCATTTCGCAAATCCAAAATAACAACTGTATAGTGAGAATTAGTGATACTGCCAGACTTCATTTCGCGTTGCCAAAATAACAACTGTATAGTGAGAATTAGTGATACTGCCAGACTTCATTTCGCGTTGCCAAAATAACAACTGTATAGTGAGAATTAGTGATACTGCCAGACTTCATTTCGCGTTGCCAAAATAACAACTGTATAGTGAGAATTAGTGATACTGCCAGACTTCATTTCGCGTTGCCAAAATAACAACTGTATAGTGAGAATTAGTGATACTGCCAGACTTCATTTCGCGTTGCCAAAATAACAACTGTATAGTGAGAATTAGTGATACTGCCAGACTTCATTTCGCGTTGCCAAAATAACAACTGTATAGTGAGAATTAGTGATACTGCCAGACTTCACCTCATGCTGCCAAAATAACAACTGCATTTTGAAATTTTTACTTTACAGTAGCCGGACATTTCTGAGGCATTAAGTGCTACCTGCGTAGCCAGGATACCCGACTCCTTTATAAAGCTGTGCGTTACGCTGAACATTGTAGGAGCGCTAGGTGTGTACGTGCTGTACTGCGCGTCGTATTCCATAATGTTACATTCATGCTCTCAGTAGTAATTGTTTTGAATAAATTTACTCAAAGTTTGTCCGCCATTCATAGTGCTCCCCTTCTTTCATTATTATTGTATGCTCGTAAGTTCATAGCTGATAATGAGTACTCGTATTGCTTGAGTGTTATCGGCACCTGGGTCTCTTGCCCTACCATCTCTCCACTAGTACCGCAACACTATACCACCTCACCACCGGGTGTTATAGTCACCAGCACCTCACCACCAGGTGTTACAACCAACACCACCTCACCACCAGGTATTACACCCACTAGCACCTCATCACAATCACCACCACACCACCATCTTACCACCACCACCTCACAACCACGGTCGCACCACCTCACCACACCCACCACCACCTCATCACAACTACCACAACCACCACCACCACCTCACCACTTCACCGCAACCACCACAACCACCACCACCTCACCACCTCACCACCACCACCTCACCACCACCACCACCTCACCACAATCACCACCACAACCACCACCCCCACAACCACCTCACCACAACCACCACCACCACCACAACCACCACAACCACCACCACCACCACAACCACCACCACCACCTCACCTCACCACAACCACCACAACCACCACCACCACCTCACCACCTCACCACCACCACCTCACCACCTCACCACAACCACCACCACCACCACCACCTCACCACCTCACCACCACCACCTCACCACCTCACCACAACCACCACCACCTCACCACCTCACCACAACCACCACAACCACCACCACCACCTCACCACCTCACCACCACGGTCGCACCACCTCACCACCTCACCACAACCACCACCACCACCTCACCACCTCACCACCACCACCTCACCTCACCACAACCACCACAACCACCACCACCACCACCACCTCACCACCACGGTCGCACCACCTCACCACCTCACCACAACCACCACCACCACCTCACCACCTCACCACCACCACCTCACCTCACCACAACCACCACAACCACCACCACCACCTCACCACCTCACCACCACGGCCGCACCACCTCACCACCACCTCACCACCTCAGCACAACCACCACCACCACAACCACCTCACCACCACCACCTGACCTCACCACCATCTCACCTCACCACAACCACCACCACAACCACCACCACCACCACCACCACCTCACCACCTCACCACCTCACCACCTCACCACAACCACCACCACCACCACCTCACCACCTCACCACCACGGTCGCACCACATCTCCCACAGCCCCGCATGTTTACCCAGCGCTGCTGGCCCCCGAGATAGCGCAGCGTCCTCTCCAGAAAAGAAAAGAAATAAAATCGGGAAAACTCAAGAGGTTCCGAAGAAAATACCGCTCTAAAATACCGTTCTAAAATACCGCTTTAAAATACCGCTCTAACAGAATTCAAATTTACCTTTGCTATCGTCCGGAGCGTTTCCGGTGGTCTGTGGGGAGAGTTATTGGGACACCTGGGTGGTCTAGAGTTGTGTCTAGGTGGTGCATTGCCTCCTAGAGTTGTGTCTAGGTGGTGCATTGTCTCCTAGAGTTATGTCTATGTGGTACACTGTCTCCTAGAGTTGTGTCTATTTGATGCATTGTCTCCTAGAGTTGTGTCTAGGTGGTACACTGTCTCCTAGAGTTATGTCTATGTAATACACTGTCTCCTAGAGTTGTGTCTAGGTGGTGCATTGCCTCCTAGAGTTGTGTCTAGGTGGTGCATTGCCTCCTAGAGTTGTGTCTAGGTGGTGCATTGTCTCCTAGAGTTGTGTCTAGGTGGTACATTGTCTCCTAGAGTTGTGTCTAGGTGGTGCACTGTCTCCTAGAGTTATGTCTAGGTGGTGAACTGTCTCCTAGAGTTATGTCTAGGTGGTACACTGTCTCCTAGAGTTGTGTCTAGGTGGTACACTGTCTCCTAGAGTTGTGTCTAGGTGGTACACTGTCTCCTAGAGTTATGTCTAGGTGGTGCACTGTCTCCTAGAGTTGTGTCTAGGTGGTACACTGTCTCCTAGAGTTGTGTCTAGGTGGTACACTGTCTCCTAGAGTTGTGTCTAGGTGGTACACTGTCTCCTAGAGTTGTGTCTAGGTGGTACACTGTCTCCTAGAGTTATGTCTAGGTGGTGCACTGTCTCCTAGAGTTGTGTCTAGGTGGTACACTGTCTCCTAGAGTTATGTCTAGGTGGTACACTGTCTCCAAGAGTTGTGTCTAGGTGGTACACTGTCTCCTAGAGTTGTGTCTAGGTGGTACACTGTCTCCTCGAGTTATGTCTAGGTGGTGCACTGTCTCCTAGAGTTGTGTCTAGGTGATTCATTGTCTCCTAGAGTTGTGTCTATGTGGTACACTGTCTCCTAGAGTTGTGTCTAGGTGGTACACTGTCTCCTAGAGTTATGTCTAGGTGGTGCACTGTCTCCTAGAGTTGTGTCTAGGTGATTTATTGTCTCCTAGAGTTGTGTCTAGGTGGTACACTGTCTCCTAGAGTTGTGTCTAGGTGGTGCATTGTCTCCTAGAGTTATGTCTAGGTGGTGCACTGTCTCCTAGAGTTGTGTCTAGGTGGTGCATTGTCTCCTAGAGTTGTGTCTATGTGGTACACTGTCTCCTAGAGTTGTGTCTAGGTGGTACACTGTCTCCTAGAGTTGTGTCTAGGTGGTACACTGTCTCCTAGAGTTATGTCTAGGTGGTGCACTGTCTCCTAGAGTTGTGTCTAGGTGATTCATTGTCTCCTAGAGTTGTGTCTATGTGGTACACTGTCTCCTAGAGTTGTGTCTAGGTGGTACACTGTCTCCTAGAGTTATGTCTAGGTGGTGCACTGTCTCCTAGAGTTGTGTCTAGGTGATTTATTGTCTCCTAGAGTTGTGTCTAGGTGGTGCACTGTCTCCTAGAGTTGTGTCTAGGTGATTCATTGTCTCCTAGAGTTGTGTCTATGTGGTACACTGTCTCCTAGAGTTGTGTCTAGGTGGTACACTGTCTCCTAGAGTTATGTCTAGGTGGTGCACTGTCTCCTAGAGTTGTGTCTAGGTGATTTATTGTCTCCTAGAGTTGTGTCTAGGTGGTACACTGTCTCCTAGAGTTGTGTCTAGGTGGTGCATTGTCTCCTAGAGTTATGTCTAGGTGGTGCACTGTCTCCTAGAGTTGTGTCTAGGTGGTGCATTGTCTGTCAGAGTAGTCTAGAAGGTGAAGGCTCTATAATCATGTTCATGAGGTGAAGTGCTCCTCTAAGAGGTGAAGAGTGATCATTCTATAAAGAAAGGACCTTTAGATTACTTCCTCAAAAAATGAATACACTAACCGATATACGAGTATGTGTGTACGTATGATACCGGTATCAAAATAATAAAAAATGTGATGACTTCCAATACCAATACCGGCATCATATTTACATTATATCGGTTAATGGATGCATTTATTGTTGACACCCTGTAACGGTATTGACGAGCAGAGGAACGTATCATTGAGTAATATTTAGGTGCCACTCTATATAGGAGGTATTTTGAAAGTATCATGACACACCACACTCCCATACTCTTACGGACAGCACGTTTCCCTACACTACGCTCAAATGTTTCTCGACAAAAAATCTCTTAGTGTAATTTTCTGAAATAAAATGAAATGTTGATTCGGTTACAGGAACGATCCACCAACTCACTGGTTGACACCAGCGTCATGTGCCGTCACACACCATTCACGCATATGCACCAGAGAAAGTCAACGAGAAACAACAGTCACATTCACAATCATCATTTGGTTAACGAAAGCACCAGCATAATCTTCTTAGAAGCTTGTTGAAAGGTGAAAATGTTTACCATTTTTTATTTTAGTGCATGTTGGCATCTGTGCGAAATAATTCTTATCATCAAGAATAAAAGTACCAAAACACGTACCCTTCTCTGTAGTTCTTATCATTACTCAACATCTCTTAACTTTTGGTCCACAATTTTGCGAGTGCATATGCGTACGTGATGAGATCTCCACGCTAGTACGGGCTATCTATGCACTCGTATTTGCTCACTTATCAGTGCAGAATTACTGAGTGACCTTCATTTACGTTGTAAAGGCGGTATATTTTATATTTTATTTTTATTTTATATTTTTTTGTTTTTTTATTTTTTATTTTTTATTTTGTACAAATCGCGTCAAACTCATGAGTCAATATCTATAAGTATTTTAAGACTCAAAAGTAGATGCGTAACTTCATACGAAGGGTACCCTGCGAGACTCCTACACTAGAACCATCAATCGCGAACGTTCTCAAAACTTAGTCAACTTCGAGCTTCTTTCTCCGCAATCTCTGTGTCTCAAATGCGCCTGTGTTCAAACACTTATAAAATCAAGTGAAAATTTCATTCAACTGTAAGAGATTTTTGCACAATATTGACGCCAACAATCCCCTGAATGTAACAGAATTAATATTGGATTCCGAATCTACACCATCAGTGTCTAGCAGTGAGATATTGGCTCATCATTTCATTGTCCTGTCCTTGTTGTAAAATGTTTTGGTTAGCCTTGTGAGACAATATTTTTTCATTTTCGACTCGTGGGAATATGTTGGTGCTTGCATTATTTAGGTCGAAAATTTGAAAAAATTCGTGGTGCGGTGAAGCAAGTTCTTCTAACTTGTTATGTTGATGTGTGACTAGTTTTCCGCGTGTTGATGTGTGTGCACGGAAGGAAAACTAGTCTCAGTTTCGCTCTCGGGAAATCAATGCTTGTGACAATAATATTTTCAATTAGACGATTCTTAAAAATTGAACATCGAAAAAACAATAAAATTTTCATTAAACATTGGTTCTCTTTGTTATCATTCGCGTACACTGGTGACCATAATCATAGAATGCCTTGAAATGATTTGCGGTTGAGAGCGCTTGCCGTTGACGGGAAGAGACGTCGGTTTGAGACCTAGCAATCCCAGCCCGGTGTTTCTTTTCGTTAGAAATAGGGAAGGAGCTGAATCAAAACTCCACGCTAGATCCACGTATAGAAAGCAGGAAATTTTATATTTCCAATAGGGCAATTCTTCGAGAATCTTATTCGTAGAGTAAAAAGAAGAACCAGAGTAAAATCGAACATTTAATGCAAACGTTTCGGAATTAAAATTCCATCAGTGCTGGAACAGGAGAAAAAATTTTTTTTTCTACTTTAAAAACAAAAATCATATATTTCCACAAAATTCTCTAAATGTCTAAAAAGCCTAATGTTTTCATTCACACTCAAACAAGAAATAGAAACAGGCTCAAACGGAGGTAACGGTTATTGCTTCCTGGTTTTAGTTGAAGGGTATTTCGAAAAGCTCATGTAAAGGAAGGTAAATACATCAACTTCTCGATTATGATAAAACACTCATTATACTTTTAAAAAATTTTAATGCGTGTACCGCTTCAATACACAAGAAGAACTAGCCACACTAATTATATCTTTGCTATACAGTTGTTCTTCAGCAGTGTCGCGTGGGATCAGCCACAGCTGCAGCATAAAAAATGCTTAGTCACCAAAAGGTGTGGCTGGATTTTTAAAAAAATTCACGTCGTTTTAACGTTACAGCTGGCAGCGAGGGTGTTTCTGTTAATTAGGCTACGTTACCTGCTGCTGGACACGCAGCTTGGCCGAATGTATGTACGCTATCAACTACGGTGTTACGGCTGAGTAAATCACTTGAAAATCCAGCCTAGGTAAACTCGGCGTGAGGCCGTAAACAGGTGCATAGGCTGTGTGTGACGTCCAAATCTGAACAAGAAATTCACTCGTCAAAACAAGCAGTATATCAGTGTTATAAACAATTATACTGACTAATTAGACTTGCTAACCACAGCAGCCACAAGCACAACTGACTCAACAGCGTCGAGCACCAACAAAACAAACACCTACGCGACGAACGTTAAACAAGAACCACAAAAAATCAACTTAACAAACACAACACAAGAACCACAAAAGTAGCAACGCAAGAACCATTACGAGCACCAGCACAAACACAACATAAGAATCACAGCGAGTATCAACTCGAGGATGAAAAACACGACGGAAGAAACTCAAAAACTATTGCAACAAAAGAGTTGCAACAAGCGACAACAAACATAGCAGTAAAACACAACAATTACAGCCACAACCAACCCAACAAACACAACACAAGATCCAAAACACAACCAAAACAGCTCAACCAACCCAACACAACACCAACACAACCAACACAAAACAAAACCCATAACACAACCAACACAACACAACACCCGCCACATAAACAGCTTATCACAAGCAGCACAACAAGCACAATAAGCGCAACCAACACACCCAACACAACACACCTAAAACAACACAACACACCCAACGCAACCAACGCAACATGTTATGAAATAAATCATATTAGGCATATAAATAAATGTGAAAACCGACGCCACGCAGCAGGCAACCGGCTCTGCAGCAGTGCGCGAATCGTGAGGGGAGAAGGGGTGCACCACATCAGCAGATGGGAGGAGTACGTAGGAGGTAGCGGCTGTGTAAGAAGCTAGCTCGGAAAATTACACATAGTATTACACAAGGGCAACTTGATTGTGTAGCATAGGAAAACAACGCATTGAAAGTAATTACCAACGAGAAAGGGAACTGTGGAAAATATGAACCTGAGCAGAATATGTTAGAGGGAAATGCGCGTGGCAATACCAATTTTTGTGACGCAGGGGACACGTCAGAGGTGACGCGTTAGAGGCACCAATCGCGAGATGCCACGTCACTAACAATTTGAGCGGGTAGCCCGCACCATCTACAGTGAGCGTCCTTTGTGCGGCGGGGGTATTTAAGGATAGCAAGGCGGGTAGCCGGCCTATTTGACCGGTGCAGTGGCAAGGATGTAGACTTCCTGACGGCCAGAGGGGAGGTGAGAATACGTGGTTTAATTTATTGATAATTCATGTGGAGTCATCGAAACGTAGTACGTCTAACTTCTGGACGCAGTGATGCTAATTATTATTGAATTGCAGGCTTGATGTTTTTTTGTTATGTAACAAAGTGCTTTGTGATCTGTTTTGTGAAGCGGGGGGTAAAATACTCATCCGGATTGATTTCAAAGGGAAATAAATTATGTTTGATTTTGAGAATTAAAGGGGAGTAAAGAAGTAATTCAATCAATGCCATGTGAAGTAGGTATGTTGCAGGGAATGAAGATTCAAATAGAGCTTGTCACTTAAAATGATAATCATTCACAGGCGGGTTTGGGATAGCTGGCCTGCGCGGCAGCTGAGACCGCGGAGACGTGGGCTGTGAACGCCTAACATCCGAGGGCCTGTAGCGACACAACCGGCTGAGCGTTCGCAACCTTGCAGCGGGCAGCCAGCCTGGTATTCAACGCTAATGTAATGACGAAGCCTGGAGGCTGTGTTCGAGCCTCGACAGGCCAACGACAGGGTATTTACTCCAGTTGTAATAGTGAAGAATGAAGGGAAGAAGAGGCACGCCGAACAGTGCAGATCTTTGTTCGGCGCGCAGAGAGTGTTATGAATGTAGGCATCAAGTGCAAATTTACAAGGAGGTCTTCCTTATAATGAATACCGTGTGATAAGCAGGATTGATGTCCTGCAGCGAATTTTTCTCCGTTTGTCTATGTAACATCATTATGCCGGATAAAACTATCATGTCGCAGATCATTAACATCTTGCCTGAGGGCTCTGGTGCGAAAATGAGCGTTGCGATAAAAATATGTTTTTTTGTGCCAATTTCCACGTGTTCATCTTAAACAGAATGTGTTTTATTCTTCCAATGTTTTTTATTTTCCATGCCTATTATGTGGGTACCATGCAAGCACAAAGGTGTACTATATTCATTATGTATGAGGGTTGAAAGTCCCTCTGCGTTACGTGCTCAGAGAGCATTGTTTTCGCGACAAACACAACACAACCAACACAACTACCACAAAATAACTAGCACAACACGACCAGCGCAACGCAAGACCCACAACCAACACAAAACAACCAGTACAACATAACATAACAAAACCAATACGACACAACGCAACCAACAGAACCAACACAACACAACACAACCAACACAACACAACTAGGAAAACACAACCAACATAACACAACCCCCCAACACAACCAATACAATACAACACAACGCAACCAACACAACACAACACAACACAACCAACACAACACAACACAACCAACACAACCAGCACAACACAAACAGCCCACCACAAGCAGCACACCAGACACGCGGCCAGCACAACGCAACACAACACAACCAACACAAACAACCCACCACAAGCAGCACATCACACACGCGGCCAGCGCGGGCAACACAACACAACCAACACAACACAACCAACACAACACAAACAGCCCACCACAAGCAGCACAACACAAACAGCCCATCACAAGCAGCACACCAGACACGCGGCCAGCACAACGCAACACAACACAAACAACCCACCACAAGCAGCACATCACACACGCGGCCAGCGCGGGCAACACAACTCAACCAACACAACACAACCAACACAACACAAACAACCCACCATAAGCAGCACAACACAAACAGCCCACCACAAGCAGCACACCAGACACGCGGCCAGCACAACACAGCCAAAACAACACAACACAAACAACCCACCACAAGCAGCACACCACACACGCGGCCAGCGCGGGCAACACAACACAACCAACACAAACAACCCACCACAAGCAGCACACCAGACACGCGGCCAGCACAACGCAACACAACACAACCAACACAAACAACCCACCACAAGCAGCACATCACACAGCGGGCAACACAACTCAACTAACACAACACAACCAACACAACACAAACAACCCACCACAAGCAGCACAACACAAACAGCCCACCACAAGCAGCACACCAGACACGCGGCCAGCACAACACAACCAAAACAACACAACACAAACAACCCACCACAAGCAGCACACCACACACGCGGCCAGCGCGGGCAACACAACACAACCAACACAAACAACCCACCACAAGCAGCACACCACACACGCGGCCAGCGCGGGCAACACAACACAACCAACACAAACAACCCACCACAAGCAGCACACCACACACGCGGCCAGCACAACGCAACACAACCAACACAAACAACCCACCACAAGCAGCACACCACACACGCGGCCAGCGCGGGCAACACAACACAACCAACACAAACAACCCACCACAAGCAGCACACCACACACGCGGCCAGCTCACAACGCAACACAACCAACACAAACAACCCACCACAAGAAGCACACCACACACGCGGCCAGCGCGGGCAACACAACACAACCAACACAAACAACCCACCACAAGCAGCACAACACAAACAACCCACCACAAGCAGCACAACACAAACAACCCACCACAAGCAGCACACCAGACACGCGGCCAGCACAACACAACCAAAACAACACAACACAAACAACCCACCACAAGCAGCACACCACACACGGGGCCAGCGCGGGCAACACAACACAACCAACACAAACAACCCACCACAAGCAGCACACCACACACGCGGCCAGCGCCGCCCCGGAGGAGATGGAAAACTTTCCGACGATGAACACGGAGATTGAGGGCTTTGAGCGAGTCTTCTTTGATCACGACTGCAATAAGATCTTCTGAGATTTGATCTGAGATCTCCCGTGCTGGTTTGGACCCATCATACAATCCTGAAATTGCTCATGTTCATCTCAACATAACATCTCGGCGCACCTAGTAGTTTAACGCTTTATAACTGAAGTTGTGTTAGTCTAAATACTGTACGTCTGTACTGTTACTGTTAGTCTACATGTTAGTCTAAATACTGTACGTCTGTACTGTTAATGTTAGTCTACATGTTAGTCTAAATACTGTACGTCTGTACTGTTACTGTTAGTCTACATGTTAATCCAAATACCGTACGTCTGTACTGTTACTGTTAGTCTACATGTTAGTCTAAATACTGTACGTCTGTACTGTTACTGTTAGTCTACATGTTAGTCTAAATACCGTACGTCTGTACTGTTACTGTTAGTCTACATGTTAGTCTAAATACTGTACGTCTGTACTGTTACTGTTAGTCTACATGTTAGTCTAAATACCGTACGTCTGTACTGTTACTGTTAGTCTACATGTTAGTCTAAATACTGTACGTCTGTGCTGTTACTGTTAGTCTACATGTTAGTCTAAATACCGTACGTCTGTACTGTTACTGTTAGTCTACATGTTAGTCTAAATACCGTACGTCTGTACTGTTACTGTTAGTCTACATGTTAGTCTAAATACTGTACGTCTGTACTGTTACTGTTAGTCTACATGTTAGTCTAAATACCGTACGTCTGTACTGTTACTGTTAGTCTACATGTTAGTCTAAATACCGTACGTCTGTACTGTTACTGTTAGTCTACATGTTAGTCTAAATACTGTACGTCTGTACTGTTACTGTTAGTCTACATGTTAGTCTAAATACCGTACGTCTGTACTGTTACTGTTAGTCTACATGTTAGTCTAAATACTGTACGTCTGTACTGTTACTGTTAGTCTACATGTTAGTCTAAATACCGTACTTCTGTACTGTTACTGTTAGTCTACATGTTAGTCTAAATACAGTACTTCTGTACTGTTACTGTTAGTCTACATGTTAGTCTAAATACAGTACTTCTGTACTGTTACTGTTAGTCTACATGTTAGTCTAAATACAGTACTTCTGTACTGTTACTGTTAGTCTACATGTTAGTCTAAATACCGTACGTCAACACAGGTACTGTTAGTCTACATGTTAGTCTAAATACCGTACGTCTACACAGGTACTGTTAGTCTACATGTTAGTCTAAATACCGTACGTCTGTACTGTTACTGTTAGTCTACATGTTAGTCTAAATACCGTACGTCTACACAGGTACTGTTAGTCTACATGTTAGTCTAAATACCGTACGTCAACACAGGTACTGTTAGTCTACATGTTAGTCTAAATACCGTACGTCTGTACTGTTACTGTTAGTCTACATGTTAGTCTAAATACCGTACGTCTACACAGGTACTGTTAGTCTACATGTTAGTCTAAATACCGTACGTCTACTCTGTTACTGTTAGTCTACATGTTGGTCTAAATACCGTACGTCTACACAGGTACTGTTAGTCTACATGTTAGTCTAAATACCGTACGTCTGTACTGTTACTGTTAGTCTACATGTTAGTCTAAATACCGTACGTCTACACAGGTACTGTTAGTCTACATGTTAGTCTAAATACCGTACGTCTACTCTGTTACTGTTAGTCTACATGTTGGTCTAAATACCGTACGTCTACACAGGTACTGTTAGTCTACATGTTAGTCTAAATACCGTACGTCTGTACTGTTACTGTTAGTCTACATGTTAGTCTAAATACCGTACGTCTACACAGGTACTGTTAGTCTACATGTTAGTCTAAATACCGTACGTCTACTCTGTTACTGTTAGTCTACATGTTGGTCTAAATACCGTACGTCTACACAGGTACTGTTAGTCTACATGTTAGTCTAAATACCGTCTAGTTGTGCTCTGTAGGTGAACAGTTATTAACTTTACCTAGCTGTTAAGTGCTTTCTAAGGTGACTTTGCAGCGATGTAACTGCTCATTGTGCATGATATTTGTGTTTTTTACTTGTACCTGGCCGTTACATACCTTATATTTGCACTTAGCAGTTTGCAATTTCTTAATTGTATCGCTTAGTTAAATGTTTTCTAAGGGCGCCAAGCTGTTGAGTATTTTTTAAGCTCTCCTAGCAGTTATAGAACTTTCTTTCCCATGATATTAATAAAATGCACTTCAAATAAACGGAAATGAGTAGAAATGAGCTCGTAATGATATGAATTGTTCGATGTTGAGCATTTGCCTCATTTATTGCAGAGTTTTAAATCATCACCTTATTCCCACTGCGTTGCACCGCTCAAGTTCCTAACTTTTTATAGAAAAAAGGATGAAGTTCCCTCAAATTAATTCAAAAGAAGAAAGGTTAACTGCTTTAAATATATAACCATCAATTATATAACTTCTAAATTTACCTGACTGCTAGATATCTGCTCATAGTGCCCTCTAGTTATATACTATAGTTTCTAATTGTACCAATGCCAGTCAAATGCAGAGGAAAATAATATCTAAGCCTAGTTGTTACATGAGTTTTTCTAGGCTATCTTCACTAACTTTGTGTCTGCCTTCTGAATTTATCTTTGCATTTTAAAGTTACTCGAAAGGTATTCTCTAAAAAATTATTAGGAAAGTGTACTTGTAGCACTGATAAATAGAATTACTAGTTACTAAATCACCAAATAGAATTTTTAATTCCAGAACTGTTCGCTACACATTTGTGTTCTCCCGATTTTTTTCATTTTTATGTAGTTTTTAGCGCGTTACTATGTTTCTGCCCAATTATTTCAGATGAAATTCAATTTCTTGTTTTTTTCGCTGCAGCTGAACTCAGTATTGCTTTGGGCAAAATGTCACCATGAATTTCACGGGCTTTTATGCATAAGTTCCGAGCATATAGTTTCAAAGTGGAATGAACTTAAATGATCAAAAACAACCATAAGTGGCCGTGAAAAAATAAGGGGATTGATTAAAATTATCTGTAACCTAACTCTACACTGACTTAATGGAATGCTATCACAGCTATTATTATTCAACTACTATTTTTCAACTAAACCCAAAGATGGAATTCCAGAACTAGAGCATCATGACGCACGTCAATTTTGGGCAGTATTGTTCTTGAAATGGTGCATATAAGGCATAAGAGTCTAAGACATCGAAAGTTTATACAGTTTAAAGCATAATATTTTAGGAAGATATCGCTTTTCTTGCGTGCTTGGTATTTTTCAGCATATGATCCTGCAGTATATGATGTGTTGAACAATCTGCTCCTGCTATACTAATTTTTGTTGAAGTTAAAAGCGCTTTAGTATTGTTTCTATTAAGTGTAACTGACTTAATAACTTCAACTTATTGTTCATCTACTTACACACAATTTTGAAAAGTTACAATATTTTCAGGTTTAGCGAGGTGAATTGTTTTATTGTTCGAGTATTATAGAACTAGACTCTTCTATTCCACGTGATCAAGTGGGCTTCTTTAACTGATTTGTTTTACAATAACGAGAGACCTATGCCTCATGTTGCAGCAGTCACAGCTAATTTATTAAAGTTATGATAAATAAGCTATATTTATTAATGCTCATTTATTGAAATATAGTAATTCCTTAATCATTTACTGTAACGATCAAGGATAGATAATCAGCGAAGTGACCTTCGACACTAGATAGATGGAGGTGTTTGCTTACGACGCTAGACTTGTATGAAGAAGTTTTGGAGTTTTTAAATTGAGATAGTATCAGTTTGACACTCAATGTGCATTTTTTAGTTTTGATGGACAAAAAGTGGAAAAATGTTGCTCTAAATTCTTTCAAACTTGTGAAATGACAACCAGGTTAAAAAGGCCGTCGAGTTCCACGACTGTGAACATAAATTTTTCTCAATTTTCATTTAACAGTTCATGTGTAGATCTTAGCAGCGGGCGAATGTCTCTTCAGAGAAATATGACAGTAATATCTAAAGTCAGGGTATTGAAATTACACCCAAATATGTCTGCAAGAGTAATTTCGAAGTATCAATTTTTCTTGTAAGATGTAAGAGTTGTAAGCAATTGATATTGATATATTATTTCTCTCGCCCTGCATTATGTTGGTGTTCTTGAAATTCACCACTGTTTTAAGCAAGTTTCAATTAAAATTTCATAGGGCGTAAAAACAAACGCGCTAGCGCACACAAAATAAAAACTTTAAATAAACAGACTACCAAGACGCCAAAAATGACCTCCTACAGAGGACCACGAAAAAAATCCATACTAGTCTACTCCGCATGTTTCTTCGCTTCCCTTAATTCGACTTGTACAGGCCCCTCCTCCCTCACAAAAAGGCCGCTGGTT
This sequence comes from Morinoia aosen, assembly GCA_030386875.1. Taxonomy (NCBI): domain Eukaryota; kingdom Metazoa; phylum Arthropoda; class Malacostraca; order Amphipoda; family Talitridae; genus Morinoia; species Morinoia aosen. The sequence continues at coordinate 234,933 of CM059565.1, forward strand.
ACCTCGGTGTGGGCTTATGTGTCGCCACATTCTTTCTTATGATGACATATTGCGGCGCTGCCACATTGCTCACGCCGCCGCGTAGGATATTAATTTTGCCCGCCGTGTTTACTTTGGTCAGCCACACACAGCGTCCCGTGCCACAGCGGCGCGCCTCCAGTTCTCACTGCCACAACTCGCCGCTTATTGCCACTGCGGCTTTTTTTCTAACTTCTTCGGTGTTGCATGTACGATTTTAGCCGCCCTATGCAAAGGCTGTACTTGGACGACTGATATCATAGATATCAGAGGACGGCTGATATCATTGTCATTGGGGAAAAAGATAGAATGGGGTGTGCTGGTGGTCATGGTCTAACTTTTTAGTCGTAGCATCTATGATTTTACCTGCCCCATGCAAAGACTATACTTGAACAGCTGATATTATGTGTAGATGTCGTATTGAAAAAAAAAGAATGGAGGTGTGCTGGTGGTCTAAGTCTTAATTTTTCGTCTTTGCATGTACGATTTTAGCCCCCTATAGAAAGGCTGTACTTGAACGCCAGATCTATTATAGATGCCGCGGTGAAAAAGTTAGTCTGGGGAGTGTGCCGGTGGCAGCATGCGTTGCTGCTGCGACGTTCCGTATCCATATGCATCGTGTCGAATGGCACTGTTGGGGGCGACGACATTGTGGTTTACTGGTTGTGTTGGGATCAGTGACGTACATTCACACTCCGGCACTAAAAGTTCGATCAATCTGTGATGCACAGTGGTTCGTGCCAGCAGTGGTCAGTGCCCCTGTCTCTAGCAGTGGTACTGTGCCACCGTCTTTAGCAGTGGTCCAGTGCCTCTGTCTGTAGCAGTGGTCTAGTACCACTGTTTATAGCAGTGGTCCAGTGCCTCTGTTTGGATGCTGCTAGGACGAACAAAAGGCAGTATCACTGCACCAAGAAGCGAAAGGTCAAATATCAAACTTCTACAAGTACGTCTGCACGCTCCCTAATAGCTTCGGAAGATGAAATGAACGAACAGATCCTGTGAAAGTTCTGACCACCGATGCGAATCGGAGAGATCATTCCAAAATACTGACTTTGCGATCGCAATTTTTGTAGGTGTTCTTGTAATTTTAAAAATTTTTTAGCTCCCATTCACGTTGCCTAACGAGCAATTTGTTTGCGGCACATGTCTTCAACACTGATGTGTTGGAAAATGTGCAGAAAGTAAATATTTTCTATTTAACATTAAAAATAAAATTGCGTGTGTGTAGTCCGTATGAGGGAGGCCTGTATGTGTGAGTGAGGCCTGTATGTGGAATAATTTTTCCATCAATATTTCTAATATCAGTGAAATAAATGTGATATAGAACAAGTGTTATTTTATTGTCATCGATTTCATTTATTTATCAACGATTCACATTAAACAAACTTAAATCCCCCAACGGTTCTAGGAAACACAATTAGGTGAAAAATAAAAGAGCTTTCTCGCAATGAGGAGTTTTTAATGAAAAATTACAGCGAGAAGACTCGGGGTATGGGCGCTGTTGCTCATCCTGCTTGACAGTCTCTGGAGGAAGTCAAGAATTTCACGGACTTCTAAAGACTAAAGCAGCACAAACATTTTCGAGCATCCGCCCATTAGCTGACAGTTGTAGGGGGCCCTTTAAAAAAAGCTGCATGTAGCTGCGACGGCGACGCTGGGACTTATTAACTTAACTCCTTAAAAGAAACTCACTGAGAGGAATTAAAACAAGTGCATTTTGTTGGTAATGTCGCTCACAACTCCGTCGTTACGAAGGTCACAGCGGCCAATGTTTCGTCCAAAATCAAGCCGCCAAGTCATGCCGGGTGACAACTCGCGGGGTAAATTTCCCGGGGAAATCTTACATGACATCGTTGTTTTGGGTCCGTCCCGTTTTATTGAAGACGTTTGTACAGTCGTTTTAGAGCGTTTATGCAGCCATTTTAGAGCGTTTACGCAGTCGTTTTAGAGCGTTTGTACAGTCGTGATAGAGCGTTTGTACAGTCATTTTAGAACGTTTACGCAGTCGTTTTAGAGCGTTTGTACAGTCGTGATACAGCGTTGTACGGTCATTTTAGAACGTTTACGCAGTCGTTTTAGAGCGTTTGTACAGTCGTGATAGAGCGTTTGTACAGTCATTTTAGAACGTTTACGCAGTCGTTTTAGAGCGTTTGTACAGTCGTTTTAGTGGGTTTGAACAGTCGTGTTAGAGCGTTTGTACAGTCGTTTTAGTGGGTTTGTACGGTCGTATTAGAGCGTTTGTACAGTCGTTTTAGAGTGTTTATGCAGTCGTTTTAGAGCGTTTGTACAGTCGTGATAGAGCGTTTGTACAGTCATTTTAGAACGTTTACGCAGTCGTTTTAGAGTGTTTATGCAGTCATTTTAGAACGTTTACACAGTCATTTTAGAGCGTTTCTGCAGTCGTTTTAGAGCGTTTACAGAGTCGTTCTAGAGTGTTTATGCAGTCCTTTTAGAGCGTTTATGCAGTCGTTTTAGAGCGTTTACACAGTCGTTTTAGAGTGTATATGCAGTTGTTTTAGAGCGTTTATGCAGTCATTTTAGAGCGTTTATGCAGTCGTTTTAGAGCGTTTATGCAGTCATTTTAGAGCGTTTATGCAGTCATTTTAGAGCGTTTATGCAGTCGTTTTAGAACGTTTATGCAGTCATTTCAGAGCGTTTATGCAGTCGTTTTAGAGCGTTTATGCAGTCGTTTTAGAGCGTTTATGCAGTCGTTTTAGAGCGTTTATGCAGTCGTTTTAGAGCGTTTGTACAGTCGTGATAGAGCGTTGTACGGTCATTTTAGAACGTTTACGCAGTCGTTTTAGAGCGTTTGTACAGTCGTGATAGAGCGTTTGTACAGTCATTTTAGAGCGTTTATACAGTAATTTTTGAGCGTTTATGCAGTCATTTTAGAGCGTTTATGCAGTCGTTTTAGAGCGTTTATGCAGTCGTTTTAGAGCGTTTATGCAGTCGTTTTAGAGCGTTTATGCAGTCGTTTCAGAGCGTTTATGCAGTCATGTTAGAGCGTGTATGCAGTCATGTTAGAGCGTTTATGCAGTCATTTTAGAGCGTTTATGCAGTCATTTTAGAGCGTTTATGCAGTCGTTTTAGAGCGTTTATGCAGTCGTTTCAGAGCGTTTATGCAGTCGTTTTAGAGCGTTTATGCAGTCGTTTTAGAGCGTTTATGCAGTCGTTTTAGAGCGTTTATGCAGTCATGTTAGAGCGTTTATGCAGTCATTTTAGAACGTTCATGCAGTCTTTTTAGAGCGTTTATGCAGTCGTTTTAGAGCGTTTATGCAGTCGTTTCAGAGCGTTTATGCAGTCGTTTTAGAGCGTTTATGCAGTCGTTTCAAAGCGTTTATGCAGTCGTTTTAGAGCGTTTATGCAGTCGTTTCAGAGCGTTTATGCAGTCGTTTCAGAGCGTTTATGCATTCTTTTCAGAGCGTTTATGCAGTCGTTTTAGAGCGTTTATGCAGTCGTTTTAGAGCGTTTATGCAGTCGTTTTAGAGCGTTTATGCAGTCGTTTCAGAGCGTTTATGCATTCTTTTCAGAGCGCTTATGCAGTCGTTTTAAAGCGTTTATGCAGTCGTTTTATAGCGTTTATGCAGTCGTTTCAGAGCGTTTATGCAGTCGTTTCAGAGCGTTTATGCAGTCGTTTTAGAGCGTTTATGCAGTCGTTTTAGAGCGTTTATGCAGTCGTTTCAGAGCGTTTATGCAGTCATTTTAGAGCGTTTATGCAGTCGTTTCAGAGCGTTTATGCAGTCGTTTTAGAGCGTTTATGCAGTCGTTTCAGAGCGTTTATGCAGTCGTTTCAGAGCGTTTATGCAGTCGTTTTAGAGCGTTTACACAGTCGTTCTAGAGTGTTTATGCAGTCGTTTTAGAACGTTTACGCAGTCGTTCTAGAGTGTTTATGCAGTCATTTGAGCGTTTACACAGTCGTTTTAGAGCGTTTATGCAGTCGTTTTAGAACGTTTACGCAGTCGTTTTAGAGCGTTTATGCAGTCGCTTTAGAGCGTTTATGCAGTCGTTTTAGAACGTTTATGCAGTCATTTTAGAGCGTTTATGCATTCGTTTTAGAGCGTTTATGCAGTCGTTTTAGAGCGTTTATGCAGTCGTTTTAGAGCGTTTATGCAGTCGTTTTAGAACGTTTACGCAGTCGTTTTAGAGTGTTTGTGCAGTCATTTTAGAGCGTTCATGCAGTCGTTTTAGAGCGTTTATGTAGTCGTTTTAGAGCGTTTATGCAGTCGTTTTAGAGCGTTTATGCAGTCGCTTTAGAGCGTTTATGCAGTCGTTTTTGAGCGTTTATGGAGTCGTTTTAGAGCGTTTATGCAGTCGTTTTAGAGCGTTTATGCAGTCGTTTTAGAGCGTTTATGCAGTCGTTTTAGAGCGTTTATGCAGTCATTTTAGAGCGTTTATGCATTCGTTTTAGAGCGTTTATGCAGTCGTTTTAGAGCGTTTATGCAGTCGTTTTAGAGCGTTTATGCAGTCGTTTTAGAGCGTTTATGCAGTCGTTTTAGAGCGTTTATGCAGTCGTTTTAGAGCGTTTAAGCAGTCGTCTTAGAGCGTTTATGCAGTCGTTTTAGAGCGTTTATGCAGTCGTTTTAGAGCGTTTATGCAGTCGTTTTAGAGCGTTTATGCAGCCGCTTTAGAGCGTTTATGCAGTCGTTTTAAAGCGTTTATGCAGCCTCTTTAGAGCGTTTATGCCGTCGTTTTAGAGCGTTTATGCAGTCGTTTTAGAGCGTTTATGCAGTCATTTTGAGCGTTTATGCAGTCGTTTTAGAGCGTTTATGCAGTCATTTTAGAGCGTTTATGCAGTCGTTTTAGAGCGTTTATGCAGTCGTTTTTGAGCGTTTATGCAGCCGTTTTAGAACGTCTATGCCGTCGTTTTAGAGCGTTTATGCAGTCGTTTTAGAGCGTTTATGCAGTCATTTTAGAGCGTTTATGCAGTCGTTTTAGAGCGTTTATGCAGTCGTTTTATAGCGTTTATGCAGTCGTTTTAGAGCGTTTATGCAGTCGTTTTAGAGCGTTTATGCAGTCGTTTTAGAGCGTTTATGCAGTCGTTTTAGAGCGTTTATGCAGTCGTTTTAGAGCGTTTATGCAGTCGTTTTAAAGCGTTTATGCAGTCGTTTTAGAGCGTTTATGCAGTCGTTTTAGAGCGTTTATGCAGTCGTTTTAGAGCGTTTATGCAGTCGTTTTAGAGCGTTTATGCAGTCGTTTTAGAGCGTTTATGCAGTCGTTTTAGAGCGTTTAAGCAGTCGTCCTAGAGCGTTTATGCAGTCGTTTTAGAGCGTTTATGCAGTCGTTTTAGAGCGTTTATGCAGTCGTTTTAGAGCGTTTATGCAGCCGCTTTAGAGCGTTTATGCAGTCGTTTTAAAGCGTTTATGCAGCCTCTTTAGAGCGTTTATGCCGTCGTTTTAGAGCGTTTATGCAGTCGTTTTAGAGCGTTTATGCAGTCATTTTGAGCGTTTATGCAGTCGTTTTAGAGCGTTTATGCAGTCGTTTTAGAGCGTTTATGCAGTCGTTTTAGAGCGTTTATGCAGTCGTTTTTGAGCGTTTATGCAGCCGTTTTAGAACGCTTATGCCGTCGTTTTAGAGCGTTTATGCAGTCGTTTTAGAGCGTTTATGCAGTCATTTTAGAGCGTTTATGCAGTCGTTTTAGAGCGTTTATGCAGTCGTTTTATAGCGTTTATGCAGTCGTTTTAGAGCGTTTATGCAGTCGTTTTAGAGCGTTTATGCAGTCGTTTTAGAGCGTTTATGCAGTCGTTTTAGAGCGTTTATGCAGTCGTTTTAGAGCGTTTATGCAGTCGTTTTAAAGCTTTTATGCAGTCGTTTTAGAGCGTTTATGCAGTCGTTTTAGAGCGTTTATGCAGTCGTTTTAGAGCGTTTATGCAGTCGTTTTAGAGCGTTTATGCAGTCGTTTTAGAGCGTTTATGCAGTCGTTTTAGAGCGTTTATGCAGTCGTTTTAGAGCGTTTATGCAGTCGTTTTAGAGCGTTTATGCAGACGTTTTCACAGCTGGATCATTTCCTTGGAGGGGCTTCAAAACTCTCCATGACGCGTGTGAGTGAAATCTGGGGTCTTCAGAGAAAATTTTTACTCCTGCGTTTAAATTTTGTACGTTTATCGGAAGTATATTTGCTGCATGATAAATGAGTTTCAATGCTCGCATTGAGAGAGATTTCCGCATCATGTGCTGAAATTTGAGCAACCGGATAGTCATACATTGAGGATAGTCAGCCGTACCCTGCGTCGGATTTTCAAACAACTTCCATCATCGCAACGGTAAAAATGGTAAGAAAAGTTATTTTGTTGACTTGACCATTGTACTTGGGGGATTTTTTAAATCAAAATGCCTTAATTTTTAGCTATTTTAAGTAAATTTGAGTAATTAGAGTCAGACAACCCCACAGATGCTTAGTACTCGTGGGAAGAAAACAATGCAACAAAGCCCAAGTGGACAGAAGAACTTTCCCTTCCATCCGTACTTCTGTGTCAGCGTTATTTGCATAGGTACAAGTTTACGTTCTAACGGAAATGAGAGCTTTAAAAAAAATTAAAAAAAAATTATTGAGTCACACTCCTAAAGTATTTTGAGAGGCGAAACTCCCGTCGTGCTGCTGATATTAACTGATAAAAGATAGCAAGATTACTGGTATGCAATGATGAATGATAGAACCATTCTGTTGCTTATTATAATCCGCTGTGCGCAACATTTACGGAATTCCTTGCCGCAGTCACCGGGCCAGTCGAGCTGCAGCTTTAATAAGGAACAAGAAGGTGCGTGAGCCAGAATTGAGAGAGCATGTTAATGAGTAAGCAGTTGCTAAGGCGAAAGATTTTTTATGCAAGTCGGCGACAAACAATTACTTTCATGGAGGTTATCCAGTAGCTTTTGTGATAAGTTGGATTGGATCGTGCACCTTCAGTCTTAACCAGTGGCGTAAAGGATAAACCTCATACTTTGAAAAGAATTACTCTAGTTCGATCCCAGTCTGGCACCAAAGGTATTTTATCAGAGTATAAGCAGTTTCTCTGGTGATCATAGCAAATAGAGAAGAGGGCTAGAAGAGGAAAGAGAGAGAACTCTATACTCCCTTTATTCTATTTATTGACCTTGTCTTTCACTCTCTCCCTTCCTCTCATCACAAATAAATTAAGAAGCTGAAAAGTAAAATAAACAACACGATTGACATTAACTAGAGTCCACCATTGAGATATGCTAGAGGTGCAATTTCATTAAGGACTACTGTTGATAATACAGAGCGAGGTTTCAAGAAGCGTACAGCCCGCAGACGACTTTATATGGCGTCTTTCAAAGGGGGAATTGAATCCATGTAATGTATTCTTCAACTGCCAAACCTCCATGCAGGGACTCTATTATTATTATAAAAAGGTGTGTTTGTTAATTTGCATTACTTATCAACTACAGTGTGCACACCACGGTAGAAGAAAGAAGGTAAGGTCATTTATATTGGAGAAAATACAAATCCTCTTGTTCGGCTAGCTAATAGAAAGACTTTATTTCAAACAAACTTCATGACGTCACCAAAACACCAAGTCGTTAAGCCAATAGTGGAGCCAGATTTGGGGGTAGCAGTGCTACCAGATGCAATATGAGCGCTGCTATTGGTTCGTTGCCGTGACGTCAGCAAAACCACACCGTCAACGAAAAAAAGACTGATTTGAACCTACCTTGTTTCCTCTACCGGTATGCACACCTCACCTAAAAAGACAAAATTCAGAAACGTTCGAATAAACATTTCATTAAACCAAGAATCATTAAAAATTATCGATAGTCCGTCGCATGTTTGTGCGTATATTATGTATGAAATATGTTTTTATCTATGACTATCGAACTTTTTGCTTCGCCTAACTGAATTTGCATTTATTCAAATCACAGGTGATAAATGATCGATAAATTTGCAATCTACTTTTGAGGAATAATATGGAGAAAATTCGAGGGACAGTAAAGCCTGTATCGTAGATACGCACATCTAATTTTTTCAGTTGTTCAAGTCGTCGAATTTTGATATTACATGTGCACACGTCCCGTCAAAAGTGACGGGAATCGATATTTCATAAAAAAACATTTTAGATGGGGATTAAAAACAAATATCTCCAACCCAACAGAACCTGTGATTAAAATATTCTTAATCTTGTGCACTGGTGAAAGTCCCATCAAAAATAGTCAATTAAGCATCCTTGACAGCGTGACAGAGCGACAGACCAACTGCATGAACTTCAATGTGGCTTTCCGATGCTTTTCTATGGCTGTGATGTACATGTACTTTCCTAAGTCTCAACCGCTGATATTCTATTCAACCTAATCTAACCTACCAACACACGTGATATTCATTCTGACTCCCAATCTGCTGGGATTAAGGCACTGAAAATTGTGGAGTTGATGAAGCTTGTATCACAGATACGCTCGTCTCACACTGCAGGCTGGTGGGTGTGACGCACGGACGGACAGACGGACGGACGGGCTCTTATTATAGTATAGATTTTCTATTCAGGATGTTTGGAAAAACGTAAACTTTATTTCAAATTACCATCCTTAGCAGTTGGCCTGTTCTAGTTGATTTTGGCTCTTCTAAAGAACAAAATTGGCTATAGTAAGCTGTGAATAATTTTCAACATGCTTAATGGATGTTGTTTTCAATACGTTATTTAGAGATACAGTTAAACCATTTGTCCTTCATTACAAAATATATTTAGTCTTTTGCATTCCAAAATGTAACAGGCGAAAGTACATAGACTTTGTATTCTTTTAGCCGTTCACTTCTTGATGTAGTATTGTCTTGCTATCGATGGTGCTCAGTAAAAAATTATTTGTTGCCATCACGAGGGTGTTGAAAGGCTAGCTTATCGTAATAACTCTAAGCAGAATCTAAATTATTAAGCTTTCATTCAAGAAGCGGAATGAAGAAATCACCGTAAATTGAACATATTACAATTAGAGACGATTAGAAGAAACTTTAGTAAAATAGATGCATTAAATAAAAGCAACTTAGGGTATGGCAACCGTGCTTGGCTACTGGGAACTCGGTTGTTTTTTGTGTTTATCGCTACGATGAAGTGGAGTCACCCGTTCGCTGTAGAAGGTCATCTGCAGCTGGTACTAAAGCCAAGCTATCGTTACTAGTCCACCCCCCTCTATTTGAAATAAAAAAGATGGCGAAATGAGAGAAAGGCCGTAAAAAATAAAAAATACAATCTCTCGAGAGTTGATGAGGCCGCGTAAACACGGCCCGTCAAAATATATAGGACTGGAGCTTGTATCACAGATACGCTCATCACACACTGCAGGCTGGCTTCGGACAGACCGACCGACCGACCGACGCGGCTCTTATTATAGTATAGATTTAGGATACAATCACCTAACTGTCTGCATAACTGTATAAATGCATGAATACTATACAGGAGAATGGAAGCTCGGCTCGTTTCAAGTGTAAATAAATATGAACGTCGTCGTGCATTGATAGGTTTGAGAATATGCACGTGCTGAAAATACATTTTCGAAACGGTCAAAACATCTTAAATGCTTACGAAAAGCATTGAAAAATTATGTTCAATGATCGTGATTGTGATTTGGGGTGATGGGGGACGGTTGAAGACTGTTGCATTCGTAAACGACTCCGAAGTTTTTATATTTTGTTTGTAATAGTCCGCACGCTGTACAGATGATTAGTTTTTGCATGAATAGAGCGTTAACAAACTATGTTTTTTTGGCCGAACCTGGATTTGTAGGTATGAATTTGCTCCAATGGAATAACGATCTTTTTGACATGTTGTTTGCCACGTTAATCAGAAAATTTTCGTTAATGAAAATGATTGTCTTATGATTGTTATATGAAAAAATGTTAATGACAGTGTCTTATGTACAGCAGTGGTCTTCGTGATTGAATCTTCATCATCATCTTCGTGAAATAGCCTCAGCAAGATGAAGGCAGTAGCATTATGAAAATTCTCTTTCCTATGCAAATATTTTCTGCCCCCCAAGAAGTAACTGACAGAAGAAAGCTTTAACAAAGTCTTCTATCTCTGATACGCAGTTCAATTCATTCTTTGCCCTCACAACACAACGAGGGAAATAGACCTTCCCACGTACGATTGCAACCCCTTTTGTACAAGTAATTGCATGCTTATTTCCGTTGTTTCGCTACTAATACTAATACTTCTAATTTAAATTCGTTACTAAAACTAATACTACTAATTCAAATTCGTTGCTAATATTAATACTTCTAATTCAAATTCGGTACTAATACTAATACTACTAATTCAAATTCGGTACTAATACTAATACTACTAATTCAAATTTGTTACTAATATTAATACTACTAATTAAAATTCGTTACTAATACTAATACTACTAATTAAAATTCGGTACTAATACTAATACTACTAATTCAAATTCGTTACTATTACTAATACTAATACTACTAATTGAAATTCGGTACTAATACTAATACTACTAATTCAAATTCGTTGCTAATACTAATACTACTAATTCAAATTTGCTACTAAAACTAATAATTCAAATTCGTTACGAATACTAATACTACTAATTCAAATTTGTTACTAATACTAAAACTACTAATTCAAATTCGTTACTAATACTACTAATTCAAAAGTAACTGCCATTGGTACTATTAGAAACTATTTACACTAGTCCACCTCCCTTTATTTGAAATAAAAAAGAGGGCGAAATGAGAGAAAGGCCGTAAGAAATAAAAAAATACAATCTCTCGAGAGTTGATGAGGCCGCGTGAACACGGCCCGTCAAAATTTATTGGACTTGAGCTTGTATCACAGATACGCTCATCACACACTGCAGGCTGGCTTCGGGCGGGCAGACGGACGGACGAGGCTCTTATTATAGTATAGATTACTAGAGGGCACTATGAGTGGTTATCTAACATCTAACCCCCACGTACGAGTGCAACCCATATTATACATGTAATTGCATGCGTATCTCCATTGTTTCGCTGCCAAACCCCCATGAGTGATTCAAAAGAACAGTCCGCCATACGGTTTGTCTTTCGTGAAAGCCAAAATTTGATGAGCGAAAAAAATTCAATATCAATATAGATCGATTGCTCCGACGAGTCCGTCTTTTGATTGAGCTGTTCACATTGGCACAAAAACCAGATCAAAGTCATGAGATTAATTAGAGCAGGAAGCCTTGAGTGTGCCGCGTAATTAGGCCGCACGGATTGTTTTCGCTGCTGCACTCCATTGTTGTCTTCGGAAAACAACAGGTGTAAGATGAACTCGAAATTGAACGGCGACAAAGAGACTCTCCCCGTATATGCACACACAAACACACACACACACGCACACACACACACACACTCACACTAACACACTTACACATACGCAGTAACTGCGTACACGCTACACTTCGAGCACTGGTGGCCATATTGGATGAGCTTCTGTCTCTCTCTTTTAATTTTAAGGGTTCGTTGTGAGACTTAAATAGTGACTAACATCGTATCGTAGCTATGCTACCGACCGCATCGTCACAAGATGTGATCATAACACGACGGTTGCTGCTATAAAACCACGGTATTTCCCCTTGGCAGAAATTTCTGTTTCAATTGGAATTTCTAAAGAAAGTAATTTTTTCTGTATAAAATTCGACGATAAAGGCAATCTAGGGTATAGCAACTGGGCTTGGCTGTAAGGAACTCGGTTGTCTGTATGATGAAGATGTTTTCGTGTTTATCGCTACGGTGAAGGGAGGTCAACCGTTCGCTATAGAAGATCATATCCTACTGGAACTATATTACTGAAGCCATAAATATGTCTGATATCATCACGTAATATGTTCAGCGAAGATGAGAACAGTTCACAATAGATCGCTGCATCATAATTTCGTGTAGAATTTTAGCATGAAGAGTATAATGAAGAAAAAGGTAAATTTGCAATCAGCAGCAATTTTTAAATGCACAGCGTGGCTGCTCAAACCTTTTAAAATTCCAATAACTTTTTGAATATATGAAATAGGAGACTGTAACGTAAAACATCCGAAAGGAAAGAATCAATGTTTTATTACGTACTTCATATACCTCCAAATGGCCATAAACATCAGGGGTGCGGGAGAGAAGGTTATTGTAATCAGCATACATGGCGCAACTGACCCTTCAACAGCGCAAGTTCATCATCGAAGAAACACCGAAAATTGTATCCGTCGTCGGGACTCGGAGGAAATTCTTCTTGTAATACCGATTCAAACCAAACAAAATAAAGACGATTCAGAGGAACTTCCAGAAGTGGCAATCTCAGTTTATTGTGAGAAACATAATAAAGGAAAATCTGAAAGAAAAGTTTCTGAACGCACATCGAAAAATGTTGAAAGACTGAGAACTCTAATATAAGAGGGGGACACGAATAAGTGAACCAAAGTAAAATAAATAGTAAAAATTAACTTTTCCTTTTCCAATAATACCAGTTTTATTTCCATATCCTGTCTGCGAAAAAGGTTGTAGCAATTTTAAAAGGGATACATTTTTAGCTACCACCTTGTGTGTAGGTGTAAGTCTCGCAAATATATATTGACATCAACAGCCTACGTCCTAACTTTTAAAGTGTTCAATATTTACTTACTAACGTAAACGGTATTCATGTATACTCAAAATTATTACAACAACAGCGTGTGTACTGTAAGGTTACTATAGTTCTAAGTTAGCAGCACAGCGCTATTAAATTATTAATTCTAAGTTAGAAACACAGCGCTATTAAATTATTAATTCTAAGTTAGCAGCACAGCGCTATTAAATTATTAATTCTAAGTTAGCAACACAGCGCTATTAAATTATTAATTCTAAGTTAGCAACACAGCGCTATTAAATTATTAATTCTAAGTTAGCAACACAGCGCTATTAAATTATTAATTCTAAGTTAGCAGCACAGCGCTATTAAATTATTAATTCTTAGTTAGCAACACAGCGCTATTAAATTATTAATTCTAAGTTAGCAACACAGCGCTATTAAATTACTTTCTTTGCTTCACGTTAGACTTATGTAGTTCCCCACTTATTAGGTTGCCTTATAAGTCTCATATTTTACAAGGTTCATAATGCTAATTTGCTGACAGATATGAAGTTCATTTTGACGTCGAACTTGTAACGATGTGCATTCTCGTGGCAAATAAATCTTATATTTTGCTAATCTATCATACTACACGCATGCGTTGCGACGTAATTTCATTCGCTGCACGAAATCATCATTTGGCGTCGAACTTCCTTACTGTGTTGCAGCTCCGGCTGAACTTCCTTACTGTGTTGCAGCTACGGCTGAACTTCCTTACTGTGTTGCAGCTCCGGCTGAACTTCCTTACTGTGTTGCAGCTCCGGCTGAACTTCCTTACTGTGTTGCAGCTCCGGCTGAACTTCCTTACTGTGTTGCAGCTCCGGCTGAACTTCCTTACTGTGTTGCAGCTACGGCTGAACTTCCTTACTGTGTTGCAGCTCCGGCTGAACTTCCTTACTGTGTTGCAGCTCCGGCTGAACTTCCTTACTGTGTTGCAGCTCCGGCTGAACTTCCTTACTGTGTTGCAGCTACGGCTGAACTTCCTTACTGTGTTGCAGCTCCGGCTGAACTTCCTTACTGTGTTGCAGCTCCGGCTGAACTTCCTTACTGTGTTGCAGCTACGGCTGAACTTCCTTACTGTGTTGCAGCTCCGGCTGAACTTCCTTACTGTGTTGCAGCTCCGGCTGAACTTCCTTACTGTGTTGCAGCTCCGGCTGAACTTCCTTACTGTGTTGCAGCTCCGGCTGAACTTCCTTACTGTGTTGCAGCTCCGGCTGAACTTCCTTACTGTGTTGCAGCTCCGGCTGAACTTCCTTACTGTGTTGCAGCTCCGGCTGAACTTCCTTACTGTGTTGCAGCTACGGCTGAACTTCCTTACTGTGTTGCAGCTCCGGCTGAACTTCCTTACTGTGTTGCAGCTCCGGCTGAACTTCATTACTGTGTTGCAGCTCCGGCTGAACTTCCTTACTGTGTTGCAGCTCCGGCTGAACTTCCTTACTGTGTTGCAGCTCCGGCTGAACTTCCTTACTGTGTTGCAGCTCCGGCTGAACTTCCTTACTGTGTTGCAGCTCCGGCTGAACTTCCTTACTATGTTGCAGCTCCGGCTGAACTTCCTTACTGTGTTGCAGCTCCGGCTGAACTTCCTTACTGTGTTGCAGCTCCGGATGAACTTCCTTACTGTGTTGCAGCTCCGGCTGAACTTCCTTACTGTGTTGCAGCTCCGGCTGAACTTCCTTACTGTGTTGCCGCTCCGGCTGAACTTCCTTACTGTGTTGCAGCTCCGGCTGAACTTCCTTTCTGTGTTGCAGCTCCAGCTGAACTTCCTTACTGTGTTGCAGCTCCGGCTGAACTTCCTTACTGTGTTGCAGCTCCGGCTGAACTTCCTTACTGTGTTGCAGCTCCGGCTGAACTTCCTTACTGTGTTGCAGCTCCGGCTGAACTTCCTTACTGTGTTGCAGCTCCGGCTGAACTTCCTTACTGTGTTGCAGCTCCAGCTGAACTTCCTTACTGTGTTGCAGCTCCGGCTGAACTTCCTTACTGTGTTGCAGCTCCGGCTGAACTTCCTTACTGTGTTGCAGCTCCGGCTGAACTTCCTTACTGTGTTGCAGCTCCGGCTGAACTTCCTTACTGTGTTGCAGCTCCGGCTGAACTTCCTTACTGTGTTGCAGCTCCGGCTGAACTTCCTTACTGTGTTGCAGCTCCGGCTGAACTTCCTTACTGTGTTGCAGCTCCGGCTGAACTTCCTTACTGTGTTGCAGCTCCGGCTGAACTTCCTTACTGTGTTGCAGCTCCGGCTGAACTTCCTTACTGTGTTGCAGCTCCGGCTGAACTTCCTTACTGTGTTGCAGCTCCGGCTGAACTTCCTTACTGTGTTGCAGCTCCGGCTGAACTTCCTTACTGTGTTGCAGCTCCGGCTGAACTTCCTTACTGTGTTGCAGCTCCGGCTGAACTTCCTTACTGTGTGGCAGCTCCGGCTGAACTTCCTTACTGTGTTGCAGCTCCGGCTGAACTTCCTTACTGTGTTGCAGCTCGGGCTGAACTTCCTTACTGTGTTGCAGCTCCGGCTGAACTTCCTTACTGTGTTGCAGCTCCGGCTGAACTTCCTTACTGTGTTGCAGCTCCGGCTGAACTTCCTTACTGTGTTGCAGCTCCGGCTGAACTTCCTTACTGTGTTGCAGCTCCGGCTGAACTTCCTTACTGTGTTGCAGCTCCGGCTGAACTTCCTTACTGTGTTGCAGCTCCGGCTGAACTTCCTTACTGTGTTGCAGCTCCGGCTGAACTTCCTTACTGTGTTGCAGCTACGGCTGAACTTCCTTACTGTGTTGCAGCTCCGGCTGAACTTCCTTACTGTGTTGCAGCTCCAGCTGAACTTCCTTACTGTGTTGCAGCTCCGGCTGAACTTCCTTACTGTGTTGCAGCTCCGGCTGAACTTCCTTACTGTGTTGCAGCTCCGGCTGAACTTCCTTACTGTGTTGCAGCTCCGGCTGAACTTCCTTACTGTGTTGCAGCTCCAGCTGAACTTCCTTACTGTGTTGCAGCTCCGGCTGAAATGTCTCATGTATTTTCTGAAATCATTTTTCTTAAATGAGAACGTCCGCGAGACCCAGCCTCCGATGCGTGGGAAATAGATTAGCACTCTAAAGACTTAAAAAAGATCTATTTTTTTGCTCAGGAGGAAATAAGTTCTTTTGAAATAACTATTTTCTGGCTAACGTTTGCAATAGCGTCATTAAAATAATAAATTAACTCGCATGAAAGATCCACAGCGACGCAAGCGTGTCGGAATGAGGATGCTGTGCACCATAACAAGCACGGCTAAATGGAATAACTTGGAGCGTGTACTGCATCTAAATTTTCTCAGACACTGTGAACTAAGCCATCACTCATGAAATTCCGAGACAAGTTGACCACCTGATGTAAGTATTCTAGTGTCAAAATTATCAGCAGTGTACAAATTCTGAGGTAAGTATTCTAGAATAGTGTACACCACTAATTATGACATAAGTTTACTAATGAGGTATTTGACTACCTATTCACGCGATTCCCTTTATTGACGAAGAAACTTTTTTTCTTATTCCCTAATTTATTACAAGAGATTAACGGAGCATGAGCTCAGAGTGAGCGCCGAGCAGTGGAGACACAGGCGACCGAGAACGAGACTGTTGAAATAGATCACAGCAATTGATCAGTGCTGGAACAGTCACACGAATGAGCAACTAAATATAATGATATTCCTTCCATTCAAATTTACTCTTTTTCTGGACCATGCCGACCAACATTTTGGTGTATTGAAGTTTGGGGATTGAAATTATGCAGCATGAAGTAAAGCGTGCCGTCCATGTGCTGATGCAGCTTTGAGCTGGGCACCTGCACAGCACCCCTGCACAGCTGGGCACCGGTTCAGCACACCTGCACAGCTGGGCACATGTACTGCACACCTTCACAGCTGGCACCTGTACAGCACACCTGCACAGCTGGGCACCGGTACAGCACACCTGCACAGCTGGGCACCGGTTCAGCACACCTGCACAGCTGGGCACATGTACTCACACCTTCACAGCTGGCACCTGTACAGCACACCTGCACAGCTGGGCACCGGTACAGCACACCTGCACAGCTGGGCACATGTACTGCACACCTGCACAGCTGGCACCTGTACAGTACACATGCACAGCTGGGCACCGGTACAGCACACCTGCACAGCTGGGCACATGTACTGCACACCTGCACAGCTGGCACCTGTACAGCACACCTGCACAGCTGGGCACCTGTACAGCACACCTGTTCGGACTTGGTAAGAAAATATACGATTTAAGTACAAAAACATTTGGTATATTCAAGCTACAGAAGAAAAAATAGTAGCGTTATTTTTATGACAATAATAATTGGGTATTATCAAATTAGTCAGAGATAATATAACAACACTTCACGTACACGCGCCTGGGGAGACTGGCAGCGAAGGTTGCTCACCTTATTCTGTCTACCCGAACTTTTTTCCGCAGGAATTTAAACTGTACCCTAAATGGCGAAAATATTACCCTAGATGGAAGTCGAAGGTTCGATGACAGAATCTATGCAGAAAGTGTGTTCACACAACAGATCCTCTGCGCATAAAATTGGTAAGTTGAGAAGGAAAGTTATGAAACAAGAAGATTTTTGAAGGAGAAAGTAATGGGTGCTAAAAAACGGGAGGCAAGTAAACCGATAGAAGATGGTCTTTACATAAAGCAAAACCCCTATTCCATTTCAACAAAAAGAAGGCCAACCTAACCCTGATCTCGGGGCCTCTCATTTTCCTGCAGAGAGCACTATTTCCCATAGGTACAATAGATGTATGGCTCTGAGGGGATCCCTCCAAGCAACGTTGAGTCTACCGCCAATCCATGAATGATTTTTTCAACGTTATAACCAGGACACACTAAAGGGCCACAGTTATGCCGTTCGGTTTAGAGCAACACTATCATGAGGGCCACAGCATCGTGTTCTCATCATGGTCATAATGAGATGAATCGAAACGTTTCATCGAGTCGTGCACTCAAAATTTAAAGTCTCACTTTTCCTTCTCTCCAATACCAGAACCCAGGACGAGGAAAACCAATCGATGAGTTCTCAATTTTTATAGGAGGCAATTAACCGATGCAAGCGCCAACCCGCACAAGTGCTCAGCCAATTACAGAAGCGCTATCGCCTTACTGGCTGGTGGTAGCGTAGATACCGCGTGTGTTGTGATGTGCACGTGTGTACGTAGTGCTGATACCGCGTGTGTTGTGATTGCACGTGTGTACGCGGTGCTGATACCGCGTGTGTTGTGATGTGCACGTGTGTACGTAGTGCTGATACCGCGTGTGTTGTGATGTGCACGTGTGTACGTAGTGCATGCTGATAATGCGTGTGTTGTGATGTGCACGTGTGTACGTAGTGCTGATACAGCGTATGTTGTGATGCGTACGTGTGTACGTAGTGCTGATACCGCGTGTGTTGTGATGCGTACGTGTGTACGTAGTGCTGATACCGCGTGTGTTGTGATGTGCACGTGTGTACGTAGTGCTGATACCGCGTGTGTTGTGATGTGCACGTGTGTACGTAGTGCTGATTCTATACTGCGTGTATTGTGATGTGCATGTGTATGTAGTGCTGGTACCGCGTGTGTTGGGATGTGCACGTGTGTACGTAGTGCTGATACGGCGTGTGTTGTGATGTGCACATGTGTACGTATTGCTGATACCGCGTGTGTTGTGATGTGCACGTATGTACGTATTGCTGATACCGCGTGTGTTGTGATGTGCACGTGTGTACGTATTGCTGATACCGCGTGTGTTGTGATGTGCACGTATGTACGTATTGCTGATACCGCGTGTGTTGTGATGTGCACGTGTGTACGTAGTGCCGATACCGCGTGTGTTGTGATGTGCACGTTTGTACGTAGTGCTGATACGGCGTGTGTTGTAATGTGCACGTGTGTACGTAGTGCTGAAACCGCGTGTGTTGTAATGTGCACGTGTGTACGTAGTGCTGATACCGCGTGTGTTGTGATGTGCACGTGTGTACGTAGTGCTGATACCGCATGTGTTGTGATGCGTACGTGTGTACGTAGTGCTGATACCGCGTGTGTTGAGATGTGCACGTGTGTACGTAGTGCTGATACCCCGTGTGTTGAGATGTTGTGTACGTGTGTACGTAGTGCTGATACCGCGTGTGTTGTGATGTGCACGTGTGTACATAGTGCTGATACCGCGTGTGTTGTGATGTTGTGTACGTGTGTACGTAGTGCTGATACCGCGTGTGTTGTGATGTGCACGTGTGTACGTAGTGCTGATACCGCGTGTGTCGTGATGTACACGTGTTTACGTAGTGCTGATACCGCGTGTGTTGTGATGTGCACGTGTGTACGTAGTGCTGATACTATACTGCGTGTATTGTGATGTGCATGTGTATGTAGTGCTGGTACCGCGTGTGTTGGGATGTGCACGTGTGTACGTTGTGCTGATACCGCGTGTGTTGTGATGTCCACGTGTGTACGTAGTGCTGATACCGCGTGTGTTTTGATGTGCACGTGTGTACGTAGGGCTGATACTACACTGCGTGTATTGTGATGTGCACGTGTGTACGTAGTGCTGATACTGCGTGTGTTGTGATGTGCACGTGTGTACGTAGTGCTGATACTGCGTGTGTTGTGATGTTGTGCACGTGTGTACGTAGTGCTGATACCGCGTGTGTTGTGATGTGCACGTGTGTACGTAGTGCTGATACTGCGTGTGTTGTGATGTGCACGTGTGTACGTAGTGCTGATACTGCGTGTGTTGTGATGTGCACGTGTGTACGTAGTGCTGATACTGCGTGTGTTGTGATGTTGTGCACGTGTGCGCGTGTTCCGGCCTTTTCAGTATACAGGTCGAAACTAACGCGAATGAGGTTCGGGAGTGACGATGCAGTAACGTGGTTATCCTTTATTGATACTTCAGAGTTGACACAGGCTTCGGTATTGGCAAGAATCTGTTAGATCGGATGATAGGGGCTAATACGAGTGATGTTACTTCTATAATGCATCTGTGATCTGTACAGGTGCTTCCTCAACGGTCACTGATCTCTACAGATGCTGTCTCGATAGCCGAGCTTCCGCTACTGAACAGCGACGCTTCTGTTTGTAAATGCGACCTCTACGGCAGGCTACCGCTAATGAACGACGGTGTCTCTCGCCGATTCTATTTATATGCCTGGCGGGCGCACATCTAGGACCCCCCAAGCACAAAAATTTTTTATTACAATAAAAATATTTTTAAAACGTCAATCAATCACATTGATTATCCTTTGACGATCAATAATTCTTACAACCCGTCAAGTTAATTACACAGATCAGAACGTATGACACAATTGCTTAATTTAAATTAAATTAAGATTAACTTCTTAACTTCCTACTCAGCAACAAAGGCAAAATCATCACGGAAAAATTCGCATTTTTCCGTTTTTATTGACAATCTAGCGTTTCTTAATAGTTCAAGTACAACTTTTATATCGGCAAGATGCTGTGCCTTTTCCTTAGAAAATATGAGCACGTCGTCCATAAAGACGAAAGATAGTTTTCCTAGAACAGGAGATAGCGTTTGCGTCATTACTGACTGGAAATATGCAGGTGAGGTTTTTAAACCAAAGGGTAAACGATTGAACTCGTATTTTCTGCTACCAACTGTAAACGCTGTTATTTCCTTACTCTCATCGGTCAGTGTAATATTATGATATCCTGACCTAAGATCTAATTTTGAAAAGTATTTTTGACCATTTAAACTATAGAGAAATTCGTCCATGCGCGGCAGAGGGAACGATTCTTCATAAATTACCTCATTTACTTTGCGAAAGTCAACCACCGGACGTATGGTTCCATCTTTCTTATGAACTACAATTATCGGTGAATTAAAAGCTGAAATCGATGGTCTAATAATTCCGTCATCTAACATTTTTTCGTTAACGACTTTCAAGTCTTCCATGTAACGGTGGGCAATACGATAGGGAGGGACATTTACGACATCCACGTTAGGTTTCACACGTATTTTGTATGGTTTAATCGCAGCAGCGGAGATCGATTCATTGTCTATAGTAATAACGTCTCTGAATTCATTCAACAAACTCAGCAGTTCAGGCTTCATTTCGTCATCGTTACACTTGATATCATCATTATTTAATTTCCGCCGACCACGGGCTATTTCTTTGGAATCAGAAACGTACCCTTTGTTGACAACTCCTGTGATCCCGACAGATTTACCATTAGTGTCTTTCTTCTCGACATCTAAATGACTGTCCTGAACAACACTCGCTGCCTGCACAAAGGTACTCAATCCTCCTTTTAATTCTCCTTGTACATCTGACAAGTAAACTTCGGATCCAACATGATCCTTCTCCACTTTTTCTAAAGTACTTATAATTGCATTCTCTGGTAAAACAATCGCTCTGTCAGAGCTATTAATTAACAACAACGGAATCTTTCTCCTATTGTTAACTCTCACAATTGCTTCTGCGACACAAATGCCTTCTTTTAAAGTTGCTTTCTTTATTATGTATTCTCCATTTTTACACTTTCCAACATGTCCAACATGTTTCAAAATTACATTGGGAGCAATCTCCACTTGTCGAGTATGCACTCTTAACGGCCTTGGCTTT
This sequence comes from Morinoia aosen, assembly GCA_030386875.1. Classification (NCBI taxonomy): domain Eukaryota; kingdom Metazoa; phylum Arthropoda; class Malacostraca; order Amphipoda; family Talitridae; genus Morinoia; species Morinoia aosen. The sequence goes on from CM059565.1 coordinate 256,115, forward strand.
GTGTGGGAATTGGTAACTGCAACTACGCCTCGAACAGGCTGATTTTCTCTCTTACCATCCCTTTTTACTTCCTCGCCTGCTCTCTCAGCAATGCACGTCCTCTTCTCTCTTAGCTTATTTAGGACTTTTTTCTTAGCTCTGGACGTAATCGTGTCTGCCATGAGACACTCAGTATTCTCTATTAAATACTCGAGACACTCTGTCTTTCTCTTTTTTCGTCGTTTTACCTCTGCAAAGGGAATTTTCTCGTCTTTGATAATTAAACATCTTTGTTTTAAGTCTACAACGGCGTTCTTGTCCAATAAATCACGCCCAATAATGACGTCATAATTGTAAATACCATCTTTAATTATTAAAGCATTTGTTTTTAAACTTACACCGTTTTTTAACTTTAGGACAAGCTCCACCTCGCCTTCAACATTACTCTTAGCGTTAACTCCTTTTATAGTCAGAGAACTTGGCTTCACGTCATTACTTATCTCACTTATTCTGTGGTAGCTGATTAGGCATTTCTCTGATCCTGAATCAATCAATGCATTCCACAGGTCTGCATCTTTTCTAAGCACAATCATGGGCTTATGACTTTTTCGTATTACAAATAATTCATTTTGTCCTGTAACTTCAACTTCTTCATCTTCTTCGTATTTACAAACGTTCGCCGTAAAATGGCTTTCAAAACTAGTGCCATGAGCATTCAAATCATCGCTTAATTCCGCCTCTCCCAGCGATTCATATCTATTATGACACTTAATGAGTGGATCTATCATCTCAACATTTTTAACGAGGGAATCTTCAGCACCAGAATTCTCCTCGGGTTCACAGGGATTTGTCGCCGTAGAGTCATACTTAGTTATTGTAGTTTCATTTTTACCATTGACGTTATTTCTATCGGAAATGAAATCGTCTCCGCAGCTTACGCTAAAAAATTATCGCCACTGTTAGTTTGGTAAGTTTCTACCTGACCTTTTTCTAGTACACTAGTTTTATGCTGTCCTCGCGCACGGACACGATCAGGTCTACCTGATCTGTTGAAATAGTCTCGTCTGGACCTACAGTCTCTTGCGTAGTGTCCTAACTTATCACAACGAAAACAAGCTACATCACGCAGTGAATGCTCGGTGGCTGTCTGATATGAACCTGGTTTGTACCAATCAGTCGGTTTCCTAGCCACAGTGGGTACCGACACACTTTGTCCTTGGCAGACACACACATGATTGTAACAATTCGAGCAACGCTTCGCTTCAGCTGTCTCTACTGCCTGAACTTCTAGAGTTCCTAATTCTCTATCTCCAACATAAGATTTTACGTGAGGTCTAGCACGGAAAGTTGGTCTCGGGAAATTTGGTCTCCAGTAGGGCCTACGCGTCCTACCTCTACCTCGAAATCCGCCTCTTGTCATTGTATGCACTTCGGCCTCATCATAGGCTGCATCAAAGTTTGATTCGTGCAAATGGTCATCCTCTGCACAATAGATTTCCACAGATCTCTCAGATCTAGTCGCTAACATTTTGGAAAAATCTTCTGTTACTAGGGGGTTGATGATACCCATAGCTAACGCAACAATTAAAGTATTCTCGACATAAACACAAAATAATCCTATATTCATAAACCTCCAATTTCCATTAAAAGAAAAATGTTCTACACACAATAAAATTTTCTACGTGCAAATGATAATATTCTACATACAATAAAATTTTAACTCACATTTTCAGTGGACTTAAACCAGGCTAATCCAGCACTACAAGTCAAAAAGTCAAAGCTCGTGAAGGTCGGCAGCAACTGAACAGAGACAGGCTGCTCCAGCTTATTCTTATGTGCCAGGGAACAATGGGCCCGAGAACAATAGCAACAACTTCCTTCAATTGTTCTAGAGAACAATGGACTACCTCTCCACACAACGTTTCCGCGTACACGCTCGCTCTCCCACTCCCGGGAACCAGCTTGCTTACTGCGCTTTCGCAATGCCTACGCTGCTCGCTCTCCCGCTACCAGGAATCAGCTTGCTTACTGCGCTTTTGCAATGCCTACTGCTTAACTTCCTACTCAGCAATTGTGTTAGAATTCCGGCCTTTTCAGTATACAGGTCGAAACTAACGCGAATGAGGTTCGGGAGTGACGATGCAGTAACGTGGTTATCCTTTATTGATACTTCAGAGTTGACACAGGCTTCGGTATTGGCAAGAATCTGTTAGATCGGATGATAGGGGCTAATACGAGTGATGTTACTTCTATAATGCATCTGTGATCTGTACAGGTGCTTCCTCGATGGTCACGCTTCCACTACTGAAGAGCGACGATTCTTTCTAAATGCTACCTCTACGGCAGGCTACCGCTAGTGAACATCTTGTGGAATTTTAATTTTCCGTGATTTTATATTGATGATGTATAATCATTAAATTGAGCGCATGCTTATTTTTAATTTGCAAGCAACATTATCGGCGTACACTTAACTTAATATTTTGGCGATGCGTAGCTCTCGTAGATCTTCTCGTTGCAGATAACGGTGCGTAAATGCGTAGATCTCGTCGACAGACCAGGTTGTTGGTCTGGACCCCTCACTTCATCTTCTCCTTTGAGTAGCGACGCTCCAGACTGGTGAAGACTAAGTAGCGTGCAGATTTTCGATTTTTTCTCCCTCGAATTCCTTCCAAGAATTTCGATTTTCTGCGCTGACGTCTTTCTTCCTTTTCTCGATGCTCTGAAGTAATGTGATAACTATGCGACGTTACTCCAAACAGGGTGACACTCCTCACACTTAAGATCACGGATCAGCAGAACTGAAGATCAATTCTTGATATCTTTCTTCTTCAATGGGGCAATGTGGCAATGTGGATATCTTTAATGTGGCTTCCCCATACTGGCCACCAGAAATGTTCCGGCCTTTTCAGTATACAGGTCGAAACTAACGCGAATGAGGTTCGGGAGTGACGATGCAGTAACGTGGTTATCCTTTATTGATACTTCAGAGTTGACACAGGCTTCGGTATTGGCAAGAATCTGTTAGATCGGATGATAGGGGCTAATACGAGTGATGTTACTTCTATAATGCATCTGTGATCTGTACAGGTGCTTCCTCAACGGTCACTGATCTCTACAGATGCTGTCTCGATAGCCGAGCTTCCGCTACTGAACAGCGACGCTTCTGTTTGTAAATGCGACCTCTACGGCAGGCTACCGCTAATGAACGACGGTGTCTCTCGCCGATTCTATTTATATGCCTGGCGGGCGCACACGCGTAGTGCTGATACTGTGTGTGTTGTGTTGTGATGTGCACGTGTGTACGTAGTGCTGATGCTGCGTGTGTTATGATGTTGTGCACGTGTGTACGTAGTGCTGATACTGCGTGTGTTGTGATGTGCACGTGTGTACGTCTAGTCGTAATGCCCACATGTTGTGGTGACGTTGACGTGCAGCTTTGTATGTATTATCATTCACAATATGAGCTCTACGTGACTAAATTCGTCTTAACCCTTTCGGTACGATAATTCAAGTGGTTTGGGTAAAAACTTCCAGGAGAAAAAATTATCATTACCCTGAATTGCCAGTGGAATTGTCCTAGTGTGGGTTCTTTTGGCTTAAACAAGTGCCTACTTTTTTATTTTAATTTAAAAAATTTTATCAACCTTTAAGCTTTATGCTTGGTGACAGGTATCTTTTCGACGTTCATAAAAATTGTCGACGTTGTTAAAAAAGTTTTTGTACTTTCGAAGAAATTATTCATACGTTTTTGCCCGAATTTATCAAACACAAACGAAGTTCAGAAAAAATTGGTCAAGTTAAATAGAGAGGTTATTGAATGTGTTGCACGGACCCTGCGGCATGAACTTAGAAATAACCTATGGTAATTTACGCGTGCAGGCTTCTGGAAATGCTTAAAAACTAGTTAATGAATGCTTGTAATATCCCTAATTTTATTATTTACTCCAAAATATTCCCTCATTAGTTAAATTACTTTAAAACTAGGTCTGATGCCCTAAACTGGAAGCACTAGCCAACTTGGCACTGGAGTAGCCGTCAGTACCGAAAGGGTTAAGTAACCGCTAGCAATTTCGATGCATAATTCTTGTTTGACTGCGATGCTTTAGCGAAAAAAAACTTAGCGAGTGAACATTTTTGAAGGTGTGTAATGGTTCCACTCCTAAATATCTTTGGTCTAAAGTGTAAAGTAAATTTCACAATTTTTATTTACCTAATCTTCAAAAAAGAAATGAAAATTTCAAGCACATTAATCTATACTATAATAAGAGCCGCGTCCGTCCGTCCGTCTGTCCGAAGCCAGCCTGCAGTGTGATGAGCGTATCTGTGATACAAGCTCCAGCCCTATATATTTTGACGGGCCGTGTTCACGCGGCCTCATCAACTCTCGAGAGATTGTATTTTCATTTTATTTCTTACGGCCTTTCTCTCATTCCGCCCTCTTTTTTATTTCAAATAAAGGGGGGTTGACTAGTGCACATAATATGGCAATGCTGCCTGATTTCGGGCGGTTGGATCGGAGATGCTGCTGCGCGTATCACAGATACGCGCCTCAACCTCCCCCACCTTATGTGTTTACATTCCTGCCTTATAATAATCAATTCTTATGTTATAAAACGCCACGTGTTGACGTAATATATATATTTATGTATTATTTTTTTGTGTGTTATTTCTCGTATCGTAATACGATGGGAATCTCATTGAACAGATTAATCTTTCGAAGAATTTTGTGTATGTACTTAGGATGTTGCTAAACCTTGTATATTGGATACGCAGGTTTCATTGATAAGTTTCATTACTGCAATGATGATCAGACAGTACTGTGAGACCCACGGTAGAGCAAACAAGGTAGGGTCATTTCTATGGGGGAAAATACACCTCCTCTTGTTCGGATAGTCAATAGAAAGGCTTCATTTCAAACAAACTTTGTGACGTCACAAAACCGCAGTGGCGTCAGGCCAATAGTGGAGCTAGATTTGGGGGTAGCAGTGCTACCAGATGCAATATGAGCGCTGCTATTGGTTCGTTGCCGTGACGTCAGCAAACCCACACCGTCAACGAAAAAAAGACTTGTTTGAACCTACCTTGTTTCCTCTACCGTGGTGAGACCCGAATCTAAAACTGAGAAAAGTATATCAGCAAGATAAAATTTTGGGTTAACTTATTAGTAATTTTGAAATAACACGAGCTGAAAATCTACGGATTTCCAAACACACATTTAACTTACTTTTCTATGTCAAAATATCAAAATTTCAGGTCCAGGTCTTTCCTTTAATTCAGTTTACATTGGATTGATACACAGTTTTGTAATAATCTTTCCTTATATAATAACTCGTCACGTTTTTTCTTAAATTTCTAAATAAATGAATAAATAAATTTATATGTTTTATATACATAACTACTAATCAATGAACAATGTATATAACAATGTTATTACAATGGGAATCACAATGAACGCATTAAATTTGTGGAGAATTGTTCCTTCAGGGGGATACAACTATTGTATCTATGGGAATTGGCGCTCCCAGGGGGACTATGTGAGGGCCTGAGCTAGAGGTTAGGTAGGCTTCCTTTTTGTTGTAATAAAATAGGTTTTTGTTTTGTTACGGACCATCTTTTTTCGGTTCACTGCTGTCCTGTTTTTCAGCACCTACTACTTTATTCTTCAACTTTTCTTGTTTCATGAACTTCTTTCTTAGCTTCCTGTTTCTGTGCACCTTGTGCAAAGATTCCGCGTTCCCTCAACTCCATACTAAATGGTGCCTTCCTTTTCCTCTCTTGGAATATCTTTGTCGTGGTTAAGGGAGGCTAAAACTTTCTTATATAATAATAATAATAATGTGGAGAATTGTACGCACTTCGTAATGAATAATAATGCACAGCTACTGCTTGCTTGGTTGGTCCGCCTCTCAGTCACGTTCTTAAAATGACCGTATCTGTGATACGAGTTTCACCAGTGCACAAGTACAAGAATATTTTAATGGCGGTTGCTGTTAGGATGGATATATTTGTTTTTCATCCCCATCTTGAGACTTATTTAATGAAACTATCGAATCTCGTTCTTTTTGACAGGTCGTGTACACTAGTTTTGTTATCATAAATTTAATTTCGACGATCATAGTACACACACATGAGCACGTCTACAATACGATGATGACTGAGCAGGTAGGCATGAATATGAAAATATAAATGAATCTGTTGGTATATTATTGAGACCAATGTATGGTGATCTCAACAGGTTGAGAGCGAAGCAGAGACACACGCCAATCCTAGAAGAGAAGTGCTGCCACAAAGAGCTACATCGTTTGATTAGATAAGTTATTTCAAGTATCCCAAATCGCAACAAAGGTGTTCCAAAGAGAGGAAGGATGAAGGCACCATTTATTATGGAGTTAAGGTTTATGCACAAGGGGTGTTCCCACTCAAAAATCTGTGGAAAAAAAATACAGAATAGGACAAATTTGGCAAAAATTACGTCAAGGAGGTAGAAACTGATTGTTACCGCGCTACGTGTTTCTTAGAGTAACCGTTGCTTTAGTAGAATAAGTTAAAGTTAGTCCATTGCCTCTGATGCGTTCACTGCACTCCAGTCATTGGAAGACAGCGTCACGGTCTTCCCAAACTAGTATTAATACAATTGTAATATATTGAAATAGCCATTCCTATTGATATTTTGTGTTTTTACTCTGAAATACCTTTTCTGTTGTACCTTTTTCTTGTTGCAGACCATTCTCACAATAATTGGAAACTAATTTAATGGTAATTCAGTAGTGGCAATAATAGTAATGACTGTGCCATCTGACCGAATAAAACCTTGTGAACCTTGAACAAGAAACTAATAGTGTTTGATTCTTCATTCATTCCTGCTATCCTTCATCAAGGAAGGAATCGTGGTTCACACGACCATCAAATTATTGACCTATAAATATGAAGGCAAAACTCGAATTTCACGCCTTCACTGATGCTGAGATGAAGCTGTTATAATGGCAGGAGATATGAGGGCACGAAGGTAGCCAATAGTTACCTTCGTGCTACAATAATAGTATGCTACAATTATTGACCTCACCACTGCTCGTTGGTCTTGAACATTTAACATTGCTACATAAAGATATTTACGGACTGTACAGCTGTAATCCTGCACTAGCGATACTAATCAGGGTTTCTATGTTTTTGTTAAGGTGAATTTAGTGAGAATAAAAGGATTATTACAGTCTTCCTTAACACTTCGAGTGTGACGTGACTATCGGTGGTTCACGGAGTGAATTTTCATAATTCTTTTGATCCATCAATACTCACATACTCAATTTAATGAATCCTTAATGAAAACTAAATAAGGGCGCGATCTATTTATTGTTCATGTTTACCATAAAATTACAAATTCAAGCCTAATTTTAGTTGAACATCGAACTTTAGTTTAATCGGCCGCACATGACGTGTTAACGCGGTCACTACGTTACCGTGGCTGCTGCGGCCGGTTTGGTTAGGTTGGAAAAAACAGAAATTATTGAAAAGCCATCTTTACTGCGTGATCACATTCTTATTCTATCTAATAAATGGGAAAAATATAAATGCACGATAACATTTTAACTTTTGCGCTATATCTCAATCTATACTATAATAAGAGCCGCGTCTGTCGGTCGGTCTGTCGGTCTGTCCGAAGCCAGCCAGCAGTGTGTGATGAGCGTATCTGTGATACAAGCTCCAGCCCTATATATTTTGACGGGCCGTGTTCACGCGGCCTCATCAACTCTCGAGAGATTGTAATTTTTATTTCTTACGGCCTTTCTTTCATTTCGCCCTCTTTTTTGTTTCAAATAAAGGGGGTGGACTAGTATAAATAAATGGAGTGAAATCAGTGAAATGGTAGCCATTGTTACTGTGCATAAATGAGCAATTTACCAAGTGTATTTACAATTTACATGTGTACCTACACGTAGTGAACGTGTTAGCACGTTCGCTGCCGCTGAACGCACATGTGCGTCCAGCGGTCTCATGCTGAGTAAAAATGTGAGCACCAGAATGTAAAGAACGACTTCACTGCTCGACAAAAAGTTGTATTTTTCCCAAGAAGGGGGATAATGTAATAGCATTATCATATTTTATCTCGGTTGCTTGAATCTCTTCAAAAAAAGATGCTGAAATAATTGAAATGCTGTTCACTCACGCTGATACGTAAAAGAGCCATTTACCAAGTGGTACACATGTACACCTACACCACGATATACATAAGAACCTATACGCAGTAAAGTACCAAATACAAGAGGCATGTGTCCCCGTGCGCTGCTCGGCTGCAGCGGTCGCAGGCTGGCGGCCGCGAGCCGTGCCCGCGCAGCGCAGTCTGTCGCGGACGGTGAGTGAGTGAGGGTGTGCGTCGCTCCCCGGCCTGCTGCCCCGAACGCATTCAAGTTACTGCAGCACCCGCGCCGTAAGGGACAATATTTCTAAGAATTATGGGCCACACAGGCGACAAAAGTTACAAGCTACCCACGGGGTGGCGTTTATTGCCAATGATTGTCCACACAGAGATTGCATCAGGCTTTTTTCGGCTGCCAGGCGTAGGGCATTATTGTTGGGATTGTGAATCTCGTATATAATTCTCCGTAGACTTTACGGTAATGAAAGTCTGGTAGTAGTCTCCGTAGATTTTATTTGGCTACTCAGCTCAAATTGACGTCCAGGTTTTCTTTTGTTTCATATACTAAATTATTAATACGGTTGGAGATCAATGCTAATATCAAGTATGAGTGTCAATACGCTTTTAACTGGAATCATTATTTATTTGAATGGACGGGTATTTATTATATTTTCACCATACATTTTTTTAATTCGACATTTTCCCTACTTTCAATATTGAAAATTTCCCAATTAACAGGATTTATTAAAAACTTACGAATCAGCGTACATTTTAACTTTATCGCGACTTTATCTTACCTAACTTATAATGTAGTTTACAGGAAACATGAGCTTCTATCTGCATTTCAACATTCACTCATTTTTAGTCTACATCACACACGCATACATAGACACATACACATAAGAATTTGTCCGATTGGAATTCTTTTTGCTTCCCGCTCGCGGGTTGATTGATCGAGGCGGCCTGATTGACAGGCCGTTGCGCTCAACTCGGTGCTCTTCATTAGCTTAAATTGACCCGCATTCAATCGGCAGCTTGAAACTCCCTTTTTTTCGCAGTTTGTTTTGTTGCTTCAATTAGAAAGTTGATTTCTGCTGCTCTGACCCTCAGTTGTTCGCGTTAAATCGGAAGCTCGTTTTTGGAAATTTTTTTATTTTAAACGTAACAATTTTGACAGGAATTTGTGAGGAGAATAATGTATTTTGGTATATTTAGGAAATCCGGTGTTAGAGAAATCTGCCAAGGTTTCGGAAAAAAAATTCATTTGAACATACTACATTAATCATCTCTATTCTTATTTTATTATCATAATATGAGATAAATCACTTAATGTACGACAAAAGATAACTTAATTCAATAGACAACGAAGGTTTTATGAATTTTAGAAGCTGAACCCACACCCTTACATGTGCCCTTTAAATACTATGTTGTGTTGTGTACATCATTCAAATTGATATTTTTATTTTTCCCACACTTGTAAAAATTTCTACGATTGATTAAATCGAATTAAATTAGCGCAGTAAATAATTAGCACATGCAAGATATATGCTAAAGCGTGGACTCGAAAATAATAAGGGAGGTGGAAGTGGGCTTCAAGCAGCTGAGCAAATCATTTAAACAACATAAACAATTTGCTCACCACAAGCGACACAGCAATAGATTGTTTCTCAAATCTAGTTCAATGGGGACATTTGAGTACAGCTACTTGTGGGCCCGAATAAGTTGAGCCTCTTAAAAGGCATTCTATCATCAGCGCTATTTTATGGTACACAATTATGTTTGAGAATTTTATTTCGGCGTTTAATTAGACAATTTCTCCACTTTTCTAAAATCACATTTTAGTTCATCCGAAATTTTAAAAAGAATAATTGTAGAGTAAAAATATGAGCACGCTTAATAAAAACGAACGTTTCGACCTTCTACTGTGGTCATCATCAAGGTACCTTGATGATGGATGTACAACAAAAGATGATGTACATCAAGGTACCTTGATGATGGATGAACAACAAAAGATGATGTACATCAAGGTACCTTGATGATGACCACAGTAGAAGGTCGCAACGTCGTTTATTTACTTAGCGTGCTCATATTTTTACTCTAGAATTGTTCTCTTTAAAATTTCGGATGAACTAAAATGTGATTTTAGTAAAGTGGAGAAATAGTTAAAAACTAATGTGAAATTATGTTTAACCTAATTTATTTAAACACTAGACTGATCAATGTATTGGTTCTCTCAAGATTCGAGGGTTATTCAATCTCTTCATTGTTGAACGTCGCTTTTTAGTACATCATGAATTGCACCCGTAAAGGAAAATTGATATCACTCATCGAGCTCCTCATCAATGATGACAAGGACTAGATATTTATTTAACAAATGACAATCAAAGGTAGATGTTTAACAAGCTTCTGTAAAATTTCCCTTCGAATTTTCGATTGCTGTGAGATTTGAAAAGAAAAAGATTCCCACACCTACGTTCGTTTTTTAAATGAAGCCTCTAAATTCTTCATGAGGTTTGACTAACTTATTTAAAAGTTCTTTTCGTTATCAATGCTTTAGAAGTTCTGTAATTTTTCTAGAATAATAGGATTACCTTCAATTACTACCAACAACCTCAATGATTGTTCAGTTACCCTGATTCATTATTTAATTCTCTTACTGAGCACCTCGGCGGTTTGGTTCTCCTGACGCTCACTGTGTCACCAGCAGTACTTTCTTACGTCAATTTCTAACGTTACTTCATGCCGCCAATTTCTGACATAAATTTCTAAGAATAATTTCTAACGTCATATCAAAATGCCAATTTCTGACACAAATGAAAAAAAATTTAACGTTGCTATGTCATGCCAATTTCTGACTTCAATTTTCAAAAAATAATTTCAAATATCACTTCATAACACCATTTCTAACATCAATTTCTAAAATCAATTTCTGTCATCATCACTTTATAACGCCAATTTCTGACATCAATTTGCTACCCGCCAACTAAACTTTTTTCAATTCCAACAAAATCTAACGCCAATAAAACAATTTCGAACGTCAGTTTCACATAAGGACACGAAACATGGGGTCAAAACCAAAAGTGTTATACCTTTACAGTGTAAAGGTATAAAGGTATGTAAAGGTATAAAGTAAAGCGAGGTTAAAGCAAATTTTTATGGAACTTTTTAGGAAACACTATAAGAACTGTAATTTTGCAGAGCTGAAGACTTTTAAACAAAAGCATGTCATGTTTATCATGCTGCACCTACCTATGTATGTAGGGCAGCGGTTCTTAACCCCTGGGTCACGACTCAATATTGGGTCGCCAAGCCATTTCACTGGGTCGCTAAGGGTTTGTGTAACCTGGTTGAGCTAACCTATATTGTAGTGAAATTTTTATTGTTATGGAGGCTTGGGTCTCGGCAGTTATTTTGGACAAATTTCGGGTCTCTGTCAAAAAAAGGTTGTGAACCACTGATGCAGGGGATTTTTGCGGCTTTATTCCATTAATGATGTGTGTATTTTGCAATGGTTTCATATTGTCTCATTTTAGTCTGGTGCAAACGCAGCATTAAATTTATTCCCATGACTTCAATGTTTGAAATTTTGATAGCTCGCACGAGCGGCTTAAAAACGTGAAGCCTTACGAGGGGACGTTTATTTCATTCAATGCCTTTTTTTCACCTAAAATATGCCAAAAATTTTTTAATCGATCTATGTACTTATGATTAAACGGTAGTCTTTTTTTCTTGTTTTGTTGGTTGTCACCTTGCACGCTCTGCTTTCAGTGAAAACCTGAGGCAAACTTTAGAATTCTCGTAATCTGTTACAGATGTCAATTTGATGGAAGATATTTTCAGAATATAGTTGCATAAGTCACTGTTGGTCAAGCCTAATGCAAGAATAAAAAGATTTTATTAAGGAAAAACTTGACACCATCAACACCACAGGAGTATACAAATTACATGCTGATCCCCACACTAATAATTTGCTCAATTTATGTAAATGCATTTTTATATATTTCCTGTCTGCAACATTCCAAATATTTCAAATGATATACAAATTTGGCATTCCCTTACTTTTGTTAACAAATCAATAATTATTGCGGCCATGAAAATTGAATCAACTGCTCAAAAGAATGCAAAAGAAAAAAGATAAAAGAATTTTTTCCCAAAACTTCGTAGCAAATAATTAATCAACACTATACCGTAAACCCAACTTTAAATGTTAATAACTTTACAGTGAATGAAGAAAATTAATTATGTTTTTTGTATAAGGTCTAAAAAAATGTTTTCCTCAAAAATGTTAAGTCACGTTAAAATTGGTTGTATCAGTAATGAGATAAATGATAGTTGTAAAAATGTGAGTTACACATGACATTTCAATGAGGCCACACATGATACAAAAGTTAAAGGGTCATTGTAATATTATTCTAAAAACAAGTTATAACGAGAGCTTCTTTTAGGAAATCTCTGTTCGAATTTATTTCGAACTCCCTTTAAACTCGTCGTTCCTGCGTAGACGTTATTTATGAAAATGTGTTGCTCCTTTGTCAGTTGCATGACGATGGGCTTAGTCACTCGTCAAGTAAATTTTCAGACGACTTGGACCTTATTGATACATAGCGTTAAAGCTTTGTAGACAGGATACATTTCTCTGTGTGTAAAGCAACAAATGAAACTGAAATATCTTAATCCAAAGTTATTAACATTTAAAGTTGGCTTTACTGTTTAATTCTCCACACGGTATAAGTTGTCCACAAAAAAATATATCCACTGACCGATTCATATATGTATATATGATATCGGAACCATACAACAGTTCTGATATATTGTTGATATATTGTATACAGTACATCAGTCAGTGGATACATTTTCTGTGGACACCTTATACAATTAAACGCTAGGTGTTTCCTTAAATTGATAAATAAATGAATATATATATTTTGTACGTAATTTCTCCTATGTTACCACAATGGAAATCTCATTGAACACATTAAATTTGTTGGTCCGTTTTTCTTTCACGCTTTTAAAGAATGCTTATTGACCGTATCTGTGATACGATTTTCACCAGTGTACAAGTACAAGAATATTTTAATCGCGGTTGTTGTTAGGATGGATATTTGTTTTTCATCCCCATCTGCAAGATTTATTGAAGGAAAATATCGAGTCCCATCATTTTCGACTGGCCGTGTACACTACATAGCATGATAATATTGATGAAGTACGCCGTTCGAGTTTTTCATACCTTCGTACAGGAATGTTTGATGAGTAATAGTAAAGCGAGATTAATTTCAGTACGTTGCACTCACAATGATCAAAAATAGAAGATGTTGTGCACTACTGCTCCATAGTTTCATAAAAGAAAGTACACCAGAAAATTCAACAAAATTTTATGTAGGCTTAATTCAATTCCCTGATCATATAAGTAACTTTGAACTTGAATTTGAATACTGTTTGCGCACAGCTTTGTGCAAAATATTTTTCGTTATGACAATAATCTATACCATAATTTTTTTCTGATTTTCGTTTTCAGGAGAATCAGCTTAATGATTTTAGTTATTACGATCTTGTTATTCATATTGTCAGGCTGGTGATAGTTGAGTTCGTTATTTCACTGCATTTTATTGATTTGAAATGATGAATTTTTCTCGGTTATCTCTGACGTTGATATCAGTTTGAGTGAACATTTTTGTCAATAGCGCACTTCAGGAATGTGGGCGTAACCATAATACAATTTATCATCATTGCAAAATTAAATTCATTTTAAAGCATGTACTATAAAAAAGGCATTTAAAAAAGAGTATTTTGATACATACATTATCAGGATTATATTTCATTGTGTAAGCATTGAAATTAAGCACGTTGCGTGAATTTTTTTCTTCCAATTAAATTCTTTAACGCTTTTTTTATTGTGCTATTTGATTTAAGAATAATATGATTAGATTCGTCTCTTTAATAATTTCATTTGATCATTGACAATAGAACCGTACCAACCAATGTGATCTGCCCCCGTGATTTAGTTAGTACTCAAGTGTTGAGCAACCTTTTACGTTAATATGAACAGACGTGAAATAACGTACTTCGATGAGTATCAGCACAGAAAGGTAAACATTAAGGTAGAAGAAAATTACATGAAATTTCTCGTAAGAACCATAAGCAGCGCGTCTATTGTCGAACATTCATTGATATCAAATTTCGAAAGAGAGTAAAATGTCAGGAAAGTTTCATTAATTAGACATTTTTGTACAAGCGAATATGATAAATGGATAAGCACACCAAAAACCAGTCAAATTAAAGCATCGCCTTAAAACCGAACGCCAAAACTGGCCGAGCGAGCCCAGCTTGTGAGACTGTAGGCCTTAGGTAATCTTGAAATTAAATTCTCTATCGTTAAAAAATAAGAGAGACAATTATTTATACAGTTTGGGGAGTATCCATTTGTGTACATATTCAATGTGAATTTCTGAATGCGTAAAGCTTTTTTGGAAGAGCTGGAATACTAATAAGAACTAAACCAGCTATTTGAAGCGCGTATGCAAATAAATTAGCCCTAACCAAAACTAAAACATCAAATCCACTGGAATAATATTATACGCGTAAATACAATAACTGATTATCGACAAAAAACAGTTAAGTAATATCAGTTATAAATGGTATTGTGTAATACTTACGTAGATAACAACGCGCTTTTTCCACTCCCTCGTAGCTTTTCCCTTTTTGCGCATTGTTTTCGTCCAAGAACGCCTAAATTATCTTTTCTATTTTATCTAGCGCCTGCATGCAATGCTGTAATTTCATTTTTTGTACGTGCACCAAAAATAAAATACAACGTTTAGGTCTCGACTGAGTAGAAAGTTTAAAATTGGAGGTCGTTAAGTTTCCCTCGTCCACTCAATTTTCGGTTGCCACGTGCCTAAACCTTGCACTCATACAAGCGAGCGGGACATACATTCTGTAAACCCAGAGGACTATTTCGCTCTGTAAAACATACCAGTTATTATCAACAGATTTCCCTCGTGGAATGTACGGAAAATATTAGCCTTATTCTCGTGTCTCTTCAAGCTTCATGTTAGATAGTAGATGGTGGTGAACGCGTCTCCGAGCTTGAAACTAGGTGCGTTCCTAAAAGTTATTCCCTAGGTCGCGATTGCTCCCTGCTGAATCGTCTCTGAGAATATTTAATCAATAGTGTCCTAATTTTGCTATGCCTAAGTCATCATGCAATGAATAAGATATGATTTGTCGGTGTCTCATGCTAAAAGACAAGGTTCTGAAATGACTGCAGACTCCAACGTCTAAGTTCAGAATAAAATTTTTACCTCCCTGAATAGTCGTCGTTTTTCGACAAGGACTAATTGATTGTTTTGTGGTAGATAGAGCTTTCCTCATTCTCTATTGATTTTTTATCTCCTGATTTGCAAGGAAAAATATGATCTATACGTTACCTAGCAGATCGATATTTTCTCACTCTTCCTGGTGTATAAATTGAGGCGTAAATCCGTATTTTTTAAGCAAGACGTTAACGGAGTTTTTTAGTGAACGGTTAATGTTAGAATGTAATTATAGGAAGATGTATTAAAAATCTCACGATTTAAATTTTGCATCTCACATGTATACTCATTCATAGATTTTACGCTGCAGGAATTTAAAAAATAATATTAATTAAAATAAAATATAATTATTAAAACACACTCGTAGCAGTGAGTAAATAGTGACCTCTTACGTCCTCGATTCAAAGTTATTCGCATAGAAACGTGCAAAGTAAAAAATTAAAAAATTTCTCGCTAAACTCTGCTTTCCCTAAAATAATTTCACGGCTCAATCATACTGGTAATCATAATACGTTTATCAAATGGTTGTTGATGTATCGAAACGAACATGTAAAAGCGTTTCAAAATTGTGGTAAAATTTGAATACCATGGCGATGAATCATAACACCATGAACAACATAATAACTCAACCGTAGAAAGTCCATCTTACATATTTCGAGGTACTTTTTTTGTATACTAATTTTTCCCAGTAACCAACCGCCACCGCTGTCATGGCGCTCTTGACTGACCTGACATGGAACAACAAACACAAGATTCCTTAAGTTTCATTTGTTGACAGATAACTTCAGGCATGATAGCAGCTCAATACGCTGCTACATTGTGCATTGGAATAGTGACTGGTTCTCAATGTCAAGTAGTTCTCGTCACAGGTTTCTTTTTTTTTTAGGAATTTTCGTTTTCGTTTCCCCTTTTTTGATCTTTTTCGATTGTGATGGGAATTTTCGTGTTCGTTTTCCTTCTTTTGATTTTTTTCGATTGTGATTTTAGTTTTCTTCTCCCCTCTTTTGCTCTCTTGAGGTTGTAATCGCCAAAGGTAGAGTGCCTTCCATCTCTAGGGGTGATGATGTTTCGTTTGTTTTGATCAGTTGTTTTCCTTTCGTCTAATTGAGGTGCCCTTTCTACGCGCCTCATTGTCCCATTTTTCTCTTGCGTTTAACGGACGAAAAATCTTGCACTAAACGACAACTTCAACTATCGTATCCATCGTTATTAATACAACTCCTTTGGCAACCATACTTATCTGGACGAGTACAAAAGTCCTCGCTTTCAGCTTACACATTATCGGTTTACCCAGTGCACGAAGCCAATTACTTCGCCATTCCCTGCCATACTGCCGCTACTACACGACCTTACACAGGCGAGTTAATCAAGAGCGGCAGTTACAGCGAAGAACCGTGTACGACGGACGCCCAGCATCTTTTGGCGCTCGTCAGACGCAAATAAGAGGCCGATTTGCAGCAGATTTACGGTATTACTCGCACACAACGACCGAGATGAGGTGCCCGAGATGAACGTTCTTGCGTAGGTATTGAGCGAGTAACGCGAGCGGATGGTGCGCTTCAGCAAAGAATGTCTTGATGTCAACGTCGTTATGAGCTGCGCTGAGGGCGACCAAACGTGCTTAATCTGTCTGCCTATTCCTCGCTCCTGAGTAAAGGAGTAACTGCATGTGTGCGTAGTTCCTGATGACCGTAGTTTGATATCTTCTGCGCTGCAGCGGTGGTGAAATTAGTGAGACAAGGGTTGCAACTCTCATGCCTATCGCGCATGCGCAAGTGGTTTCTATGACTATTTCATACCTTTTCGCTTTGGCGTGAAAATAAATTCGTTGGTGGAGGATGCTTTATAGGTAGTAAAAACGGATAACAGGAAACTTTGTATCAGTGTAAGTACTTTTGTCTCGGGATGGCCAAACGTCTACTGATTGCTCGTCATTTCTCAGGTTGTGTCACGCCTCATCTCCTAATTCTTTTCCTTAGTATGAACATAAAATTAAGCGCTGCAATGGCGCGACACAAAGAAGAAAACCCGCGGCCTTTTCATTAATTTGGATATTGATGCTCGTTTTAACAGAGCATTAGTGCATTCAACTTACACTCACCTACAATGGGCAGATTTTGCGTAAACAGCAAATAAGTTCAGTGTCCGGATCCTGAACTGAACAAGCAGAGCTGAAGCTGATGGTCCGCCCTAATAGAGTAAAAAACTAAAAAATTTCTCGCTAAACTCTGCTTGCCCTAAAATAATTTCACGGCTCAATCATACTGGTGAAAAAGCTACGGTTTTATTTAATTTATGAGGCTGAACTAAAGCATAATGGCTTAAGATTTCTATGGATAAAACTTGTGAGCACATATTTCCTTTATATTCATTCGATTTTTCAGCTGGGATTAATTCTACGTACTTTTAAGTCACCTGAGTTGGGATGCTTGACTTTGGACTGCAAGTTAATATGGCAACACTAGTTCCCATCCCACTGGTATGGCAACACTAGTTCCCATCCCATTGGTATGGCAATAAAAAAACACAATCTCACTAAAAGGGCAACACCAGGTCAGTTACAAACCCTCTAATAAGGCAACGCCAAACCACTTACAAACCCGCTAATATGGCAACACCAGACCAGTTACAAGCCCGCTAGTATGGCAACACCAGATCAGTTACAAACCCGCTAGTATGGCAACACCAGACCAGCTACAAGCCCGCTAATATGGCAACACCGTTGTCGGAATGCTCACGCGAACGGGCCCGCGACAGCCACTTTAATTAGGCATTCGTTAGCCATGTGCTCATCGAATTAACATGAATCTAATTAACATATATTGGACAGAAGGTTGAAAACATTCAAGGCAAGGGCGGTAGTGGAGCGTAATTACGGTCCCTTTAAAATGAAAGATGTCCTAAATCAAACAATTCTGAATGAGCGCTTGCTCGGCACGGACATAGTTTCACTTCACTTACTTGACCACAGCGGCGGCGGGCATCTGACACTCGGGATTTGTGTATCGCGTTTGTGTGGAGTGTGTTGCAAGCCACAGGCAATCGTGGAGAAACTCGAGGTTTTGAGTATGAATTAGGTAGCAGAGATTAATGATGGTTTGTGATGAAATGAATTCGAACTGTTTAGTATTAGGAGGGTTTAAGTTTTAATATCACATTTGATAGTTGTTCTTTGACTGAAATGTTGTGGATAATCGTGAAATTTACGGGTCTTAATACGCTTAGTAGCTATCACACCAACCTCGTATTTTCTGTTGGACGGCGCAAACTAAATGTGATTTATTCGGGTAAAGTCGGGCATTGGTATCTATTTTCATTATGGAATTTAAATGCTCTACACTTGAAACAAAGGAAGACGCGTGTAACGCAAGAAAGATTCATTAACGATAAAGATCGCTTTCCAAGGATACTTTACATGCCTCATATTTCTGCTGATTAAGCTCAAAAAGAATTTTGAAATAACAACAGCCAGTGAATCACAACAGCGTATCATGTTTACTAGACATCTTACAAGAGATGCAGTGATGAAGGATGAAGGATGTTTTAAAGAATGTTCTATTCCAATCAAGCCTAATCCATATAATCTTGTACATAGTTTTTTTAAAAGCCTTATAACTAACTAACACAAGGGCGCAATGACGGTTACCCCCGGTCAAGCCGGTACCCATTTCCGACACCTTCCCAGTCAAACTTTTACCTCCGAAGCATGCATGTTTTTCGCCGCCTAAATGATTTAATTACTTGGGCGGCGAAAAACATGTGTGTAGGCGGTGAAAAACTTAGAATGGGTTGGTAAAGTGGGGAATTGTGACTGAGTTATCCCTTTTCCCAACGGGGAGAATCCCCGGGCGGCGGTACCTCAAGAGAAGGGCTGATAAGGCCAACAACTAAAACAGTCACTGCGGAGCTGTGAGATTGAAATTATCCAATGCAAGTAAACCATTGCTTGCACTGGATTAGTACAATTAAAGTATTAGCGCCGCATAACATCGAGGCGTGTACTGCATACAGATTGTGCGTCACTGATGTTTCTGCGTGGAGATTGATGTTTGTGAATGTGGTTTTAGTTACTCTTCTACTTCCATTCGTGTGCCTGTTCATGATTAGTGTCTGAAATATTTTACGAGTCTATAACCTACACACACACTCAGGATGCACATAGTATTTTTCAAACGGTGCACAGGCTGTATGCTTGGCTGTGTGTTGCGTGTAGTGAACACACACAGGCTGTATGCTTGGCTGTGTGCTGCGTGTAGTGAACACACACAGGCTGTATGCTTGGCTGTGTGCTGCGTGTAGTGAACACACATAAGCTGAACAAAACACAAGTAAAGAGATTGTGTGCACACCATTATGCGTCTATTCAGCACAAAAAGTTGCACAAAACAAAGTCAGAGAGTAAAGAGATTGTGTGCGTCCATCTAACACACACGGTTACCTGAAACGAAAGTCAACCGTGCACAGGCTGTGGGCTGCGTACAGCCAACAAACACAGGCTACACGAAGCACAACTCAAACACAACACACAGGCTACACGAAGCACAAATCGAACACAAACACAGGCCACACGAAGCACAAGTCAAAGAGTAGAGAGATAGTGTGCACCAGCGCCATATCGCTGAGATTGTAAGCGCTTACGTGGCCCGTGATGGAGGCTGGTGATTGCGAAATATGCCGGTGCAGTAACTCCCGTCACATTGCCGCTCGGGCGGGAGTTTGGTGTCGGTCGAAGAATGCCTGCCTTCAGTAAATGCAAAGATCAAATCGCGCATCAGGGAGGAGGTGAAGGAACATCGCTACAAATGGCACGACCACAAATTTGCTGCGCAGCGAGAACAGTGGAGATTTTCGGGTGGAGTTACAGATGGCATTATATGGCCGAGGTCTTAGCCACTGCCGATACGGAAAAAAAGGTTCGAGGAATACACAAGATCTGGACGGGTTAAAGAGCGCATTATTTTGCGTACGCCTATAAAAGCCCAATTTTATCCGTGAGCTTTCATGAATTCAACTTTGAATTCAATATATTGACATACGAGCGAATGTCATTACTGGTATTTTTGAATACAGAATTTTCCCTCAGCGTTTTCTACTTCCATTTAAATTTTTCATCGGATTTCACCCTTTAACGCCCACATTTTTATACTCATATTACCGTTATAACAACCACTATCACTAAACCGACACCGGCATTAGGTAGTCACTGTTATCAAGATGTTGGAGGAACTGCCACTCGGCAGTGAAGTTCAAAGGACACATTAGTGAACATATTGAATAAGAAATACAATATATTATTTTTATTTTTGAAAGAGGACCGTACAGTCCACTTGGGCGTTAAAGGGTAAAGTTTACCTCACATGCTTCTACTCCTCTTGTTTTTCAACCTCTTCAATGACTAGAATGATTGCTATTACTGTTAGACAACATTTCATTAGTTTAGTTATGTGTACAGTAGCTAATGGCATAATATGTATCCGGAGTCATGAGTTTAACATAAGTACGATGACATTGCCAAACGTCAATTGGCGTTTGAATGCTTTGAAGATATTCATCATTTTTTAACATGAGACAAGTTTTCTGAAAAATAATGGAAAATGAATAAATAAGAAAACTTCCTTGGCTGATTTAAATCCGTTGTTCTACGCTCTTATCAACAAGCCAATTATAATTGCGAGCGAATGAACAAAATTGCAAAAGACGTTGCTTGATAGAGTGTATAATTAGAACCTGAGAAGGTGTCTAAAAAAGGCGTTTAAAAATAGTCAAGCCGGCGAGATGAGGGCCTGAAACAACGCACTGCGATTGTCGGCGAGCGGTCCATGACAATACAAGATGATGGAGGACAAGAGGACAGAGGATGGGGGACCGACACTTCAAATAAAAACAAAGGGAGTCTCGAGTCAAAAAACATAATCGGGACTCGAAAACTGCCGTTCCTTAGCAAAACTCGTAAAAAAGAATGTTTTATTCCAATCAAGCCTGATACACATCTTCTTCTACATTGGTTTTTCAAATGCCTAATGCCAAACACGAGGACGCAATGACGGTTACCTCCTGTCAAGCCGATACCTACTTCCGACACCTGGGTAGGGTGGGGAATTGTGGCTGAGTTCTCCCTTTTCCCAACGGGAAAAATCCAATCCACGGTGAAATTGAAAGCCAGGTTGAGAGGAGAAATAATGTTTAGTGTTATAAGCATAAAATTATATGCGTAAAATCGCATTGAATATAAGATAATCAGTAGTAGAAACTATTTTAAAGAGTTCTATGGGTCTGTTTTTGATAGTTCGGTACGTTTTCATTGCAAGTCGATAACTAATTTCCTTTGGTTTGAGGATTTCATAGAACTTTATATTTGTTATGATATACAGATTGAGTTCCGAGAAAAACGTGCCCTATCAGGCAATTATTTTTGCCTTTCATTCGAGTATCAGCACATTACGAGCTCGTGTATTTAAACTGTAAGTTAAAAAATTTGAACTTGGCCAGTCTTTTGATGTCTTTTTGCGGAAGACAACCAACGTTGAATGAGCACTTTTCGAATGAGACTACTACGTAGGGTCCATGTCAGAAAACGATGGATTTGGCGAATGATTGCGACTTTCTGAATAAAACTGTTACGTTGGGTCCGTATCAGAAAACGATGGACTTGGAAAATAATTCAATACAGGTTGAATGGTTTGCAAGCGTGTTGAGCGAAAATCTACTAAAATAATATTAGGGCTACACGTGACCGTACGCAGTCGACACGGCGTTTTGTAAGCTTCAATCGTCTTCCGCTTGAAGTGGTTGGTTGCGGGAGTTAGGTAGATCGCGAGCAAACGCATTGAACAGCAGTCTTCTGTTATCTACGCATGCAGAACTCAACCTGGCACTTCGATCATCTATGCTTATTTCCCCTGCACAATGTTCAATATCGGTTAATACTTAGTTTCTTTACACAATGTCAGGGAAGAGTACTTCTCTCAGCTGATATGACTGGCTTTGTAAATAAGATACTAGATCTTCTAAGCAAATGTTCAGTTATGAATAGATTCCTCTCAGCACTAAATGTGAGGATATGACATAAGAAGTATTTTATCATTTATAATTGAAATAACGGTCCCTGAAATTATTGAATAAATATCCGGTGAATTCCTACTCAACTCTTCCAAAAAAAAAATTGTTTCTCTTCATTCAGTTTCAGAAGAAATGTAGTTCATTCGTCCTTATCTCGAAGAAACTGATTAAAACCATCAGAAGATCATCCCACTTACTTATTTGAGCTCAAATAAAACTGAGATCGATCATTGATACATTTTGGCCTCTAGCACATCAAAAGTTCTCCCAGATCTGAAAGCAAAAGTTTTGGATGCGTCAAGAACCTCGGGTTCTCGCAACGAGTTGTTTGTCTATCTTTACGGCGCCGGCTCGCGGCGCTGCGACAGGACAAACTCCCAGTTTCAGATAAAGACTTTAACGCCAACTTCTGTGGCAAGTTGAGAGGGCAACACCTCTGCCGTGTGACCTTCCTAGAGTGGAATTGGAGGGCTGGCCAAATCGAAGATACGTCATAGGTTTGTTTCGTTGTCCGAGGGTCTAGTTCTTATGCGACTATTATGACTTTTTTTGCAGTACTTCGCCGAGTAATTTTTCTGCAAGTTCATTCAAACAAAGATCAATATATTTATTTTTCTTTATTTTCTTGGGTTAAATTTACGATACTTGAGCTGAGGTGAGGCCTTGTCTCCGATATGTCCACTGAGGCAATCGTTGATATGTCCACTGAGGCAATCGTTGATATGTCCACTGAGGCAATCGTTGATATGTCCACTGAGGCAATCGTTGATATGTCCACTGAGGCAATCGTTGATATGTCCACTGAGGCAATCGTTGATATGTCCACTGAGGCAATCGTTGATATGTCCACTGAGGCAATCGTTGATATGTCCACTGAGGCAATCGTTGATATGTCCACTGAGGCATTCGTTGATATGTCCACTGAGGCATTCGTTGATATGTCCACTGAGGCATTCGTTGATATGTCCACTGAGGCAATCGTTGATATGTCCACTGAGGCAATCGTTGATATGTCCACTGAGGCAATCGTTGATATGTCCACTGAGGCATTCGTTGATATGTCCACTGAGGCATTCGTTGATATGTCCACTGAGGCATTCGTTGATATGTCCACTGAGGCATTCGTTGATATGTCCACTGAGGCAATCGTTGATATGCCCACTGAGGCAATCGTTGATATGTCCACTGAGGCATTCGTTGATATGTCCACTGAGGCAATCGTTGATATGTCCACTGAGGCAATCGTTGATATGTCCACTGAGGCAATCGTTGATATGCCCACTGAGGCAATCGTTGATATGTCCACTGAGGCATTCGTTGATATGTCCACCGAGGCAATCGTTGATATGTCCACTGAGGCAATCGTTGATATGTCCACTGAGGCAATCGTTGATATGTCCACTGAGGCAATCGTTGATATGTCCACTGAGGCAATCGTTGATATGTCCACTGAGGCAATCGTTGATATGTCCACTGAGGCAATCGTTGATATGTCCACTGAGGCAATCGTTGATATGTCCACTGAGGCAATCGTTGATATGTCCACTGAGGCAATCGTTGATATGTCCACTGAGGCAATCGTTGATATGTCCATTGAGGCAATCGTTGATATGTCCACTGAGGCAATCGTTGATATGTCCACTGAGGCAATCGTTGATATGTCCACTGTGGCAATCGTTGATATGTCCACTGAGGAATTCGTTGATATGTCCACTGAGGCAATCGTTGATATGTCCACTGAGGCATTCGTTGATATGTCCACTGAGGCAATCGTTGATATGTCCACTGAGGCAATCGTTGATATGTCCACTGAGGCAATCGTTGATATGTCCACTGAGGCAATCGTTGATATGTCCACTGAGGCAATCGTTGATATGTCCACTGAGGCAATCGTTGATATGTCCACTGAGGCAATCGTTGATATGTCCACTGAGGAATTCGTTGATATGTCCACTGAGGCAATCGTTGATATGTCCACTGAGGCATTCGTTGGTATGTCCACTGAGGCAATCGTTGATATGTCCACTGAGGCAATCGTTGATATGTCCACTGAGGCAATCGTTGATATGTCCACTGAGGCAATCGTTGATATGTCCACTGAGGCAATCGTTGATTTGTCCACTGAGGCATTCGTTGATATGTCCACTGCGGCATTCGTTGATATGTCCACTGAGGCATTCGTTGATATGTCCACTGAGGCAATCGTTGATATGTCCACTGAGGCAATCGTTGATATGTCCACTGAGGCATTCGTTGATATGTCCACTGAGGCATTCGTTGATATGTCCACTGAGGCAATCGTTGATATGTCCACTGAGGCAATCGTTGATATGTCCATTGAGGCAATCGTTGATATGTCCACTGAGGCATTCGTTGATATGTCCACTGCGGCATTCGTTGATATGTCCACTGAGGCATTCGTTGATATGTCCACTGAGGCAATCGTTGATATGTCCACTGAGGCAATCGTTGATATGTCCACTGAGGCAATCGTTGATATGTCCACTGAGGCAATCGTTGATATGTCCACTGAGGCAATCGTTGATATGTCCACTGAGGCATTCGTTGATATGTCCACTGAGGCATTCGTTGATATGTCCACTGAGGCATTCGTTGATATGTCCACCGAGGCATTTGTTGATATGTCCACTGCGGCATTCGTTGATATGTCCACTGAGGCATTCGTTGATATGTCCACTGAGGCAATCGTTGATATGTCCACTGAGGCAATCGTTGATATGTCCACTGAGGCAATCGTTGATATGTCCACTGAGGCAATCGTTGATATGTCCACTGAGGCAATCGTTGATATGTCCACTGAGGCAATCGTTGATATGTCCACCGAGGCATTCGTTGATATGTCCACTGAGGCATTTGTTGATATGTCCACTGAGGAATTCGTTGATATGTCCACCGAGGCATTCATTGATATGTCCACTGAGGCATTCGTTGATATGTCCACCGAGGCATTCGTTGATATGTCCACCGAGGCATTCGTTGATATGTCCACCGAGGCATTCGTTGATATGTCCACCGAGGCATTCGTTGATATGTCCACCGAGGCATTCGTTGATATGTCCACCGAGGCATTCGTTGATATGTCCACTGAGGCATTTGTTGATATGTCCACTGAGGAATTCGTTGATATGTCCACCGAGGCATTCATTGATATGTCCACTGAGGCATTCGTTGATATGTCCACCGAGGCATTCGTTGATATGTCCACCGAGGCATTCGTTGATATGTCCACTGAGGCATTCGTTGATATGTCCACCGAGGCAATCGTTGATATGTCCACCGAGGCATTCGTTGATATGTCCACTGAGGCATTCGTTGATATGTCCACCGAGGCATTCGTTGATATGTCCACCGAGGCATTTGTTGATATGTCCACTGAGGAATTCGTTGATATGTCCACCGAGGCATTCGTTGATATGTCCACTGAGGCATTCGTTGATATGTCCACTGAGGCATTCGTTGATATGTCCACTGAGGCATTCGTTGATATGTCCACCGAGGCATTTGTTGATATGTCCACTGCGGCATTCGTTGATATGTCCACTGAGGCATTCGTTGATATGTCCACTGCGGCATTCGTTGATATGTCCACTGAGGCATTCGTTGATATGTCCACTGAGGCAATCGTTGATATGTCCACTGAGGCAATCGTTGATATGTCCACTGAGGCAATCGTTGATATGTCCACTGAGGCAATCGTTGATATGTCCACTGAGGCATTCGTTGATATGTCCACTGAGGCATTCATGATATGTCCACTGAGGCATTCGTTGATATGTCCACCGAGGCATTCGTTGATATGTCCACCGAGGCATTTGTTGATATGTCCACTGAGGAATTCGTTGATATGTCCACCGAGGCATTCGTTGATATGTCCACTGAGGCATTCGTTGATATGTCCACCGAGGCATTCGTTGATATGTCCACTGAGGCCTTCGTTGATATGTCTACTGAGGCATTCGTTGATATGTCCACTGAGGCATTCGTTGATATGTCCACTGAGGCATTCGTTGATATGTCCACTGAGGCTTTCGTTGATATGTCCACTGAGGCATTCGTTGATATGTCCACTGAGGCATTCGTTGATATGTCCACTGAGGCATTCGTTGATATGTCCACTGAGGCATTCGTTGATATGTCCACTGAGGCATTTGTTGATATGTCCACTGAGGAATTCGTTGATATGTCCACCGAGGCATTCGTTGACATGTCCACTGAGGCAATCGTTGATATGTCCACCGAGGCAATCGTTGATATGCCCACTGAGGCATTCGTTGATATGTCCACTGAGGCATTCGTTGATATGTCCACTGAGGCAATCGTTGATATGTCCACTGAGGCATTCGTTGATATGTCCACTGAGGCAATCGTTGATATGTCCACTGAGGCATTCGTGGATATGTCCACTGAGGCATTCGTTGATATGTCCACCGAGGCATTCGTTGATATGTCCACTGAGGCAATCGTTGATATGTCCACTGAGGCATTCGTTGATATGTCCACCGAGGCATTCGTTGATATGTCCACTGAGGCAATCGTTGATATGTCCACTGAGGCAATCGTTGATATGTCCACTGAGGCATTCGTTGATATGTCCACTGAGGCAATCGTTGATATGTCCACTGACGCATTCGTTGATATGTCCACTGAGGCAATCGTTGATATGTCCACTGAGGCAATCGTTGATATGTCCACTGAGGCAATCGTTGATATGTCCACTGAGGCATTCGTTGATATGTCCACTGAGGCAATCGTTGATATGTCCACTGACGCATTCGTTGATATGTCCACTGAGGCATTCGTTGATATGTCCACTGAGGCAATCGTTGATATGTCCACTGAGGCATTCGTTGATATGTCCACTGAGGCATTCGTTGATATGTCCACTGAGGCAATCGTTGATATGTCCACTGAGGCAATCGTTGATATGTCCACTGAGGCATTCGTTGATATGTCCACTGAGGCATTCGTTGATATGTCCACTGAGGCATTCGTTGATATGTCCACTGAGGCAATCGTTGATATGTCCACTGAGGCATTCGTTGATATGTCCACTGAGGCATTCGTTGATATGTCCACTGAGGCATTCGTTGATATGTCCACTGAGGCATTCGTTGATATGTCCACTGAGGCAATCGTTGATATGTCCACTGAGGCATTCGTTGATATGTCCACTGAGGCATTCGTTGATATGTCCACCGAGGCATTCGTTGATATGTCCACTGAGGCATTCGTTGATATGTCCACCGAGGCATTCGTTGATATGTCCACTGAGGCATTCGTTGATATGTCCACTGAGGCATTCGTTGATATGTCCACCGAGGCATTTGTTGATATGTCCACTGAGGCGTTCGTTGATATGTCCACCGATGCATTCGTTGATATGTCCACCGATGCATTCGTTGATATGTCCACTGAGGCATTCGTTGATATGTCCACTGAGGCATTCGTTGATATGTCCACTGAGGCATTCGTTGATATGTCCACTGAGGAATTCGTTGATATGTCCACCGAGGCATTCGTTGACATGTCCACTGAGGCATTCGTTGACATGTCCACTGAGGCATTCGTTGACATGTCCACTGAGGAATTCGTTGATATGTCCACCGAGGCATTCGTTGATATGTCCACCGAGGCATTCGTTGATATGTCCACTGAGGCAATCGTTGATATGTCCACTGAGGCATTCGTTGATATGTCCACTGAGGAATTCGTTGATATGTCCACCGAGGCATTCGTTGACATGTCCACTGAGGCATTCGTTGACATGTCCACTGAGGCATTCGTTGACATGTCCACTGAGGCATTCGTTGATATGTCCACTGAGGCATTCGTTGATATGTCCACTGAGGCATTCGTTGATATGTCCACTGAGGCATTCGTTGATATGTCCACTGAGGCAATCGTTGATATGTCCACCGAGGCAATCGTTGATATGTCCACTGAGGCATTCGTTGATATGTCCACCGAGGCATTCGTTGATATGTCCACTGAGGCATTCGTTGATATGCCCACTGAGGCAATCGTTGATATGTCCACCGAGGCATTCGTTGATATGCCCACCGAGGCATTCGTTGATATGTCCACCGAGGCATTCGTTGATATGCCCACTGAGGCAATCGTTGATATGTCCACTGAGGCAATCGTTGATATGTCCACTGAGGCATTCGTTGATATGTCCACTGAGGCATTCGTTGATATGCCCACTGAGGCAATCGTTGATATGTCCACTGAGGCAATCGTTGATATGTCCACCGAGGCATTCGTTGATATGCCCACTGAGGCAATCGTTGATATGTCCACCGAGGCATTCGTTGATATGCCCACTGAGGCAATCGTTGATATGTCCACTGAGGCAATCGTTGATATGTCCACCGAGGCATTCGTTGATATGTCCACTGAGGCAATCGTTGATATGTCCACCGAGGCATTCGTTGATATGCCCACTGAGGCAATCGTTGATATGTCCACTGAGGCAATCGTTGATATGTCCACCGAGGCATTCGTTGATATGTCCACTGAGGCATTCGTTGATATGCCCACTGAGGCAATCGTTGATATGTCCACTGAGGCATTCGTTGATATGCCCACCGAGGCATTCGTTGATATGTCCACCGAGGCAATCGTTGATATGTCCACTGAGGCAATCGTTGATATGTCCACCGAGGCAATCGTTGATATGTCCACTGAGGCATTCGTTGATATGTCCACCGAGGCATTCGTTGATATGTCCACTAAGGCATTCGTTGAGACGTCCACTGTAGCCATCAGTGAACGTATCAAAGATTTGAGTCCCATGGCACTAATTTATCAAGCTATTGCAAGATACGTTAATTAATGGAACTCTCCTCAGT
This sequence comes from Morinoia aosen, assembly GCA_030386875.1. Taxonomy (NCBI): domain Eukaryota; kingdom Metazoa; phylum Arthropoda; class Malacostraca; order Amphipoda; family Talitridae; genus Morinoia; species Morinoia aosen. Next base: position 285,469 of record CM059565.1, read on the forward strand.
TTGATACTCTTACAACGTTTTCCACGTGATATACTACTCGTACTTTGGTGCTGCACCTGTTATATTGTATATTTCACATACTTTGAATGTGTCGCAAACGTGCTGTACAAGTGTCGTCTACAGGGGCGCGTTATCCACATGCAGTGCACATGTTGTCCACGTCTCCTTCTGCTTACGTGGTGTTCCTGCATCGTCAACGTATTGTATTCGCTCCGCCTACAAGTGGTGCTGGTGTACCACATTTTCTGATTGTGTCTTCTTGGCGAGCCCGCATCGTCTTCGTATTCTATTCGCTACGTTTGCAAGCGGTGCTGGTGTACCGCATTTCCTGATTGTACATTCTTGGTGTACCCGATTGTACATTCTTGGTGTACGTATTCCATTCGTTAAGCGTAGGTTACACCGTCCATTCCTGGTGCTGGTGTAACGTACGTGCGGCGCGTGGCTTTTCCTCCCTCAAAACAGGATCGGCAAGTGTCCTCGCCGCAGCATTCCCTCATCTCATATTCAGCAATAGCAGCTCTAAGAGATACCGGAAACCGATCGCGGCTCCCGCACACCGCCGCCAGCGGCCGCTGTCCCGTCGTTCGTTTCATCTTCGCCACTAAAATTCTGTTTGGGTTTCGTGTTGTTCTTAGTCGGGCTTGCTTCTTGACAACAGCCGCCAAATCTAATGTGATTTTTCACTAAATGTTGTTTGAGACGTGAGACTTACTGGTCTACGTTAGTTTTTAAATGAATGATTTTTTGACATCATGGTATATTCTGCCAAAATATCAGATGTTTAGCGAAATTTATCATTACCTGGCTTTAAAGTGTGGTCAGTCAGGAAGGGCAGGAGCAGACAGCAAATGGTATTTTGGTTATCAGTGCTCGATGTTCAAGTTTAACGTCGAGGTTTGAGTGATACAAAAGTCTTGTGACGAGATTCAGTTCGCTACGTGTAATAAATCGTAAATACTGAGACTTGCACCACATGTTAGTAAACCTGTGGGCATGTAAGTGAATTACGTTCATTATGGTTTTGATATCGACGAATGGGAGGCAGAACAAGCGAACGAAAAAACTTAGAAAAAATGTTTTGCAACTGCCGGACAGATTTTTGTTTTTTAAATGACACATCAATCCTTAATCATGGATTTCCATCAGCTAAATTTCGAACAGCTCTAAGAAAATAAGTTCAGAAATTAGTTAATGATCCTCGTCGCCAGGATTTGTGTTTTACCGTAGGTTGTTAGTTCCTTCACCGTGTCCGTGGTTTTCATCAGTTGGAACACCGAGGCAGGGGAGTGCAGGGTCCGTTTAGGAGAAACAATTTTGAAATGAGCAATGGCTTGCTACTATATATCTAAGGCAAATCGGTTCCATGGAGGTTATTTCTTTATTTGTAACAAAAGTCGTGGATATGCGTCGGTACAAATGTACTTGTGTGTTATTTTTTGCCCACCGCGAGTATCGGGAATTTCCATCCATCCTGAACACTCCACTTAACTCACGCTCTTGGGCCCGATTTTCAACCATTTTTCAATATCGTAACGGTACAACTGGAGGCAAAAAGTTCCCAGTCGAGTTGGCTACCCAACGTGCAATTTTTCTGCCCAAGCGATATGTTTTTTTGTGGCCATTGTCAAAAATGCAGCGTTTGACAAAGAGTTGAAAGTTGTGAATTTTGGTTGAAATAAAACACCTCGTTGGACGGCCGAGTTGACAGGGGAGGTTTCATCGCTAAGGAACCGTAGCATATTTGAGAATATGGCCCTTGGAAAGAAGGCCCCGCATGTCTGCGTGCGTGCAAGTTACATGATCAGTTTTGCTTCAACGTTGTGTTTCGGTAACGATCAATTTGTTCAAGCATGTCTTGTTGATAAGTTTCATGGAGACATGCTAAACGGTTAAGTGTAAAATATTTTTTCTGTTATTCACTTTCAGTACCTTATATGTACGAGAGAAAATTGCCACTTCTACACTGTAGAAAAAATCACAGTTAGCCGTAATGACACACACAGACTTCTGAATGCCAGAAGGCATAAATATTTTGTACCAAATACACGCAACACAGCGGTGAGATCGAATTTCTCTCCACCGAATTTCAGTTGCTTGCACCCCGAGCAGGCCACCTCACGCTCGATATCTCACCAACAACATCATTGACCCATACTTCGCAACGAACCTAAAACCTCATTACACTCCTTAACAAGTCCCAATTTATCTTTTACTCGCCAGTAACCCCCAATTCCTCGTAATATTTGAAATAAGGTTGTTTCCTGCACACTTTGAAAGGAGCCCCAATTTCCCTTTTGGCTGCACGCCTCAATTTTCCGTTTACTTTGAAATATGCCCCGATTTTCCACATAATTTGCTACGAGCTCCAATTTCCCTCATGCTTTGATATAGTACACGATTTCCATCACACTTTGCGATAGGAGTTATTTCCCTGTCCAATGAACAGCAGTACCACATTTGCCCCACACAACAAGTGGCGTAACCCATTTCTTCGCATGCTTTGCTACAAGACAGACCACACTTCCATGCAATATATGTGCACACTGCGACCATCTCCATCATCTCACACCGGCACACGGTGAGCTCTGGACCAGCAGCTGGACCAGGGCAGAGTACAGCAGCTCGACCAGACACAGTATAGCAGCTGGATCAGGACGCAGTACAGCAGCTGGAGCAAAACGCAGTACAGCAGCTGGACCAGGGCGCTTGCAGCACCATGTGAAGTACTATCCAGTAACGGCCTCATCCTTATCAGAATTTTACCAGGCCTCAAGTTAAGCGGCGTCCGAGGGGGTGTAAACTTGCTCCATCCAAGTTACCTCGCATATCTAATTGCACCTCTGCCACTCCTGCCAGAAGAAATAAGCTGTACGACACGAAGGCGAGGGAAGGCTACCTCGGCCTGCAGTTAGCAGGGTCATCCATTGAATGTTTTGTGACCGGGTAGGGAGATGAATTTAAATACTGAAGCATCGTTCTCCTCAAGCCGCGTGTCTAACTTTGTTGGGTAATTAATGGAATTTTAGTTCATAGTATTCACGATATAGTGAGGATATTTGCGAAGGAATTGGGATCTTTACGAACTTACCTCATATGAGCTCACATGAGAGAAGTCCTGGTACTTTCATGTTACTCTTATACGTCTTGGGAGTACACTGACTATATTAGTACTGGGTGAGGTTATTTTGATTGGTCACCCTAGTACACCTACGAGATTAGAAGGGTTACGTCATGGACGTCATGCTGAATTATTTATCGATCATGTGAGTTCACTATTGGGAATATGAATGAATGGTACTCATATTAAGCTCTTCCATCATTTGCTTATCATCACAAGCACGCTATTGGAAATTTTTTTCACGTTATTTTCATGATTCGACCGCGCAAATTTTTGGTAAAATCCTTTCCCCTCCAGCTCTTTTTTTTTATTGAGAGAAAGGCGTTTTTTCAGAGTTCCTATTCACTCAAACCAATGTAAGGTGACACACCACAGCACTTATTGTATGCCTTCTTCGCTTCAAATTCACCCTGACGATGTGAACAAACTCATAAGTAAATTTACCCGCACACCTCTTTGGTGCTTCCATAAAAATATGAACATTGGATTTTTTTACCGGATATTTCGAGCCATGAGGTTGTTACATCAAAAGCTCACTGGAGTCAGTGTTATATATTTCTAGAGATTGACAGAGTAGAGTTTTCTAGAGTTTTAGTGTAAATATAAAGCAATTTTGTTCGTATTTTAACGCTTGAAGAAGTGGAACAAGCTGGCCCACATCATTATTTAAATTAAAGAAAAAGAAAGGAAATTTCTCGATTATCGGGTCTGTGTTTCTGCCATGACGGCATTTAGTTTTAATCTCAACACAGTCCGCATTCTGCCCGTCTCACAGCCAACATTATGACTGAGCAGCCATTATTGTTTATTTACAGGAGCAGCTCGAGCTGATGCATTGGCTTCGCCGCAAATCTTATACGCTGCTACTCCCATCGGTGTAGGCTTGCGTTCTTGCAAATTCCTCAGTAAAATTTGACTGACGAATATTTACCGAATTTGTGCTTGACCAAACGTAAATTGTGCTGCTCTGAGGCAGTATAGTCCAAGTTAATATCACTTTTGCTACTCATAAAGAAGGTAGAAGGTGTGTGCTGGGATACAATAAAGCATCTTATGTATGTATGGGCGAGGCCGGTAAAGTTGAAAATTACTACCTTTATGACTCAAACACCCGTTTACAATATTATAATGAAAGCTAGAAAAAGGCTATCAATGTAATATAACGAAGGTGCTTGGATTAAGAAACTATACACAGTGCACATGGACCAACAACAGTTTAGGTATAATAGAGGAAGCGCTACGAGTGTACGATAAATATCTTATGTGTAGATAAAAATTCGCAAGGTACAACCAATACCTCTCAATATTTCTGGTGGATCACAAAGTTTCATTGTGATTGTGACGATGTGGGAGGTATCGTTTCGCTGAAAATCAAGAGCTGCAATTCTGGTGAATGCCAGGCACTTGGGGGTGGTTTCATTGCCATCAACAGTTCTTGTCAGAATAAAGATAACTTGAGTGTGTCAGAGTATAGATAACTTGAGTGTGTCAGAGTATAGATAACTTGAGTGTGTCAGAGTATAGATAACTTTGCTCAATGGAGATGCTGGAGCTCTGACAGAAAAGAAAGTTCGCTTTCCTCTCACATAGTCGCATACTTCCGTTTACTATGTACTATATTCGCCTTCAATTGTGATATTTCAGGCATACAACTCATTATTTCAAAATCCATGAGAATATCTTGTAGATTTTGATTTCTTTCTTTCTATTTTCAGGTTCGTTCAAGAAGCAAGGGTGTTCTGAAGTAGAATTTCTTGTGCATCTGTGTTCTTGAAAAGAAACGTTGGAAAAGAAGAAGAAGACGGTGCAAAACTGTGTGGAAAATGGGTTCTACAACAATGTTAACTACAAGTATCACTCCACCTCGAACTTAGCAGCAGAGAAAAAATCTTTTTACGGGAAAAATTGATCAAGGACGGTTAATTTCAACAGTAGAAATAATATTAACCCAATGTAGCAGTTCCGCTTGAAAATAAGTGAAAGAAAACACCCCCGAAGAGCTGACTGCACTTCGTGAAGCATATCAAGCCACACCCTGGGATATATCTACGATAACTTTCTTAGTGCACGACAGGGATACAGAAAGTTTCCATCTGTATACATGGAGACTGAAAAATAAGTCTACGTTAGAAGATATATTTTAAAGGCGCATCGCGTCACTGCTGTTGGCAAAAGCGTATTGTTTTCCTACCTAAACACTTGCTCAATTAGAGTTAAGAGAAGAGTGCTGCTGTGAGTGCTGGATGACCTCTGCTGCGAAGCGTGGTGAGGATCTGGAATACTTCAATTTCATTCACGTGCTTTGATTGATTTGCCAAAGGGAATTTAGGAAGTTGAGTCGTGGTGAGGATCTGGAATACTTCAATTTAGAAGAGCTTTGATTAACATCCCAAAGGGGATCCGGGAAGTTGAATCGCGGGAAAGACCTGAAATCCTTCAACTCCAAACTCGTGTTTTGATTAATTCCTCAAAGGAGATTTAGGAAGTTGAATCGTGAAGATATGAAATACTTAAATTTCACACACAACATTTGATTAATTTTCCAAAGGAGACATAGGAAATTGAATCGTGGTGAAGATCTGAAATACTTCAATAAAACACCCGTGCTTTGATTTGTTCCCCAGGGGGGATTTGGGAAGTTGAATCGTCGTGAAGATCACATATACGTTAATTTCATGTACGTGCACTGATTGTTTCCCCAAAGGCATTCAGAAAGTCCACTGTCGCCAGTCAACACCGTGCAGCTCGTGAGACACCGGCCTGTGTGTGCAAGCCGACAAATACGGTATAGGAGAGGAAAAATTCCGAATGTCACATGGGATAATTCTCGATAAAAACTTGTAATCCTTGGCGTTAGCTCATTTTAATCAACAAAACGCATAAAGCCTCGAGGAATTTCGTAGGACTAGAGTACGTGGTATTTCTGTGAGCGGTTTGGTATCGGGATCTGAGAAAATAACAAACTGAAACATGAATAATTTGAGACATGAAACATGAAAGACATGAAACATGAAACGACATGAGGTTCTCAAAAAGTGAATGTTAAAATAATACGTGAAATCACAGAAGTACCAACGATATATGAAATACCATTAAATAAGAACTTTGAAATCTAAGTTATACCTTTACGGATAGAGTACAAGTCAAAGAAATTCAAAAAAGAGTTTATAGAGAAGAAGTCACTTGCCGAGAGAAGAAATAGTTGAAATAATAAAAAGGAAGGTATCATAATTTATGGACACAACCTATAATGTCATGTTGATGTTGACGTATGTAGTGATATTGAAGAATTTGATGACATATTAACGAAAACAGGGGATTATTTCTTTGATATCTTGCATGGATGACTGATTTGATGTTGAAACTTGTTAGTTGGTACTGATTCATGGATTATTGACATGAAGTAGGATATGTGCTATGTGAAATTAAGAAAACTTTAACTGTAATGATAATAGATAATTTTAACCAGACTAATAGTAATAGCATTTTAATTTTGATCATAAATCGCCTACGGTAGCTTCTAAAAAAGGATCTGCGAGAAACTCATTTAATACAAAATATTAGCGGAAGTTAAATCCAACATCGACACAAGCAATAAAAAGAAAAACATTCTTGAACAGCGACAATAAACAGACAGTCCGAGTGTAGTAAAGAGAGATAAAATGGTGGAAAAATCATCGCTCAGAAACAAGAAGTAGACAAGATAGCTATAGGAAATATACAAATGCATCAACGGGAGCATCAAAACAACCCTTACGACATTGAACGTTAAACTAATGTCTTCATGTGCATCAGCTGACACAATATCAACAGACGCTGAGTAAGGCGCAGGCTGCGCACAAGCTTAAGGACTGAGCATCGAAAGTGAACCAGGCCGTCAATCTCCCGTGTTTTCCTGAAAAACTTGGTCATCAAAACTCTAAAGTCAAAGCCTTGTTAAAATTAGTGCTTAGAGCAACAAATTTTCAGGACAAAATCAGTGAATGCTCATTACAGAACGTAAGCTGGTACAGCATGGATGAACATACCAGAAACAGCGCTCATCTACAAAGGAAATCTTTCGTCTGCAGTAACAGCTGCTGCAGGAAAGACAGGAACGACTACAGCAACAGCAGTAAAAGCTGCAGCAGCTGCAATAGCAGTAAGCGCAGCAGCAACACTTCTACTGCTGTAGCTCTTACTCTGGCGATGATTCTTCTGCGGTCACCAAGAGGTGAGTTCCGATGTTCTTGGTTATTAAGTTCCTTCGTTAAGTTTCGAATTAAAAATTTTCTCTAGCTTATTGCGACGGTTGGGCTCTGTAACCTCATTTTCATCAGATGCTGTTAAGATACAGTATTCGGTTGTCCAAGTAAATTTATCGAAATGTAAGTGCAGTATTCGGTTGTCCAAGTAAATTTATCGAAATGTAAGTGCAGTATTCGGTTGTCCAAGTAAATTTATCGAAATGTAAGTGCAGTATTCGGTTGTCCAAGTAAATTTATCGAAATGTAAGTGCAGTATTCGGTTGTCCAAGTAAATTTATCGAAATGTAAGTGCAGTATTCGGTTGTCCAAGGAGATTTTTTTTTGCAATTTAGGTGTAGTACTTGATTTTCAAAAGTGATTTATCACGATTTAGGTGCACTATTGGGTTGTCAAGTGGATTTATCGTAATTTAATTATGTTGTGACTCATAAAGGGTGAATTTATAATTTTGTTTTTGTCCTGAGATCATTGAATTGGGATTATCAGTATTGTTTTCGCCTATTGTTTTTCAATTGTGAAGCTCTTGAATTTACTTCTTGAAATCAATTGTGTTTTGACAAAACGAAAACGTTTTGTATTGTCAACAACAGCTTGTGAAATCTCACTCAATTACTCAAAATGGTTTTCACATCATTTAAATAAAATGTTTTAATACATTAAATTCAACACTAACACGAGGTTGTAAACCGTTCTTCAAAAAATGCAGACAACACGCTTGTGTTCCACGCACTGCATACCTAGATAAACTTGAATGTATGTTGGTGAAGTGATTTAGAGAACACACATAACGCCGCAAAGCTCACCCGCAAAATCTTTTTTTGAACACGGCTATAGTTTTTAAAGGAGCTTCTAAATCGAGTTAATTTTTTAATCACTGTTCAAGTTTCCATTCAATATTGTATGACGAACATTGCTAAATATGAATTAAAGTTCTCTTTCAAATACAGTAACACAGAATGTGACTGTCATGGAAACTTCCGGCTAAAAATAAACATTGCGCTTTCATCAATTTAATTTAAACGTTAATTTAAAATCGGTGAAAAATGTTCAACGCAAAATTTTTTGTCTTTCAAGGAGCATGTCAAACTCACTTGACTTCCAGTATATCTTACTGCACGATCAGCGTTATAGAGCAAACAATTTAAAAACAGCACGACTTTATATTTTCCTCGGTGAGCTCACGATTTATTAAAAGGTGAACAACACAGCGTACCTAATGTCTTCGGTTTCGCAGAACTATGGCTTCGTCTTTGAGTGGTTTATTCTAAATCGGTTTTGTTGCGATGAAGCCGCAGGTATCGACCGATGCGAGGAGGCCGTACAAGCGCCGCTGCCGCCGACCGCCTTCCCTAAACAAACCTTGCATTTAATCGACTGCTTCTCGCCGGTGTTGTGAGGCGCGTTCTAGAGGCAGTCAGTGAGCCGGCATTGTAATGATAATAAACAATAGAATCAAATTACGGTTATGAAAATAAGGAAATTTTGTCGACTATAGAGATAGTAAACAGAATAATCAAATTACAGTTTCGAAAATACAGGAATTTTGGTAACCAAAGGGAGGAAAATGATCTATGCTTTGATAACAGCTTCGTCTCTTCAGTCAGTCGATGCTTATAGAAAAGTCGGAAAGAGTGTTTGACACAGAGTGTGTCGGGGAGAATAGAGGTGAAACGGAAAAGGATAGAAAGGATACTGATAAAGATGCGCTTTACGCATATGATGCTAGTGTTTTTTTTTTTGTAAGTAGTTTAAGGAGACCATCCAGGGCCAAATTGCGTCCCCGAATGGAAATGCGTGTTTTTGTTGAAAAAGGATCCTTAGGGGGTGGGTTATTGTGCCATGAAATTTTATGGCGCTACGGACGCTAAAAACCCCCCCACGGGGGTCCAAAGGGGACCGATAAACATCATTTTTGGACCCAATTTTTTTCTTGTTGAAAAAGGATCCTTAGGGGTTGGGTTATTGTGCCATGAAATTTTATGGCGCTACGGACGCTAGAAACCCCCACGGGAGGTCCAAAGGGGACCCCCCGGGGGTCCAAAGGGGTCCCCTCGGGGGGTCCAAAGGGGCTCTACCAAAAATGTACCAAAACATGAATTTTTCGAAAAATAATAAAAAACTAAGGCCTGAATCGAAAAAGTGACAGGAGTAAAAAAGGTTTACTTTCAACAAACACATATACTGGCCAATTTTCAAACGAATCGGACGAAAAAAGTTGGTGAGACCTCAATATGACTGAGTACAAAAAAAGAACAGTAATATTTCTCTATAATTTTATGCTCTATATTTCTTGTGTTTCATTGAAATTCAAGAGGGAAAACGTTGCTCATAATTCGTACATAGAAATAAATCATGGAAACTGCATTCATGTACTAAAATTTTCATGATATTCCAATTCAATGGACATACTTTGTTTTTGGGCTCTAGTGAAAAATTACCGTTTTTACCATTCAAATCCTATCGGGGCATTGAGTTTTGATGCTAGAACAAAACCAAAGACAGTTTTAGAATCCTTGGAACATTTCTAACAAAAGTACATCGAGTTTTTTTTCAAATTCAAATATTTCGAAAAAATAAATTGTTCTAAACCCAAAAAATTTTTGAAGGGTTTAGAAATTTGGGAAAAATTGAAAAAATCGAATTTCAAAAAAAACTTGATGTACTTTTGTTAGAAATGTTCCAAGGATTCTAAAACTGTCTTTGGTTTTGTTCTAGCATCAAAACTCAATGCCCTGATAGGATTTGAATGGTACGTAAATAGGCCCTTTAAAACGAATTTTTTGTAAAAAAAAATAAGGCCTAAATCGAAAAAGTGAATGGAGTAGAAAAGGTGTACTTTCAACAAATACATATACTGGCCAATTTTCAAACGAATCGGACGAAAAAAGTTCAACAGTGTGGATGGTCTCCTTAAGGGTGGTGAAAAATAACTACCCGTCAGGGCTTTGTATGGGTGGGTGTTTAGTTAGTAACTTCGTCTCTTCGTCCGTTACTCCGAAATATTATGAGATCAGGTCCGTAGCACAGATACACAATTCAGTTATTCAGTGTAAATGTGCCCAGGTGCGCTGGGATACGTGGCCCCAGGTCATGCACGCTTTTACGAATGAAATGGAGGTTTGACGTGAAAATGTTGCCGTCAATTTTAACGGCTAGGGCATACGAAAGTTATGATATGGGTTGGAATAATACCTGAAGCAACTTCGGGGGAATCATACAAATGATCTTGTCGACAATAATGTTATTGTCTAGAACATTCGCTTAAGAATGATGAAAAAGCTTAATTGATTGAAATTTTTGAGAGCACGTTTAAGGAGATGCTTCTGGCCATTGAACAGTAAGGAACCATAATTTTTGCTACGTCAGGAACTCAAATTAATATAACCAGTATTAAAATTTTTACTTGAATGTCAACGACCTACGAATAAAATTTCTTAAAGAACATCATTTTTTTACTGTGCGATAAAAGACATACAAATATTAACATCGGGGTTGGGGCTGCTTCCGTCGCCTTGCAAGTTACTTTAACAACTAATACGTTTTCATTTTAGCAATCAGAACTCTTTGAGATCATTGAGTTCTAAAACAAAAGGATATTTCCTTCAGGAAACGAATAGAGAGTAACTTCTGCACATAGAATAGAATTTGACTCCGCAACTTTTGACCGTAGAAAACCAAACTATTTTGAGATAGTGCAAGTTGATTGATTCTACCACCATCCGTTCGTACAAGACAACGACAACTTTACGTTTGGAAACTATAGATACATTGGAAACTGTTTCATGCAGAAAATGTCTCTTCTAACACTAAAACTGCACATAAAGCTGTATCTGGTGACATCTGTGGACGAACATTTTTCTTTCATTGACGAAAAACTCTCAGGGATGAATGACTTCAAACTCTCTTTTCCGTAAACCATGCTCAGAGTGAAGGACCATTTTGTTGATTGAGCGTCCACTCGTAAGTATCTGTGAATGAGCCGAGAAAACAGCAAATACCTCTTCATAGAAAGAGACCCGTTATCTTCGCTCAGCGCTTATGTTAATACAAACAATTCTTGGAGTGAAACGACATTTCTATGCATGGGAGCGAGGCGATGGCTCTTCAATAGCCATCAGGGAGATGAACGCAGGCGCGTCCTGCGCTGCGCTAGTAAGTTAAGAGGCCCATAAAGGGCACCTTAGCGACTTCTAATCAATAATTGCTAATGAGGAGGCGAGAGATGGGCTCATTAGCCAATTTCATGCTAATGCGAATAAACAAAAGCTGCTTTACGTCACTCGTAAACTTCGACTGTCGCATGGCGCGGTCGGTCGCGGATCGTAATTTCTGTTAGCTGGAATCTGGGGTAACCGTAATCGTTCATGGGAATATAAGGCAAATATTGCGTCTCACTGAATTCGGGGTCACGTGTTTGGTTTGCCATATCAAGAGTACGCGCCAGGACCTTTCAAAGGAATATGTGGTAATTATGACCGTTTTGTGTCCTGAGAATTGCAGCGGGTAGCAGTTTCAAGGCAACATGATCAGGCATAGGGGCACGGAGCTGTTGTAGGTAGCCTTCTCATTATCTCGGAGCAATGAAGGTCGGAATAAAGAGACAATGCTATGTTGAATTTTTTAGTGGGAGCTTATTGGTCGGTGATTGGTTGGTTATTTAAAATAAGAAGAAGAGCAGTAGAAACAACAAATGATTGACACTAGAGACCGTTATAAATTCCAGAGTAAGCACTTAGCTGTTCAAAACTTGGAAAATTGCTGTTTAGAGATTGGAATTTATACTAAATCTTGTTTTTAAGGAGCTACTAATTTTATTGCAGCGACGTTAGTAAGCTAATGGTTACATTAATGTGACATTAATTAGTCACTGGTTACATTAATGTAGCTGGTTACATTAAACTAGTTACATTAACGAAACCCGTAGTTAATTGATGCACCTAATTTATTATAGATGGGTAAAAGGAACACGGGCAGTCTGTAGCTTTACATGAGGAAGAGAGAGTACATGAAAACTTTAAAGCAATCCAAGCAGAGGCATCTGACTAAACATTTGTAATGACTTCCAGTTATTCCGTGCCATACGAGCGTGATAATCCCGCCAGATATTTCAGTTACACAACCCTGGAACTTTTCCCTCGAATTTTAATTGAAAATTCAAATGAAACTGGTCTTTTTCAATCGGTAAAATATTTGCGAAAGCCGCTGTTTTTTTGCCCGAAACCACCGAGGCAAAAGCACAGACCGAGCTCGGTGCTTTGTAGTCGAAACTTTATTGTATTTTGGCTTAGTTATTCCCTTTCACGGGGGCAGCAAATCTGTCCTTCGGGACGAAATATTTTGTTCAGACACACTGAATAAATTCGTAAAAATGTTCCAGGGTAAACTGCGTGCCGGCCGAGTTGCAGACCATTCTAATAACTATGCATGGATATACACGCTCCAAAATTGAATTAAACTGGTTGTTGGCTTGAGCAGGGCCGGTAACGGAGACTTGGGGAGGAGGGGCACTTTGTAGGTGAGGCAGGGGGTGCAGCTGTACTGCGATGGGGGAGTTGGAAAGAGTATAAGTGAGTAGGTGAAGGGATTAGGTGAAATTATCGGAAAATTTGCCTGAGAATTACTTCTCGTTCACGCGTTCATGATGAAAGATTCCATTCAACTGGCAAGGGTGTATGGGAAGAGTGTGAGTGTGGCAGGTGAGGGGTTGGTGTATGTGAGATTATCTTAAAGGATTCTTGAGATTTACTTCTAGTGCACATGTGCATGAAGGAAGAATCCATTCCCAAGGCACTGAATGTATGGATGACTTAAAATAAACAACAATGAACAATAAATGTGTGATAAAATTTCACATCTGGAGCAAAACAATAATGTGCTGCTAAAACAATTCTAACTTCCTGAAATTAAATTAAAAAAAAAAATTTGCACAATAGAAAACGAAAAAAAAATACAAATTGTTTCCGGCTAGGCAAAAGACGGAAAGAATATGGAAAGAGACACAAGGCCATGGCCACAACGAATGCCGGAGATAGAGGAAATTGAATGCGAAAACTGACGGTGTTTGCTGAGCGATGCAAGACTGCGGCGTATGGCGCTGTGACTGCGCTGCCTGCCACGCTCTGTTGTGCAGTTTGGCGCTGTGACTGCGCTGCCTGCCACGCTCTGTTGTGCAGTTTGGCGCTGTGACTGCGCTGCCTGCCACGCTCTGCTGTGCAGTTTGGCGCTGTGACTGCGCTGCCTGCCACGCTCTGCTGTGCAGTTTGGCGCTGTGACTGCGCTGCCTGCCACGCTCTGTTGTGCAGTTTGGCGCTGTGACTGCGCTGCCTGCCACGCTCTGTTGTGCAGTTTGGCGCTGTGACTGCGCTGCCTGCCACGCTCTGCTGCGCAGGTTGGCGCTGTGACTGCGCTGCCTGCCACGCTCTGTTGTGCAGTTTGGCGCTGTGACTGCGCTGCCTGCCACGCTCTGCTGAGCAGTTTGGCGCTGTGACTGCGCTGCCTGCCACGCTCTGTTGTGCAGTTTGGCGCTGTGACTGCGCTGCCTGCCACGCTCTGTTGTGCAGTTTGGCGCTGTGACTGCGCTGCCTGCCACGCTCTGCTGAGCAGTTTGGCGCTGTGACTGCGCTGCCTGCCACGCTCTGTTGAGCAGTTTGGCGCTGTGACTGCGCTGCCTGCCACGCTCTGTTGTGCAGTTTGGCGCTGTGACTGCGCTGCCTGCCACGCTCTGCTGCGCAGGTTGGCGCTGTGACTGCGCTGCCTGCCACGCTCTGCTGCGCAGGTTGGCGCTGTGACTGCGCTGCCTGCCACGCTCTGTTGTGCAGTTTGGCGCTGTGACTGCGCTGCCTGCCACGCTCTGCTGCGCAGGTTGGCGCTGTGACTGCGCTGCCTGCCACGCTCTGCGTCGCAGGTTGGCGCTGTGACTGCGCTGCCTGCCACGCTCTGTTGTGCAGTTTGGCGCTGTGACTGCGCTGCCTGCCACGCTCTGTTGTGCAGTTTGGCGCTGTGACTGCGCTGCCTGCCACGCTCTGTTGTGCAGTTTGGCGCTGTGACTGCGCTGCCTGCCACGCTCTGCTGAGCAGTTTGGCGCTGTGACTGCGCTGCCTGCCACGCTCTGTTGTGCAGTTTGGCGCTGTGACTGCGCTGCCTGCCACGCTCTGTTGTGCAGTTTGGCGCTGTGACTGCGCTGCCTGCCACGCTCTGTTGTGCAGTTTGGCGCTGTGACTGCGCTGCCTGCCACGCTCTGTTGTGCAGTTTGGCGCTGTGACTGCGCTGCCTGCCACGCTCTGTTGTGCAGTTTGGCGCTGTGACTGCGCTGCCTGCCACGCTCTGTTGTGCAGTTTGGCGCTGTGACTGCGCTGCCTGCCACGCTCTGTTGTGCAGTTTGGCGCTGTGACTGCGCTGCCTGCCACGCTCTGCTGCGCAGGTTGGCGCTGTGACTGCGCTGCCTGCCACGCTCTGCTGCGCAGGTTGGCGCTGTGACTGCGCTGCCTGCCACGCTCTGTTGTGCAGTTTGGCGCTGTGACTGCGCTGCCTGCCACGCTCTGTTGTGCAGTTTGGCGCTGTGACTGCGCTGCCTGCCACGCTCTGTTGTGCAGTTTGGCGCTGTGACTGCGCTGCCTGCCACGCTCTGTTGTGCAGTTTGGCGCTGTGACTGCGCTGCCTGCCACGCTCTGCTGAGCAGTTTGGCGCTGTGACTGCGCTGCCTGCCACGCTCTGCTGCGCAGGTTGGCGCTGTGACTGCGCTGCCTGCCACGCTCTGCTGCGCAGGTTGGCGCTGTGACTGCGCTGCCTGCCACGCTCTGCTGCACAGGCTGGCGCTGTGACTGCGCTGCCTGCCACGCTCTGCTGCGCAGGTTGGCGCTCTGACTGCGCTGCCTGCCACGCTCTGCTGCGCAGGTTGGCGCTGTGACTGCGCTGCCTGCCACGCTCTGCTGCGCAGGTTGGCGCTGTGACTGCGCTGCCTGCCACGCTCTGTTATGCAGGTTGGCGCTGTGACTGCGCTGCCTGCCACCGCACTGCTGTGAAATTCTGAGCAAGGAACTCAAATTTTCAAGGGGAGGCACATGACTTGGAAAATATTTGAAACTCAATAAAAACTACAAAAAATGCTAGACAATTCTTAGTGTGAATAAGACTGAAATGGAAAACAAAATAAACGTAGAAAATAGAATTAAGATTTCGTTCAGAGCCGAGAGATCAATCGAAGTGCGTACTAAGTAAGCACTAATTAGGGCATTTCTTAGTTTTATTTTTCCTTAATTATTAGCGCTTGAGGACACTGGACAGAGCCATTATCTGCTGAACTCGATTTAATTGGAAGACTTTTACGTTCGGTCAAATGATTTCTCTCAAATGAAGAATTTATTCGTGATCATTTTTATAATAGTTGTAAAGGATTTGAGATTTTCAAGGGGAATTGGCAAGATTTTAAATTTCCCTGGCGTTTCTTGAGTTTTAATTCAAGCCCGAGAAGTACTACCAAGCAATGAAGTTATTGAATGACTTAACGAGCATTTTCAAGGCTCAAATGGTCATAGAACGAAAGGAGGATTATAGCTATATTTTCATTCGACGGTAATATTGGCGTTAATACTGAAGCTCGAATTGATAAGAATTAAGCTTATGGAATACAAACGCTAGCTTACGTAAAGTAAAAATATTATTAATTGTTAGCCTGTTATTCAAGTCGAAAAATCTAGTGTTAGTGTAACACAACTGGTAATAATATTTTCCACTTAGGCACATAGTTGGACATATAATGATTTTATGACATGCAGCATAAATTCAAGATACAGATTTACTGCCCACATATCGCTAAGTATTTCCACCAGAGTTGCTAGTTGTGCATCCTAACTTGACTTAAACTCAATTGTAGCGCGTCTGGGAATTTTAGACACGAAATAAGTCACAGATTTTTAGGAGGACATCAAAGTACTTGAACTGGATAACCGTTTGAGGTAAGTTCAACACTACACACAAGTAAGTGCGATAGCGAGCCTCGACCGGAAGGTAACTAGGCAATCAATAATTATGTGAGGCTGCAATACCAGCTGCATCAGTTCCTATGCAGTGACTTATACTCTATTCTAAAACTCCATACGTATAATGATAATTTATGTCCTCTACTTACGCGCACAAATGAGAAGAAGCAGGAGTAACACAGTACACATATCACTTCGCTACTCCATTTATTACGAATGTCACCGCAGCAGTCTGAAACACGATGAAATTTACAAGCAAGTTTTAGTTCAAACAGCAGACACGAAAGTTAGATCAAAATTAATTTCAACGGAGCAATTCTGAGGGAAGGGGAAATTAAGCGTCACGAGTGGGTTGGAATAAAAAGCCATGTGGCAAATTCTCGTCGATGGATTTTGAGAAATGAAAGCAGTGCATCACTTGCAGGAGACGGGCCGTCGTGTCGCGCTAATGTGCCTCGGAGGGGCGGGAGGGGCTGAGAGGGGCGGGGGAGGGGGGGAGGGGGGAGGAGGGAAGGAGGGGTGAGGAGGAGCTGTGATGGAGGGAGGCAGACATCAGGGAGCGGTGAGGAGGGGCTGGGAGAGAGGGAGGGGCGAGGAGGGACTGTGAGGGAGGGAGGGGTGAGGAGGAGCTGTGATGGAGGGCAGCAGACACCAGGGAGGGGCGAGGAGGGGCTGTAAGGGAGGGAGGCAGACACCAGGGAGGGCCGAGGATTGGCTGGGAGGGAGGCTGACCCGATATATTGACGGTTGAGAAGAAAATAGAACTTCACTTCCTTACATAAAATATTCAGGGAAGTGACGAATAAAAGATGAATTCCATTCAATGCACTAGAATAAGCTCTCCCTCAAGTAGCAGCGCAGGTGTACAAACAAGCAAGACTCACGTCGATATGTTCAGTAGGCAGGTACGAGACAGTTTGCAGGTAATTGATCAATGGAATGATTTTCGCTAAATATTCGTTGAAATGAGATTTTTGTTTTCCACATCTTGATACAGAGTCTGAAAACTTATTTGGTTTTTCTACTGACTAGTGTTGCTGTAACGGGCTTATTGCTCAGAGCTGAGTTTCTTCACTTCTTTCGATTGCATTAATACGAATACGTTCTGATTTCACTGCCAAAATAATCTTGAATGAAGATGTTGAAAAACTTAATTATCATTTCTTTCTCTTATCACTTTGGCTGCAACGTGCGCCACTGGTGGCCACGGAGGGGATTTTCATAATGCTGCTGATCGACCGGTAGCCGCAAACTCAATTTTCTTAAATAAATAATTGAAGCTAAATAACGCTAAATTAATTGAAGCTAAATGAAAACGTGCCTGCACGATCCAGTTAATGATTACTATTTTCAAAATGGCTTACTAAAATTGGCCTTAAATTGGAGCTAAAAAATGAACTTAAGTTTAACCAATTGCAGTCCATGTGTTAAGCACACGATTATTCAAAACATTCATCCACAACATTATCTTCACAAAGCATTTAAAAACATTCCCCTGAAACTACTCCCCTGTCCTTTACCCCGACGGTGACACTAATCAACAACCCCGGTTTCGCTTCACAGACTGCGGCTGCGTGGAGATAGAGAAGGTGATCGTGCCGAAGATGGTGCAGGCGGGCCAGTCGGTGCACCTGACGTGCCACTACAACCTCGAGGGAGCGGGGCTGTACTCGCTCACCTGGTGGAAGGGCAACCACCAGTTCTACCAGTACAGCGCTGACAACACCGCCGGCCCCACCGTCTATGTCGCGCCTGGTCTACATGTCGACGTGAGTGGTGCTGTGGTGTGCCTTCGATGCTTATATGACCCTTTTTATGTGATACCTGTTATATAATACTTACTATATAATGCTTACTGTATTATACTTGCTATATAATACTTACTATATAATACTTACTATACTCAATATATATATGGGTGACACTATATATCATTTTGCAAAGAGAAGTTTCTTATACACCAATAATTTTATTTGAAATTTCATTCTTTTCTCTAGAGACCATTACTTTCATAAGTACCACTATAGATGCATAGTAGTGGTAGTACTACTATTTCTATAGCTGCATTTACAAATATATAGTGGTACGTACGTAAAGGATACTGACACCAGGGAGTGCCGAGGCGGGCTTGTAAAGGAGGGAGGGAGGCAGAGTCTTGAGAGGGACTAGGCTTATTGGCTTATATAATGGGCCAATATATATATATATATACATTACAATATATATATATATATTGTATATATATTCTAGTAAGTATGTATGCGCCCATATATATATATATATATATATGATG
This sequence comes from Morinoia aosen, assembly GCA_030386875.1. NCBI lineage: Eukaryota > Metazoa > Arthropoda > Malacostraca > Amphipoda > Talitridae > Morinoia > Morinoia aosen. The sequence goes on from CM059565.1 coordinate 304,108, forward strand.
GGCTGTATGGGCGCATACATACTTACTAGAATATATATACAATGACAACAGGACCTGAATAACTATGGTATTATGTATTCTCTTATATTTAAGATGTCCATTTTAATAATGCTCTGGATAACGTTTCTACGTGAATTTGACACAGGTTTTTACAAAATATCTAATTCTTAGATAAGAATAAGCTATCAATAATTTAATTATGATGAAATGCTATCAGAAAAATGGTACACCTGGTACACATATGTACCACTTCGGAGTCAGTGTTAAGTAAGTTAAATCCTGGTTAACAAATCCGTAGACTTTAGTAAGTTAAATCCTGGCCAAAAAATCGTAGACATGAGTAAGTTAAATCCTGGTTAAAAAGTCCGTAGACTTTAGTAAGTTGAATCCTGGTCAACAAATCGTATTCTAAAGTAAGTTAAATCCTTGTCAACAAATCCGTAGACTTGTGACTCCAAAATGGATTATGCGCGTTGCAGTTAGCAAGAGCTCACACTTCACGATCGTACCAGCTATCAGCTGGCTCATTGACTAATGCATCATGTGTTCATATTCATCGACGTAAAGCGAAAAGGAATACGTGTTTCAAAATTTATGGGCAAGTGGTTCAGTTTATACAACGTGGTAAAAAATGAATAATTTCCGTGAAATTGTTAGGTTTTGATGAACAAAATTTCGAGAGTTAACATCAACTTAATTTAAAAATTTCAGTTACTGGTATGTTTTCTTTCAAGAACAACTCAACAATTATTTTTATATAAAGTTTGAACATAAAGAGATCATTGAGATCGTTGTTGCAGCTGAAAAAATGCGCGTGAGCAATATGAGGTATAACATTCTTGCGAAACAAATTCTATAAATACAAATGTTGGACGCATGAAGCCAGTCAGGCGAAGCCAATAGTATTTTATAGGTTATTTTTCGCGCAACAGGTGACAAATAATATAAAAGTCCGAAGGAATGCAAATAGAATTTGTTCCCGAGATTATATACATCATTCACAAGCCTAAAACATCTGAGCAATCATTTCACAACGAGAAGTTTCTTATACAACAAGAATTTAATTTGAAATTTCTTTATTTTCTCTAGAAACCATTACTGTCAACCTTTTTTATTAATGAGTTGATTTATAATTTATTTTCATATCTTTTATTTAAAAGAACATCGAACTGATTGCATGCAGTTTATAGTGAGGAGATGTATTTTTCAAAATCGCTTAAAATAACGAAGATTGGTTTCTGTCTTCGACATACGCAGGCAAGGGAAAAGGGGGAGAATGACATCGGTGATTCAGAGTCCATTCTAACAAGTCATCCTGAAGAATTGAGCGCTCTAGGTTTCTTCAAAGATTAAGGACAGAGTTGAGAAAAGGAGCTGACCGAGTTTTTTTCTCAAATGAAAGTTGCTCAAAATTGATTTATTTCCTCCCCTTGAAAACTATTTCCGTGGTCAAAACCATGCTTGGTAAAAAAAGTCGGTGGGAAAACTTGCTGATATTTCATTCATATTGTGGAATGAAGGAACATAGTTCATGCAGGAGAGGAAATAATCTAAAGTATTTTGTATTGAATTAGGAGAATTGTTCGTTACAATAAATTAAAAACGTATTTGCTATAGAAGATCACGATCAATTTAAAAACATTAAAACCAAGGGGACAAAAAGATCTAAAGCATTACGAACAAAACTCTTCAAGTACATGCATGCTTTCTACCCTCATATGAGTGAGGGTGACGAAAATTTTTTCGTGAAAAATGTACCTTCTACCAAAAAATCTTGAACATTGTCTTCACTTGAGCCCTTTTCGAAAACATCCCCAAAACAATCACGAGCGCAATACTGCAGTTATCGCTATCCACCCAAAATGACCATTGTAACGGAGCTCCAGACGAGTATTTTATTTCTGATGTTTTCCAAGCAAGCCGCCACAACCGTACGCTGGGAAGCAAGTAATTCTACACACTTGGAGTAACTATAACGGGAGCTGCAGTGCAGTGTTCACAAGAAGCGATCTTAGACACCAGCATAAGTGGGAGACACAAAAAAAAGCTCATGGAAGGTCGCGCTGTTATTTGAGGGCAATATTTGTGGTGCGTAACAAGTCAGATCATATGGGAAGATTTATCGGCCATTAGGAGGTCTCGTTTAGCTATCTAATTTGTCGGGGCTCAGGCACCCCTTATGCGCGCCCGCCCTCCCCAGCCTTAAATGATCCTGCCTTTGTCATCAATTGGAACTTTTTATTTTCTCTGCCTTGCTCGATTTTTGTTCTTATTCCTCTTTCCAAACGTTTTTGTTAAAGATTTTTTGTACTTACTCCACTTTCTAAGCGTGTTTATAAAAAATTTTTGTACTTACTCTACTTTTTAAACGTGTTTATAAATAATTTCTGTACCTACTTTACTTTGCAAACGAATTTATAAAGATTCTTTCATATAGTTCACTTTTCAAGAGTATTTATTAGCAAAAGACAAGTATGATAATACGAAGTGCTTGTTAGCTATAAAAATAGTTACTAAGTAAAAACTAAAATAGTTACTAACTAAGTAAAATAGTTTACTAAATTAATGTTCATGTTTTAACTATGAAAAGTTTAACTTATTGCGAGCTAGTTTACGCATAAAATTTTCGGCAAAACTGTTTCATGGAAGGAGTTACTTTTATCTTCGTTTTTTTCGTTTTATGAGCGCTTGAAGGAGGGGAAAAACGAGGAATTTTTGTCATAGTAGTCTTTGTTTTCAGAGTAGGTTGATGAAAAAGAAAGTATGTTATTCGAGCATGTAGTTCCCTTAAGTTGAACTACAAATAAAATAGCAAGGATAGTCACTTTTAAAACAGACATTATTTCTTAGAGAGTTTAATAGGTCAGCACTAAAAATATAAACGAGAAAATGAACGTTTCGACCATAAGGGTCATCTTCAGCATCTGGGAAAATACAAAAGATTTTTTACAGACAAAAAAAATATACACACATATGAATAACATTTGTAATTGCTAACAGGAAATTTGCAAGGGGAAGGAAGATTGGGCATCATTTAAAACCGGTTTGTCTTTCATGATAAAAAGAGACTCAAAAATTTGAAGATCTGTTTGACTAGAAGATGTTGAAAATATCTGGAAATCATCTAAACGAACATGCAAGTCGCACTTTTATGCATGTGCACGCACAGAGGAAGGAATTTGATTTGTGTGTATATTTTTTTTGTCTGTAAAAAACTCTTGTATTTTTCCAGATGCTGAAGATGACCTTTGTGGTCGAAACGTTCATTTTCTCGTTTATATTTTTTGTGCTGACCTATTAAACTCTCTAAGAAATAATGTCTATTTTAAAAGTGACTATCCTTGCTATTTTATTTGTAGTTAGACTTTGCAAACGGCAAAACATTGAATTAAATCATTCCCTTAAGTTGGCATCGAATCCTCGTTTAACCTGTATTTTGACTAGTGTTTAATCTTTCAGATTAGTCAGTATTTAGGTTGATTAAATAAGAATAAAATTACTTAATGCAATCAACACACACGACAAATTTGTTTTCTATATTATACGAAAGAAACAAGAATTATATTTAGGTATGCAATGAAATTCTACGTCCTTAGTTAGTCCGCGGAAGTAAAGGGCACAAATATGCTTGTATTACCACCGTATTGGAACTTGTTACCACCGTATTGGAACTTGTTACCACCGATTAGAAATTGTTACCACCGTATTTGAACTTGTTACCGCGGTATTAGAAACTGTTACCACCGTATTTTAACTTGTTACCACGCAATTAGAAATTGTTACGACTGTAGCTATCGAATATCTAGGATATAAATTGTTACCACCGTATTAGAAATTATCACATATAGGAGAGAATTTAGTTTCCGCAATTCGAATTGCATGCAAAGAGACGCGACTTTGACGTTGCATATGTGAAGTCCAAAAGATGTGTTATTATATGCAGCTGTATGCAATATTTTATCGTTTCCAAAAATGCTGAATCATTGATTTTTAACGCAATGCATATGTGTGATGAAATTGACTTTTAAAGTGGCAAATAAAAATTTATCAAAATTTCAATCATCCGGTACTGATAAAATGTATTAACAGCATTGAAAAATTTTGAATGATCATAACTTAAAAAAATACTGAATTTTTGCCATTTTCACAGATTACTATACCACTTATGTTGGATGAATTTATGTTCAATTATGGGATTAGGACAAGCGAAATTTGATTATACCCGTACAGCCATACTGACACACAATACTTAATATTTCTTTATTGATCTTTATTTCTTTTTAATGCTTGAAATTTTCCCTTAATGCATGCAGCTCAAAGCGTCTCGTTAATTTTTCCGTTAATTTGTAGGTCAAGAATAAATAATACGTTAAAAATTTATTCAAATAAAGAGAAAGTACAATATTCAACGAAAGCGATGATGAGAAACAATCCAAATCGTTTCGCTGAATCAAACCAATAGCCAATTTAAGATGACATTAGGGGCTATGTGTGTTAGTTTGTATAAGGCTGAAGTGCATGTGGTGCAATACATTTTAAACTTTCTCAGTTAATATACATTGCTATGTAGTCCAGTAACTGTGTGAATAATCTCTCTGGGTCTGCGCATGGCTTACAATATGAGGCCATGATCTTATGCCTAAACAACACACAGCTCTGTCCCACTAATGGCACACTGAAATGATGTACAGAAATTGAGAATATGTATTATTTCCGATTGGAAATCAGTTAGACATCTTAGGCATTGTTATTATTCAGCTGCTCTAACCGTATACTCTTGACACTGATATGGAAGCCTGATATATTTAGTTGTGGGAGTCAGTTCATTGAGGTGTAACTCAGTAACACATTTTAGGTATTTTTGTCCGTGTGCTGTTCTTATAGTCCGCCCTCGACGGTGGGGACGGAGGGCCTGGTCTTGGAGTGCGGAAATTGCGTCCTTTTGTCCAGTATCGCGTCATCTCTGCCTCAACTCAGTCATTCCACTTTTTGTCCGCCCAACCAGCTGAAAAGTTCAAAAAGCGACGTCGAGTTACACTGAGCTTGTTTGCATGCAATGCAAGAATACCATATTTACACTGTGTAAGCGTTGGCTTTTACATAACCGCACACACGCAATTCTAACCTGCAGGTAAGTTAGTGTTGCAACTGCTAGGTAACTTATAGAAGGTGTGTCTACCGTGCGAGTGCTTCAAAATATCGTCTTTGACTTTAAATTATTGGGATGTAAGTCTTCTGATAAACTCAGTTAATAAAGTTTGAATAAAATATACTCAATCACTTTTGGAATGCATCAATATTAAGCCGGGCATATGGGAGAAGATAAACGTTACAGGCGTTTCGCTGAAATTTTGATACAAGCTTGACTCTACGGTGAGAGTCTTAAGGTTTTCACTTGCCTTAGAATGACGCGATGTTGGTAGGCACGTGATCAACTCAAGGTGGTGATGCTAAATTTGCTTGCTTCTCGTGCTCATTGTTTTATATTCAGGTCTCAGGCACATTCACCTCATGCATTGCAGATAGTGCTATAATTATTTGCATCGTAGTTATTGCGTCAGAGGCTTCTACGTTTCGGGTGTATTGCTTGAATATTGCGGTATTCATAAAAATAATAACTGCAAATAAAAAAAATAGGATTCTCTGCTAGAATATCATGCGAACTGAAACCGAGCTATTGAAGAGAGAACATATTGACAGATTGGGGGGCAACATAGAGGGCGTCAAAGATAAAGGATAGAACTACAAAGGAATTGAATGTGTTCTATTTTTGATACCTTATAAACTGTGAACTCCCTGAAGGTGCAAATAGGACCGTATTTTCCAGCAGAGATTTTAGATAGCTAGTACCTTCATTGTCCTTACGTTATACCTTATTAGCTGTGAACTGCCTAGACATAGAAATAGGATCTTAATTTTTCGACTAACAAATACTTTAATTGGTAGTTTATTAGCAAAATTATTGCTCTTGACGCTTAATACAGCAGAATCGTTACGTGCTTGAGTATACATGGTTTTAAAGGTACTGATTAAAATATTAAGCTTTGTCAAACGTGCGATGCAGCACGCAACATTGAAGTATAGAGTCGGCAGGAAACAATTCAAGGCCAAAAGAATACATTACATCCAGAGAAATATGGCCCCTGCTTCCTCTAATTCACTGCTTTAAACATTGAGAAAGCAGACAAAAATGAGCATCGAGTTGAGCAATAATGCAGATGAAGGCACAGATGCAAGCACGAAGCGGGCTGCATTACAGCGTGAAATACACGCTCGAGATTCATGGGCTGGAGAGGAACTAAGGAGATGTGCAGTCAAGAAACAAGGTGAGGAATGGGCCGTAATAGTTATATAGGAACGATGTCTGGCCGTGATGTATGGGGCCATTACACGGCCGCCTCTACAGGCCTCACTCTCCCCCATCACTTGGCTGTCGCGGTGTGCGATGGGAGTGTCTCGAGTCTAGCTGCTGCTTGCTGCTCACGCAAACTGCGCACACTTGTTGCTCTCTCCTATTTTTCTGTGTTGGTTTTACGAAATGGCAGCCTTTGATTTTACTAAATAGTAGGTGTTTTTTTTTTGGGGGGGGGGGGGTGTTTCTCAGTGCACCACATCTCGCAATTAGGGTTTTTGCATGGTGTTAACCCGCTTGCTGTCGTCAGGTGCTGGTTTGTACTGAGTGCTCGGAGTGGCGGTTTGTTTTCTGATTTTTTTCGTCTGCTATTTCAATGTTTAATTACAAATGACGACGTCTAATTACGGTGTCAACTCACAATGTCTATCAGATGCACTTCAGGAATTATAAACAGTATTTTCGCCTATACGACACGTGTATCTTAATCATACCAGCATAGAACTGTCCTTAACTTGTGAGGTATATTTTCAATTAAATCATTCCATATTGCTTTTCAAAATATTGAATTTCCCAGTATATCAAGAAAATAGTTCTTCCCTTTTTATAAATCACTTGTTTTAAAAGTTCTTTACGAAAGAGATAATTTTCACTTTGAATTAATGAAAAAATTAGAAAATTATTATTAAATCAAATTAATGACAGAATCACACCATACCCTACTAAAATTTCGCTTAATACTGCAACAGTTTAGTGCAGTAATATTAGTGCAGCGATGCAGTCCAGCCCGTAGTTAGCACAGTCGTGCTGCACCGTGACTGCAGGATGCAGGTGTTACTGCAGTAATTTCGTCAGTTAACTCATCTGAGCGGCACCTAACTGCAGCGGCTGGTAGACAGAGATGATCGCTATTTACCGACTTTATACTTGACGATATGCGTGGCGGTAGCGCACGTGTGATTTTTACACCACTGAATTACAGACGGCCACCATTCGCTGCTACAGAGCTTTTGCTGCAATATGCATGCGTAAATCAACCATGAAGTGACATATTACGCCGAACTGTGGAAAAAATTGGATTCACAGAGCTGATTTTTCATTGGGTTTACTTTCTACAACTGTTATTTGAATAAAAACATGGATATCATTCCCTTGTTTCATCTCTCTAAATCGTTACCTTCAACTCTACCTTCTTCATCTCTTACTCGATTCCTTTTACCTTAACTTCTATATCTCAATCTCACTTTCAACTTTCATTTTATGCACTATTTCATTTAGTGCCTCGGATGACCAAGAGAAATACACTCTGGAGGAAAGCTATTTTACCTCATCTCAAGTCTAAACCTTTTGATTAACCTGTGAGTCACGGTAATACCACGCTAATCTAATGACATGTATTTGCACAGCTTGTAAACCTGCACTGTTTCTAGAATAAACATTTGGTAAGAGTGTACTCGTATCCACGGTAACATACACTCAATATACCTCTTTTGTTCAGTAGGAAAAATAATGGTTCCTTTAAATAGATGCTCAGGTGCATGGTGTTTCCCCTATGCGTACTCGTGTTTCCTGTTAAAAATAGGATTTTAAACAATTTAGGTCTACCTAGGAGAGTAAGTTCTATCAAGGGATTTGACTTCACCACGTGTTGATGCGCACTGACTGTCACATGCTAAGCGCTCGTTTGAACAAACCAAGTTCACTGAGAAGAACTTACTCTGACCACCGCCACGACTTATAAATAGCTTGGAAATCCAGTTCAAGTGTGGCTGGGCACAGTGGGTTGCATCACGGGATTTGACTATACCACGTGTTGATGAGCCCTCAATATGGTACTGTCACATACTAATCGTTACAAACCTTAGTCAAGTTCGCTTAGAAGAACCTTACACTGGCCACCGCCACGACTCATAAATAGCTTAAAAATCCAGTTCAAGTGTGGCTGAGCACAGAGGGTCGCATCGCTCCAGCTGCCGCGAGTTTGCCTACTGCGCTCGCCAAGTCGTCTCGGTGTTTGCCAGCGTCGCGGCAAAGTGCCTCGGCTTCTGCGTCTTTGCTAACTGAATGTGCCATGGTGCAGACAAGAATTGCGCCGAATTAGCACTAAATGTCGACTAGAGGAGAAAGTAACTTTGAATCATTGAGGATCTCATTGAAATTGTGCGCATATGTGGACTAATTGCAGCATGAATGAGAATTCACTTACGACCAATTCCGAAATGAAGTTACTAGATACATTAAAATAAATAAAGAAGTAATGTTTTCAATATACTGATATTGTTCACGTGTTTGTCATGAATTTACCTGCACCAAAATCATAAGCTAAACGAGATGATTCCACAAGAATGTAAAGATAACTTATCGTTGTAGGTACGAATCACAATTAGATTTTTATGACTTGCAAGATTCTTTGAGTACAAAGTGTGAATGAGGATGGAAACAGTTATGGCAATCTTACTGATTTACTAAAACGGGAAAGAATTTCAGGAGTGTAAAGTCTGTTGAAACTCAACAGTTCGTACAATAGGTGGGACACATTATCGATCTCAGAGGTCTCTAGAAGTCAATGAGGTAATGTCCAGGTGCCGGAGTGACCTGTTAGTACTGTGTTGTTTTAGTTCATTTGTATCCTGTGTGTTGCAGAAGAATCAGTTCATATTTCCAAAGATGCAAAAAAATCACCGCATTCACGATCAATTTCAAGTTACTCAATGAGAATAAAAATTTTGAGAATTAGGCAAGCCCTGTTTTGTTTTCATAATTAGTCAAGCTGATCGAATTTTAACCCCTGAAGAACATTACTATTTACTGTTATCAACATTATTACAATAACAATTTGTTCTGAAGACTGTCATTGTTCAGGTTATGACAGAAAATAGCAACGAACAACTTGGTTTAGGCACGTCAAAATTTTGAGTTTCATATTGAATAATCATTGAGACTGAAGGCTGATTCTTAGAATGAATGTATCAAAATAAAATAACTGTGATTTTAAGTTTAATTTTTATAAAAATGCTGTCCTACCTTCACTAAGCTGGATTTGCCTGCAATTCTTGCATTGCTAAAAGAGTTCTCGTATAAACCTCGTCTCTTGTACTCACGTGAACAGTAAAAATCTTAACAAACAGAAAATTATACAAACCAAAGCCACTGCTTTCTCCAGTGTTACAAAACGCACTCCAGCCAACAGTTTGCAGTATTTGTCAATTTTACGCTCGTACAAACATCGTATTAATTTATTTAAAATCTAAATGACGTCTTCTCAGCTAAGTCAATGCTGGAAAAAAACGTTTGATTGAATTTAAAAACCTATAATCCAAACGCTCATAAGCGTACTTCTGTTGCATTGAAGCCAAATCAGAAGCCAATAAGATCTTGGCTTCAAAATTTCAATACACAGGTCACAGAATGATTTCTTGAAAAAATAAACTTGAATTTATTTGCAAACACTTTAGAATGAATTTAAATAAATACGAGCATGGAATTGAGTTGTGCGTAACCTTGAAATGAATCAAAGCTTATTTCAGAGAATTTGGGAAATTTAATAAAAAACACATATTGAACTCGAATTGAACTTCCATCTCAAACTGGAGGTGTTATTTAAACTCTACTGAGAATGATGATCAAATTAGAGCAATAAGAGATGAATTTACGTTTCCGCCATAGGTATGGGCTTTCAATTGGTTCTAGTTTAGAGGAGTGAAATGAGGCTGGAGCAATATTGAGGGCGGAATAAATTGGCCCATTTGCTCTATGATCTCTCGAGTGTTCTCTCGCTTATTGCGCCCAGGACTTCTGGGTCTACTTGCACTGCTGTGTGGGTTGCTGTGTTCACGCTGAGGGGCGAGTGTTTTGATCGAAGGAGCAAGGGTATCACAGTGCACGGGAAATCACGGAAATAAAATAAAAACGAAAACGCGGTAGAAGAAATCTTTGTGCTACTTATTGACGTGCAGTTGATAAATTCAGTTCAGTTCAGGTTTGAGCCACATTAGATGACTCACGAATGTGCACAGATAATTTCCAGACTTCCGTACATGGCGTTCGATAGCTGGTAAATAGCTTCAGAATGCGTGAAAGATTACCTCATACCTGACTTTCAATGTACTTGTAGCAACAAGAATATCCTGGAAAAATATCCTGATACCTCAACTGAATGAATCATCTGATAAAGAGGAAATATGTATCCCTGATACCTCACCCTTATGAATCATCTGTTAAAGAGATTTCTATCCCTGATACTTTACCCTTTTGAATCATCTGATAAAGAAACATGTATTCCTGATACTTTACCCTTTTGAATCATCTAATAAAGAGATATGTATCCCTGATACCGTACTCATATGAATCATCTGATAAAGAGGAGATATGTATCTCAGGTACCTCACCCTTATGAACCATCTGATAAAGAGATATGTATCCCTGATACCTCACACTTATACAAACTGCAAGCCTTGATAACAAAGTGTGTCGTTTGGCCGGCCAGACGGCGCTCTCCAACGAGACGGTGGTGGTGCTGCGCAACGTCAGCCTCGACTCGGCCGGCCGCTACAAGTGCGAAGTGCTCACCGAGAGCTTTGAGAAGGACATGAAGTTCGCCACAATGAGTGTTGCAGGTATGTGGGCTGTGTTGTGTGTTGTGTTGGGCTGTGTTATCTGCAGCGCTGTGTGCTGCTGGTATGTGGTCTGTGCTGTGTTATGTGTTGGGCTGTGTTATCTGCTGCGCTGTGTGCTGCTGGTATGTGGTCTGTGCTGTGTTTTGTGTTGCCCTGAGTTATCTGCTGCGCTGTGTGTTGCGGGTATGTGGTCTGTGCTGTGTTTTGTGTTGGGCTGTGTTATCTGCTGCACTGTGTGCTGCTGGTATGTGGTCTGTGCTGTGTTTTGTGTTGCCCTGAGTTATCTGCTGCGCTGTGTGTTGCGGGTATGTGGTCTGTGCTGTGTTTTGTGTTGGGCTGTGTTATCTGCTGCGCTGTGTGCTGCTGGTATGTGGTCTGTGCTGTGTTTTGTGTTGCCCTGAGTTATCTGCTGCGCTGTGTGTTGCGGGTATGTGGTCTGTGCTGTGTTTTGTGTTGGGCTGTGTTATCTGCTGCGCTGTGTGCTGCTGGTATGTGGTCTGTGCTGTGTTATGTGTTGGGCTGTGTTATCTGCTGCGCTGTGTGTTGCGGGTATGTGGTATGTGCGGTGTTTTGTGTTGGGCTGTGTTATCTGTTGCGCTGTGTGCTGCAGGTATGTGGTATGTGCTGTGTTTTGTGTTGGGCTGTGTTATCTGCTGCGCTGTGTGTTGCGGGTATGTGGTCTGTGCTGTGTTTTGTGTTGGGCTGTATTATCTGCTCTGTTGTGTGTTCTGTATTTCATTGTGTGTTGTGCAGTGCGACGTGCTTCCTGCTCTGCGTCGTGATTTGTTTCGCGCTACGTTGCACTATACGTTATGCCCTGCGCTGTGTTTTGTATTGCAGGTGATGTGCTGACTTTTCTGCTGTATGCCATGTTTTGTGCCTTGTGCCTGTTGTGCTGTTTTTGGTTTTGCACGTGTTGTGTTTTGTGATGTGAATATTGTTTTGCGTTATGTCGTGCTGTGTGTTGTGCTCTGGGCTTTACTTTGCGTTGTGTCTCACGTTGTGCTGTGTTCTGAGCTATGTTTGTTCTGTTTTTTGTTTGTTTTGTGTTGCTCTGTGCGTTGCTTCTTTGTTGAGGTTCGTGTTGTGCTGTGTTTTGTGATTTACGTTGGGTTTTGTATTGTGGCTTGTGTTGTGCTTAGTGATGTGTTGTTGCATGGACGGCTCACCAGATATTGTCTTCACACACATTAGAGCTACATCGCCATTACACATTCCTTATTACAAGAAGCCTAAATTTCGTTTTTCAAGGAATCTATTTTCGAAATAAATTTCTAAAACGAATTGGATCAGGATTTAAATTTTTTAATACAAGCAATTTTTTAAGCCATTATTCCGCCGCCATCAGCCAATTCCGGCTTGAGTGGTAGATATTTTCCAAAGAGCAAGCATGTCAACAGAAGTCGCTCGTCTCTGTTGGTTATTAAACTTCATAAGCCGGTACCCTCCGCTGTGCTATAAGGTGGGGAGCCTCACTCAAGTAAGCTATAATTTCGAGTTTACTCCACTGTCAACAGCACCATGAATTAACACCTGGACAATAGGCGCAGGCGCAGATAAACAGCTGTATTTATATTGCTGTTCCATGCATAAACAATGGGTCTTTTTAAAGTTGTCGTGCAGTCGCGAAGAATGCGAGAAGCACGTGAGACTGAAAGAGAAAGAGAGGGAGAGAAGAAGAGAGAGAGAGAGAGAGACGGAAGCTAGTCATTATGGTAATGCTTGGCTTTTTGTTACGGCGACACGAACTATTGCAGCAGATTTAGACTGGGACTCAGGCAGCAATAGCTTAAAGGAGCTCTGCATTAGAATGTGTGCTTGTAGAGCGGGCTTATGCGCTTGTAGAGTGGGGGCTTCAGAGCTTGTAGAGTGGGCTTTTGAACTTGTAAAGCGGGGGATTCTGTGTTTGTAGAGTGGGGGCATCTGTGCTTGTTGAGAGGGGGCTTCTGTCCTTGAAGAGTGGGGCCAATTTTTTTGTTGAGTGGGGCTTGTTTATTTGCTTGTAGAGGGGGGGATAATTTATTTGCTTGTAGAGCGGGGGCATAATTTATTTGCTTGTAGAGCGGGGGGATAATTCATTTGCTTGTAGAGCGGGGGGATAATTTATTTGCTTGTAGAGCGGGGGATTATTTATTTGCTTGTAGAACGGGGGGATAATTTATTTGCTTGTAGAGCGGGATGTTACTTACATGTAAAGTGAAGCGAATGTGTCTAGATCAAAGTCATGTTTACCATAAGGAAAAAACTTTTTGGCTCAAATTAGACAGGCAGATCTAGTAAAGAAACCTAATAGATGAAATGATGAGCTTAGAGGCTTATCCTACGTCTTGACGGGAGAAGAGAAGCTCTTTCTCATGGTGAAGGTCGCGGCATCACCTTACGGTTGCTTTCTAGCCGCAGGATATTGCTTTTGATAAGTACGTAGTCCTGCTCCAGCGAACATGCTTTATTTTTCAAATCTTTATCGATTGATCCGTCATTAAAATCGGGTCTAGAAAAAGTTTTCAGCTTCATGACGTCAGGAGAGGCAGTGGGTGAGTGGAGAACGAGCTCAATGAGTAAAAGGGTATCCACTCTGACCTCTTCTACTCGTCTTTTCCACTTGATAGCATCACCACAGAGCTGCGTTCTGGTGAAAATACCGCGTACCGAACTAGGATTGAACCAGGTTCTTACTTGTCCTAAATGTGATGCGTAATAGCCCGCTTCTAGAAGAAGACAGAATCAATTCATCGACAATGTTTTTGCTGGTAAACTTTGTAAGCGAAGAGAAAGTCTCTTTTAAAGATGAGAACTGTCATAATGATTGTTAAATAAATTCTATACAATGATTCAATTCGTAAATTATATCACAAAACCGTGATAGCTTTTAGCAGCCCGAGAATGTCAATTTATCGCCTGCGGTTGAGCAGATATCTTGTTATTGTGCGAAAAATGGGAAGATCAAAATTTCGTTCGACATCTCACAGGAATCGCCATTGTTTTGCACGGAGCAATATTTCATTGTTCACATTATATTTATGTAGGTGATTTCATGTACGGAAAAATTGAATGAGACACATAGTAAAACTGATATTTGGCGCATGATAAAAGCATGAACAACCATGAAGTTTCGATTCGAGACATTTAAAATTCCAGCAATTCTATAAAAAACTTTTAAGCCACAAATTGAAATTTCATGAGTGAAAATAAAATGGGCTGATTTTCAACACAAACCAAAATTTCAAGCTAAAGCAACAGTTGCTACTCCACAAAAAGCGAAAAGTATAATCAATGATAAAAATCAATCTTTTACAACACGCCTTAAGTTTACGAAAGTAAAAATAAACGTCAATCTTAACATTAGAATAATAAAGCAACAATAACGGTGTAAAGTATACTACATAAGTAAAAATAAACTTTAATCTTAACAATAGAATAATAAAGCAACAATAACGGTGTAAAGTATACTACATAAGTAAAAATAAACTTTTATCTTAACATTAGAATAATAAAGCGACAATAACGGTGTAAAGTATACTACAAAAGTAAAAATAAACGTTAATCTTAACAATAGAATAATAAAGCAACAATAACGGTGTAAAGTATACTACAAAAGTAAAAATAAACGTTAATCTTAACAATAGAATAATAAAGCAACAATAACGGCGTAAAGTATACTACAAAAGTAAAAATAAACGTTAATCTTAACAATAGAATAATAAAGCAACAATAACGGTGTAAAGTATACTACAAAAGTAAAAATAAACGTTAATCTTAACAATAGAATAATAAAGCAACAATAACGGTGTAAAGTATACTACAAAAGTAAAAATAAACTTTAATCTTAACAATAGAATAATAAAGCAACAATAACGGTGTAAAGTATACTACAAAAGTAAAAATGAACGTTAATCTTAACATTAGAATAATAAAGCAACAATAACGGTGTAAAGTATACTACATAAGTAAAAATAAACTTTAATCTTAACAATAGAATAATAAAGCAACAATAACGGTGTAAAGTATACTACAAAAGTAAAAATAAACGTTAATCTTAACAATAGAATAATAAAGCAACAATAACAGTGTAAAGTATACTACATAAGTACAAATAAACTTTAATCTTAACAATAGAATAATAAAGCAACAATAACGGTGTAAAGTAAACTACAAAAGTAAAAATAAACGTTAATCTTAACAATAGAATAATAAAGCAACAATAACGGTGTAAAGTATACTACAAAAGTAAAAATAAACTTTAATCTTAACATTAGAATAATATAGCAACAATAACGGTGTAAAGTATACTACATAAGTAAAAATAAACTTTAATCTTAACAATAGAATAATAAAGCAACAATAACGGTGTAAAGTATACTACAAAAGTAAAAATAAACGTTAATCTTAACATTAGAATAATAAAGCAACAATAACGGTGTAAAGTAACCTTAAAGGCAGTTTTACTACAAAAGTAAAAATAAACGTTAATCTTAACAATAGAATAAGAAAGCAACAATAACGGTGTAAAGTATACTACATAAGTAAAAATATACTTTAATCTTAACAATAGAATAATAAAGCAACAATAACGGTGTAAAGTATACTACATAAGTAAAAATAAACTTTAATCTTAACAATAGAATAATAAAGCAACAATAACGGTGTAAAGTATACTACATAAGTAAAAATAAACTTTAATCTTAACAATAGAATAATAAAGCAGCAATAACGGTGTAAGGCGCACTACAAAAGTAAAAATAAACGTTAATCTTAACAATAGAATAATAAAGCAGCAATAACGGCGTAAGGCGCACTACAAAAGTAAAAATAAACTTTAATCTTAACAATAGAATAATAAAGCAACAATAACGGTGTAAAGTATACTACAAAAGTAAAAATAAACGTTAATCTTAACATTAGAATAATAAAGCAACAATAACGGTGTAAAGTATACTACATAAGTAAAAATAAACGTTAATCTTAACAATAGAATAATAAAGCAACAATAACGGTGTAAAGTATACTACATAAGTAAAAATAAACTTTAATCTTAACAATAGAATAATAAAGCAACAATAACGGTGTAAAGTATACTACATAAGTAAAAATAAACGTTAATCTTAACAATAGAATAAGAAAGCAACAATAACGGTGTAAAGTAACCTTAAAGGCAGTTTTACTACAAAAGTAAAAATAAACGTTAATCTTAACAATAGAATAAGAAAGCAACAATAACGGTGTAAAGTAACCTTAAAGGCAGTTTTACTACAAAAGTAAAAATAAACGTTAATCTTAACAATAGAATAAGAAAGCAACAATAACGGTGTAAAGTATACTACATAAGTAAAAATAAACTTTAATCTTAACAATAGAATAATAAAGCAACAATAACGGTGTAAAGTATACTACATAAGTAAAAATAAACTTTAATCTTAACAATAGAATAATAAAGCAACAATAACGGTGTAAAGTATACTACATAAGTAAAAATAAACTTTAATCTTAACAATAGAATAATAAAGCAGCAATAACGGTGTAAGGCGCACTACAAAAGTAAAAATAAACGTTAATCTTAACAATAGAATAATAAAGCAGCAATAACGGCGTAAGGCGCACTACAAAAGTAAAAATAAACTTTAATCTTAACAATAGAATAATAAAGCAACAATAACGGTGTAAAGTATACTACAAAAGTAAAAATAAACGTTAATCTTAACATTAGAATAATAAAGCAACAATAACGGTGTAAAGTATACTACATAAGTAAAAATAAACGTTAATCTTAACAATAGAATAATAAAGCAACAATAACGGTGTAAAGTATACTACATAAGTAAAAATAAACTTTAATCTTAACAATAGAATAATAAAGCAACAATAACGGTGTAAAGTATACTACATAAGTAAAAATAAACGTTAATCTTAACAATAGAATAAGAAAGCAACAATAACGGTGTAAAGTAACCTTAAAGGCAGTTTTACTACAAAAGTAAAAATAAACGTTAATCTTAACAATAGAATAAGAAAGCAACAATAACGGTGTAAAGTAACCTTAAAGGCAGTTTTACTACAAAAGTAAAAATAAACGTTAATCTTAACAATAGAATAAGAAAGCAACAATAACGGTGTAAAGTATACTACATAAGTAAAAATAAACTTTAATCTTAACAATAGAATAATAAAGCAACAATAACGGTGTAAAGTATACTACATAAGTAAAAATAAACTTTAATCTTAACAATAGAATAATAAAGCAACAATAACGGTGTAAAGTATACTACATAAGTAAAAATAAACTTTAATCTTAACAATAGAATAATAAAGCAGCAATAACGGTGTAAGGCGCACTACAAAAGTAAAAATAAACGTTAATCTTAACAATAGAATAATAAAGCAGCAATAACGGCGTAAGGCGCACTACAAAAGTAAAAATAAACTTTAATCTTAACAATAGAATAATAAAGCAACAATAACGGTGTAAAGTATACTACAAAAGTAAAAATAAACGTTAATCTTAACATTAGAATAATAAAGCAACAATAACGGTGTAAAGTATACTACATAAGTAAAAATAAACGTTAATCTTAACAATAGAATAATAAAGCAACAATAACGGTGTAAAGTATACTACATAAGTAAAAATAAACTTTAATCTTAACAATAGAATAATAAAGCAACAATAACGGTGTAAAGTATACTACATAAGTAAAAATAAACGTTAATCTTAACAATAGAATAAGAAAGCAACAATAACGGTGTAAAGTAACCTTAAAGGCAGTTTTACTACAAAAGTAAAAATAAACGTTAATCTTAACAATAGAATAAGAAAGCAACAATAACGGTGTAAAGTAACCTTAAAGGCAGTTTTACTACAAAAGTAAAAATAAACGTTAATCTTAACA
The DNA here is from genome assembly GCA_030386875.1 of Morinoia aosen. NCBI lineage: Eukaryota > Metazoa > Arthropoda > Malacostraca > Amphipoda > Talitridae > Morinoia > Morinoia aosen. The sequence continues at coordinate 321,960 of CM059565.1, forward strand.
ATAGAATAAGAAAGCAACAATAACGGTGTAAAGTATACTACATAAGTAAAAATAAACTTTAATCTTAACAATAGAATAATAAAGCAACAATAACGGTGTAAAGTATACTACATAAGTAAAAATAAACTTTAATCTTAACAATAGAATAATAAAGCAACAATAACGGTGTAAAGTATACTACATAAGTAAAAATAAACTTTAATCTTAACAATAGAATAATAAAGCAGCAATAACGGTGTAAGGCGCACTACAAAAGTAAAAATAAACGTTAATCTTAACAATAGAATAATAAAGCAGCAATAACGGCGTAAGGCGCACTACAAAAGTAAAAATAAACTTTAATCTTAACAATAGAATAATAAAGCAACAATAACGGTGTAAAGTATACTACAAAAGTAAAAATAAACGTTAATCTTAACATTAGAATAATAAAGCAACAATAACGGTGTAAAGTATACTACATAAGTAAAAATAAACGTTAATCTTAACAATAGAATAATAAAGCAACAATAACGGTGTAAAGTATACTACATAAGTAAAAATAAACTTTAATCTTAATAATAGAATAATAAAGCAACAATAACGGTGTAAAGTATACTACATAAGTAAAAATAAACTTTAATCTTAACAATAGAATAATAAAGCAACAATAACGGTGTAAAGTATACTACATAAGTAAAAATAAACTTTAATCTTGACAATAGAATAATAAAGCAACAATAACGGTGTAAAGTATACTACATAAGTAAAAATAAACTTTAATCTTAACAATAGAATAATAAAGCAGCAATAACGGTGTAAGGCGCACTACAAAAGTAAAAATAAACTTTAATCTTAACAATAGAATAATAAAGCAACAATAACGGTGTAAAGTATACTACAAAAGTAAAAATAAACGTTAATCTTAACAATAGAATAATAAAGCAACAATAACGGTGTAAAGTATACTACAAAAGTAAAAATAAACGTTAATCTTAACATTAGAATAATAAAGCAACAATAACGGTGTAAAGTATACTACATAAGTAAAAATAAACTTTAATCTTAACAATAGAATAATAAAGCAGCAATAACGGTGTAAGGCGCACTACAAAAGTAAAAATAAACGTTAATCTTAACAATAGAATAATAAAGCAGCAATAACGGTGTAAGGCGCACTACAGAAGTAAAAATAAACTTTAATCTTAACAATAGAATAATAAAGCAACAATAACGGTGTAAAGTATACTACAAAAGTAAAAATAAACGTTAATCTTAACAATAGAATAATAAAGCAACAATAACGGTGTAAGGCGCACTACAAAAGTAAAAATAAACGTTAATCTTAACAATAGAATAATAAAGCAACAATAACGATGTAAGGCGCACTACAAAAGCAACAATAAACTTTAATCTTAACAATAGAATAATAAAGCAACAATAACGATGTAAGGCGCACTACAAAAGCAACAATAAACGTTAATCTTAACAATAGAATAATAAAGCAACAATAACGGTGTAAGGCGCACTACAAAAGCAACAATAAACGTTAATCTTAACAATAGAATAATAAAGCAACAATAACGGTGTAAGGCGCACTACAAAAGTAAAAATAAACGTTAATCTTAACAATAGAATAATAAAGCAACAATAACGATGTAAGGCGCCCTACAAAAGTAAAAATAAACGTTAATCTTAACAATAGAATAATAAAGCAACAATAACGATGTAAGGCGCCCTACAAAAGTAAAAATAAACGTTAATCTTAACAATAGAATAATAAAGCAACAATAACGATGTAAGGCGCCCTACAAAAGTAAAAATAAACGTTAATCTTAACAATAGAATAATAAAGCAACAATAACGGTGTAAGGCGCACTACAAAAGTAAAAATAAACGTTAATCTTAATACGAGAATAATAAGGCAAGAATAAAGGCAGTTGGGTGATGTCGTGCAGAGGTGCCTGAGGAGAAGCCTTGGGTACCTTTGCTGCTTTTCAACCCAGAGCCAAAATTTCCGTCTAAAATCATAGCTGCTACTCCGCATAAGTGCTAAAATTCCAATCCATATCAAACATCAGTCTTTAACAACACTCCGTAAAGTGGACCACGAAAGCGACAATAAACTTGAGTACCAGAATAATAAGGCAACAATTACGGTGTAAGGTAGACTGCAAAAGCAATAATAAACATTAATACTAGAACATTAATAAGACAAGGATAAAGGCGGTGGGGTGGTGTTGAGCAGAGGTGCCGAAGGAGAAGCCGTCGATGTGGCTGTCGCGGCAGCACTGGCGGGTGGGGGAGATGCTGGTGGCCCGCTGCAGCGCTACGGGGGGGCAGCCGCCGCCCTCACTCGCCTGGTACCTCAACGGCATCAAGGTAGTGCTCACTGCTGTCCCGACACTCTTTCTTTTGACTGTTCAATTTTGCCACTGAGGTGTTTTAGGTAATTCTAACTATATACTGTTCCGTTACCCAATCGTTTGACTGGGTATTTTTTCGACTTAGGTGTTTTAAGTAATTAAAAAAAGCTCATTACAATCCTGTGCGGTCACTCACTTTCTTGAATAGCTGATTTTGCCAATAAGATGCTTTAGGTAATTCTCACTACTGTACGGTCACCTATTCTTTTGAATGGTTAATTTTGCGGATGAGATGTTTTAATTAATTTTTTTGTGATGAAGATAACCCTGATCTCTTGCTGCACGGTTGCTTCCAGTTTTTACATGAGTACTTTTGTATTGAAGATGACGCTACCGTTTCGCTACCTGCAAGTCTACAGTCATTCACGGTTTTTCAATGTATACTTTCGTACAAAAGCTAACTTGCACAGTCATTCACTGTTTTTGAAAACTTTCGTGTTGAGGATTGTGACATATTATCATCGAGTGATAGAGCACTTAATTATGATGCGGATATTACCTAAATTGACAAAAACCTAACGAATCGTTGAATGAAAACGGCTCAATTTAGACGCTTGTCAAATTTCAATTTGCGGTTTCAGGATTTGGGATTTCTGCGTTTGTGAAATATGCGTCCCTGATCACTCCGCAACTCGTTTTATTTGTATTTTATTTTTTGCACCTATGAAATATGTGTCACTGAGTACTCCAGAATAATTTTATAGTTGTAGGTTGATTTCTGCACAATTTAGTAGTATTTTGACTTCATAATTCAGTTACATTCGATTTGATCATAATTTAGCTTATTTTGACTTCTTCCCAATTTAGTCGTATTTCAATTTCTCCACAATTTAGTTGTATTTTGACTTCTCCACAATTTAGTTGTATTTTGATTTCTCCACAACTTAGTCGTATTTTGATTTCTCCACAATTTACTCGTATTTTGATTTCTCCACAATTTAGTTGTATTTTGATTTCTCCACAATTTAGTCGTATTTTGATTTCTCCACAATTTAGTCGTATTTTGATTTCTCCACAATTTAGTTGTATTTTGATTTCTCCACAATTTAGTCGTATTTTGACTTCTCCACAATTTAGTTGTATTTTGACTTCTCCACAATTTAGTTGTATTTTGATTTCTCCACAATTTAGTCGTATTTTGATTTCTCCACAATTTAGTCGTATTTTGACTTCTCCACAATTTAGTCGTATTTTGATTTCTCCACAATTTAGTCGTATTTTGATTTCTCCACAATTTAGTCGTATTTTGATTTCTCCACAATTTAGTCGTATTTTGATTTCTCCACAATTTAGTCGTATTTTGACTTCTCCACAATTTAGTTGTATTTTGACTTCTCCACAATTTAGTTGTATTTTGATTTCTCCACAATTTAGTTGTATTTTGACTTCTCCACAATTTAGCTGTATTTTGATTTATCCCCAATTTAGTTGTATTTTGACTTCCCTACAATACAGTTGAATTGATTTGCTGACAATTCTGGCACTTTGCTGAGTTGGGGACCCGTGGGCTGCAGGTGCCCCCAGAGTACGTGAGGCCGCTGCCGTCAGACTTCAGGTCGACCGCGACGCAGACCGCCTACGAGTATCCCAGCAACCACTACAACGCTAACGCTGATGGTCACCAAAACTACAACAGGGCTGACTACTACAACGTCTACAACAAGGCAGACAACAGCTATAATGTCTACGGAAATTATTACCCAACGCCCGACTCCCGAGTCCCGAATGAACCGTATTTCAACCCCGCGTACGGCCAAAGTCACGAGCCTATTGCCGGTTATCAGCCTTCAGAGCAAAGCCGTCGGGTAAATCAAAACAACAACAACCACATGTACCCTGAACACTCACTGGATTCTGTGCCCTACAGAATCAAAAGATTCTCTCGTCAAATTGGTACAAATGATCATGCAGCTTCCAGCGAAAATCATTCGATGTGGTTGAGAAAAATACGCAGAGAAAAATCAAAAGAGCATGAACAAAAGACGGTAATTCAAAGTGATGCAACAGGGAAGAATTCAAATGAAAATCTAACAAATACACGAAGGCTAGTCGAGGGAAATGAGCCCAGTCTTGATGCAAGCTCACATTCCCAGCGACGCAATCCCAGCGAAGATGAAAGATTTTTATTGAGTGCCTCCTTTAGGGTATCTTTCGATCATACTAATTCAACTGAATTTTTAATAAAAGATTTAACATCGTCAGGTCCAAAGCACGCAGATGATACGAAGTCGGCTAAGAGAAAAATTGCTTCGTCGAGAAATATTGGAAACAAGTTAAAATATTCCCAAAAAAACAAAATTCCAACGGTCCCAGGGAGTCATTCCAAGAATGGTCCGCATCAACAAAACATCGGCTCTCACTTATTAGAATATTCACGTCGGGAAACTTCCTCCGAATCGTCGACATTCAATCGACAGAAATCCGCGCCCGGAATCCACAATCCATTAACGAATGACATATCCCCTTACATTCTAGAATACACATCGCGAGAGAGCTTACCAAGTTCACTTGGGGAAAAGGAAAGCGATATCCCTAACACAGTGCACGGTCTAAACGGGAAGCCAAGCGCACTCAGTTCCAACGGAGTAATTCATGCTCCAGACCGCAATACAACTCAATCGAGAGCAGCCGACAGCAACGTACATCGGTCTGAGGTGTACAGCAGACCGGTAGCTGGGATGGACGAAGCTCCTATAAGAAAACGCTCAGCCTCTGGCATCGAGAATCGAAACTTGAGAGACAACTTCGGAAGTTACCACACTGACCGAGGTGGTGGAGCTGGGCCCAAGTCCAAAGAGAAGGTGCAGATCGTGGAGCTCAAGCTGCCGCTCAGAAGGGACCATTTCGAGGACCCTGGGGTGGCAAGGCTTGTTTGTGCGGCGGAGATGCCAGGCATCCACTACAGCATGTGAGTTGGGTTATTTCTCAGAATTTTCTTGTGGTTATTTGAGGGCCCTCACAAGAAAGTATGTATTTGATATGCGAGTCATAGGGCACTTCTGTCAGGAATGTGCTTGCTTCGTACTATTCGGAGCGTAAAAATCAGGATTTGAAAGTTAAATTTATGAGAAATTTGAAACCTGCAATGACGGGGTACCTAAAGTGATATATTTATCCGTCACTTTATGCATCCAATTTTCTCTCTTGGAAACTAATGGTCAATGAACCATTTACTAAATACATTTTTCAGACGTGGGAATTAGTGGTCAAAAGATCGTGATAAAGTTCAATTTAGCTATTATCCGATTTCAAATAATGATAACAAAAAATTTTACGTAGTTCACCATGGCTACAAACCATGAAGGTGTGAAGGTTGCACGTGTGGCATGATATTCTCCTAATTAACTGATACTACATACTCGTCGTGGTGCTAGAAGTTAGTTTAAATTTATTTATTCTGCCCATATTGGGCTTTTGTATTAAAGAAAATCGTTTTAAAGCCATTTTCTTAGACGGCAGCCATATAGGCATGTTCCATAGAGCATTAGACGTTGTTCACTCTAAAAGGAAGTGATCGGAGTAAAGGCTACGAGTAGTGTTATAAACGAGAGGAGAGAGCAGAGGCCAGGAACTTCTTTTTTCCCCAAAATATCCTTCTCCATCCACAGAAGTCACAATTAATTATTTTATTTCAGGGCACTGTGTAAGAAAAAAAATTTAAGGTAATGTCTAAAATATCAAATGAGATTGTTGTTATTTTACATTTTTGAACGGCTAACAGGGCTCTTAGCTTTTGACTAACATAGAAATTGATGCACAGGATTTGAGATTCATTTTGAATGAATTTAAATTTCTGTGAACATTTAATGTACGAGATAGTTTTGACTGCATCCCTTTGTCATGTTGATTTTCACATTTAGATTTTTATCGTGATTTATCGCAATTCATTCATGGGCATTTAAAATGTAGCATTAGACCTTTCATCCACGTTTTTATAACATAACCTCGGTTTGAACAATCTTTAGACGTAAGTTTGGGTTTTCGATAGAATAGTCATTTTCACTACTTTATCAGCTTACATTTTAGTTCACTATTCAAGTACCACTAACTTTTTGATCCCCAATCTATTTACGTACCACAAACGTTTTGATCCCCAATCTATTTACGTACCACAAACTTTTTGATCACCAATCTATTTACGTACCACAAACGTTTTGATCCCCAATCTATTTACGTACCACAAACTTTTTGATCCCTAATCTATTTACGTACCACAAACTTTTTGATCCCTAATCTATTTACGTACCACAAACTTATTGATCCCCAACCTATTTACGTACCACAAACGTTTTGATCCCCAATCTATTTACGTACCCCAAACTTTTTGATCCCTAATCTATTTACGTACCACAAACTTTTTGATCCCTACTCTATTTACGTACCACAAACGTTTTGATCCCCAATCTATTTACGTACCACAAACGTTTTGATCCCTAATCTATTTACGTACCACAAACTTATTGATCCCTACTCTATTTACGTACCACAAACTTTTCGTTCACTATTCTCCCATGCTAAATGAAACTCAAGTTTATTTTAATTTTTAACTTGAACTGACACCACAAACGCAAAATTCGACTCACTCCCAATTCGTTTTTTGAGCTGGGAAATAACTATCCACAGCTTACAATGATGATGCTAAAGGGACCGATCAGCTTTTCTCTGTCTTCAGTTATAAAGCGACAGGTAAAATTACAAGATCTGCTCTATCTGTCTCGATGAAGTGGAGGGAGGCGAGATCGAAAGAAGAAAGAAAGAAAGAAAGAAAGAAAGAAAGAAAGAAAGAAAGAAAGAAAAACATTTTATTTCCAATAAAGTACAAACATGAAATTTCGATACATTGGTTTTTAAAACACCTTAACATTAACATCCTTAAATGATTATAACACATTGGTATCGTAATACCCGTGTAGAATGTTGAAACAAAATGATTGATAGAAAAGTACAACAAAATTGAGTTCCTTTCCTTGCCTAATCTGATTTTGAACTAAGAGAGCACAATCCTCGCGACGCTCATTTGAAAAACACTTTCATTAGTACGCACAAGTTTTGAAAATGAAAGCGAAAAATGCATTCAAATACCTTAACATAGAAACCCTTAATTGCTATTTATACATGGTTATCGTAACACCCATGTTAAGTGTTGGAACATATGATTTAGATCCTTAATTGCTATTCATACATGGTTATCGTAATACACATGATAGTTGTCGACACAGGATTTAGGGAGAAGCACAAGTTAATAAAAAATAAACAATAATATGTATAAGAGGATCGTTTGCATTTGGAGGGCGGCACTAAGTTTCAGTTTCTGTGTTTCAATTTCTAAGTTTCGATTTCTGAAATTTTTGCTAGGAAGTGAAAATTTATCTTATTGTACGTGCGCTAAGTCATTCTAATATTGATCTTACTTATTCCTGTCGAATAAAATGAGCATCACAACTGTTGGTTCCATGCAGAGGAATGAGGTTGCTTTCCACAGTTACTAGTACTTCATCTGTGGTGCCCAGGAATGGAAATGGAGCCTATTTTTTTCTAATAAATTATCAACTCCAAAATCCAAAAATTCCTTTCGCCCATCCGACAACACTTCACTCCCTCTTCCGGTGATGCCCCGCATCCGGTCATGCCTCTACACTTGGTCACGCTTCACATTTGTTTATATCTTACATCCGGTGAAAGCCCACATCCGATCTTTCATCCCTATGTAAGGTGTCCCAACGATAATATTTGCTATCACAAAACACAAAATGGTTATGATATTTCTTACTTGCGCTAATAGTACTGGCACAAAGAGTACATCGGGGTTAAAAGACATGAAAAGTATTGTTTTACATCGCTAGCTGTAATATTTTCAACATAGGTGGAACCGTACAAAAGTTAACTATCTAAAATTAGTGTTGTCGTAGTGTACTCACGAGAATAAAAAGGTAAGAAGAGTTTACCACACAAAGCTTACGACAGCAATTTGAGACCAGAATAAGAAGATTTAAATGATGATCTTTAAAGTTATGACATTCGTCAGATCCGAGGCCTTTTTTAAATGTTTCAATGAGACCGAAGTAGAGAAAGTATGTACTAAAATACCCTCACATTTAACATCCTCTCTCTCTTTGTGGTAATTAATTTGGGTTTGGAAATGCAAGATGAAAGTGAGTCACTAAGAACACAAAATCCCTGTGACACATAGCTGAAAATAATCTTGTTAGGGTGCGCGTTATTGGATCACGAGTCCGTAATATTTGCTACATAGCTGGAACACCAATGTACACACGAGCGCAGGAAAGTAAAAAATTGCTAATGAACTACGTCGCATGTTCAAAAAGCTTCAATATGAGCGAAAAGTACTTACGAGTATCTTAAAGTTAAGACCATGACTTAAGATCGAATACATGAGGATCTTAATATTTATATTGGTTGATTTGAAACAAATGGTTGGGAGAAAAGTACAAAGAAAATGCATTCCTTCCATTGTGTTGATATCAAATACATGATGATCGTAATATTTCTATCGGTTAAGTTTTGGAACAAATAATTGGGAGAAAAGTACGTAGATAAATGCATTCTCTCTGTTGCGTTGGTCTGATTTTAACACTGGATTTTATTTCAAGGGGTCAAGAAAATATTGCACATGTGACGCGTTGTTAAGAACACTCCAGTTGGTGCACTTCCATATTGAAATTTGAGCTTACGAACGTTGGAACTAGTGAAATGAGGGATTAAAGGTTGAAAGTACAACGGGTAGATCCAAAATTAATTTGCATCTTTGACTGCTAGGTTGATGCTAGAGGCAGTTTTACATTGTTTTGTATCAACTAGTAAGCTAAAATACCTGGTATGGATGAAATGAAGGATTTAACAATAACGGAAAAATTTAAATTTCGTATACTACAAGCTTTGGCACAGAAAAATTCACCGGATTCAAAATAGATGAGAGGGACCGATGTACAATGCCAACCGTAACATTATCAAGATTGCTGGGGCAAAACGAGAAAGTCAAAACAACCTCAAATGGTGTGGCCGAAGCATACTGGAAGAGTGTAAAGAACGACACTGCGTCACAACAGGATCAACATGAGCATTTTAAAGGGGAATATGTTCTAAGCATACAGACACGCACATATGTACACCTATATCCATACGCATATACGCACACAAGTACTGCATATACGCACTCCTCCAGCACGTACTGCAGTTCACACTTATTGTGTTGACGCAAGATAGAGAGCCATTTTAGTTTTGAATTCTCTCAGTGTTTGAGGGGTTTTGAAGCTCTGGGGGAGTCTGTTCCACAGTAAGGCGCCTGATACTGACAGAGCTTTCTGCCCGATGCTAGATGAACGGTATTTGATTGAGACATCACGTCTCCTGTTCGGCTTTTGGTTCGTGACGGTAGGGGAGTGGAATTTCACTATTTCAGCACTGCTATGAGGAAGATATAAAGAGGAGAAAACGTATTGGGCTTTGTGCGCCAGAAACCTTTCCCGAATCGGAGCCCAGCCAAGTTTATTCAGGAGAGGTGTTACGTGGTCATGCTTTTTGAATTTACCGTTGCATACAACCTTTGCTGCAAAATTCATGCATTTTTGAAGGTCTTTCTGAAGATCTTTCGATATATCTCCCCAGACCAGGCTACAGTAGTCAATACGTGATAAGACCAAAGAATGAACGGCCAACAATCTAGATTCTTCGTCAAGCATATTTTTCATACGATTGAAAAACAATAAGGTCCCGTGAATTGCGTTGCAGGTTTTATCAACGTGGGATTTGAAGGACATGTTTCCATCGAACCAAATACCTAAATTCTTTACTTTTCCTGATGGGTGAATTTTATCATTTCCAACTGTAAGAGTGAGATCTAGATTTCGAATATTGTTTATTGAATGCTTTGACCCAAAAATAATGAATTGTGTTTTGTTCGCGTTTAGCTTGAGACCATTTTGGTCATACCATGACTTGAGGCTGATCAATAGAGCTTCAGCTCCTTTTTTCGTCTGTGGTATTTCTGCTACAGAGCTTGTCATTGCAATTTGGACGTCATCTGCATACATGGAGATTCGTGTGTTAGAAGGCATTGGAGGGAAATCGTTAATGAAAATTGAAAACAGTAGTGGGCCCAGAATTGATCCTTGAGGGACACCGAAGCTATTTTGAAGGAATGGGGACAACTTGTTGTCTCGAAGCATGATTGAAAATATAATAGATTTGGTTTTGAGAGATTTCATCATTTTTTTCAAGAGGGCAATTGAAAAATTTCATGTCTTCGTGTACGGTCTTAAAAATTTGGAAGATAAACTATTTCCCAACCTATACAGTAGTAGACACCATCACCATTTCTCTCATTCATCATCTTCATTTGAAACACACTAGCTGTTGGTTAAATATCCCGAAACTAAAACAGCACTCCATGACAGTTTCCCGTCTGGCACCCCACAGAAAGTCGGAGAAGGTGATATCGAAGCCCGGCATCCCGACGGCGTCTCCGTCACACCGCCTCTCACGGGCCCCCACCACGGCTGCGCCGCCACCCTGTGTGATGGGGCTGCTGCTGGTTTTGGTCCTGCTCATAGCTCACTGAAACTCTGCTCTGTAGCAGCACTTGAGCCTACGTTAATTATATCACTGACAGAGGCAGTTTGGTCAGCAAGTTTGGGTGTACAGTGGGACTCGGTCAGCTGTTTCCTCTTTGTGTGATCGAATTCCTAAAAAGCTACATGCCTCAGTAGGTTATGTACTCGTGAAATGCTTTAATTTGAAGCTTGAACCCTCAACAGTGAATCTTTTCTTTTGAATAGTCTTCTAACTTTTGAGTGTCAATATGAGGTCAGTTTAAAACAGTCAGCTTGACAAGATTTTTTTATTGCTCTTTGGGTATTACAACTGAATTTTATTTTTGTTTCATAGCAATGCTTGTTCCCTGGTATGGTCACAAGGGTCATCAGTTTCACCGCACGCTTCAAGACTACAGCAGCGACACCAGCAGCAGGTCTAGTGCCTGTGCAGCAGAACATCAATGCACAATCTTGTCGTGGTACTTGAATGAGAAAAATGATTGCACTTTTATAACATTCTTTGAGAAATTTGGACAAAGAAATTTGATTTGTATTTTTTTACAATGCCAATACTCAGCTATCTAGCAGTCGAAAGTTGAAGTAGTGGTGGTTGTGTTGTTTCACCGGAGAATAAAGCCTACGTTCATTCTATCTAATTTAGAGGTCAAGTGTCTATGCTAGATTGATAAAAGCAGGTTTCGTGTTGTAACCCTAAAATGCTCATGATTTCGATGCACAATTTAGGCAAAGTGACATAAATGCAAAGGTGCAGTGAACTGATGTGACATGTTCCATTTAACCAGGGTGAGAAATTCCCATAATCTGCTCATATTCTCTGGTAATTATGCTTGATTTCCACAGCAAGGAAGATCTCACGAAACATGGTCGCTGAAATTCTTAACACGATCTGTTCTTTCATCACTAAGGAATAAATAAAAATATTGACAGTTTAGTTTGGCCGACGAGAGTTGAATGTCTATTCTGTGAACAGTCTTATTAACATTTTTTAAAGAAAATAAATCCTTATGTTGCCCACTAGAACTGGACGCATAAAGCATTGAACTTTATTACTTAGTTTCATTTAAAAGCAAACATGAACTCGAAAATATGAACACTCATGATGAAAAATCTATTATTTCGGCATACAGCCTCTCAGGAAACTTGGCAGTGTACACATACCCACTGAAGGAAAAGTTTCATGTTTGAACTTTCTCTAAAAACTTTTCCAAAGAGTGTCTCGAAGAAGATACTGTATTTTCAGCGTATTTAATAACCAAGCTATCCAAATAAATTCATAAAATTTGTTATCAACTTATCAAAGAACATCTCGTTACATAACGGGAATGAGCAATAATAAGCAATAACCATTGTCTACATTTGGAAAATAATTTTCGTTGTTTAATTTTTTTACAATCAAAAGATGGTTTTGCAGCCAAACTTACGCGCTCGTATCAGCACTACGATACCACGACGTGCAGCCTGCGATTGCCTCAGCAGCGACATTAATTTTTTTTATAATATCCTGACGTTTTTTAAATGAATGAAGTCTTACCATAAAAATTATTCACAATTAGATAATCCTGCAGGTTGCCTTATGTTTGGTAGAGACTAGGAGAAAATTTATTTGAAATACCCAAAACTGGAGCATTTTGGTCTTGAAAAACAACGTGACAAACATTGTCAGCTGCGTAAAGGTCGGTCCTCTCAGAAGACAAAATGAAGCCAGCCTTTTTTGACAAAATACTCCGAGGTATTCGTCATATTAGTCAAACAATCCCAGTACTTTTTGTTAATCGAAAGCAAAAACCAGTGTTTGAAATTAAACATAAGAAACTACCTCTAAGCGAATAAATTTTTGTAATGAAGCATGTAAAACTCTTTAAACTCAATGAAGCTTTTAATAATTTTAAATTTATTTAGCGGTAGAAGATTCCCATCAATTGATGCAGCAGTAAAGTTACCACATACTTTAAATTTCGATGTCGAAACTTGTATAGAAAAATGACATAGCTTGACGGTGCCAGATGAAGTTGTGTAGAAATGAAGAAATTAAATATTGATACATATATATTTATTGATATCACTTTATCCTTAAGTGTACAACTACCATACCTCATCCACGTGTGTAGTTTAATACTCAAGTCTGTACTAACAGTGGCTGATAATAATAGAGCTGCAGGATTAGCAGGAAGTTAATTGTTTCTAATAATGTGTACGGATACCATATATTCATTGTTAAAAAGTGTATGAATGAATACTTAATATTTAATATGTACGGGGATCTTGTATACCTAGCTTAAGATAATATGGATGTCTACCTAATGGATTTTTAATGCGTGTATATCTGACGGAAATTTAGCAATTCTATGTGTTCAACTTGAGAATGAAGATAACGAAATACGAGAGCTCGGTGCTGGCTGCGGAGTTGGCGCGTTGCTCGCGATACGACCCATCGATGGGCCATTTGAAAAAATTCAACAATCTTTTAAAATTAATGATATATAACGAACCCAGTTAATTTTTGGTATTTATAAAATTGCCAACAACTTTTGACTTAAAGTTTGAGTTGAATATTGAACTTCAGTTAAACCCATCGCAGTCAGAGTGTTAAAGTGTCTTGGTTGTGGTTCCCTCCGCTTTCTGTCCCAAGCGACACCACGTGCTTGTGCCCTACTGCTCAGATTTGGTTGTACAAGTTGAGGATCCGGAATATCTATAAAAAAGAAAAAAAGGATGCCAAAGACTAGACCATCAGCCAACTAACGTCGTCGTAGCATCACTGCTCGTAGCGTAAGTTTATCAGTTGGCTTTGTGCCACAGCACGCAGCGTAGCCAAGTCATTGCCTGTTGTACCGCTACAACTACGCAAATTGTTTGAAAGTAACTTTGTCTTTTTCCAAAGTCAGTTATAGCTGTGACTAATACTCAAATTTCAGCACTTCTTTTAGCACAATCTGACACTAAACTAGACAGGCCCACCTCACACAGAAAGCTAACGGGTTATCATAATGAGCTCATTTTACGGAAGAATTTGGCAGTCATAGCTGACAGGTTGAATAACCTTATGGACTTAACTTGCAGATTAGATATGCAAAGCTGGTACTGTAAATCTCAGCTAAGGTAATTTAACAGGTACGAAGAGGTGCGTATATACAGACCTATAGGTCTGAAATTTGACTGAACGACTGGACCTAAAAATCTTACTGAATGAAGGAAAGTGGGCGGTTTTAATATCGTGCAAGTAAACGTGATGCTGCCGCTGCACGAGGAGGTGCGATTGAAGGGACTGATGTATATGTTACTTGGATGAAAAGGGTTAGAAGTTTATAGAGAATTGAGCATTTTCCCATATTGGGAAATGATACGAATTAGCTGAATACTCGACGTAGCATTAATGATCCCTTATAAATACCGTGTTCATTGTTGTGTTTGTGTCCGTGCAGACATGAGACTAAGTAACGGAAGGGCAGCGACAAGGTGACAGTTAATTAATGTCAAATGGAAGATATAAAACAACGATCTTTTTCCACAATGGAAGAACACGTCCCACGCATGTTTTACCTCAAAATCTTCGCAGGTTTTACAAGTACAAACGGATGCTTCTAAAACGATTAAATAATATGCGATAATTTAATTCTTTTGGGATAATGTAAAATATTTATTTATTATTATTCCCCTTGCATATATAAAGTTAAAATTGAGCCTCGATAAAAATTGATACTGTTACAAACTTATAGTGAGTTTATACGTCGAGTCAAACGGGACAGGGTGTGCAATATGAGAATTCCTCGAAAAAAGAGGCAACGAAACTGTGAGCAATACCATTTAAAATGAAACTGAGGGCACGCGACTTTACCCACTACAAAATCGGTGCAGTGCCTCTAGGGGCGTGTTCCAGTTCAGGGCTATAAGGAGAGTTTAAGGTCGTCTTAGTACAGCACATTGTGCCAATGATTCTCGCAGCAGCGAATCGAGCGCGCAGCCACTGGCAGATCAAAGGCCGAATTTTTCAAAGAATTTACATTGTTGTTGCGTTTTAGTTGACAGGACAGGAAATTCTTCTGTTGACAAGACTTTGCTATGTGTTTATTTCTAGCTAAGATTTTAAAGAGTGTGCTTTTGTATATAGAATTCAAGTCCGACGCATCTGGTAACCCTGCAATTTCGTCAGAGACTCATTTTTTAAAAGATTTAGCTTATCATTTCACCCCCAAGAAACAAGAGGAAGCAAAGTCAAATCGGCAGTAGAACTTTCGCTGCCGAGTGTACCTCCACAATGACGAAAATGAATTAAAACTTTAATCACAATGCAGGAAAACTATACACACGTCATTGCAGTACTTCCAACCAGGACGTAATAAATGTATATTAAAAAATAGTCGCCACTAACAGTTTAGAGCTGTTCGGTGCCGGTTATCGTAGTTCACTGCCGGAATTACTGCACGGCATCAAAAAGCAGCGGGTAAAAGCATAAAGGACGTCTGCGTAACAGCACAGCCACTCCACGTCACGCAACCGATCTATTTTGCTGAAATAACTGCAAGTTTGAATAAGGTGTGTCTATGCACATGCTGTGTGCGTAAAACATAACGTAAACGTGATGCTGCCGTTGCACGAGGAGGTGCGATTGAAGGGACTGATTGAAGGGACTGATGTATATGTGCCAATGCCCAACAAGCAACATTTGCATGAATACGTGTACGCTGGCGATCAAGTCGAGATGTACGTTAAGAAACGTAAGCTTGATGAGATCAAACTGAGGAGTCCGAGTGCACGGTGTTTCAAAGCCTCCTGGAGAGTATTGTGCCCCTGATGGTGTAATGTGAACTGTACATAAATAAACCTTTGAGGGGACTGGGGGTAAATATATGTGCTAAATATGTGGTGGTGGTGCTGTTCAATGAGCGTATTAAATATGATGGAGCTCACACTTTAGAGTCTGATAACTATTTAGTGAGAGTTTGCAAGACGGGGCTCATAATTACGTTTTAAATACATTTCACGAGCAAAATTTCAGCTTCAAAGCTTATGTAAAAGCATTTGAATTTAAATTTTTTCATGTAAAAGCATTTATTTCTAAGTTTTATCCCTTGTTTACACCCTAATTTTAAAAGAACATACTTCAAGCATCGCCCCCTCAAATCTCTCGAGTGCCATAAAAAAGAAGTCTTCAGGGTTGAATTCCTCTGCCATTAAAAATGCGATAACCAAATGAAAAATTGCTCACCTTTGCCAGAAAAAATGCTGCATCATTTTAAAATGTAGGTGAAATGATCACACATTTAATTTTTGATGCATCTAAGCCCTGCGATTTATCTTTTCCCACTGTATTTAAGATTCAGGGTAAGCGATCACGTTATCCCAAGAAGTACATTTAGCGTGACATGATCTTGTGACGTGCACAGAGGTGGGTGGAGTGCGAGTTCCGCCCTTGTGAGTGTATTAAATTACTCGTGAACTATCCTCTTATTTTCAGTGCCTGTGCTTGACGTGACACCTAGAGCTGTTTGCAGCACCTGCTGCTATGCTAATATAGCAGATATTTTCAGGAGCGCTCAAAATATGTACATGTCGAACTATTGTTGCAAATGTTAAATGAATCGTTCCGTGACGGAGCCACAGTTCTTCAAGCTGGCTGCTCTTATGAAATATTGAACATTTTGTCCCCTGGAATAAATTTCAATGGCAAAGCGCAGTTTTATGATGACAAATTTGTGTCAAAGGAACAGAAGCTGACGTGAAAAAACTCGCATTAACGTATTTTACTAAGGGATTTCACTACGCACCCGGAAATAAATGCTGCGAAAATAACCTCACATGTTGGTTTCGACATCCATTCTTGGAGAACGTTGCAACTGACTTCTGTGCAAATTTCAGAGCTACACGCTCTGTACGAGAGGCGCATCTTCTCACTGTTGTCGTGCAGCATTCTCGTGGCTACACGTGGCCATGTGTTGCACTAGCCTGCACTATGTGTAGCGTGTACTTTACGGCAACACGTTGCCATGTTTGTCACTAGCCTGTGCAACGTGTAGCGTGTACTTTTTGGCAACATGTTGCTATGTTTTGTCACTAGCCTGCGCCACGTGTAACGTGTACTTTGTGGCAACACGTTGCCATGAGTTGTCATAAGCCTGCGCCCTGTGTTCGGTGATCTCGTGGCAACACGTAGTCATGCATTATAGAAACCATCAGCACGTGTTGCGTGTACCCTTGTAGCTGCTGCGACCCCTGTATCTTGTAATAAAAATCCATCCTCGCCTTAGTTTCCTTGATCATCCTGAGTTTTATGTTTCAACTAAACCACCCGTGACTCACATGGAGGTTGCTAATTTCTGCCGAAAGATGTCTATGAACTGGGCATTAATGACAGATTGCACTCACAATGCTATACCTGAAAGCGTGGTGTTGGATTTTATCCCAAGTGGACAGCAGAGTGTGGACAGTGACACATAAAGCTACCAAAATTATCAGGGTTTTGTTAGTAAAAAAATTCAAAACGCAGCACTTGAGCGTTAGGTTTAAAATTACACTGGGTTTCACCAAAAGTGTTCTGTGGTTAAGCTTATTGGAACACAAAGCTTGTGCGGGTTACGAAACTCCAGGACTTAAGCCGGGTCCACACGCTACGTTTTTTACTCCGTTTTAGTTTGCGCAGTCCTAAAACGTTGCAAGTTTTGAGCGTCCACACGGTTCCATGTTCCCACCTGATTAGCTCGGTTGTCTGTCATATTGTGATGATGGAGGAGGTGCAAATTCTGACAGTTTTGGCTGTTTGTCTCGTAAAAAAGAAAAGAGTTCAACGCCTTCGAAGAACTCGCCGTTCAAAGTGGTCGAGAACGTGGCTCCTACGAAGACGGAACTTTTCCCATATCAAATTGCTACGTGAATTAAGTGATGAACCTAATGACTGGCGGAATTACTTGAGAATGAACACGGAGACATATACTTATTTATTGGATTTGGTGACACCGCATATTATAGAAAAAGATACTTGTATGAGAGCACCAATTTCACCACATGAAAGGCTGACCGCTACTTTACGATTTTTGGCTACAGGTAGAACGTACAAAGACATGGAATATACAACAATCATCTCTAAACAAGCATTAAGCAAATTCATTCCGGAAACATGTGAAGCTATCTTCCAGGTGCTGAGGAATGAGTATTTGAAGGTGAGTAATACTGTTATTGCCATTTGTAAATATTTACTTATAATAATAGTAATTCCAATTCTATACAAATAAAGTTATAGGATGCTGCATATTAACACCATGAAAATAATAGAAAATTATGGTAACTTTAACTGAAGCGTAATCATAATTATGTTATAAGAATGGCAATCACAGTTCTAAGCAAGATTCATAGAATCATAGGATATCACAATGAAACATTGTTCGTTTTCAACTTCCTGAGATACCACATAAGCTATCAATGTCAGTTAACATATGCATTTAATTCATGTGGTCGTCCGTGTGCTCCATTTTCTTCACCTTCAATTATGGTATTTCTAGATGCTCTCGGAGTCTCTTGGTCATTCAGGAAATGCAGCAAGTCAAAATACCATAGAGCTGGTTTGTATATTTCTTCTTCTCCAGCACCAGATCGAATCGAACTATTGACTTTACACAACTCTTTACGAAAAACACTTCTGGGTGAATTAATTTTTTTCACAACTGTTTCTCTGTTTCCTTCCGCGTCAATCTCTCTTTATTTTTCAACTAATTTTCCATACGTCTTGGCTTTTTTGTCTCTATCACAATATTCCTTCGATTTGACGCGCCAAAGGCAGGGAAAGCCTTGGTATAGATCAATAAATTCTGTGAGAAACTCCCGAGGGCAATTCCTGATGTCAGCCATTGTCACCTGCTGCACGAGAACTGTGTAAAAAGATGAGCCACAAAACGGAGCTAGCGTCCACACGTTCCAACTTGTCTGCGCAGTTCACGGAAATCTATGCTCATTAGCTCAGTTATCGTTGCAACTGCGCAGTCTTCCTACGGACCAAAAATTTGCGCAGTTTTCCTGTCTACACGCTACGTTTTACCTGCAACGTCTTGAACTGCGCATGCAAAACGGAGTAAAAAACGTAGCGTGTGGACCCGGCTTTACGCACGAATGATCACTGGTGCTTGCACAAACGTTCACTGGCGCTTGGTTCAACATATGGATGTGTGGTCAAGAAGTTTGTTTACTCTCCGAAAAAAATATTACGATGGTATATAATGTATTTACGTATATGATATATTTTTGTCAACGAAGCTCACATGTGGTATCGTCTGGGCCAGGCACGAATGGTTCATACCTTACCTATTACTTGTGACGCATTTTTCGATTTGATTTGGGAAAATAATGCGGCTGAAACTTTTTTTTTGAAAATACGTATATTCGAAAAGGGATTATCTTTTTCAATTACATTTATTGAACTTTTTTTAAGAAATGCCATCTCGATCATATCAATACATGGACACTTGAACAAGGGCAGCGCTAATTTCAACATGGACACTTGATCACGGGCAGCGCTAATTTCAACATGGACACCTGATCACGGGCAGCGTTAATTTCAACATGGACACTTGATCACGGGCAGCGCTAATTTCAACATGGACGCTTGATCACGGGCAGCGCTAATTTCAACATGGACACCTGATCACGGGCAGCGTTAATTTCAACATGGACACTTGATCACGGGCAGCGCTAATTTCAAGATTCTTTGTCTTTTTTCTGCAGACCGGACACACACACATAGCTGGATCGAACGAATTAACTCGAGGTTCATTTTCAATTTAAACAATTTAAACAAACAATTTAAACAATTTATTTACCACAGGTGATACAGAGGTAGAATTTTACTTGAGTCTAGTACAATGGTCAAATTTGAGTATAGCTACCTGTGGGCCCGAATAAGTTCAGCGACTTCTAGGGCATCCTACCATCACGTTATTCTAGGGTGTACAAAAGTTTAACCTAGTTCATTTAACCTAGTTTCGCATTAGACTGATCATTGAGATAATTAACTCGATATTTTATGCTGTATTTTACAATATAGGTCAAGTCGGCTATATTTAACAGTATGTTCGATAAAACGATTCAAGAGCAGAGAGAAGATTGGTTATGGTACACAAGGCAAGTTACATTATGACATTATCATTAGTTACATGTAGGAGGCAAGATTTCGACACGGTGATCTTACACGACTAGTATTCTGATAGGAAGTGAGACTCAAGATGTCTTTTGAATACTGTGTACGAATTACATTCACGGATCTCTGCAGGTATAGAGTTCCAAGTTTTGGTTCCAACGAAGAGAATACTGTGTTGCGACCTGGCCTTTGAATAATAAGGAAGCATGAATTTACTTCTATTTCGGGTTAAATGGTCGTGATGACCAGTTTGCGCAGTCAATAATTGTCTTAGGCTATTGTCGCCATCATTTCTTAATGTTTTGTAAATGAAATTACAGATGGAGATTTTGTAGAGATCCGAAAGTTTAAGTATTTGTAAATTTTTGAAAGAATCATTTGTGTGAGCATTATATTCTAGGTTCTTTACCGCTCTGACAGCCCTTTTCTGCAGAGTAAAAATTTTGTTGGTTTTATTTTTATCAGTTCCGTGCCATGCTTCTATTCCGTATTGCAAGTATGGAGAAATGAGCGTTCGGTAGAGCATTTGTAAAGCTGTTTCAGGCAGAAAATTTTTAACTTTATTTAGGATTCCGATGGATTTTGATAATTTAGAACTAATATGAGTGATGTGCTCTTTGAAGGTCAGATGTTTATCTATTATGATGCCCAGAAACTTTTTCGCATCTCTTGTCTCTCTAACACAAAAACTTCATCTCGTACCTTATTTTTGATGCCCTTTTTGATGCGTAATATTCCATGCTCATGCTCCGCTATTGCAGGTACACATTTTGAGTCCGTAAATTTTATGATTCTTCTCCGCTCTAAAATTATTTGTAAGAGCTCTAAATTTGGTTGGGCGTATATCGTTTTATCATTTCCTCCTTCCCAGAAAGACAAAAGTTTCAATTGAATTAATGACAAGAAAATTTTAATTAAACATCAGATAAAAACTGACAGGGAATTAATTAGTATCATCATTATCTAAAAATTGTTGGCGCGGTAATGCATGTGTGAATTTGAACCTGACATTGAAGTGCACTCCGACGCAGCGATGTCTTCCCTTGGTAAATCATCTCGATAATGTTCTCTGTTCCAAAACGTCCACTGAACACGACTAATGCTCAAAATCTCAGCATGATATGTGCATGCTGAAATACTTCTAAAATAATACTCGAATTGTCCCTCGAAAAATTAATACTGAAGTTGAATTAATACTGAAGTTAAATTAATACTGAAGTTGAAATAATACTGAAGTTAAATTAATACTGAAGTTGAATTAATACTGAGGTTTCACTTACGCCGAAGTTGAATTGGTACTGAAGTTAAATTAATACTGAAGGTAAATTAATACTGATGTTGAATTAAAACTGAATTTGAATATATTCTGAAGGTGAATTAATACTGAAGGTGAATTAATACTGAAGTTGAATTAATACTGAAGTTGAATTAATACTGAATGGGAATTAATACTGAAGTTGAATTAATACTGAAGGGGAATTAATATTGAAGTTGAATTAATACTAAAAGTGAATTAATACTGAAGTTGAATTAATACTGAAGTTGAATTAATACTGAAGGTGAATTAATACTGAAGTTGAAATAATACTGAATGGGAATTAATACTGAAGTTGAATTAATACTGCAGTTTATTGGGTCCAGCAGAATACATCACGGTGTTATTTGTTACGAGTTACCAAACGGGCTGTGTCCTAACTATCGTACAAGGTGGGCCAGTTCTCAACCACGGGACGGGCCAGGCCACAGCCACAGGACGGGCCAGGCCACAGCCACAGGACGGGCCAGGCCCCAGCCACAGGACGGGCCAGGCCCCAGCCACAGGACGGGCCAGGCCCTAGCCACAGGACGGGCCAGGCCCAAGCCACAGGACGGGCCAGGCCCCAGCCACAGGACGGGCCAGGCCCCAGCCACAGGATGGGCCAGGCCCCAGTCAGCATACCATTATGGGCCCATAAATCAGCCGTTACGATGCGTTAATGCCTTAGGCTTCTCGAAGAGTGCGAATAAAAATCTCTTCAATAAAGCGCACCCATGTTACGACCGCGAAACTGAGCATGTGAGCGAAGGATCCTACGACCGGAGCCCAATTGAAACGGTCCATAAACTGGGTCTTTTTGCCTCTGCAAGTCTCCCTCTCTTATCGCTGTGTGAAACAAGTGCTTCACAGTCTCTGTATGTTACTGTAGAGTTGTGGTCATGCAGACTTCGGTGAAGTTTTTAAGCAAAGTCTAATTTTCTATGTAAATGGCACATCGTTCATAATTATGTTAATCGTAACAACTCAATCATAATGGCGATCAAGCATATTTTCTCACAGCCACACTACCAACACGAAGACAAACGAGTCAATTCTCAAACTCTTTCGTTCACTTTTGTATGGGTAAGATACTAAACGTTAATGCTTCAATTTTCTTTCATTCTCCCGTTACATGAACAAAAATTTCTCCTACCGACAGTATTTCTTCAATCTCTTATAAAAAAATTCAACATGCAATCAAAGATTCTAGGTAATGTGCTTTTTTCGAATTCGCATAAGATGATGGGCATGTCTTCTATTTCAACCAGCTGAACTGCAACAGTTTTCAATTATAAGTCACAAAGACACCGTAAGTTCACCGAGTTACTTCCGTGCATGAGGCTACCACCTCACTAGCCTGTGTCGTTGGCATTTAATGAACCTCGAAGCACAACGCCAGTAAACTTTTTGTGGTTCCGCTTCCTTCATTCCGATGACATTATTTTTCTCGCGCAGTAACGCCACGCGGGCACACCTACGAATATCTTAACTATCACTTAATGGATGAGGGGAAATAACTGAGGAAGTATAACTTGAAAAAAAGAACATTTATATTCACATTTCGAATTCTGACCCATCAGTCCATTGTTTTTTGATGGTAAATCTTTCGCTCAGAAATACATATTGGATAAATATAAACATAAAATGATAAGAACAGTAGCATGAAAACAACCGTGCAATGAAAACTACCGTACCATGAAAACAACCCTATCATGAAAACAACCGTTCTATGAAAACAACCATGCATTGAAAACAACCTGGCACTGCAAACAATCGTTCCATAAAAACACCGTACCATGAAAACATTACACACCATGAAAACAACTGTACCCCACAAATAAGTTCAACTGAAATGCGTGTCAGTTGCACCAAACATGATGTAGGTGCCATTAAGTTCCTCAATGAATATAGACTTGAATGAATGAAGAGAAAAAAATATATTGTTCAGTACGCTGGGTAATTTTAAAATTCAGATTACATTAGTCATTTTTGATGCGTCATAAATTAAGTAGGTATCATTGAGTTAAAGGTATTCATACCCGGTAAATACCCACTACATATATGCATCACAGTTCACAAGGTTCAGTTCCTCTACGTTAAGTCACGGGAGTTGATGTTACGCTGCACCAAACACTCACACATGGCGCGTCTGTGCATGACATTAACGAAACAAAACGGTGCTAGAGCGACAAGGTCAAGGACAAGAAATACCCGCAGCTTTTATACCTCTCCATGAAGATGCAAATGCTATTTTAACAACCTATTAATGTATTGCCCGACATTTCAATTGGGAGCTACTAAGGCCAATTATATGATACTAGTGTACGAGCCCCGTCAAAAATGACGGGATTCAATGGTTTCCTTACATAAATCTCAAGATATGGATGGCAAACGAATATACCCATCCTGATAGTACCCGCGAATAAATTATTCTTATACTTACGCGCTGGTGAAACTCGTACCACAGATACGGTCATTAAGTGTCCTTTAATATGGTGAAGGAAAGACGGACCACGAATATAATGTGCTCAATGAGATTTTCATTGTAAAAACATAGGAGAAATTACGCACAAAAATATAAATTTATTTATAAATTCATGGAGACACCTGGCATTTTATTAAATAGTATATTGATAGTTAGAAAGGGAAGACTCCAAAATGACCCAGAAGAACGCGACTTGCCATAGAAAGTGTAGTAACCTCGAGAAAGTTCCACGAGCTGTACAGTACAGAATGCAGAGCTAGGACAAAAGCTCCAGCAAGGACCTTTATCTGCAAAGCCGGTTATAAGGAGACTACCCATAGAGATTGCAGACTGCAAATTTAAAAAAAACCTACTGCAGACTGCAAATTTGAAAAAAAACCTACTGAATACGGATCGAGGAACGGAAAGTCACAATGCTATTTACATACATATATGACTTTTACTCACACATAGAAGCATTTAAGTTTGAAGTACGGATAAAGAACTTTGCAATTTAATACATACGCTTCAAAAATTAAAAAAATTCAAGTATTTCCTATGATTCTGAAGGACAGGTTACTTACAAAACAAATATTGGTTACTTTGGGCAACTGTCTTATTCAAAACGTAAGTAAAGCTGTTTCGAGAAAAGTTGGGTTAACTAGTTAGCTTGCCCAGTTGTTTGATGTACAATTGAGGTTTTATAAAAAACATTAAAGAGTAATAACTCATATAGAAGTGAGGCAGCTAGCCCGTATCTAAAAGATGAATAGTCCAAGACTCATGTTGTCATCGCAGTGTAGTGCCGTTGGTCTGCGTTGGAGAAATTCCAACTGTTAACCATT
Source organism: Morinoia aosen (assembly GCA_030386875.1). Classification (NCBI taxonomy): domain Eukaryota; kingdom Metazoa; phylum Arthropoda; class Malacostraca; order Amphipoda; family Talitridae; genus Morinoia; species Morinoia aosen. Next base: position 346,665 of record CM059565.1, read on the forward strand.
GAGAGAACAATGAAAATAAAATGAATCTATGAGTTGTCGCCCGAATCGTAGCGAAGACAACCTAAAAGAACTTACGCTGCTTGTTTTACCACCACGATGCTGTAAATGGTTTGAAAAACTTTCTCCCGTTCGTTTCTTCCTGACATCCAAAAATTTTTATAAGTTTTTTATTAACCATTATCATCATCACTTGCAGGTAATTACATATTTTAAGCACGCATGCCGTTCATGTGCCCGAATTCGGTCGCAATTTAAATGTACTTTAAACTTCAATAACCCCAAGACTGGGTTACAAATGGGTACCACTAGGTATATTGCTGATTTACGTTTTTCAGAAATTACATTTTTACCACTTACCTTTTCTTGAAAAAAATTTTAACGAACATGATACAACAATGTGGTAAAATTATACTTTTCAAACTTCTCAGAAAAGTTAGGAATTTATTCGAGCAGGAAAAGTGGGTTTCCCATTTATGCTACTCACATCTACCCTAACCAACAGCAGCAACCACACAAACGTAGTCAGCGCGTTAAACCCTGAGCTCAACCGCTCGTTCCGGCACCCTCAGATGACCATGTCGGCAGTGTTTGTACAGCCCGCCCGTCACAACAGCCCCGTGCTGCTACTGTAATGTTATACGCAGGCAGCTCTCAAGTCTGTATGAACTTAGCTCTAGGAGGTCTGTGTGAACTTGGCTGTATGAAGTCTGTGTGAACTTGGCTATATGAAGTCTGTGTGAACTTGGCTGTATGAAGTCTGTATGAACTTGGCTGTATGAAGTCTGTGTGAACTTGGCTGTATGAAGTCTGTGTGAACTTGGCTGTATGAAGTCTGAATGAACTTGGCTGTATGAAGTCTGTGTGAACTTGGCTGTATGAAGTCTGTGTGAACTTGGCTGTATGAAGTCTGTGTGAACTTGGCTGTATGAAGTCTGTGTGAACTTGGTTGTATGATGTCTGTGTGAACTTGGCTCAATTAAGTCTGTGTGAACTTAGCTCTATGAAGTCTGTGTGAACTTAGCTCTATGAAGTCTGTATGAACTTGGCTGTATGAAGTCTGTGTGAACTTGGCTCAATTAAGTCTGTGTGAACTTTGCTGTATGAAGTCTGTGTGAACTTTGCTGTATGAAGTCTGTATGAACTTAGCTCTATGAAGTCTGTATGAACTTAGCTCTATGAAGTCTGTATAAACTTAGCTGTGTGAAGTCTGAATGAACTTAGCTGTATGAAGTCTGAATGAACTTAGCCGCATGAAGTCTGTATGAACTTAGCTGCATGAAGTCTGTATGAACTTAGCTCTGTGAAGTCTGTATGAACTTAACTCTGTGAAGTCTGTATGAACTTAGCTGTATGAAGTCTGTATGAACTTAGCTCTATGAAGTCTGTATAAACTTAGCTGTATGAAGTCAGTTTGAACTTAGCTCTATAAAGTCTGTATAAACTTAACTGTATGAAGTCTGTATAAACTTAGCTGTATGAAGTCTGTATGTATGAACTTAGTTGTATGAAGTCTCTTGCTGACACTCATACAGCTAACTTTCACAAGATGCCGTGCAGGTCTGTCTTAAAAGGCCGAATTGGATCATGCCTAGGCCAAATATCAAAATTTGGCTTTTTTAAAGTACAATTTAGCTACTAAGATTGCTACGCATCTTGTAACTCTACAGCTTCACACAACTTCCACAAGATGCTGTGCAGGTCAGTCTTCAAAAGACTTGACTGAACTCATATTTAGGCAAAAGATCAATTTTTTAACATACAATTTAGGTGTAAAGTGGGCCACACATCGTACAACTCAGCTGGGTGGCAAATAAAATACACAGTTCTTTTTATGGTCAAAAAATATTTTAAAAACGGTCAAATACAAAAATTTTGGCAGAAAAATAAATATTAAATAAACTCAGCCCGTCCACGACCGACCCCTAAGGCGGGGCTTCAGTGTCTCATTCACTGAACATCGGCCGGCGCCCTGAACATTGCGCCTGCAACATTCTTCTGAACACGTTGACGACGTATTGGGACATATGTGTACCGCTAGGTAAATTATTCATTTACGTACCAATATTAATGAATAACAGTTCAACCATTTCGTAACCTTTTTTGAAGGAATTTCATCGTATTCGTTAAATCTTACCTCGCACTTTTATTTTGTACATTTCTTATCAAGGGTGGAAACTTAATCGAGTACTGAAGTCAGTTTCCCAATTCTATTTCTTACAACCTAACCAAATCAAGCGTACGATCTGCACAAACGTAGTCAACGTGCTACCACGTTGCCGGGGTATTGGGGTATATGTGTACCGCTAGGTAAATTGCTCAGTTGCACACCGGTATAAATTAACAGCATTTCAAATATTTCACTACCATTGTTTCAAAACGCATGTTAGCGAACGAGATAGAACATCATCGTGTATTTATATTTTTTAAAATTCTTAGAAAGAATAGAAATGTAAATGAGCGGTTAAGTTCGTTTTCCAATTCTGCTACTTGAAACCTACCTTATTTAACAGCAGTAACCATCTAAACGTTGTCAATGTGGTAAACTAGCAATGTTCTGTTTAAACTAGGTAGCAACGTTCTATCTAAACTTGTGTACATGGGCCTCCAAAAATGACTCCGGCCGAAACTGTTCAATAAAGCGCATAGCTCATGAATGATGTACAGTTATTTATAAAAAAGGACAGAGCAAGAGAAAGTAAGCTCTGTAGCTGAAGTGCCTATACTGCATTGGTACTAGAAGCGAGACTCAATCGGCGTGAAGGGACCCACGCACGCTGATACACACAAGGCTGGTGGTACGTTCGAGGATTACAATTATTTTTGGCGAATTTGTGTATGGGTGTTGTTATGTAGAGAAGTTTTTAAGCTGTCGTTGAAATGTTGAAGTTGAACTTTCAATTCTCAGAAATTGGAAAATTCGCAAATTGAAATTTAGATTGCTGAATCTCAGGAGACTCACGAATTATATGAAAAAAATTGCAGAAATAAATTTTGTGAGCAGACTTGATCAGAAACGAGGACAAAGCGCGATTTTAAGAGTCAAAGTAAATAAACTGGAAATTTCAGAACAAAAAATACTTTGATCAATTATAGAAATGGCAAGGAAATAATAATCCGGAGCAGAGCAAATGAAAATTTCCGCTGCACCGTGAACCGATGGCGTAGAACCGAGAGCATCCGAACACAGCGCAGAGAAGTCATTCAGTGAAAGAGAAGGAATTTACTTTTTATTTTAGTTCAATTGTGATCACATTGGAGAGGCAGAAGTGACTGAGATCGAAGCCGAGCAAGAGCCTCTTTTAGGGTAAGTTTTTGTGTGTCTGGGGAAAGAAGGAGCCGGAAGCGGGTCTAGAGTGACGGACTCGATGAGGCGATGAACAAAATTACCCTATCGGGGCACTTTTACCGCCACCAATATGGCCGCGGCTTGAGCCGCCGCCGCGGAAAATGCGGACGGCGGAACGGCGTGCGAGTCCGGAGCGAGGGAGGACGAGGGGAGCGAAGGATGGGAAACAAGTGTGGGAGGTCAGAAGAAGGAGCCGAAGAAAAAGAAGGAGGGGCATGGCAGCATGGAAAACAAGTGTAGGAATTCAAAAGAAGGAGTGGATATTGTGAAGGAGTGGCATGGGCGCGTGGAAAACAAGTGAAGGAGGTCAGAAGAAGGAGTAGAAGATAGTGAATGAGTGGCATGGTTACTTGGAAAATAAGTGTAGGACGTCAAAAGAAAAGGTACAATTGAAGAGCATGACGGGTACGGCAGCATAGAATACAAATGTAGGTTAAAAAAAGAGAGAGAAAAAAAAACAAGTGGTAAAGCTGCATCTGCAGATGGAAGAAAATAGAAAAAGCTAAGTGGGGGAGATAAAAATAAAGGTTGTCGCTCAAAGGCCAGCCTGTAATATGAGGCCTGCTTGCCGTATGAGGCGCCAGCCTGCAGCACGGAGGCTATTCTGCAGTAACTCTACTCTAAAATTAGATAGTCAACGGGAGCGAGAAATGTTAAAATCAGAACATGCTAATGACTCAGTAAACCCGAGCCCCTCATCCGACCGAGGGAACTACAAACATATTCAGACACGAGGCATCACACCCGAGGCTGCACGAAGAGTGAAGTTTCCTTCAGAACTCTGAGTTTCGGGGCGCACAATACTTGCGATTGTTTCATCGACGACGAAGTTGTCCCGAAATAGACATGACGATGCGAGCACAGAACTTCAGCCCGTGTCGCTACAAAACTCTGATGCGGTCCAGGCCACAGAGACGAGCAAGCGGTTGGATAGTGGGGAGTTGGTGACGTCATGGACTTGGGTCTTCCAAAATTTTCCTGGAACTTGTTGAGGGATGAAGGGAAATTACTACGTCTCGTGACTACTACCGGTGTTTGTAGAGGAAGCGTTCTAGTTTACGAATATGGCTTTTCACATATTTTTCCTTGACCCCACACAGCAGGTGTCCTTCATACGTACTTTACGATTCAAGCTTTTGATTTCGAAATGCTGTAGTACAAAATATGAACCATCCAAGGGCTACTGCTGATCCCTAAGTTGTCTTTGCAACCGCCATATTTGGAAGACTGGAATAATGCGTGGTGTATATTTGAAATGCGTGTTGTATTGTATATTTGAATGACTGGCATAATGCGTGGTGTGTTGTATGTTTGGATGACTGGGAAAATGCTGATGTCAAGTCTTCTATTTATGGAAGACTTGAATAATGCTAGCTTGAACAAAGCCCACATCAATTATTCATATCAAAGCACTAATTTCAGTGAATTTCGTGATATGCTACGAAGAAATGACTGAAATTCATCGTTCTTGTACCACAGGCCTCCCAGACTTGACTGACCGCCCAGCCTCGAGTCACCTCCCGGACGATGAAGCTTCAATGAAGAATTGCTCGAGTTGAGCGGGGAAATTTTAATCGAAACTTTGATCGCGGCCGCCATCTTTGAGCCGCTAACACGATAACATCTCGGCTTGCAGACCTAATTTTCGCCTCCCAAAGTCATTAGTTCTTCGGAGCGACGCCAAAATACGATAGAAAGATTTTCTGGAGTATAATGCACGGTGAATGGGGTCTCCGCAAAAATGAAATGCTTGTTATGGTGAGCGTTATGCTCAGGAAATTGAGGATTGGATTTTTTCATCGTTATAACTTATTGCGGTCATGACCAATTGTGTTAAAATTCGAATTTTTAATTGAAAAGATCGTGTCAATGTGGATCGCGCTTGAAAAGTTACACATTCTTTGGATAATTTTACATGTTACAGAAGTGGAGACGATGCGAGAATAATAAAACCAATGGAGTGGGTTTGAGATACATGATAAAGCTAAATGAAATACGGACGCACAATGTTTATGCTTTAATGATAAAATCTTCTCGGACGGAAATTATACTAATTGGAGTAGTTACCAATATGCGTGAGGTTGATTTTAAACTTCATTGTTTGTCGGTGAACAGTACTGAATAAGTATCTAATATTTTGGATGCGATGCTCAAAACAGGTGAAGATTGAGCAAATTCGGAATCTGCATAAATGCTCAATTCAGTTCCTCGAGTTTAAAAAAAAAATAAAGCCTATCAAAAGGCATTGGACGTCAGTAGGCATAATCCGTGCTCAGAATTAAACCAGAAATAATTTCACAAAGCAGGGAAAGTCGAAATGAAGCATAAAAATAAGAAACATCGAAGCAAACCTGCTAATAAAACTAATTTCCAAGCTGATACTGAAATGTGTTTTGATAAGATATTAACTCTCTCTGACAAGTGCTGCAGCTCCCCAACGTATGAAGGAAAAACACAAGGTATACAACTCAAAGTGAAATTTAATATTGATTTTTCAGTTTCTTTGTACATAATCTAATGATAAAGAGAAGCAGGCCGAATATCCCAGACTACAACAATATTATTACTCCTGTGCTGTGCTCCAGAACTGGAGGCGTTCACTCTCAAGATTAGTGCATGCAACTACTTGCACTTTCTGAAATGCAAGTTGCTGTGTTTCATGAGAGAAAAACTAGAAGTCATGAGAAGTTATGCTGCCAATAGCGAAGTCACTCTGCGTATAACAATAAAGCTAGGCGAGGGATAGCCAGTAAAAAAGGATGATTAGTTTTCAGAGTTTAATTGATAAAAGTTTAAACCTCACAAGTTATGGTTTCTATGCAGTTAGAGGGGAGAAGAGGCTCCAGCACCCTAGGAACTTTTCTACAAGACTTCAGGGAAGTGCGGAATTCTCCATAGACTGCAAACGTACGAGTAGACACACAAAACTTGTATCCAGATAGACATCCTCGGATAGAAAGATTACGCAAGAAATGTTCGATATTCTAGTAAGGTCATAATGTTAGAAGGGTTTAGCTATAACATATAATATCCCAGTTATAAGATACAACAGTTTCATTTATAAGATATAAGATCTTAGTTACAAGTTACAGGGTTCTAGTTTGCAAAATGAAGCATTAGCACCATTGCCCAACTCCCGAAATACTAGACGTGGAGGTGCGACCACAGAACTGAAGCCCGTGTCCCTGCAGAGCTATGATGCGTTCCAGACCGCTATGCAGGTGGCTGGACAGTGGGGAGTTGGTGACGTCATGGCTGCAGGAGGTCTTCCAAATTTTCCTGGATCTTGTTGAGGGGTGAAGGGAAATTCCTACGCCTCGTGACTTCTGCCGGTGTGCGTAGAGCGTAGCGGAAACGTTGTCAGTATCAATGTTCCTGATGTATCAACGGCTATGAAGCTTATTGGAAAGGACTTGGTTGAGATTTGTTGTCATTATGCGGAGTACCGGGTCTAACCGGTGGACGAAGCTACACTCATGACTCACTGCCGAAACACTGATTTGGCACTTGCGTGCACGCGTATTGGACACAGACTGACAGCCACAAATTGATGCCTACTCTGGCTTAAGAAACGAACCGTAGGCAAGAGCAAGATCGAATGGCAAGAACAAAAAACGTGTGACTGGCACGAGAAAAAACAAAAGACAGTCATGAGCAGAAAAACAACTGGCTAGCATGAATAAAAAACCTAAGACTAGTGTGAGCACAAAATGACCCAAGGTTATGAGCAAAAAGCGAACGACTGACATGAGCAAATGAAAAAAACGAACAATTGGGTTGACTCGGATTAGGGAAAAGACAGACTGGCATTTTCTTCAGGCTGTTGTCTCAAGCCCCCAAATGTTGCATTCAACGTTGACGTAATGATAGAACTTAAGTTAATTGGCTGTGAGCAGTTGAAGTTTATTTTTTTGGAAAATCTTTTCGGTCTAATGTTGATACAAAATCAACCTAATTTTTATTAAAAAATAGATATAATTTTAATGTAAAATGAATCTAATTTTGATGTAAAATTAATCTAATTTCAATGCAAAATATTTATATTTTCCCCTTGATGAACCTCTGTCATTCATTTCTTAATGATGAAGCATTGGATGTAACGGAAAGACTAAATACTATCATTTTAATTTTTACTTATTCACTCGCAAAACAAAAACAGGCAACCAGAGGCGAAATTCTCAGTGACTGAGCCATAAAATTCTCGACCCATTAGCACCCAAGCCTCTTCATCGATATCCAAGACCTAAATTCTCGTGATCGCAGCGTGAAAATTACGACTCCCTCAAATTTATAACTCCAACCAAATAGGCATCGTGACTCTGCACGCTCTAGCATTGAAATGCTCTGCATACCAAAGATATTTTACGAGCCTTGCAAGCAGGATGGGAGCCCTGGCAGCGGGACGTGCAGGTGACAGACAGCAGCCAAGCAGCCCCACTTGAGCGGCTGGCGAGAGGCAATTCAACATTCTGAGAGGCGTCCATGAACACCTAAATCAGCCTCGCTACCCTCGACTGAACTCAATTACCCGTGATGGGCAGGGCTAGCAGCCTTTTAATGCGAACCTTTCAATGTGAGAAATACCCTCGAGTTGGCTCGACGTTTTCCAAAATATATGTGACGTAAACTACGTACGTGGAGATTTTTTCGTCGGGGATGGAGAGAGATGTCGGCGCTTCATCATGAGCGTGTCACGCGTGAGGTGTGTGCTCTGGTGGACTTCACTTCTGTAGCTCCGCTGCAAAGCTTGGAGCTCATTTCGGCAGCAGGTAACTTTTTCGTTTGTTGCGACATGCTCACTCGGTCTTGTTTGTAACCTTCGTGCAGGTGTGTTCGTGTTCGTCATTGTCATTGAATGATGAGCTTGTGTAGCTTTTGAAATGAGGGGATGACTGGCTGGCTTATGAAATCGAGCGATGGCTGTTGAAATGGAGTGGTGATTTCCGGGCTGTTGAAATGGCGCGACTCGCTGGATTGTGAAGTAGAAAAATGATTGTTGGCTAATGAAATGGGAAGATGACTTTCTGGAGTAAGGAACATAGAGATGACAAGCTGACTTACGAAATTGCTGGACTACTTGTAACATTTGTAACGCTCCGACGAGTATACTGAGCAGTGGCAGCGTTTTCCTAAGCTCCTGTCCTGAGCACAAGAACAGGCGTGGAAATGTGCAAGTTCTATAGAATATCTTATTAGAAAGTAAGTTCTCTGAAGGCAACCAACATTTCCTCTTTGAGAATCAGCGCCTTCAAGGCACAGTGTCATCAGTGCTAAAAATTTGCTACGAATTTTTTCTTTCTTGGAAGTGAAATACATAAATTTTACTTACTTGTCAGCCAGAAATTATGATCTCTAACTGGTCAATATAACCCGCATACTTGATGTCAAGTTGAGACCGATCTTTGCATGGAAGTTAAAGGCATCTCGTTGTAAAGAATACGTGTAACCGGGAAATTGCATGTTGTGTTCACTTAGGTAATAGTATAGTATGTTCACATGCAACAGACTTTTTATTTTAAAAACAACCGTCGTCCAATGGGATCAAAAGAGTTACTGAAGTGCTCTCAAGGACATAACTGCACCCGTTCACGCTAGTGCGCATCACGGGTCCGGAGTGCGACTTTCAAACAATTTACGCTATTTTTGCGGTGCAGCCAGCGATAAAAGTTCTTCCGTGGACTTGGCTTCGTCTGTGCTTTAATAAAATTGGAAGAAGACAAACACTCAAAAGAGCTTTCGCAGCCGGCTGCAGCGACAAAACGACTTGGAAATGAAGGCATGTCAGTTAACACATTCATTGCGGTATGACCCACCAGTGGGTCGGGCTTAAGTTTTTCCAGCTGCAAAACGACCCCTCGATGGGTTGTTTGAAAATTTGTTTAACAATGTTTTTAACTCAACGGTATAAAATTTTTACCAAGATAATGTATGCAATCTACAAAATTTTCAACAACTTATGACATTAATAAATTTGAGTTGGACATTGAACATCCGTTAAATTCACAGCAGTGAAGGTGCTAATGATGAGCTAATGAGCGCAGGTGCCCTCATCGTTCCCTCACATCAGCGCGACAACAGCACGTCATTGACGCGCGGGTCGCGGCGCGAGGTGTGTGCTTGCGAGAGGGCACAGCTTCTCATGTAATATTCAACATAGCGAGTCAATCTATTGGGACAATATTTCTAAGCTCGCCCGTTATTGCATGCCCGAGTCCGCAATATTGACTTTCCTAAAGCAACTCGCAAACAAAGCTCGCGTGTCCCGGCACCGCTCGCGCCCCTCCCCACCTCGCACAGTCGGTCGGACGGATGGTCGGACGAACGGATGATCGGACGGACGAATGGTCGGACGGATGGTCGGACGGACGGATGGTCGGACGGACGGATGGTCGGACGGACGGATGGTCGGACGAACGGATGGTCGGACGGACGAATGGTCTGACGGATGGTCGGACGGACGGATGATCGGACGGACGAATGGTCGGACGGATGGTCGGACGGACGAATGGTCAGATGGACGGATGGTCGGACGGACGGATGGTCGGACGAACGGATGGTCGGACGAACGAATGGTCGGACGGATGGTCGGACGGACGGATGATCGTACGGACGAATGGTCGGACAGATGGTCGGACGGACGAATGGTCAGATGGACGGATGGTCCGACGGACGGATGGTCGGACGAACGGATGGTCGGACGGACGAATGGTCGGACGGATGGTCGAACGGACGAATGGTCAGATGGACGGATGGTCGGACGGACGGATGATCGGACGGACGAATGGTCGGATGGACGCGGTTGAGCGGACGGACGGATGGTCGGACGAACGGAGGGTCAAATGGTCGGATGGATGGTTGGACGGACGGATGGACGGATGGTTGGACAGACGGATGATCGGACGGATGGATGGTTGGACGGAGAGGCGGACGGACGATTGGACGGTAGTACTTGCTTAATATCTCAGGGAGTATTACCACGTGCAATGTGTGGTCAAAATCGAACTAGGAAGTTGTGCCAGTATGAGCACTCTTACTGTGGAATTTAGATCACAACATTTAACAGTCTAACTCGATGAGTTGAGTTTTCTTTCATCAGTTGCTCGGTTTGCGTGCACTTTGCTGAATGTTTTGTTTAATTGACTGCTTTGTACACAGGACTCTATATAATTTCTAGATGGGCGGTTCAAACAGCGAATTCTCTAGTGGATTATTGATCAGCCAATTTCACACATCAAAATGTTCAACGATGTTTAATGGATCAAAAACGTGGTATCAAAAATAAGATTTATCAATATCTTTGCCATCAAAATCAAGAAAGTCGTAAAATTTTCCGTTATTTATGTAAACGTTTTTAAGATACGTCATGTCATCATGCATTAAAGTCCTGTGTGTTTGTGTTTATATTTTATTTGAAAATTGATTTGAATTTGACTAATTTGATGTCATTCTAAACCTCGTCTGAAGCCGTTGTGAAGAAGAATAATAGTATCTACCTTTTCCAATCAAACTGGCCTCTGGACACCAGTATTCTTGTAAAATTAAAGCACATTGAAATCAACCTTGAAAAAATCAATAAACAAATTCATTGATATATATTAAATTGAGGGGCTCTGGAGTTACGTAAAGACGTAAAGATCAAAAGAAGACTAACATATACGAGCGGCTCCATCATGTGGCAATATGTGAATACTTCACTAAATACCTTCAACTGATGACGTCAACCAATAATTCAATGATGAGAAAAAAAATACGAGGGTGATAATTCAAAAAGATTTGGATGACGATATAAAATTAGTTGGATGATGATTTAAAATGGAACTCTATCTTCTTCGTTGGGTATGAATTTATTAAGTATATATCTTCATATTGTGATTAGAATTTAACAGCGAATTGGTTTTTGATTACGTCACTTGCTTTATTTTGTATTTCCTGTAGGCGAAATCGAGCGAGATAAATCATAGTTAGACTGCAGTGCGATGGTTTCATGAATCAGTCAGGCGTTGCTGAAGGTTACGAGAGAAAGGTTACCCACGAGAAAGTCTACTTACGAGAAAGGTTTACGAGAGAAAGGTTACTCGCGAGAAAGGTTTAAGAAAGAAAGGTTACCCACGAGAAAGGATCACGAGAGAATTGTTACCCACGAGAAAGGTTTGTGAGAGGAAAGTTAACAAGGAAAAGGTTACCCACAAGAATGGCTCACGCGAGGGAGGCTACCCGGCCACGCAGCACGCCCCAGCGAGCACGCGTCACTGCACTCCAGCACAACTCGGTCACCAAGGCGACACCTGCGGCCTGGACGGGTGTATTGAAGCGAGACGACAGTTGGAAGCTGCTCAGTAAACAAGTCACCAATTTTGCGCATTTAAATGTAAAGAAGTTCGCTGGCAAGAGGTGCAGCGCACCTTTAATATGAGGCATTCGAAAACGACAGACAGCTGCTAGTAGAAACTTTAATATTTACCCTCGATGAAATCGAACACACCTGAAGATGGAAGATTTATGCAGAATTTCCTCGTTATACTAAAAAATTTAACTTGTTTGTCCATTTCTTTAGCATTCCCCCAAATAAACGTTTTTTATCTAAAACTACCTTGCGCGGTTTTGAGTGAACTATTGATGAGTACGTAAAGGTATAATTTTATTTCTGTTCAAATAATTATTCTGATTTTACTAACACATATGCAGTTAAGCGTGCATATTCTTGGAATGTAACGTCACGCTCTTAGCACATAATGATAAATACATAAATTTCTGAATGTTGCGAATAACTTTTCGTTGTAAATTAACTGGAAGATCAAAATGTGTGACAAAAAACTGAGATTCTATTATTATGTTTCGAGTGAGATCACAAAATTAATTTTTTTGATGAAGACCAAGAAACCGGGATCGGAATACATAGCAAGAAGTCATTCAACTCCTGGACTGTGTTGAATGTGTTCGAGGAAGGGATAAGGCCCAACTAATTACTCATTGGCTAGTGTGGAGATGATCAGTAGGCAGACGCGAGCCTCGTCTCATGAGGGCGGGGTGATCAGCATGCTGCTCTGTCGCACTCCGGGGGCTGGACGCCATTGAGGGACACTTGGCGATCTCTGTTGTGTGCTCCGCACCCTCAACACCGAGCTGTTCTGAGGAACAGTTGCTGTTCTCTACCGCACTTATGCAGCTGTTCTTTGGTTCTGTTTACTACCATACTCCTGCAGCTGTTCTGTGGTCCTGTTTACTACCATACTCTTGCAGCTGTTCTGTGGTCCTGTTTACTACCATACTCCCGCAGCTGTTCTGTGGTCCTGTTTACAACCACACTCCTGTAGCTGTTCTGTGGAGCACTTCCTGTTTACTACCATACTCCCGCAGCTGTTCTGTGGTCCTGTTTACTACCATACTCCTACAGCTGTTCTGTGGAGCACTTCCTGTTTACTACCATACTCCTGCAGCTGTTCTGTGGTCCTGTTTACTACCATACTCCTGCAGCTGTTCTGTGGTCCTGTTTACTACCATACTCTTGCAGCTGTTCTGTGGTCCTGTTTACTACCATACTCCCGCAGCTGTTCTGTGGTCCTGTTTACTACCATACTCCTGCAGCTGTTCTGTGGTCCTGTTTACTACCATACTCTTGCAGCTGTTCTGTGGTCCTGTTTACTACCATACTCCCGCAGCTGTTCTGTGGTCCTGTTTACTACCATACTCCTACAGCTGTTCTGTGGAGCACTTCCTGTTTACTACCATACTCCTGCAGCTGTTCAGTGGTCCTGTTTACTACCATACTCCTACAGCTGTTCTGTGGTCCTGTTCACTACCATACTCCTGGAGCTGTTCTGTGGTCCTGTTTACTACCACACTCCTACAGCTGTTCTATGGAGCACTTCCTGTTCACTACTGTACTCCCGCAGCTGTTCTGTGGAGCACTTCCTGTTCACTACCGTACTCCTGCAGCTGTTCACAGGAATACTGATCACAACCACATTGCTACGCTCCCACTGATCGTTCGGCTGTTCACCTCGATTGCTATTGTTCCTGTGCAAAAAACACTCATTTAAAGCTCGTAAAATATGGTGAAGCAGTTTACAAGCAAATTTCCCTTTTTACTGCCCTCTCATTGAGATAAAGGCTTTAGAAGTTACACCGAGCGCTAAAGTACGGTGACCAATTTCAATGTCCGCTCCAATTACGAGGCACAGGTTCACGTCGCTGGGGAAAAAGAATTGCGCTGAGCGAGTGTCAAAAAAATGGAAATTCAGACCCGCCCGCCCTGGTCTTCCACACCAAGACTTTTGCAGCAGGGACATGCGAGAGCTCTTCTGTATTGGTTGTGGAGTATTCTGTATTGATTCAAGAGTATTACGTATTGGTCGCAGAGCATTACCTTTTGATTGTATAGCATTCTGTATTGGTTGTATTGAAGAGTATTCTGTATTGATTCAACGGTACTACGTATTGGTTGCAGAGCATTATGTATTGGTTGTGTAACATTCTGTATTGGTTGTATAGCATTCTGTATTGGTTGAAGAGTATTCTGTATTGATTCAAGAGTATTACGTATTCGTTGAAGAGTGTTTTGTATTGATTGTATAGCATTATGTATTGGTTGCAAAGTATTTTATATTGGTTGTAGAGTATTCTGTTTTGGTTGAAGAGTATTGCTTATTGATTGAAATATATTACGCATTGGTTAAAACGAATTCCATATTGATTGCAGAGAACTCCGTATTGGTTGTAGAGTATTATGTACTGGTGGATGAGTATTCTACATTGATTTTAGAGCATTCCATATTGGTTGTAAACTATTCTGATGATTGTAGAGTAAGCTGCATCAACTGTAGAGTGTTCCGTATTGGTTGTATAACATTTGTTACGAATAAGTGTTATGGTAGAAGTAATTTTGATCATTCTTGTGCTTGAATGTAACCAAGAACATTATTACATGCTTGCTTAAACAGTGCATTGCTCTGTGCTTCTGATGATCGATTTCTTTTGAGCTTACGCTTAATGTTCTTCGAATGTTTGTCGGTAAAATTAGGTGATATGTGTAGAATTTGTTACAGTCGTCTTGCCGACGTGAAATGGAAATATATGCACTACGACTGACTGACGTGAGATTTGTCCTTATTCACGATATGAATTGCCTGCATTAATTCCATCATTATGTGGGCTTGACCCAACGAACACTTGACATGACAAGACGCGAGCTACGCAGCTCGAGGTCATAGCATGAGCTGCTGTCATCAAACTCGTGTTTTCATTCTTTCTCTGTCGTTCCTACGTAAGACCTGTTCGTGCAAGTAACTACTATAAACAAATTGAAGTGCGCAAATTCAAGTTAAAATACCCATGAATTGAATTGCTTATAATGACATACCTTGTGAAAATTGAAGTGTCAGGTTTCGTTTTTTCTTTTTTGATCTCGTTGGACTGTTTTTCATAGCATGGTTTTCTTAGCTATTTGATGCATGAGGAGCCATGGCTCGGAACAGTCTAATTAAATGTTTCCAAGATGCACATTTTTATCCGAAGCGCTCGTGGTATAATTGAATTCGTAATGTTATTAGGAGGCATTCAAAATATTGAATTGGATTTTAAAATTAAAGTATACTAAAATTGTTTCGAGGTATTTTATTTCTGCTGATAAATTTAAAAGTATCTAGAGGAGCTCGTTTCACACAATTAAGCTGGAGTTTCACTCGTAACTCTGAATTGCTTACACCAAGTCACACACACCATAAATTTCACGAGTCACGAACGTTCCTGAGAGCTATATTTAGGAAAATGTGAACTTTTTATTAGCATTATTCATGCAGTTCAAGCCAAGGCAGACAAATGGTTTGTGGGAGAGCTTTCTGATGATCTATCGATCGTCAGTAAATCAGTAAACGTATAATCAACATAAATAAGTAAAATCAGAAAAATCAACTTCTCACATATCACCATGCTCCCTGCTCTTCAAATGTCCTATATCTAACGACAGCAATGCCGGTTTACCCCGGTCGAGCATGTACTTATATCATACACCTGGGTGGAGAGGTGGCTAACACTCTTCCTTCTCCCCACATGAAGGAACGCTGGCTTTTGGCGATTTTACTCCCATCGTTCTCAACCCTGTGGTAGTTCTTATTAAATAGGAGTGCAGTGAAATATTACTTTCATATGTTCAATACGTGAATTAAAAATTTGCTGCAGAAAAAGGCCTCAACCAGTAAGGTAAAGCAATTGAAAAAAGCTAATTTCCCGAGCAAGAAGCCAACAAATTTTATCCTCAACCAAAAACTTCGTCTTTTTACTTAACCGCTCTTCAACACACCGGAAAACGCGGACTTGTACGTCTCACTCACAGACACTTTTTTTCGTCAGCTTTCTGGCTTCTAAACATAGACGCTCGCCAGCTTTTGTAGCTCTGAACTGACTCTCGGCGACACTTGTCCGGGTTTTATTTTGTGCATATTTCACTGGCTTCTTTAGGTCGCTTTAGGTAACAATTTAGCGAGACTCCGCGGCTGCCGCCCACCAACCCTGATTCAAGGAGACCCAATTTATGCAGCGCCCAAATTCCAGTTGCTGCGTTTTATAGAAAAGCTCCAGTTTATTGAAGGCGACCGACTCAGCTGGGCTCGGTGAGCGCGATGTAAGCGACGGCGTCTCGCGTGTGCTTGCGGCTCGTGCACAGATTCACTGCTGCTGATCTGAAGTGAAAGCGCGTGCTGCAGAAGCTTGGGTTGTGTGCACTGCGAATCGTCATCGACCTCGGCATTCTCAATCTATCATGTGTGTTACCCAAAAGATTATTCATCGTCCTCTGCATTCTCAATCTATCTTGTTTTATCCAAAAGATTATTCATCGATCTCTGCATTCTTAATCTATCTTGTTTGAGCCAAAAGATTATTCATCGACCTCTGCATTCTTAATCTATCTTGTTTTATCCAAAAGATTATTCATCGACCTCTGCATTATTAATCTATCTTGTGTATTACCCAAAAGATTATTCTCGACCGTTGCTTGTTTGCTTGCTTGTAACCATTGATTGTGTGTTTTAAAGGAAATGTTATGTTTGCTTCTTCCGGGTATTTTGTTTAATATCTTCAACGTGGATTCTATATCAAGAAAGATGCATTTAGGGACGTAGTTCTCAAGCTTGAAGTACGTAATTTTCTAACACTGGAAATGGCCCACTTTAGGCGCACTTTCCTTAAGAAATGCAGTGAGAATGCTATTTTACACGGGTAATTTTTCTTCTTCAGAGGAGGTAGCCGCCTAAATAGCGGATATTTGTTACACTTTCATTTATTGACGCCCTTTGAATTACGATACAAAGCGTTTGGCGCACACGGATGTGTGTATAACTTGTGCTTGCCAGCCGCAGCCGATCCATTTCACAGACTTTGAAGTGCAATGATGCTTCCTTTTGTGTAGGTAGTCCGTGCAGTTGAATCTCCCGAACCTAACGCGTAAATTTTCAAGTTTTTTAAATCGGTATTCTTTATTGTTCCAGTTCATCACCAGAGAAATTTGAAACATTTCCGAAACAATTCGTCTTCATGGGCCTCCGTTCCTGTTCCATTTTCTTCGTAGTAAATTTTAATGGCTTCTACATACGAGTATTATTACCATTGATTTTTCCCCACTCTAAGTTCTTTCTTAACGCAGGAAAATATTTTTCTAGCTTGTCTACTAAAACTTATTTCAATGAACTTATTCCCAATTTATAATTTTAATGCTGGTCATCATGGAAGAAATAGTCTGCCTCTGCTATATATCGTTGGTACTCAAAATATTCTAAAAAATATTCTAATATATTCTAATTCCAGAGTAAGTCTTCGTTATTTTTAGTTTTATTTTTCAAGTATAAATCGCGAGTACTTGGAGCTTTCTGTCTCAAGGGAAAATCGTGGCTATTTCCAATTATCACTTGATTAAATCATGGCCATTTTCAATTTTTAACTTCTAGATTAAATCGTGGCCATTATCAATTATCTATTTCTGTATTAAATTGTGGTTTCTTCCAATTTTTTACTTCTAGTGTGAATCCAGCCTGTATTCCATTTTTGCAGCTGCCCACTTGAGGGGGGCACCGAGTCCCGTCACACACCCACGGCTGCCCCGCCGCATTACTTGCTTATATTGCCATCTTCCAATTTTGGTGGCCTTCACAGCGCCGCTTATCGCAATCCGTTGCCTCTGCTGCATCGCCCTCAGCCCCCATTCCGCTGATGCCGGTCTCGATTGAAAGAGCATCGCATTGCTCCAGAGGACGAGGATAATTTTTTAGGGCAACGAACACCGGAGCCGTCGAGCGAGGCAATAAGCAGAGGATGCCTCTCGAGTTACAATTGTCAAGTGATAGAAAATCCTAGACGTCCGGATGGCTGACATCGCTGGC
Organism: Morinoia aosen; assembly: GCA_030386875.1. NCBI lineage: Eukaryota > Metazoa > Arthropoda > Malacostraca > Amphipoda > Talitridae > Morinoia > Morinoia aosen. The sequence goes on from CM059565.1 coordinate 364,383, forward strand.
AATGAAGCCGAGCCTCCCAAAGGGAGGCTGAAACAAGAAACCTCAGCTCCTGATTTCACCTGAACTACAATACGTAGAAAGTTGGTTATGAGCTGACAAACACGTGTGATTCGCCCATCGTGTGGTTGATTCGTCCACAGTTATTGTCACACAACAAAAGAATCCTGCATAATTGACTTCCAGTGATAAAACGCACAACGGAAGTGATCTGTGAAGGCTCGCTTCAACACTGCTAAGTTAGTCTTGATTTCTGCGACTTTCGGTTTGATATTTGACCAACGTATGTTTGTGAATTTTAAATTTCAAATATAGTTGTATCTATCGGTTTCGCACTTGTCTCCATCAGACACAGCTGTGTGGAATAGCGTTGCCAGTTAAGGGACGGAGGTCACGTGTATATGTATAGGCTACTTTTCTCAAAACATTGCCGCTACCAAATTTAGAATTGAGTTTGGAATACTGGTATGGTTCTATCAAATTATAAGAATTATAACTTGAGAACAATTGAATTTTATGAATCTCATTAGTCATGCTGGATTTTTGAAGTTTTTGCTAGTATTCTTCTAGTGTTAGTGTTCTTTAGTTAGTGCTAGTTCTAATTGATTTGAAAATAACATTAATTCGCGCATAATGTGGTTAAAGGATATTCTCGACGATTATCAATTGCTCTCGTAATTGAAAATTTGAATCAAAACAGTTTAAACTCACTGCAATCCCTACGCTCAGTTCAGTGTGAAAAATTTTTGAAGGCAATTCCTCAAGCGCCGATTGCTTTTACTCGAGGAAACGAATATATTAATTTATCAATCATGTTTTTATTATATCACGATCCATCGTGGAATTCCTCAATTTAGAGAAACTCATGGTCAATGTTAAGTCATAATTAGTTAACTCATTTGGATGGTGAGCTAAAGTGGAGTTTTCCGCAAGAAAAGTTGAAAACGCCTCAATTTAAGTACCTCTGGTCTAGTGACACAGAGATTCAAAGGTTTAAGATCAAGAGCCATTGGCTTGAGAAGTCTCTCAAGAGAAGCGGCATTCAAGACTGTTTTTCAGAGAGTCTGTTGCTTGGCGCTCTTTGCCAATTGGTAAAATTCCTCATCTACTTTCGTAGAACAACTGATATCCAGAGCATAGGTCTCAATATAATATCATCAGTTATTCTTGTTGACTGTATGAGACGCTTAAAGATCGAGCAAAAGCCCTTTCCTACGAAAACCTTAATAACCTTTGCTAAGGACGACGAATATTCTCATCGAGAACCTTGGGCCTAAACGACTGATCACAGCAGGAATGTTTATGGAGGATAGAGCAGCCAAGCACCGCGAGAGTTAGGAACGATAAGGGTCATCAGCTGCGGGATGACTTCATTACTGGCACGATCCTCCCGTAGACTTGCTGGCCGAGTGCGGCATGCGCTGCTGCCCCAGCACAGCCTGCGCCAGTGAGGCCACCTCGCTTTTCTCCCGACCCAAGAAGGATTAGCGGTGCAATTTGCACCGTCCTCCAGCATCTTGCCTCCAGGCCAAAACTTTTCGTGGGATGGAAAGAGGAAGAGACAGAGTTAGGGTCAGCCCTTAGCGTATGTTAGACCTAGCGCATGGTGTTGTTGTAGTCTGTTGTAGACCAGTTTGAGGAACGTGCAACTTATTATTCAGTAATGCTTATTGCCAATAGAAAAATATTTATTGTAAGATATAGTCTTGTGATATCGGCGCTTTACGAGCATAAGAATTCTCTAATTAAGTTCTCTCGGCAACAGGAGTAAAGCGCTCTGAAGGGCTCTATCTTTGGAGCATGATGAGCACCATGCACTCTATCAAGGCGTAAGTATTCAAATTCTTCCTGAGAAATTTCTTAACCGAGTTCTAGTTCTACACGTTTTAAAAAATACGGAAATAATCACTTATCATTTTTACTACAAAGAACACTCATTTATTAAAATTCTGTAACTGTCAGTCTATAATAGGCAACGTTTCGATGCGTTTCGATGTTTCGATCATCATCAGGCTGCATAATACAGAAGAACACTTAGCCACAATGATAAAAGTTCTTCTGTATCAAAACGTTGCCTTTTATAGACTGGCAGTAAAAATCCATGGCGAAGTACTACTATCCCAGTAGCAAGGTAGATTAGTTTCCCAAGAAATTTCTCAAAAGATGATTCACAAGTACGAAGGAGCTCAAATCTGTTCCCTGCATTGGTTAAAGTTCAAATTTCCTTTCCACCCTAAAAATTCATGACCGATCACGATCACAGTAGCAAGACAGACTAGCTTCCCAAGAATTTTCGCAAAAGGTGCTTCACAAGTACGAAGGAGCTCGACTGTTGTACTGCATGAAGTTACGAGCAACAGACGTCCCCCGGCACGCAGAGACAACTCGTGCCCTGGTGGCGCGCTGTTACCAGACCCAATTTGGGTGGCGCGGCGCAGCTTGCACGCCCAACTTCCTGATGAAGTTGATGTCTTGAGTGACAGGTGCGACTCTCCTAAGATCGAGTTCAACTCCAATCGTAACTCGGAGGGTGAGCAGCTCTATTGAATTGCGCGCGCATTTGGGAGACCTAAGCTAGAACTAATTGAGCTTTGAGGCTTAACGAAGGGCCACCACAGGGTCGGGGTGTCTCCAGGCCGAGTGTGAGACACTTCAACCTCTGGGATGGACTCCGGAGAAAGAGTTAAACTCACGGAATGTTCGTAGTTCTTTAAATTCGGGGAAATTATTCGTAGTTCTTTAAATTCGGGGCAGTGTTCGTTGTTCTTTAAATTCGAGAGCACTTTGTTTCCATTTGAAATAAAAATTTCCGCAAGCAATTCAATCAACGCTACGCTCCCCATGCAACAATGGCCTGGTTAACTACGAGTACAAATCAAAATTGTCGGCAGAATAGCGAAAGTGTACAGCAAAGTCTTTAAAACGATGTGTAAAGGAAATGATTTAGAGCTATGCTTTGGAACCGTAGTTCATGAACCAACCGTAAAATAAAAGGAGAAAAAAGCTTGTCAATTCATCTTTTTTTTTAAATCTCCTTCAGTACAATGTACGCCATCATTAGGAACTGTAAAGAAGCGAGAAAATATTTTGCACGGATTGGAGACCTGAGCGAATGATAAATATCGACTATAATGAACACACGCCCGAGGTTAAAAGTAACCGTGAGAAAACTCAGAATTATGAATGTATAAAGTAGGTAGTGATGAAGTACATCCAATAAACGTATGCAGAATTTTAATTATAATAGGAAATTCGCTTAGGAAAGGGGTTAACTAACTCAAAACGTTGATCAGTATGCATGTCTTACTACTGACAAGCGTCAAATTTTTACCTTGAAGAAAGATTATGGTAATAATTGAGTTTGTGATCAGTATCAGAAGAATCTTTAGAATTCTCAAAGCGTCGTAAATGAGCAAGAACAAAGAGGAAAGTAGACAGTCGAAAGTTTTTCAATAAATGTGGAACAAAATAAACCAACTTCATCGATAAGAAAAGATTCACGAAAAGCCCCTGTCAACCCTTCCTCTTCGTAATTCCTCAAAACTTTTGAAATAATTAAAATGTAAAATTTCATTTTGATACCCATACTCTCATAAACAGGATCTCGTATACATCCAATTACAGAATAGGTAGATCAGATCAGATTCAAAGTTAGTGAAAGCCTCCTTAACTACAACAGAGGCATTCCTAAGAGGAGAAGAAGGAAGGGATCCTTTAGTGTGGAATTTAGGGAACATGGAATCTTTGGACGAGAGGTGTCCTTGCATTCTGTACATAAAAACAACACCATTAAAAGTGGCGTAAGAAACAAGATAAAAATTGAAGAAGAAAGAGATAGGCGCTGAAAAAGAGACAGCAGTGAACCGCAAAAAATATGATCCATTATAAACGGAAAACCTGTTAAAACTTCAACGAAGAAGAGGCCTACCTAACTTTCAGCCCTGGACCTCTCATCTTACTCTTAGCATCAACTCCTACGAATACAACAGCTGGGTCTCTCTGACCTACATTTCGCCGTTCACCAGTCACTCTGGGACCAAAGATCGGAGTTTCACACTTGAGCGTGTCCACGACGTCAGTTAGCGCGGATTCAGTCAGCACGGATTCAGTTAGTTTGTATTCATTCAGCACGGATTCAGTCAGTTCGGATTCATCCAGCACGGATTCAGTCAGTTCGGATTCCTTCAGCACGGATTCAGTCAGTTCGGATTCAACCAGCACGGATTCAATCGATACGAATCCAGTGGTAACACAGATTCAGTAAACGCGGGTTCGGTCTGCGGATTTACTCAGCACAGATTCAATCTACACGAATTTAATCAGCACTGATTCAGTCAGCACCGATTCGAGAATGTTAGTGAAGGAGTAATTTCAAGGGATTTTAATCTATGTACTCTTATAACTCGTACATCGTGTATGAAAAGCAAAAAAAAATCGTACATTCTCAAAAAAGTTCATGCCTGAAATATAAAACATCATTTGATATTAAAAATGTCTAAATATAGAAAATAATACTTGGTTGTTAGGCGTTCAACCCTCTACGCCCTGAATTATTTGAACATTCAGTAGGAGTGCTGTGAACTATATATACCTCACACACACACACGAAGTTTGTTCAATAACTCAAGTATCGCACGCAAAACTGACACAACAAGGAACTCTTCTTGGAGCTAAGATTTACTATAAGTCATAATACTCTTTTGCTTGAAGCTTCCTTTCGTGTAATTTAGAACACAAGAAGCTTGTATTTTTTGTGGTACGAATTCGTCAACCTCGGAAGTAAAGGTTGTTGTCCTACGCGCCAGCTGAGCTCAACGCTATACATCCTGGTGATCATTTCACGATTTGTTTTGCGCGAATTTCAATACAAGAAAAAAATAAGAAAAGGAGCCAAGTGGTAAGGAGCTTTCTCATGATATTTCATGCAATACTGCTGCTTTTGTGCAATAATGTCTCTAAATCTCCCACGTTATGAAGCTATTCAAAGTTATATCGTATTGAAGCTGCATGACACTAGATGAACTGATTATGTTCTTGTAGTAAAATTTTGCTTACAAAAGTATTTTCTTTCAAATTTCACCTACTACACTTCTAAAACTTTCATCGCTGGATTCCATTCAAATTTTATTTTACTTCACATTTGATATGCCCAGTGAGTTCAGTTTTCCAACTCAGTACATAATTTTTTTTCCTTTCGTTTTGCAATTACACACGGCTACAACATGAACTATTCTGGAATGCCTTCTAACATAACATCCATTTACAACGGAGAAAATCTTCAAAATAATTCAACTGATAAGCATTTGAGGCCGGAAATTTTCAAAAGCAGGCACAGTGTTTTTCTCTTTTTCTTTTCTTTCGGACGTTAGATTTTGGGGCGCATTTCAGTTTTGAGGCGACAGCGCAGCTGCCTCGTCACGTGGGCAATTAGTGGCCGGTGAACGCCTCGTGAGGCCCTGTTCTGCTGCCTCTACTGGGCCTCAGTTGCAGTGTGCATGCCTATACTGGGCCTCACTTGCAGAGTGCTTGCATTAATGGGCCTTGCTGGGTGCCTGCATCTACTGGGCCACAGTTGTTGGGTGCCCGCATTACTGGGCCACAGTTGATGGGTGCTTGCATTACTGGGCCCCAGTTACTGAGTATACTACAGTATACTCAGAAACAATGTACTAGTAGGTGGTAGTTTTTAAAAAGGAAGGCAATATTCTACGATGTGAACTCAAAAAAAATTGAGACAACGATCGTGTTGGATTGGAATAACAAGTTTGTGGAATTTGCTACGCAACTGTTACAAAAATTCTTTTGCAAGAGAAAAAAATGACATGAAGTAAGTGTGAAGGTCGATCAGCAGATATTTTTTATTTGACGCTTTGAAAATGTTTTAAATCAAAGCAAAAAGAAACTACATAAGTTAGATTTCCCTCCCGCTGGCGTCTTTTGCAGAGCGGCGGTCGAGTTATGCGTGTGACGTAAAAACGAACCAGAAAGGGAGCTTTAATTAATATCGCGCTCGTTGTTTGGTCGGTTTTCAATCACACGCGCGGGAGCACGAGTTCATGGAGAGTAGATCGCCGTGTTTTACCTTCCGTCCTGCTCGAGTTATTAGCAAAACTGAGGGGTTTTATCGTAAAGAAATACATCGGGGAGGGACGACAGATCCAAGTCCTGCAAATAAATGCATGCACATCGAGGAGGGGACGAGAAGCAAAGGACTTCGTAAATGAGATGAGAGTGACGGCAGACGCAGCTAATAAGCCGAGGCTTTTTGCCACTATTTATACATACACTCAACCCAAGAGTAGTGCGGTGTTTCAAAAACGAGGTGGAGTATTGGCTTCTAGTTAAAATGGAAGTTTCATTGGATGTAGAACTTGCTAAAATTTTTATCCACGTAATTCGCGCTGACGTGGTCGCGGCGTTTTATTTTCGATTGAGAGAACTGAGTTAATGCTTTATTGCGCTACCTTTGCTGTACATTTAATGCTAGCTTGATTTATAAAGTGAACGCTAATTTACGGAGATTTGAGAGGTTTTATTGCTCAGGAATTAGTGAACATTAAGCAAGCAATCCGAGTTGAAACTCTGCGATGGTCACTGTAGAGGAAACAAGGGAGGGTTATTTCAATTAGGAAAAATACACCTCCTTTTGTTTGGCTAGCCAATTAAAATGCTTCATTTTGAAATGACTGGATGACGTCACCACAACGCATTGTCTTTAGGCTAATAGAGGGGACGGATTTGGGGCTAGCAGATATGCCAGAAGCAATATGAGCGCTGCTATTGGTTCGTTGCTGTGACGTCAGCAAACCCACACTGTCGACAAAAAAGACTGGCTTGGCCCTACCTTGTTTCTTCTACCATGGCGATGGTTCTGTGTTACTTTCGTAGTCGAAATTAGAGTTTTTGTGCTTAGTGGCGTTTGTGCATTATTGGCCGTTTTGCTGCCGCGTTTCTGTTTCAGAAGGAAAGAGCTGAAGTTTCTGAAAAGCAGTTTTGCTTCTGTTATTCCTTTTGAGTGGACTAAAACTGTTAGCCTCGACTTCACACTTCAGTTTGCTGGGTCACACTTAACCATAGTTTCTCTTCATTTCGTTTGTTCTCACATTGTTTTTTGATATCTCTTTTCATGTCACTTCTCAATTTCTTTTTTCTCATATGGTAACTATTTTTTCTTAATACCCTAAAACTCTATTTCTCACTTCACTGTTTCTCTTTCAGTTACTCCGATAATATTCTTCTCACTTCACCATTTTCCTTTTTCTCACTTCACCGTTTTTCTTTTTTCAAATCGTTTTTTTCATTCCTTACTTCACTATTTATCTTCTTTTTGTTTCGCCGTTTCTCATTTTCTCACTCGACCATTTGAGTCACTTGGACATACTTTTGCATTCTCAACTTACCAACCAAAGCGGGCTGTACCAACCGAGACACGAAAATTAATTTTGCCAGCGTCGATCATCCCTGACATGCGGTTGCCTGCGGTAAGTGGGAGCGCTGTGGACTAATCTTGGTATAAAAATCTTCAGGAGACTAAAGCCGCCCGTGCAGGTATCCTAGCTACAAAAGTACAGTAAACTGTTTTTCGACCTTTTAAGAAATTGGAATGATGCAGAAGTCGCTGAACTTATTCGGGCCCACAGGTAGCTATATTCAAATTTGGCCATTTTACTAGACTTAAGAAGCAAAGACCTCTTAACTTAAGACCTCTGTATCTCCTGTGGTAAATAAATTGTTTAAATTGCTTAAATTGTTTAAATGTTATTGTCAGTAGCATTTGATTTCTTTTCAGAATCTCAATTTATTCTTTGATTGAATCTACGGCGTTCTAACAGCACTTCACGTGAAACGACCATGAAAAAAGTCGGTAAAACAAGTAATCATTTCTAAATTTCATAAGCCATGCTTGGTTAAAAACATTAAATGTTTGAACTTTCCTTGAACGACAAGAATTGAACTCCTCAATGAACTCTGTGCTTGTCAAAATTGAAAAAAAACATACTGGTAATCCTAATCCTTACTCTGCAGCGGCACCGTAGAGACATCAACAAATTATTGCACAAGCAATTTATATATGTGGTCATAAAGATAATCATTGATAATAATAATAATTTCCTTTTAACTCTACAACATCAAGATAACATTACGAGAAACATTGTTCATAACATAGATCAGGGGCAACATTCACGAAGAAACATTTAGAGAATAGAAACATGAAAAATTGTTCATCATGTGGTTAACAAGAAACAGTGGTCCTTATACGACTAATTTTAACTACAGAAGAAACATAAAATACCCTCAGAGATACAACTTTTATATCGATGGGAATCAGTGATCTCAGGAGGAATATGTATGGTCCCGAGTCTGAAGTAAGGTAGACTTTCCTTTGTTGAAGTAGAGTAAATTTTTGTTTTGTTACAGACTCGGGTTTACGCTGTCCTTTTTCAGCTCATATAACTTTCTTCTTCACTTCTATCTTGTTCCATAAACTTCTTCCACGGTTGATTTTTTATGAACGAGGCGTTCCGTAGAAAAAGTTTGGCATAGACTCCCCATTCTTTATTCATTGAAAAGTGCCTTTTTCCCTGCTAACAAATGATCTTATGAAAAATATAAAGAAGTAATAATAGTGACGCATTTGCAAGATGGGACTCAAAATTCACTACTCACAGGCGCAAGGCTGGACACGCCGAGATGCTGGAGCTGCGTCCCCTGTCTTTCACGACACTCCTCCTGAAATATCAATACTTTATAACAAAATGCCGGGTGTCTCCTTTCATGTATAAATAAATAAACAATTCTATAAATGTATAAATAAATGTATAAATGTATAAATAAATGAAAAATTTTTGAGCATAATATCTCCTATATGATTTCAAAGGTAATTTCATTGAACACATTATACTGGTTGCTCTGTCTTGGTTGGTTGGGCCGTCTCTTTCCCACGCTCTCAAAGGATACCTAATAACCGTACCTGTGATACAAGTTTCACCAGTGCACAAGTACAAGAATATATCCACCCCAACAGTACCCGCCATTAAAATATTCTTGTACTTGTGCACTGGGAAACTCGTATCACAGATACGGTCATTGGGCGTCCTGGCGAGCGTCACAGACACACGCACCAACCAAGCAAGCACACTAGCAGGCTAGGCAAGCAACTAATGTGTTTTATTATTCAGTGGATGTTTCTGAACATCAAGGATATCTTAAGTGGCCCATAGACGATCAATTTTATTGTCAATATAATTGACAATAATGAATATTGACAATTTAATTGATCGTCTGAGGGCTTGATTGAGGACCGTCAAATAATTGACTTAGTGGGCAAAAAAAATTTCATCAATATATTGAGTCAATGATATTGACAATTAAATTGATCGTCTATGGGCCGCTTTAGACGTGCTGTCGCTATCTAGATTCTAGATATTGAGAGACAAATCTAGATAAATAATTTTACTCATTACCTAGATTCTAAATACCGATTCTGGGTTCTAGAATTCTACCATCTAGATTCTACAACGTAGAATTATTGAGATTAATAATCTGATACACAGACGTTGTGCAATATGCAGAATACGAGCTCTATAAGATTAACATCTCATGATGTCACTCAATGGAGCAATGCTAGGCTTGTTGCATAAATCCATGAGCTCGTATACTTTCACACATGTCGTCTCCAGCTCATTTTAACTCTTTTTATACTCTTTTAAGTCCGGCACGCAAGTGACGTCTGCTGGCCGAGCGTAAAAATTGAATTCGATCAGCGTTGAACTCACCTGATTTTGAGGCGCTGGTGAATGGAAACGAGGAATCAAAACTGGCTTTTGGTTAATAAATTGCTCGTTGTTCAAAGTTATTTTATTCTAGAACTGAATGAGATTGTTAAGAGCGTTCTACGAAGGAACTTTTGGATACATTATATTAAAACTCACTTCGAAAACTTGTCAACGTACCGGAAAAAACATCGGTTGTGTGATTTTCCTCCTGAGTAATTTCGATGCTAGATATTGATCTTATGACTAGCTTTATTGTTCCGTCTTTTTTAATGATCACATACAGCTCATTTTTAATTATTCTTTTCATGAGTATCAATGATAGATAGCAACAGAGTTTGCATCTTCAACAAGGCACTTTCGGAGAAAAACTACTTTGCTTCCCTAAGTAGGGGAGAGGCTAACATTTTAGAAACTTTTCAAACGAATAACCTCTGAGAATAAACATTTCCAGCAAAAATTATGAATTCAAAGGTATTCATTCGTATTTGGCTTCAATTCTATTTTATTATGATAGCATGAATTGGAGTCGCTGTTCGCTTGAAAAAAAGTATTTCCTTTGATGGCTTCCTTACTCTGGAAAAACAGTACTTCTTCTCTTTTTGGAAAATGTGACTGCGAGTTAGGCGATAATTCTGAGAGCAAAATCTTGAAGTTCAAAAAATTAAAATCCTGAAAACTTTATGTTCTTTATTTGCATTTTGAATAAGTTGCGCACACAGCCCCTATAAAATGATGGCATTCGACAATGTTTAGCAAATCACGCAAATTATTTAATTAGGTTTAGCATTACAAATAAATTAAATTCCTTACTTGTTCACTTTTCCCTTTGCTAATCAGATGTTTACACGAACAATATATCTTGGAAATACTCGTCTGATATTGAAGATAATATATTTATACCCGTAAGCTGGTAAGCCATGGATCATGGATACGTTCATCAAGTTCTTTCAGCTGTTCCACGTAAGAAATTCATAGCCAAGATACTTACCATTCCTGTTCTAATACTGAGGCCACGCAATAAGTACAAAGATATGCAAACAAACCTACAACGGCGATTTTTGAGATTTATTTAAAATGACCTTTCACGAACGAATACAGCATTCCGTGGCAAAATGTTTTCACCAGCATAGGAAGTAACAATCAAGAGTGAATGTTAAACAAGTCAAGATACAAGCTAGTCGCATCAATAAATGAAGTAACGAGTAAGAGTTCAAACTCATGTACGTCGGGATTGTTATTCAGCTGTCCACATTTTTTCATCATTTATGCATTGCCAGAAAATTAAGTCTTTTCAGCTCAATTTTTTTTTCTGTCAGAGTATCGTTCTTTTTATTTTCTTTCGTATTTTTCAGCACTTATCTTATAATATCCAGCAGTTTTCATTAAATTTAGTACCAATGTATTGTTGAGATGACATTATACAGTATATAAAAGTTTAATTTTTACTCCTACATTTTATTTCAACTATTGATGATGGTAACGCTTACCCTTACTTCTTACTATATTTGATTGTAAATATGAGTCATACGAGTTTAATAATGTGAAAAAAAAGATCAAGAACATCAAGACCTTTATTTATAAAATTGCTTTTATTTACATACGTACAATTGAGTTCTAATAACATGTTAAACGTATAGAGTCTCACAGTAGTATAATTCGTCAAAAAAAAAATTCTGTCATTACATGCTACATTATCACAAGTAATTATTTTAATATTTTTAAAAAGGAAAGAAAATCTAAATCACGCAATAACCATTATTTCAATAAATACGAAATGGGTACAAGAGAACTTCCCTGCACATTTTTTGGTGTAAAATGTTCGCCACCATAAGCTTCACGGATCATAAGTTATGAAAATGTTAGCCGCTGCTCTACTCAAGAAATGAAGGAGTTTTGTTTCAAAAGTGTCGTGTGTGTTGCAAATGTGAGCTCTGTTGATAACATACAATCAATTAAAAAAATCGAATAAAACACCCGTAAGATTTGAAAAATTAAAAAAGAACAAAAAGTGAACATTTCATTATAACTCTAAAACGCGAGAGAGAGAATTTACCGTGCCGTCAGTTAGGTTAGGTCACTTCTGAGATTTTAGGTCACTGGCAAGAAAGTGAAAACTTCAACATTGAACTTTTTGAACTATCCCATTGAACGCCTGAAGGAAATAATAAACTGCACTGAAACGTTTACCTCAGGACACGAGTTGATGTTCCTAACTTCCACTGCCGGACGCCTCAAAATCAGGTGAGTTCGATGCTGATGAAATTCTGTCTTCAAGCGGCCCATAGACGATCAATTTTATTGTCAATATAATTGTCAACATCATTGACTCAATATATTGATGAAATTTTTTTGCCCACTATGTCAATTAATTGACGGTCGTCAATCAAGCCCACAGACGATCAATTAAATTGTCAATATTCATCATTGTCAATTATATTGACAATAAAATTGATCGTCTATGGGCCGCTTAACGACCCAGTATTCTGTTCAGTGAATAAAGTTTATTTAAACCGCATAAAATTTTTCGATTTAGTGCTTCTTGGATGTTTCTTGATGTGTGTAGCCTCCCTGCTAAGTGGTTTCTCTGTACGTGAATTTTTGCTGACACTTGAGTGTTTTTTTGTGTGTTTCTTCAAAGGTGCGTCATCGATTCTGTTCGAGATATTTATGTATCCTAAAGAAATGCGTGGCGTAGGAAGAAGGTAAGTCACTTCAGACGATAGTAAGATCTATCTTAATGCATATCGTAGTTTATGTTTTGTAGGTAAACTTTCTAACGAGAGTTTGAAGAGTTTATTGAAGAGTAAGTAAACTCTTTACTGAAGTCAATGCTTGCTTGCGTTTGTGAGACCTGTGTCTAAGATAATAATAGCTCATGATTTTCATGTAATATCTACGGGCGAGTAAATTATTACTTAGCCTATATCACGTAGAGTCAAAGATCATGGATCAAATAGTGAAAGCCTTCTTTTTTAACAGACTGAGATATTCTATTTTGAAATTTATTTCATTAGTCATTGCTCTGATTTGTGGGTGTAAGGCAGGGCGAGAGGAGCGTTACTTCTTTCCTTAATTCATTGTTGTATTTATCTCTGTCTTCAGTGTTTTATTCAAGCATCCTGAAGAGCTTCCTGCAGGTAAGCAATGATTTCCCGGCTGTTGCATGGCTCGTATGTTTTGCAAATATAAATTGTCTGGGTGTTTTACGTATGTAAATCATCTGTGTCTTTGACATATGTAAATTGTGTGTATTGTACGTAAATGAATTCTTTGGGCGTTTTTCATACATTAATTGTTTATGTGTTTTATATATTTTAATTGTCTGTGTGTTTTACATAAGTAAATTGTCTTATTTGTCAGATTTCCTCTCTTAATTTTCAAGTATTTCAATGGTGAGTAACGAACATGTGACTTGCCACTCGGTCAGCCGTTTCGGTATTTTCCAATTCCCTTTGAAATATTTAAAATGAATCGAATCAAATAAGCGAAAATTTAATCTTTTTTAGTCGAGGGTTGTAATTTATTCTGATGCGACACACCTTATTAGAAATTAGACAGTTTTTTAGTTTTTAAAACAAGCTTGAAGAGAAAATTCTGCGTTATACAGAGACTCTCTGGATTGGAGTTTAAGCCCAGTGGCCGTTGAAGAAGAAGTCAATCACGTGAATTGATGTCAAGAGGTCTCGAGGTGATTGCTAAATTCTCGCCCTTATTTGCAGGCTTCTTGAGCACCGATTTTCCTTGTGTGCGTCTCCGGCTGCTTGCGTACAGAGTGCGTAATGACCACGGTAGAAGGAACGAGGTAGGGTCAAACCGGTGTTTTTTTTCGTTGACCCCGTGTGGCAATGCTGACGTCATTGCAACGAACCAATAGCAGCGCTCCTATTGCATCTGACATCTCTGCTAGCCCCAAATCTGGCTCCACAAATGGCCTAACGACATGTCGCAATAGTGGCGTCATACAGTTTGTTTGAAATAAAGCCTATATATTGGCTAACCGAACAAGAGGAGCTAACCCCATAGAAATGACTCTACCTGGTTTCTTTTACCGTGGTCATGACTACCTTTGTGGCTATCGCAAACTTGCCTTAAATTTTTATTTAATGACAGACTGGCAAAAAATGTGGCATGCGATGAATGATTTTATGATATTTTTGTTGCATTTCTCTTTTATTTCTATTTTTCAAAAATCCTATGTTTCTACCTCGAATAAAATAAGAAAAGTTAATGACAAGCCGAGGATACGGACAAATCAAAACACATTACTCTTACATATTACATAAGGGGCCTAAAAGAATATTCAATAACACCTATATTAATGAATTTTATGGTGGTCTTTCCAATTTTTGGTAGTGTTTTGAGCGAATGATGGTCAGCTTATTGCTTGACGCGATAATCTACATGAAGGCTTATGCTCTCGTGGCCGCTTTGGTCGAGTTTTGCTTAACTTTCATTGTGTTTTTAGGGCTCGTGTGCGGGCTGTTTTATAGCCGCAAAGTGGGAGCGATATTAAATTTGGGGCTTGAGTGTGAAGCTGTAGCCTGGATACGGACTAGCTTTAGCATTGCCCTAAAATTTTGATTAGCGGAGGTGGGGATTTTTCTTGACCTTCCTCCTCACGCTGAGTTTTACTGTTGAGTTATAAAGTGCAGAACTGGGCGTTACTGTGCCGTTATTGTGTCAGAGGATCATTATGTGAGTCATTCCTCAGGCTTAAAGTGTGTTTAGTAGCGCCAGAGTGGACGGTTGTCAACACTTGCCTTTTGAGAACGTAGGGATTCTTTTTTCTTAATGAACGGAACACAAGTGTTGCATTTTTGAAGGATGGTTTCGTGAAACCAATGAAAATACTGGGTGATTTTTAAATTTGATGTATAAAAAAATATTTTAAGAAGTTGTATAGCATTGAATGGATTTTAAAAACAAATTATTTATGAAATGCTGAAAAATAATAGTTGTGTTGGGTATGTTTGTAACCAAGATACACAGTTTAGCATGTGAAAATTGTATGCGATTTTAGCGTTACCCCAAAATGACAAACTGGACAAAAGAACAACTCATGTTCGTAACAACTGCCTTCTGCTACTAAGGAAGAAGCATATTAAAGGCCTGCCAATCCTTAATGGAAAAGTTTTCCATGAAAAAACAACAAATCTACGCCAGCTGAAGGCATCCATCGAAGAAGATATTTAGCGAATTGGACCAGATCTTACCATCGCCGTAATTAGCAGCTTGCGGAATTGCGCCGAATTCTGTGTGCACTCAGGGGGTCGTTACATGAAGAATATCGTATTCAAAAGTTAATCAGAAAAAAATTGTATTCTCTAGGATTGGATTTCATAAATACCTTTTTCTAATTCATTCATTAATATAGGAGTTATTTATAAAGTCAGGAAAGTTACTTTTCTTAAGGCGAATGATCATTAGGAATTTAAAAACGAAGAATGCACCACGTATTGAAATCATGTTTAATTAAGATTTCACACGAACTAAAAATTTAACACCAAGTCAGTTCTATAAAACGTTTCGGAGACCAGCTCCATCTTCAGTTAACAGTCTGCAAAGATAAAATAAAGAACAAAATCAGTCTTTCTAAACATAATACATGGGCATATAAAATCTACAAGTAAATTTGCAATGGGTATGAACTATTTGCGCTATTGAGTTCTGGCTTTTCTTTAGAGATATAAAGAGATTCTAAAATACGTAAATCTAAATTATTTGATGCTGTGCGTAAAATCGAAAAATTTTCCTCTGCTATTCGGTCACAACACTGCTCGCTGTGAAGGCGGATAGATGAATGAGGCGGTTGGGTCAGAGGTCTTCCGCTACGGTAGCTGACTCCACGGTGTAGGGCAATCCTAATATAGAATGGCAAAGTCGTCATGCCGACATAGCCAGATGTACATTGTACACAACTAAACTTATACACGATGGATGCCCGCATCCGTTTAGGAATCACGTCCTTGTAGCGAAAGAAGGAGCCAATTTTTAATGAATTAATGAATTAACAGACACAATGCATAGTTTTACAGCAGGAAATGACGTTTAAAAAGAATTTCTAAATCTCGTGACATTTTGTCAGTGTAATCTCCAAAATAGGGAAAAACGCAATAGAGACGTTGCAGTGGTTCTATCACGGCATTGGTTAAGGAGTATTTCTTAGCCAAAAATTTTTTAATATGTATATTGACAATAGAAGTAGGGTACCCATTTTTACGAAGAAAATTTTGTAAAAAAGTAAACTCCATATGAAGATCTACGTAATTCTAACAGATATTGAAAGCATGATTTAATAAGGTCTTGACAGTATTAATTTTGAATCTATAGTTACAGAAACTAAAAAAGCTTAAGCCCAAACCAGTGAATGTCTCCTTTCGAAATACAGATGAATTAAACGTATGACCGCTTCTAGTAATTTTAGAATCTAAAAAAGATAAACAATTATTGGTCTCTATTTCAATTGTGAATTTTATAGACGGGTGCTTTGAGTTTAAGTAATCCCTGAACAAAGGTGCATGGCTAGGGTCTCTAAACAACAAAAAAGTATCATCAATATATCTACGATAGAATTCAGGTTTAAATTCTGTAGGGCAATCTGCCAACCATTTTTCTTCCCAATGACACGTGAAAATATTGGCAAACGTAGGCCCCAGAAGAAGACCCATACCGAGACCCTCAACTTGCTTATACAACTTTCCTGCAAAAATAAACACAGAATTCAACACGGAAAGTTCAAGGAGGGTTTTAAAATGAGTTTTTCCTAGGCCTAAAACCGCGTCTGTTGACGTAACAAAAAGGGCATTTATAATTATGTTGATAGTTTCTGCTAATGGAATATTGGTAAATAAATTTTCCACATCAAACGAATTCATTGTCATTCGATCTGCATTCCGAAAAGATGTTATCTCCCTAACGAACTGAGAAGAATTTTCTAATGTATAATCATTCTTTGTTGAAGGACTTAACAAAGGTACCAGGAATCGTGCTAAATTGAAACTAGGCGCATTACAGGCAGCAAAAATAGGTCGGAACTGAAACTTGGATGAAAAGTCTGGCTTATGCACTTTGGGTAAACCGTACAATACTCCCGGACATGACCCAGACACGTACAACTTTGAATATATTTTATTTGACAAAACCTGTAAATTTTTTAGCTTCCGCAAAAAGTTGTTGATCTTGTCTTCAATTTGGAGAATAGTTTTTTCCCATGACTCTGTAATCAATTTAAATTTCGATACATCAGAAATTAAAGTTTCCATTTTAGTTGTGTACACGGACTTATCAATAATTAAAACGCCTCTACCTTTATCAGGTTTACATATTACAATTTTATCGTTACGGCCCAATTCTTTTAGCGCAGATACATCGTTCTTCTGAATCATGGTTGAGAATTGGGCCGTAACGATAAAATTGTAATATGTAAACCTGATAAAGGTAGAGGCGTTTTAATTATTGATAAGTCCGTGTACACAACTAAAATGGAAACTTTAATTTCTGATGTATCGAAATTTAAATTGATTACAGAGTCATGGGAAAAAACTATTCTCCAAATTGAAGACAAGATCAATAACTTTTTGCGGAAGCTAAAAAATTTACAGGTTTTGTCAAATAAAATATATTCAAAGTTGTACGTGTCTGGGTCATGTCCGGGAGTATTGTACGGTTTACCCAAAGTGCATAAGCCAGACTTTTCATCCAAGTTTCAGTTCCGACCTATTTTTGCTGCCTGTAATGCGCCTAGTTTCAATTTAGCACGATTCCTGGTACCTTTGTTAAGTCCTTCAACAAAGAATGATTATACATTAGAAAATTCTTCTCAGTTCGTTAGGGAGATAACATCTTTTCGGAATGCAGATCGAATGACAATGGATTCGTTTGATGTGGAAAATTTATTTACCAATATTCCATTAGCGGAAACTATCAACATAATTATAAATGCCCTTTTTGTTACGTCAACAGACGCGGTTTTAGGTCTAGGAAAAACTCATTTTAAAACCCTCCTTGAACTTCCCGTGTTGAATTCTGTGTTTATTTTTGCAGGAAAGTTGTATAAGCAAGTTGAGGGTCTCGGTATGGGTCTTCTTCTGGGGCCTACGTTTGCCAATATTTCCACGTGTCATTGGGAAGAAAAATGGTTGGCAGATTGTCCTACAGAATTTAAACCTGAATTCTATCGTAGATATATTGATGATACTTTTTTGTTGTTTAGAGACCCTAGCCATGCACTTTTGTTCAAGGATTACTTAAACTCAAAGCACCCGTCTATTAAATTCACAATTGAAATAGAGACCAATAATTGTTTATCTTTTTTAGATTCTAAAATTACTAGAAGCGGTCATACGTTTAATTCATCTGTATTTCGAAAGGAGACATTCACTGGTTTGGGCTTAAGCTTTTTTAGTTTCTGTAACTATAGATTCAAAATTAATACTGTCAAGACCTTATTAAATCGTGCTTTCAAAATCTGTTCAAATTACGTAGATCTTCATATGGAGTTTACTTTTTTACAAAGTTTTCTACGTAAAAATGGGTACCCTACTTCTATTGTCAATATACATATTAAAAAATTTTTGGCTAAGAAATACTCCGTAACCAATGCCGTGATAGAACCGCTGCAACGTCTCTATTGCGTTTTTCCCTATTTTGGAGATTACACTGACAAAATGTCACGAGATTTAGAAATTCTTTTTAAACGTCATTTTCCTGCTGTAAAACTGTGCATTGTGTCTGTTAATTCATTAATTCAATAAAAATTGGCTCCTTCTTTCGCTACAAGGACGTGATTCCTAAACGGATGCGGGCATCCATCGTGTATAAGTTTAGTTGTGTACAATGTACATCTGGCTATGTCGGCATGACGACTTTGCCATTCTATATTAGGATTGCCCTACACCGTGGAGTCAGCTACCGTAGCGGAAGACCTCTGACCCAACCGCCTCATTCATCTATCCGCCTTCACAGCGGCAGTGTTGTGACCGAATAGCAGAGGAAAATTTTTCGATTTTACGCACAGCATCAAATAATTTAGATTTACGTATTTTAGAATCTCTTTATATCTCTAAAGAAAAGCCAGAACTCAATAGCGCAAATAGTTCTTACCCATTGCAAATTTACTTGTAGATTTTATATGCCCATGTATTTTGTTTAGAAAGACTGATTTTGTTCTTTATTTTATCTTTGCAGACTGTTAACTGAAGATGGAGCTGGTCTCCGAAACGTTTTATAGAACTGACTTGGTGTTAAATTTATAGTTCGTGTGAAATCTTAATTAAATATGATTTCAATACGCGGTGCATTCTTCGTTTTTAAATTCCTATAGGAGTTATGAAATATTCTTTTAGGCCACATGTTGAAAAATCGCCCTACGTTAGTTAAACTGACGCAATGTTCTTTTTCAAGATTGAATGTGGGTAAATGAAGATGTAAAACTACTGCTGTGGAATTCCAAATAATTTTGCGATTTGCAAAAAATTTCCAATGCGTTGCACTTATTTTGCAGCATGAATTGAAATTAATTCATTGCGCGGCAAAACAGAGTAATTTCAATAATTAAGTTCGAATTTCAATAATTTTGAACTTAATCATGGAAATCGATACAGTAAACAACCAAAATTCAATCCACACACACACGTATTTCCTATTATATGCGTATTTGATCTTCTCTGAAATTGATTGTATGTAACTGCTGATTTGAGCGTGACAACCACCGCCACCGGTAACACTAATATTCTTATGGTTTTTATAATGAAATTATAAATTGGGTAATTTTTATAAGTATATTACGTTTAGTTTAATTTAAAACATCGCTGTTGATGTAATTGATGAAGATTCCGAAAATACAGTCAAATTTTGCCTATATTTTAATCCAAATAGTCGTCCATGTGCAATATCCCTGACTAGTGTGCCTGCGTAGTCACAAGTAAGGTCATTGCCCTAAATTCAGAGAAATAATTTATCGTGATAAATGTTTTCAACACGTTGGTCGCGATGTGAGCCGCCGATGTACACGGAAGGAATTTTCATAATGCTGTTCATCGACTAGTTGTCACAAACTCAATTTTGATCACTACTTAATCAAAGCTAAATGAAGGCACGATACAATAGATGTTTTCAATTCTCAACGTTGCTTGCTGTAATTAACTTTAAATTTGAGTTCAAAGTTGAACTGCAGTTTAACCCATCGCAGTCAACGTGGTAAATAGTCCACTCAAATGCATATCGTTTCTTTGTTCTCTTTCTCCATTTTTTGAGATAGAATAACTTTACGATCAATATGAGCTAATTGCAGTTTCAAATACGAATATGAACTAATTAAAAATAATAATAAAAAAATACCGTCATCATGTATAACATTTAGACATCCAGTTTACATGGTAGCACTAGCGACGGACGCACCAGACCCAAGCAAACAAACAACCAAACAAGTGTTCATTATTGCATGGAGGATTGGTACAAACCATATTCTGCCTATTTTCCCTGTTGATTAAATGAAAGTTTCACGTCAGAGTTCATTTGGCACGTTGGAAAAGAAGCCAATTTTTCCCCAGTGTGGCCGCAAGAATCGGTTCCTTGTTTGTCGCGGTCGCGTCCGTGCGGCAACACAAGGCGTAGGAAGAATAATCTTCGGCTACAATTAATTTGCTTTTTTATACGCCTACGCATTGTCTCCTGCGGCAGCTAATTGGGTCGTGTATGGTACGCAGAGATAGTTTTTTTCCACATAAAGTAATGATAATAACTATGATAATAATTTTGATTCTCTCGCATAAAGTAATGATAATAATTATGATAATAATTTTGATTATCTCGCATAAAGTAATGATAATAATTATGATAATAATTTTGATTCTCTCGCATAAAGTAATGATAATAATTGTGATGATAATTTTGATTCTCTCGCATAAAGTAATGATAAGAATTATGATGATAATTTTGATTCTCTCGCATAAAGTAATGATAATAATTATGATAATAATTTTGATTCTCTCGCATAAAGTAATGATAATAATTATGATGATAATTTTGATTCTCTCGCATATAGTAATGATAATAATTATGATAATAATTTTGATTCTCTCGCATAAAGTAATGATAATAATTATGATAATAATTTTGATTCTCTCGCATAAAGTAATGATAATAATTATGATGATAATTTTGATTCTCTCGCATAAAGTAATGATAATAATTGTGATAATAATTTTGATTCTCTCGCATAAAGTAATGATAACATAATTATGGTGATAATTATCTGCCTCGTCAGTGTAAGGTAATCAGCTCAATTTTCATGCTTCATTTCAATAGCTGTTAAATTTCTATGCTCACGAATGATATCGTAGAACAAATCGGAATTTTGCATAAAATAAACCTACCCAAAAATTACCCGGTCTAACTTCTTCGCCAGGGCATCTATGACTTTAGCCATCCAAGTTTAGCGTCTGTATAGGCGGGTCAAAATTCTAGATGCAATGGTGAAAAAGTTTGACAAGTTCAACTATCATATGCGCATGCCTTAATTTAGACCTAAACTTGAATCACACCGTTTATGTTGCTTTAATGTCAACGTTAATCATAAAAATAATTCATTTCATTTTGAAAACGATAACATGAGGAGAAACATGCTCGCGCGCGCAACCTGCGTTCGTCTTGCGGTTGCAATAGTTCTGTGATATTTCCAGTTATGAAATAAAATTGTACTTGTGATAAAGCTTGGCAGGGCACTCAAAATAAAGTTCAGGTACAAATAAAGTGTAATTATGTGTCTGATCGCATTTAAAATGATTATGACTCTCAAGAAAAGGGTAACATACTATTGAAATTATGCATCATTCTGTATAAATATTATAATTGTCATTAAGAACTGCATATTACACACCGAGGAGGCAAAATCGCATGAAAATTCAATACAGTACGCAAGAAACAGTTGAGATTTTTTAAAACTTGGCCCAACAGTTTGTGTTAAATGGGAATGAATTCCTCCCATTTCCTCACATCGACCCAATTGAAAATTATCGCCCTTTTCAGGTAGTAAATTAGTCGTAAAAGGTCGAAAACGGCCCAAAAGGGCCAAAAATCACGACTTCTAACCGACTCCTACCTATACTTGGCCTATTAGGGCTTGAAAAGGGCTCTTCATTCAACTGGCCTTTTATAGGTCTAGTCAATGGCTGTTTGCGGGCTCATTCGGGTCGTTTAAAGTCGTTTTCAAGCCTTTTCGACGACCTCTATTTGGACGCGTAATAGATTGTAAAAAGACTCGTAATCGTAAATGGTGTACAAGTCGTATTACTTCAGTAAATGTAAAGAACTAAATGAATTTCAACTAACCTAACTTAGTTAAGTTAGATTAGGTAAGGTTCGTTAAACATCTTCAACAATACTATAAATAATTAATCCAGTCAACATGAAAACTAGGATAGAAAAGCTAACTGCTGAGCATAACATCAAATTGGCACTTTATTAATGCATTATATAAAATAAATATGAATGATAGCTTATAACTGTTGGAACACTTGGGTTGTCGAACGCTGAGCATTCAACTTGTAGTGCTTTACCCTAGTTACCCCTCAAACCTCGATTCTAGTCCTTTTATGTTCAGTAATCTTAAGATATCCCAATGTAAATTTATTTTACAAAAAGTTCCCACTTCTCCAAAGTTCCCAAGCATCCATGTAAAAAAAAATAAATTCGTTGTGTGATCATCCATTTATACTGCAGTAATATACTTATTCGGCTTATAGTTATATGCTTATAATAATGTGATACCTATGTTTGTTTATCAATTGACGACAATTTGCGCCATATTTCAAAGATAATGTGATTTTTTTTCTAATATGAAACCATTATAGGACATTAAGGTTTTCTTTCTTATTCACGTCCCACAATCGTTTTCATGTTTCTGACTTAAGTAGACTGTTTTGTGCCACTATTTTTAGTACGAAATTTTATAAAATTCATGCTATAATAAAAGATATTTTCTCCGTTTCCCTCGATTGGAATTCTGGTTTATACTGACTAGTTTACGCTGATATTTGCGCACATGCTTACTTGTGTAAATGTGTACGTGTCCACGCTATGCGTATGACACTCTGTAGAATGCGTATGTATTGCCTCGATGCATAGAAATGTGCATTTGCGTATGCTTACGAGTCAGGTGTAAATATGTGCGTGGGTATATGTGTGCATGTGTATGTGTAAATATTTACATGTATACGTGCATATATGTGTGTACTAGACTGACAACTAGCATTTTTACTAGAGATAATGGTCTTTTTTTCAGTGCACTCTCAACTTGTAACATTACCTAACTCGTCATATCTTTAGTATTGTAAAGCATTCATGTAAAAACTATACATTTGTTGTGCGATCATCCATTTATATTTAAATAAAATGCTTGTTAACTAATGACCGTTATGTTAAAATTGTTGAATCAGAAATACAAAACCTATAATCTTCTTGGTCCTCTTGCTTATATGTACACACGTGTGTGTCCATGTTAACGAAACCGGTGTTTTTCGTAACCTAGGCACACACATGGCCGTAAAACGCGTGTATATATATGTGTGTGTGTGTGTATGTGTGTGAGTGTGTGTATGGATATATACACACATGCATACGTATATGTACATATGTGTGTATGTGGGTATATATTTATATATATTTTTCTTTTTTTTATGCTTCCTCAAAATGACACTTGTAAACATTGACCGAAACAAGCGATTTCATATATTATTTCCTGGCGTCAAGAATTGCGAAGTCTTATGTCATGTACATGTAAACTGTCAAAAGTGTTTTCACCCCACAATGAAAATGCATCGTCCATGAAATTGTGTTATCTCTTACAATTTTCATTACATGTATTATCAGATGTAGATTAAGCTAGATTAGGAGTTCATTGCCCTCAATCATTTCTTTTGACTAGTGACACGAGTTTTTCAATACTCGTGTGTGTGTATCATCTAAATGTATTAATTTTAAGATATTTTAAAAACCAATGATGGTACTTTTGTACCATCTCTATTGGAAATAAACCATTTTTTTTTTCTTTTTTATGTGTACATATATGTGTATATATTTACATGTATGTGTGCACATATGTGTGTACTAAACTGACAACTAGCATTTTACTAGAGATAATGGTCATTTTCTGTTCACTCTCAACTTGTAACATTACCTAACTCGTCATCTCTTTATTATTGCAAAGCATTCATGTACCAACTAGACATTTGTTGTACGATCATCCATTTATATTTAAATAAAATGCTTATTAACTAACGACCGTTATGTTAAAATTGTTGAATTAGAAATACAAAATTTATAATCTTCTTGGTCCTCATGCTTATGCGTACATATATGTATATATATATATATATATATCTGTATGTGTGTGTGTATGTATGTATGTATATGTATATGTACGTATATATATGTATATGGATTTGTATTTATATATATATTTTTTTTCATGCTTCCTTAAAATGACACTTTTGAACATTTGCCGAAACAAACGATTCATATATTATTTCCTGGCATCAATAATTGCGAAGTTTTATGTCATGTACATGTAAACTGTCAAAAGTTTTTTCACCCCACAATGAAAATGCATCGTCCATGAATTTGCGTTATCTCTTATAATTATCATTACATGTATTGTCAAATGTAGATTAAGCAAGATTAGGAGTACATTGCCCTCAATCATTTATTTTCGACTAGTGACACGAGTTTTTCAATACTCGTGTGTGTGTATCATCTAAGTGTATTAATTTTAAGATATTTAAAAACCAATGATTGTAATATTGTACAATCTCTATTGGAAATAAAGTTTTTTCTTTCTTTCATTTCTTCTTTCTCCGCCGCTTATTATCGATACCTACAGCCGGAGAAGTATAAATGTAAGTTCGCTGCTTCACTCGCCTCAAATCGGAACTCACTAGGCGAAGCAGTGACAAGACCCGGCCTTACAAACTCTTTATATCGTATAAAAAATCTGATGTTGAAGCTCTTTGAGGTCGTTGCAAGGCCCTCTATAAGTCGTACGGAAGCCTAATAAGGCCGGTATTAGCCTTGATCAAGCAGTAAGGAAGCCCAAAAGGGCCGGTATTAGCCTTGATCAAGCAGTAAGGAAGCCCAAAAAGGCCAGGACGAGACTCGTTCAAGCAATGGAAAAGCCAAAAATGGTCGTGAATAGCCTCGTTCAGGTAGTAGAGAAGCCCAAAATGGCCGTTGCATTAGCCGTTTCGATGCCCAGAAATAGCCGTTTAAAAGGGCTTAAAATACTAGACATTTGCTCCGAAAAAGGCTAATTTACTGCTTGAAAACGACTAAACTCTTGGCTTATAACTGCCTGAAAACGATCTGTAAAAGGCTCAGAATTTCAATTGGGGGAGTACCTGAAAAAATCTGTGGGTTTTGCAGTGCATTATATTTCCGTGATGCACGTAGTTTTCTTTTCGTTATCTGTTTCCTGTGCAATAACTTGTTGATTTGTATTTATTGTTTTCTTTACAATTATAGTATCCTTTGAATTTATAGTATGCTTCCTTCAGAAATTATGTTTCTTTTACATTCGTATTTCTATTTTACGTTTATAATACTTTACATTGAGTAAGAACTCCGTTACGTGACAGTTCCATCGAATTCTTTAACATTTCCAGTTAGGACGTCTCTTTCTTTCGCTCTGCGATAAAACTTTCAAATTTCTAATGAACGCCATACCTGCTGTTGTTTATCCGTTGTGTTCATGTTCATCCTGAGCTAAATAATATAAAGCATCCCTTCCTTGAACAATCTTTGCGACGTCCGATTAATGGCGCATCAAGGTGTTAATCTCTATTTAATCATTCTAATCTCCCGATGCTATCTTTTTTTCGAGTTAATCATCCTAATAGCTTAGTAACATAATCATCATTTCCAAAGTTATTTCAGCGAACGCAATTTTTCAGCATAATTTCTTCATCACTCTTATTTTAACAAATTTTGGAGTCGTTCGTTTCTCATCTGAATAATTTTATTTTTCCCATTGCTCCTACATTTTTATGCATTTTATTTCTCATTATTTTTCAATACCCCACGTTTTTCGTACACGCACTCTAATTTCCGTACAACTTTCTGCCATTTGTTCTCCGTAGTGAGCGCCTTACTTTTCAAGCATTCCAGTACTATTTTTCGTCCTTAATAATAATCTAATTTTCACACTCAATACCACTTGTCTTCCAGGATAATCAATCTTAATTTTAAAACCTCTCAGTGTCACTTGTCCTGCTTGGTAAACACTCTAATTTCCAAACATTCCAGTATCATTTGTCTTGCGTTTGAAGTGCAGTAATTCCCTCTTATTGCCGGTGTTAGTCGACCTGCTCTGCCCTGATCATCCGTCGGATCGTCCTCTCGGGAAGGGGGGGGGGGGGGGGTAGAGGGGGGTCACTCTCGGGGGCCGAATTATCGAGTCGATGAAGCGTGAGCCTCGCTAGGCCTGCGGCGATACGCCAGCCCCCAACTCGCCCCCCTCCCCTCCCTCCCACTTCCGAACGGGGGGCCGTACAAATGATGCAACAAGGGAACATGTTTTGATGCTACAAACATATATATTTTTTTGCTGCAGAGAAGCGTTATGGATTGGTGTAACAAAAAACATGTTTAGATGTTACAAAAAATATTATGTTTTGATGCTACAAATATGTTTCGTGTTTTTGTGCAACATGGAAGCATTTTTTTAGTGCAACAAAAAGCCTGTTTTGATGTTACAAATATCTGTTGTGTTTTTGTGCAACAAAGAAGCGTTAGGTTTTTGTGCTCCAAAAAAATGTTTTGATGTTACAAAGAAATATCATGTTGTGGTGCTGCAAAAAAGCCAGTTTCATTGTTACAAAAAATATTATGTTTTGAAATAATGAAGAAAATAATATTTTAATACAACAAATAGCAATGTTTCAAAGAAAAAAAGTAATACTATGTTTTAATACTACAAAGAAACAATATGTTTTGACGCAATAAAGATACAACGTTTTGCTGCTGCTAAAAACAATGTTGTACTGCAATAAAGACACATTGTGCTTCGATGTTAAAAATAAACAGTGAGTTTTGTTATAACAAAAATGTTTTGTTGCATTTGAAAACTATGTGTTGATACAAAATAATTGAGTGTTTCGCTGCAATAAAGAAACGTTACTTTAGCAAATGAAACATTACATTCAAATTTCATCAATGTCAAAGAAAGAATTAAATTAAATGCTTCATTAGCTAACGTAACGTTTCTTTATGGAATAAAAACACAAAGTTTCTTTATTCAGAATATAAATATAATTTGATTTTATATTTTCCTTCACATTGTCCAATATTTATTTTATATTAATTGAATGTTCTCCTCCACAATGACCGAAATTTTATTTGATATAATATTTTTCTTGACACTTACCGATATTTTAACAAATTTAATTTAATTTTCTCTTTGCAATGGACCGAAATCGCCGGTGCTTGGACTGAGTGTGGGCTAATTTTTTCTTCATGGAAAGTCGCGGGTAAATCTTTTTGTTCGATGCTTTATGGCATTTTATGGAGTGTGACTTCCTCTTTTTAAATTGGAAAATTGGAACTTCGTGTTCAGTGGACAATTTACATTTGATTGACGAGTGCGAAAAATAAATTTCTATGCACTGAGTGAAGAGTTAGAAATTGTTGAAGTACAGCGTTTAGATCAAAGTTTCATTTACCTTGCTCACCGGAGTAGCTTTTAGCTGACAAAATGTAATTATTATGACCACAATTTTTATCGTAATTAACTATAACTCGGTGAGTACACACGAAAGTTCAGTTAAAATCATAGCTTCAACACGATTTTCAAACGTGAGTCTCGGTGTCCTTTTCAGTTCCCTTTGAATCTTTAGACGCAAGAAACGTTTTGATGTAGAAGCCCTTTTCCAAATTTGCGTACGTAACTGGGAGGGCTATAGGCGATACATGCAAATGGGAATATCTGCTCTGTCAAAAATTATGAGTCTTCAGAAGTTGTGCAGCCAATAATTGAGGATGGAGACCAGCACTGGGGCGTGATGTTCAACTAGCGTCGTCGTAGCCATGCAGCTGGTAGCGTAAGTTCTTCTGACGATTCGGTTTCACTGCCTGCAGTTTTTCCGGACCAAATGTTCAAGTTTGAGCTTTTTAAAATAAAATTGGAATAAAAATGGAACTGGCAGTTTAAGTTTTGCCGGACCAAATCTTCAAATTTGAGCTTTTTCAAATAAAATTGAAGTATTCTGGCATCTTATAAGTTTAGAGGCTGTGCAGTGCATGCACGGCACTCCTGGACGTTTTTTTTATTTTATTTTACGCAGCTATAGGAATTTTTTTGCAAGCCTAAGCACAAGGTGCGGCTTAGGTTTTATAACTATCAAACCAAATGCGAGGTTCCACTAGACGTACCAAAAAGTGAGTTGAAAGCCACTTCAGTTTCGTTTAAGTAGCTTCGAACTTCCAGCTTGTAATCGCATTTTCCCACGACACTCAAAATGTATCAGCGTAACAATCTTGTATTGCCCAACGTTAAAATTCTTCCTCAAGACGCGAACGTGTAATACAACTGTCGCGAACATTAAAATTGGCGCAGAATAATATGCTAAAACTTTTCCTCAAGATAAAAATTCTTGACTAATAAAAGTTTTTTTAATTACTGACATTTTTTCGTGCACATAATAAAATCTCAGAAATAACTTTCCGCGTGCAAATTATTTACTGAAAAATTCATAGGGGAGTTAAAACTACACATCTCTGAGTGGAACAACAAACATTTTGCTCACCATTAGCACTTTTTTTCACCCTGCTTTAGAAAACAAAGCGTTACTTGCTAGAAGTGACGGTCCTGGTTTCAATTCCCCGTAACGCTGATCATTTTTGGGAGCCAGCAGCTCCTCGTGTGGTAAAGGGGCTCAAAAGAGAATGTAGCAAAATTCATCCATAAAGTGTGACTGAATTGTGCGCATTCTCTAAAGTCATGAGGTAAAAATCCAATGCAATAGCAAATACAACTGCAGTTGAAAGATTGAGCGATCAATAAAGTTTCCCTTGAAAAATGAAAAGTTTCTTCTCCAGGAGGTTGTGTTTATCCACGATAGCGGACTTGGCAATCCCCACAGCTTCCCCTCTTCTCAAAGGGATGCAACTATTTTATCTCTGGGAATTAGCGCTCTTTGGGGGAATATATGAGGTGCCGAGCTGAAAATTAGGTAGACTTTTATTTAGTTGAAATGAAATATTTATTTTTATTTAGTAACAGATTGTTCACTTTTCAGTTCACTATCATTCACTTTATTGTTTTCAGCACCTGTTAATTTTTTTTAATTTTGAGTTTGTTTCATGAATTCTTTTAATGTTACTTTTACCGCACGCAGAAGATCCTGGGAACACATTTTTTTTATAGATTTTCGGTTCCCTCTTTCTTTTCATGCGGTTAGGGATGCTTGCAGCAACTCAAAATCTAGTTTGATCCTCACAGATTTCCTGAGCAATGCGGGACATGCAGATTTTGTGGCAAGCTGCGACTTCTTGATATAGTGGTGCTAATTTGCAGTTACGTAAATCTAGTTTTATTTTCCTCATTTTTCAGGGTGGAGACTAATGTGTCGTTGCGACGAACTCCCGGTCGAGTGATCCTTCATTTGTTTTTTTTTTTTCGGTGCGATGCGACATTAGTCGATATGAGAATTGCAACTGAGCCAGAGGCGTTTTTCAGTCTAATATATAACATTTAGTGTGCCTCTGCTGTAAAAAATAACGATGTTTCCAAGTGCTAGAGCTAAAATTTATCGATAAAAAGGTTTTTAATTTCAGACGAACATTTCACGGTAATGCGCATCTTTTCGCTTCTCAATTTATTTATTTTTGTACCAGGATACCATCGATTCAATTTCAATTTTCCTTCCAATTAAATAAATGAAAATTTGCAGTTACCCTTATGCGGTTAGGTGATGTCTAGTAAAAAGGCTTAGAGTAGAAACGGACAAACCTATAGAAAACAGGTAAGCAAACAATCAAGTAGCGACAAGCTGTGTATTACCAACTTATTATTTCATCACTGCCATGTTATTTATTACTATCATATTATTGCATTACTGCCATATTATTATAATAATTTCATATTTTCATAATACAATCAGGTTATTATATTACCATTATATTATATTACTACCAGATTATTACATTAATATCATACTATTGTATTACCATCGTGTTATTACATTACTATTATGGAGGGTGGTTACATTTTCTATAGATAACGTGGGAGCAGACCTTCATATGGCTAAGCTAGAGACACGGGAGTAATTAATTGTCTCGCATTCTGAAACCTAAAGGTGCATCTATTTTATTGTGAAAAGGGAATTTACTTATTAGCACATTGCACCATTGCACAGTAATCCTACGCTCGTTGCATACCAGTATTTACTTTGTTATATATAAGCAGCGTCAGGATAACATGCTGGTTTGATGGAGTACTACTATTGCATTGCAGCAACATGTGGGTACCGTGCAAAAATTCCTCTCTTTGGTATCTATAGGAACTTTTACTTTTTGGCATCACGTTATTTTAGGAGCAATAAAATATTGCTCTTAAATCACAAGCAATATTACAGGTAGTTTGACAAGGTATCGCTCGTTATAGAAATAACACTGCTGTGTCATATTTATTTTTACGAATACAATGGGTTGCTGCAGACATCTCTATGCAAATGCTATCTTCAATATTACATGTGGAACTTGAAATGCGTTTGCGTTTCCGCTTTTGTCACGGATTTCAGAAATTTTTCTCTTCCATGTTAAATCCATTCTAGAATCACGATTTTTCTTTCTACGAGTGTCGGCGTTTTATGTTTTCTCATGAATATTACAGTTTGTTCTTGACGCTCTCTCGGTTTAAATGCGATGTCCGTAAGCCGACACTGCGGTTGTCATAACACGATGCTTCATTGCTACCCAATTGAAATTCTGAGCCTTTTACAGATCGTTTTCAGGCAGTTATAAGCCAAGAGTTTAGTCGTTTACAAGCAGTAAATTAGCCTTTTTCGGAGCAAATGTCTAGTATTTTAAGCCCTTTTAAACGGCTATTTCTGGGCATCGAAACGGCTAATGCAACGGCCATTTTGGGCTTCTCTACTACCTGAACGAGGCTATTCACGACCATTTTTGGCTTTTCCATTGCTTGAACGAGTCTCGTCCTGGCCTTTTTGGGCTTCCTTACTGCTTGATCAAGGCTAATACCGGCCCTTTTGGGCTTCCTTACTGCTTGATCAAGGCTAATACCGGCCCTTTTAGGCTTCCTTACTGCTTGATCAAGGCTAATACCGGCCTTATTAGGCTTCCGTACGACTTATAGTGGGCCTTGCAACGACCTCAAAGAGCTCCAACATCAGATTTTTTATACGATATAAAGAATTTGTAAGGCCGGGTCTTGTGGCTGCTTCGCCTAGTGAGTTCTGATTTGAGGCGAGTGAAGCAGCGGACTTACGTTTATACTTCTCCGGCTGTAGGTATCGATCGTATGCGGCGGAGTTGTGGGAATTTCTTCTACAATAAATTTACATTGAGATATATTAAGATTACTGAACATAGAAAGACTAGAATCAAGGTTTGAGGGGTAACTAAGGTAAAGCACTACAAGTTGAATGCTCAGCGTTCGACAACCCAAGTGTTCCAACAGTTATAAGCTACCATTCATATTTATTTTATATAATGCATTAATAAAGTGCCAATTTGATGTTATGCTCAGCAGTTAGCTTTTCTATCCTAGTTTTCATGTTGACTGGATTAATTATTTATAGTATTGTTGAAGATGTTTAACGAACCTTACCTAATCTAACTTAACTAAGTTAGGTTAGTTGAAATTCATTTAGTTCTTTACATTTACTGAAGTAATACGACTTGTACAACATTTACGGTTACGAGTCTTTTTACAATCTATTACGCGTCCAAATAGAGGTCGTCGAAAAGGCTTGAAAACGACTTTAAACGACCCGAATGAGCCCGCAAACAGCCATTGACTAGACCTATAAAAGGCCAGTTGAATGAAGAGCCCTTTTCAAGCCCTAATAGGCCAAGTATAGGTAGGAGTCGGTTTGAAGTCGTGATTTTTGGCCCTTTAGAGCCGTTTTCGACCTTTTACGACTAATTTACTACCTGAAAAGGGTGATATTTTCAATTGGGTATACATCTTGTGCACTAGGTTTTCAAATGCTTTTCAAACTAACGCTAGGACGCTCAGACGGTTACCGAGCGCGTTCTAATTTTTTTGTAGTTCACCTATCGTTCTTACGTTCTACAAGTACAACATTACCACCAAGTTTCTAAAAAAAAAAACATTAAATCATTTCACTCCCTTCCTTGGACGCTGGTCTCTCTCGAAGAAGCACATCAGGCGCAACTATCAAAAGTGACAGGGCAGGCCAGACCGCTTTGCGTCAGAACGGGCTACGCTGAGAGCTCGGAATCAAAGCATGGACATAAGGGACGACATAACGTCCTGGGGATGCCTGCGCCCACTTAGAGGCCTTTGCATCGAGGGGCCGCGCCCCCGCCGGCAGCGGCAGTGGAGCGTGATCACGAGACCTGAGCCAGGTCTTCAAAAGAGAACCTCAGCACGGATTGCTCTTATCATTGCCCGACTGGAATGACGGCCGCCAGCAGTGCCTTGTACGGGACTACTGTATGCTTCGCTGCCCGCTCACTCTAGGCCGCCTTCGCGGGGAGGCCAGGCCGGCTTTGGTCCATTTATTGTGATGATTATTTATTCGATATAAGGGATACTACGAGTATATAGTAGCGTGTTTAGGAAGTGCCCGTGTTGCGAGGGTATCAATGTTGCAATGGTATCAATGTTGTAAGGGTACCTGTGTTGCAATGGTACCAATGTTGTAAGGATACCAGTGTTGCGAGGGTATCAATATTGCGAGGATACCAATGTTGCAATGGTACCAATGTTGTAAGGATACTAGTGTTGAGAGGGTATCAATATTGCGAGGATACCAATGTTGCAATGGTACCAATGTTGTAAGGATACCAGTGTTGCGAGGGTATCAATATTGCAAGGATACCAATGTTGCAATGGTACCAATGTTGTAAGGATACTAGTGTTGAGAGGGTATCAATATTGCGAGGATACCAATGTTGCAATGGTACCAATGTTGTAAGGATACCAGTGTTGCGAGGGTATCAATATTGCGAGGATACCAATGTTGCAATGGTACCAATGTTGTAAGGATACCAGTGTTGCGAGGGTATCAATATTGCGAGGATACCAATGTTGCAATGGTACCAATCTTCTAAGGATACCAGTGTTGCGAGGGTACCAATGTTGTAAGGATACCAGTGTTGCGAGGGTACCAACGTTGTAAGGATACCAGTGTTGCGAGGGTACTAATCTTGTAAGGATACCAGTGTTGCGAGGGTACCAATCTTGTAAGGATACCAGTGTTGCGAGGGTACCAATGTTGTAAGGATACCAGTGTTGCGAGGGTACCAATGTTGTAAGGATACCAGTGTTGCGAGGGTACCAATGTTGTAAGGATACCAGTGTTGCGAGGGTACCAATCTTGTAAGGATACCAGTGTTGCGAGGGTACCAATGTTGTAAGGATACCAGTGTTGCGAGGGTACCAATGTTGTAAGGATACCAGTGTTGCGAGGGTACCAATGTTGCGAGGATACCAGTGTTGCGAGGGTACCAATGTTGTAAGGATACCAGTGTTGCGAGGGTACCAATGTTGCGAGGATACCAGTGTTGCGAGGGTACCAATGTTGTAAGGATACCAGTGTTGCGAGGGTACCAATGTTGCGAGGATACCAGTGTTGCGAGGGTACCAATCTTGTAAGGATACCAGTGTTGCGAGGGTACCAATGTTGTAAGGATACCAGTGTTGCGAGGGTACCAAAGTTGTAAGGATACCAGTGTTGCGAGGGTACCAATCTTGTAAGGATACCAGTGTTGCGAGGGTACCAATGTTGTAAGGATACCAGTGTTGCGAGGGTACCAATGTTGTAAGGATACCAGTGTTGCGAGGGTACCAATGTTGCGAGGATACCAGTGTTGCGAGGGTACCAATGTTGTAAGGATACCAGTGTTGCGAGGGTACCAATGTTGCGAGGATACCAGTGTTGCGAGGGTACCAATGTTGCGAGGATACCAGTGTTGAGAGGGTACCAATGTTGTAAGGATACCAGTGATGCGAGGGTACCAATGTTGTAAGGATACCAGTGTTGCGAGGGTACCAATGTTGTAAGGATACCAGTGTTGCGAGGGTACCAATGTTGTAAGGATACCAGTGTTGCGAGGGTACCAATGTTGCGAGGATACCAATTTTGTAAGGGTACCAGCGTTGCGATGACAAGCGCAATGACTTACGCGTAAAAACGACAGTGTTGGAAGGGTACAAGTGTTACGATCGAGGGCACCAGTGTTACGAGGGTACTCGTGTTGCGAGTGTATTGGTGTTTTAAGGATGCCAGTATTTCGAGAATACCAGAAGTCTGAGGGCACCGGTGGTGTGAAGGAACCAGGGGAGCAGAGGTACTATATTTGTTTAAAGATTTTAAAATTTTAGGTAAACTTCATATATCAGAGCCAAGCTTTCGATAGTCTGAGCAAAAATCTTTTTCAGAATACGACGCAAAAGATTTCGAGGACATGATTGGGAATTATACGTATTTTGTATACACGAATGTAAATTTTACCATAATATTTCATCACATCGAAAAGGACTTAGCAGGATGTCAATGAATTAGAGAGCATAAAGTGATGCAAAATATTGCGGGTAACGTTCACTAATGGTTTAAAGTTTAAACAAATAGTAAAGAGTAGCGTGATTAAAAAACGGCTTCCTTCGTATTTCGTGAGAAATGCTGCAATTTTGATACCGCCCCAATGTATTTGATGTGCCGTTTGTCTTACACGTAAAACAACAAAATAATCGAATCGTAAAACAACTAAATAAAATTATTAATTTCATTTGATGCGTCACATTTATTTTGAAGCATTCTAATTTCAAGGCGACACTGAAAGGTAACATCATTAGTATATAGCAGAAACATTCATTTCTTTTCAGCATCTCGTTTGCACCGAACACCAAACGAGTCTCGAATCAGTTTCTTTTGAAACTTTCACAATTTCCCTTTACTTCTAGCCTTTGATGTAACGAGGCATGGGAGGCCATGGACCTGAGCCCATTTCAGCTGTGTGGTGGCCCATTGCAGCTGTGTGGTGAGGTCTCGCCTCTGTGTGGTGAGGCCCTCCCCAGCTCCGTAATTGGCCTAATTATATATTTTCAATATTGGCTGCCCCGGCCAGGGAGTCCATTTTCTTTGCTCTGTTTCTTAGAATTAGTCAGCAGGATAATGTGCTCCCGACTCTGCACGATAACATCTTATCGAGTGCTGACCAAAACATTCACTCTTTTGCACAAAACGTGATCTCTATTTTTTCATCACAAAAGAATTGTGTTTCAAGCCACATTTGTTAAAGGGGTTCAAAAGTAAGTGCTTCTGAAAACAATTGATTTTTTTTTAGATTTCAAACGAGGAGATTATGCGGTAACTCCGTGTTGTGCGATTCGTCTTTAACAGACTGGCTTTGCACAGAAGAATAAATGCATCTTGATGATTAGATTTCCAGAGCGAATAAACTGAGAAGCGTCTTCGCCCTTGGTCTTCGCATGACTTCTCCCTCTCGTTGAAAGACAGTCATTTACTGTATTTCGAAAAACTGGAAGAAACATAAATGAATTTCTAAGCCTTATCATTGCTTCCTTGACATGTAAAAACATTGCTTGAGTGCTGGAACGTACTCGCAGCATTATTTTCTTTCAAATCATGTCTTTCAATATAGCTCTATCATTATTTTCATTATCTTATTTGGCATGTTCCCTGCGTATTGGGCCATAAGTGTACAAGTCGTT
This sequence comes from Morinoia aosen, assembly GCA_030386875.1. NCBI lineage: Eukaryota > Metazoa > Arthropoda > Malacostraca > Amphipoda > Talitridae > Morinoia > Morinoia aosen. The sequence goes on from CM059565.1 coordinate 400,089, forward strand.
ATTTTGCTTCTTTACGTACCAGTGTAAATGAAGGAAATTTCATCTGTTTCATCAGTAACTGTTACATCATTAAACTGTAACATCTGTTTCATCAGTAACTGTTACATCAGTAAACTGTAACATCAGTATCATCAGTAACTGTTACATCAGTAAACTGTAACATCTGTTTCATCAGTAACTGTTACATCAGTAAACTGTAACATCTGTTTCATCAGTAACTGTTACATCAGTAAACTGTAACATCTGTTTCATCAGTAACTGTTACATCAGTAAACTGTAACATCTGTTTCATCAGTAACTGTTACATCAGTAAACTGTAACATCTGTTTCATCAGTAACTGTTACATCAGTAAACTGTAACATCTGTTTCATCAGTAACTGTTACATCAGTAAACTGTAACATCTGTTTCATCAGTAACTGTTACATCAGTAAACTGTAACATCTGTTTCATCAGTAACTGTTACATCAGTAAACTGTAACATCTGTTTCATCAGTAACTGTTACATCAGTAAACTGTAACATCTGTTTCATCAGTAACTGTTACATCAGTAAACTGTAACATCTGTTTCATCAGTAACTGTTACATCAGTAAACTGTAACATCTGTTTCATCAGTAACTGTTACATCAGTAAACTGTAACATCTGTTTCATCAGTAACTGTTACATCAGTAACTGTTACATCAGTAAACTGTAACATCTGTTTCATCAGTAACTGTTACATCAGTAAACTGTAACATCTGTTTCATCAGTAACTGTTACATCAGTAAACTGTAACATCTGTTTCATCAGTAACTGTTACATCAGTAAACTGTAACATCTGTTTCATCAGTAACTGTTACATCAGTAACTGTTACATCAGTAAACTGTAACATCTGTTTCATCAGTAACTGTTACATCAGTAAACTGTAACATCTGTTTCATCAGTAACTGTTACATCAGTAAACTGTAACATCTGTTTCATCAGTAACTGTTACATCAGTAAACTGTAACATCTGTTTCATCAGTAACTGTTACATCAGTAAACTGTAACATCAGTATCATCAGTAACTGTTGCATCAGTAAACTGTAACATCTGTTTCATCAGTAAACTGTAACATCTGTTTCATCAGTAACTGTTACATCAGTAAACTGTAACATCTGTTTCATCAGTAACTGTTACATCAGTAAACTGTAACATCTGTTTCATCAGTAACTGTTACATCAGTAAACTGTAACATCTGTTTCATCAGTAACTGTTACATCAGTAAACTGTAACATCTGTTTCATCAGTAAACTGTAACATCTGTTTCATCAGTAACTGTTACATCAGTAAACTGTAACATCTGTTTCATCAGTAACTGTTACATCAGTAAACTGTAACATCTGTTTCATCAGTAAACTGTAACATCTGTTTCATCAGTAACTGTTACATCAGTAAACTGTAACATCTGTTTCATCAGTAACTGTTACATCAGTAAACTGTAACATCTGTTTCATCAGTAACTGTTACATCAGTAAACTGTAACATCTGTTTCATCAGTAACTGTTACATCAGTAAACTGTAACATCTGTTTCATCAGTAACTGTTACATCAGTAAACTGTAACATCTGTTTCATCAGTAAACTGTAACATCTGTTTCATCAGTAACTGTTACATCAGTAAACTGTAACATCTGTTTCATCAGTAACTGTTACATCAGTAAACTGTAACATCTGTTTCATCAGTAACTGTTACATCAGTAAACTGTAACATCTGTTTCATCAGTAACTGTTACATCAGTAAACTGTAACATCTGTTTCATCAGTAACTGTTACATCAGTAAACTGTAACATCAGTATCATCAGTAACTGTTGCATCAGTAAACTGTAACATCTGTTTCATCAGTAAACTGTAACATCTGTTTCATCAGTAACTGTTACATCAGTAAACTGTAACATCTGTTTCATCAGTAACTGTTACATCATTAAACTGTAACATCAGTATCATCAGTAACTGTTACATCAGTAAACTGTAACATCTGTTTCATCAGTAACTGTTACATCAGTAAACTGTAACATCTGTTTCATCAGTAACTGTTACATCAGTAAACTGTAACATCAGTATCATCAGTAACTGTTACATCAGTAAACTGTAACATCTGTTTCATCAGTAACTGTTACATCAGTAAACTGTAACATCTGTTTCATCAGTAACTGTTACATCATTAAACTGTAACATCTGTTTCATCAGTAACTGTTACATCAGTAAACTGTAACATCAGTATCATCAGTAACTGTTACATCAGTAAACTGTAACATCTGTTTCATCAGTAACTGTTACATCAGTAAACTGTAACGTCAGTATCATCAGTAACTGTTACATCAATAAACTGTAACATCTGTTTCATCAGTAACTGTTACATCATTAAACTGTAACATCTGTTTCATCAGTAACTGTTACATCAGTAAACTGTAACATCAGTATCATCAGTAACTGTTACATCAGTAAGCTGTAACATCTGTTTCATCAGTAACTGTTACATCAGTAAACTGTAACGTCAGTATCATCAGTAACTGTTACATCAGTAAACTGTAACATCAGTATCATCAGTAACTGTTACATCAGCAAACTGTAACATCTTTTTCATCAGTAACTGTTACATCAGTAAACTGTAACATCTGTTTCATCAGTAACTGTTACATCAGTAAACTGTAACGTCAGTATCATCAGTAACTGTTACATCAGTAAACTGTAACATCAGTATCATCAGTAACTGTTACATCAGTAAACTGTAACATCAGTATCATCAGTAACTGTTACATCAGTAAACTGTAACATCTGTTTCATCAGTAACTGTTACATCAGTAAACTGTAACATCTGTTTCATCAGTAACTGTTACATCAGTAAACTGTAACATCTGTTTCATCAGTAACTGTTACATCAGTAAACTGTAACATCTGTTTCTTCAGTAACTGTTACATCAGTAAACTGTAACATCTGTTTCATCAGTAACTGTTACATCAGTAAACTGTAACATCAGTATCATCAGTAACTGTTACATCAGTAAACCGTAACATCTGTTTCATCAGTAACTGTTACATCATTAAACTGTAACATCAGTATCATCAGTAACTGTTACATCAGTAAACTGTAACATCAGTATCATCAGTAACTGTTACATCAGTAAACCGTAACATCTGTTTCATCAGTAACTGTTACATCAGTAAACTGTAACATCAGTATCATCAGTAACTGTTGCATCAGTAAACTGTAACATCTGTTTCATCAGTAAACTGTAACATCTGTTTCATCAGTAACTGTTACATCAGTAAACTGTAACATCTGTTTCATCAGTAACTGTTACATCAGTAAACTGTAACATCTGTTTCATCAGTAACTGTTACATCAGTAAACTGTAACATCTGTTTCATCAGTAACTGTTACATCAGTAAACTGTAACATCTGTTTCATCAGTAAACTGTAACATCTGTTTCATCAGTAACTGTTACATCAGTAAACTGTAACATCTGTTTCATCAGTAACTGTTACACCAGTAAACTGTAACATCTGTTTCATCAGTAAACTGTAACATCTGTTTCATCAGTAACTGTTACATCAGTAAACTGTAACATCTGTTTCATCAGTAACTGTTACATCAGTAAACTGTAACATCTGTTTCATCAGTAACTGTTACATCAGTAAACTGTAACATCTGTTTCATCAGTAACTGTTACATCAGTAAACTGTAACATCTGTTTCATCAGTAACTGTTACATCAGTAAACTGTATCATCTGTTTCATCAGTAAACTGTAACATCTGTTTCATCAGTAACTGTTACATCAGTAAACTGTAACATCTGTTTCATCAGTAACTGTTACATCAGTAAACTGTAACATCTGTTTCATCAGTAACTGTTACATCAGTAAACTGTAACATCTGTTTCATCAGTAACTGTTACATCAGTAAACTGTAACATCTGTTTCATCAGTAACTGTTACATCAGTAAACTGTAACATCAGTATCATCAGTAACTGTTGCATCAGTAAACTGTAACATCTGTTTCATCAGTAAACTGTAACATCTGTTTCATCAGTAACTGTTACATCAGTAAACTGTAACATCTGTTTCATCAGTAACTGTTACATCATTAAACTGTAACATCAGTATCATCAGTAACTGTTACATCAGTAAACTGTAACACCTGTTTCATCAGTAACTGTTACATCAGTAAACTGTAACATCTGTTTCATCAGTAACTGTTACATCAGTAAACTGTAACATCAGTATCATCAGTAACTGTTACATCAGTAAACTGTAACATCTGTTTCATCAGTAACTGTTACATCAGTAAACTGTAACATCTGTTTCATCAGTAACTGTTACATCATTAAACTGTAACATCTGTTTCATCAGTAACTGTTACATCAGTAAACTGTAACATCAGTATCATCAGTAACTGTTACATCAGTAAACTGTAACATCTGTTTCATCAGTAACTGTTACATCAGTAAACTGTAACGTCAGTATCATCAGTAACTGTTACATCAATAAACTGTAACATCTGTTTCATCAGTAACTGTTACATCATTAAACTGTAACATCTGTTTCATCAGTAACTGTTACATCAGTAAACTGTAACATCTGTTTCATCAGTAAACTGTAACATCTGTTTCATCAGTAACTGTTACATCAGTAAACTGTAACACCTGTTTCATCAGTAACTGTTACATCAGTAAACTGTAACATCTGTTTCATCAGTAACTGTTACATCAGTAAACTGTAACATCAGTATCATCAGTAACTGTTACATCAGTAAACTGTAACATCTGTTTCATCAGTAACTGTTACATCAGTAAACTGTAACATCTGTTTCATCAGTAACTATTACATCATTAAACTGTAACATCTGTTTCATCAGTAACTGTTACATCAGTAAACTGTAACATCAGTATCATCAGTAACTGTTACATCAGTAAACTGTAACATCTGTTTCATCAGTAACTGTTACATCAGTAAACTGTAACGTCAGTATCATCAGTAACTGTTACATCAATAAACTGTAACATCTGTTTCATCAGTAACTGTTACATCATTAAACTGTAACATCTGTTTCATCAGTAACTGTTACATCAGTAAACTGTAACATCTGTTTCATCAGTAAACTGTAACATCTGTTTCATCAGTAACTGTTACATCAGTAAACTGTAACATCTGTTTCATCAGTAACTGTTACATCAGTAAACTGTAACATCTGTTTCATCAGTAACTGTTACATCAGTAAACTGTAACATCTGTTTCATCAGTAACTGTTACATCAGTAAACTGTAACATCTGTTTCATCAGTAACTGTTACATCAGTAAACTGTAACATCTGTTTCATCAGTAAACTGTAACATCTGTTTCATCAGTAACTGTTACATCAGTAAACTGTAACATCTGTTTCATCAGTAACTGTTACATCAGTAAACTGTAACATCTGTTTCATCAGTAACTGTTACATCAGTAAACTGTAACATCTGTTTCATCAGTAACTGTTACATCAGTAAACTGTAACATCTGTTTCATCAGTAACTGTTACATCAGTAAACTGTAACATCAGTATCATCAGTAACTGTTGCATCAGTAAACTGTAACATCTGTTTCATCAGTAAACTGTAACATCTGTTTCATCAGTAACTGTTACATCAGTAAACTGTAACATCTGTTTCATCAGTAACTGTTACATCATTAAACTGTAACATCAGTATCATCAGTAACTGTTACATCAGTAAACTGTAACATCTGTTTCATCAGTAACTGTTACATCAGTAAACTGTAACATCTGTTTCATCAGTAACTGTTACATCAGTAAACTGTAACATCAGTATCATCAGTAACTGTTACATCAGTAAACTGTAACATCTGTTTCATCAGTAACTGTTACATCAGTAAACTGTAACATCTGTTTCACCAGTAACTGTTACATCATTAAACTGTAACATCTGTTTCATCAGTAACTGTTACATCAGTAAACTGTAACATCAGTATCATCAGTAACTGTTACATCAGTAAACTGTAACATCTGTTTCATCAGTAACTGTTACATCAGTAAACTGTTACGTCAGTATCATCAGTAACTGTTACATCAATAAACTGTAACATCTGTTTCATCAGTAACTGTTACATCATTAAACTGTAACATCTGTTTCATCAGTAACTGTTACATCAGTAAACTGTAACATCAGTATCATCAGTAACTGTTACATCAGTAAGCTGTAACATCTGTTTCATCAGTAACTGTTACATCAGTAAACTGTAACGTCAGTATCATCAGTAACTGTTACATCAGTAAACTGTAACATCAGTATCATCAGTAACTGTTACATCAGCAAACTGTAACATCTTTTTCATCAGTAACTGTTACATCAGTAAACTGTAACATCTGTTTCATCAGTAACTGTTACATCAGTAAACTGTAACGTCAGTATCATCAGTAACTGTTACATCAGTAAACTGTAACATCAGTATCATCAGTAACTGTTACATCAGTAAACTGTAACATCAGTATCATCAGTAACTGTTACATCAGTAAACTGTAACATCTGTTTCATCAGTAACTGTTACATCAGTAAACTGTAACATCTGTTTCATCAGTAACTGTTGTAGAAAAAACCTATCGAATGATCAAAACTTCGAGGTCTCTTCCTTAATTTCAAATTTACTATCGCAAAGGAGATTAACCAAATTCACCACGGCAAAGACTTTTAATTTTGATGAATTTTGTGGAGTCACAGGTTTTTAAGTTTCAGAAAGTTCGAAGGATGAAATTACAGAGGAGTTAAACAACAGTCTTCTGGATGACCGAGGCAGGCCGGGCACGAGCGGAGCATCCCGGGCAGGCAACCCGGATGGAGGACCCTCGCGATCGCCCAAGGAGCATGGATTGATCTGCCACTCAGGCTACGGCGTGCAGGTGTGCAGGTGAAGTGAAGTCTCCAGAGGCCAGCGCCCACAAGACGCAGGCCGTGCCGGATATGTGCCTTAGCCCATCATCGTTTCGTGGGCTCTCGAATGTAAAGGCAGTTGATGAAGCACGGAGATGTGTGCGCCGCTGAGGCTGAAATGGGTCCGCCTCTCTCAGGTGTCGTGACTCGAGGAAACCGTCTGTAATGGTCTTCACACTTTATGAATATCGGGCGGCCTCCCAGAGTGTATTTTAACTTTGAAGTTTAATTAAAATACTTTATTACAACTCGCGAAGGCTAGTTTCCCTAATCGCGGAAAAATAGCGTAAAATAAGGTTTTATTTTAGACACTCCGGGGGCCAAGGTTCATTTTCGAAATGAAAATGAACAGTTAAACATTTAAAGTAAAACTGGACTAAGCCTATGGCATTAAATCAGAAAACGAAAACGTAAGAACACAAAATTTGGAGAATACAACTCTTAACAAATAACTTAAACTAGATTTCTCTCCAGCATCCGCCGAGAAATCGCGCTTCCTCTTACGGAAGCAGCTCTTTGAGGACGCGCCTCCTCCTGACAATTAGGAGCAGTCAATGTTTCCCGTTGAACAGGTGGGCTACACGTAGGGCGCAAATAAGGTATTACCGACGACACGTGTCTCTTGACCGTTTCTCTCGTTCGACCCTTGTAAACAGTAACTGCCGTGACCTCACCCAAATCATTTTCGACTGTTGAATGAACCACGGCCATTGGGTAGTGATACACTTTCATGTTTGGCTCCTTCAGTAAAACTATGTCGCCCTCTGCTAACTTCTCATGTCGCACGGGTTTATACTTTCCCGATTCACTCGTTGCCTGATCCAACAGATTAGCAAAGAAGGCCTCATTGTACGTAGAGACAAGTCTGTCATCAATGGTAGATAGCCTAGAAAAACCGTCTAGTAAGGATTTCTCCCGAGTGGTATCAGGTTGCCAAACTTCGCCACTGGTCAGATAGGGAATAATGTTAGGAGAGATCAATTCTCGTCCCCTGGAAAGCAACTCTGGGGTTATGGGCAAAGGAGTCTGCTCCACATCTTCTCTTAGAGCCTCTTTAAAAGCCAGCGGTCGCTTGTTCACAAAATGCACAACTTTCGCTACCAGCAGCTCAAACTTATCCAAAGGTAATACCAAGTTCTTAATTGAACTGTAGAGCAGCCGTTTAACGAACTTGACGCAAACCTCCACCAAGGAGCCTAGAGAGCTGTTTCCTTTGAAATAATGATCGAATCTTACAGGTTCAACTCCATTTCTGCTCAAGAAGGTCTGCGTATGCACATCTTTAAGGAAATCTGCGACAATATTTGCAGCTGAGACTAGTTGCGATCCCAGGTCCGAAAACACGCGACTAGGCACACCGTGCTCGTATATGTGCGTCTGAAATGCTGTCAAGAATGACTCTACCGACAGGTCTGCACAAATTTTCAGGTTCACGGCCCTACTCCATAAGCACGTCACGCACAGCAGCCAGACTTTCCTTTTGCCCGTCTGACTACCGACCCACATGGGACCTAAATAGTCCACAAAAATCGATCGAAACGGAATACAAGGGGGATTTCTCCTGAAGTCTCTGTAAGAGTTCTGATTTAATTTTACAGTACGAGAATTGAATCTCTTACACACCACGCAGTTCTTAATAGCGCGTTTCACTGTGGAGAAGAAATGCTCAACCCAGTACTCCCTCTTCAACTGATTAAGTAAAGTATAACAACCGGAATGGGCAGCTTGCACATGTGCATCTCTAATAATCAACTCAGTTACACGACTATTCTTTGAGAGCACAATCGGGTTATAATTATTATGACTATAATCACTAGCCCGGCCAAACTTGCTCTTCACTCTCAAAAGGCCGGCTGCATCGATAAACAAATTCAACCGAAAGACTAACTTAGGAGTTTCGTTCAAAGTAGTTCTGTTTCTGAAATATTCAAAAATATCGCCAAAGTGAAGTTGTTGGTCAAGCTGTAAGAGCTCTGTAACAGCTTGGGAACGGTTAAATTCTGAACTTTTTTCCTCAAATCTCTGCTTCACCGGCTCCGACCCGAATTTCCTTACGAAACAAAAAAAAAATCTCTTTACTATAAAGTACACTGATACTAATTTAGCGAAACTCGAGAATCGCGAAGCGGGAACGGCGAACTCTATGCCCCTCACCTCTACTCCAGCGCTTGCCAGATAAGTCTGCTCGGGAGGTCGCTCTCTGTCCTGGCAAGGGTGAGGCAAGCTTACCGAAAAATCTTGAGCCATTTCAGCATCACCTGAAAGAAATTCTGGCCCCTCATGAAAAGTGCTCACGCTTAGTTTTCTAGGACTGACAGGCCTTGTTGTCAAATCGGCAGGATTTTCAACTGATGCTGCGAAAGAAAATTCCACGGGTAAGGATTTTGTCATCTCCATTATTTGTTTCAACCTATTTTGTAAAAACACTGAATGTTTCTGCATTTTCTCGAGCTTAAGCGCGTAAGAATTGATCCAGTGCAGTGCAATCATGCTGTCTGTGCAAACTTTAAACTTAACGAAATTTACCTTGCACAAGATCGACTCTCCAGATAATTGGTCCCGTAACTCTGCCAATATTTCCACTGCATAGGCCACGGCCTGAAGCTCGAGAACGGGAATGCTTTTTACACTCAATCTGTCATTAATAATTCTATTCTTCGCTAGCAGGAAACTGACCACACCAGTGCAAACGTTCTTCAAATAGACCACCACACCGTACATCAATTTACTAGAGTCGCAAAATGCAATTAATTCATACGCGTCAGAGTGGTGACCAACATTCCGCTTTATGGTGTAGTTAGGTCGGGCATTGAATTGGCGTGCAATAACTTTCCACTCCCTAATGAGTTCATCATTCAAAACAGAGTCCCACTGTAAACCAGAGCAACACTGCAGCTTATGAACAAATAACTTAGCCCTATTTAAGCAAGGCAAAATTAAACCGAAGTTATCGTATTGTGATGCAATAGTCTTTAGAACTAACCTTTTTGTATTGGCCTGGACATCCAACTCCAATCGTACAATGGCAAGTGCATCGCAACTTTTATCCCAAACCATACCTAGGACTTTGGTTTCTGGAGGAGACTCGCCTTTTTGTACCAACAGCTGGTGCACCTTCTCTGAGTTCGTTTCCACCTGCTGAATCTCAAATTTATATGGGTTAAATATTTCATTCAACTTTGAGAACGCGTACTGCACTTCTTCGTCTGACCCAGCATAGGCCCCATTATCCATGTAAATCAACGAGTACAGCCGAATTTTCAATAGTTTCAAATCATTGGACTCGCTCTCATCGAGGACCAGAATTTTAAACAAGGCCAACATCAGCAACGCCGGGCTAGGCTTTAACCCAAAGGGCAATCTCAAATTTCTGTAGGCCTCCAAGGAAAAATCCCCGTTCGATACGTCCCTAAACCAGAGAAACATCAAACGGTTAGAGTCTAGATCATTTAATGAGAGCTGCAGGAACGCCTTACGCAAGTCGTAAATTAACAGTCTTTCACCGAATCTCAGCATCAACAAGGCAGTAGAAATTTTATGATTCAGGCAAGGGCCAGGACAAAGAACTTGATTATGGTTCATTGAAGCCTTACCCTGAAATTTCTCGCAAATGTTAGACAAAAAGACAACCCTACATTTAGTAGTAGCTCTCTGCAACTTGAAAATGGGCATGTGAGCCAAGAAACTATGCTTGTTGTTCCCACAAAACTCACGAAAATTAGGCACACGTTCAATAACTCCTGACTCGACTTGATCCTTAAAAACGTTATCCACCATAATCAATTTTTCTTTGTCCTTATGAAGTTTCCGTAGATTAGAGCTAAGTATACTCTTCGCTAGGCCGAAATTTGATCCCAGCAAGTGCGAAAATTCACCCCGCCAAGGCAAGGGCATGATTAGTCTCCCATCTGCATCTCTAGTAGTATTACTCAAAACAAAATTAACAACTTCATCGTTTTCTTCATGAGATTCTGAGTCGCTAGTTCTATCGTAATTGACTACTCTATTATAACAACAATCCAACACTTCACTTGTTGCCAACTGAAGATCTCTATCTAAAACTTCCCCCTCATCGTCTAAGACGACGTATGCAGAGAAACCAATACAATTACCACAGTTACCTAGCTCACAGGTCGGAGAGACGTCTGCACGATCTGCCATCTGTCAAGACTCTGAGGGTGGAAGGGAAGAAACATTCGCCAGAAGCCTATTCAGATTACCGAAGAGAAGAACACCTGCCTCAGTCCTCGCAAATACTGATGGAACAGAGTCTCCAAACTCAATTTGTTGCTCAATCAAAACATACGAATCATTGGTTCCGAGCACAAACTGTAAGCATGATAAAGAATCAGATTCAGTTACCAAGGAATCTGCCAGTTTATATCCTTTAATCTGAAATTGCTTCGCCACATCAGACAGACCAGGTAAGTTTACGTTAAGTCTTATTTCAGGAACGCAAATGGCCTCTACCGTGCGAAGTTTACCGTTCATTTCTAGAGGAACCTGAACTACATTAGTTACAAGCTTCCTAGCCTCGTTAAAACCGTTTACAGTTATTGGCACATTAGAACGCAGGATAGGCAAGTTTAAGTCCCTTGCGATTTTAGAGACAATGAAGTTAGGCTGACAGCCAGTATCTTTCATAGCGCGTATATCAACATTCTTTATTTTTGCAGTAAATGTCGGTATGACAGAATTCTCACCAATATCGGCTACACTCGTCCAAACCGTACCAGTGAACAAACTCGCATTTGATGGGGTATTATTTCTAGATGTAGGAGATTTATGTTTAGGAGGATTACCCTCGGTGCACAAGAAGGTCATGTGGTCACCTTTACATTTAAAACAGGGCCTACCAAATTTAAAAGAACATTGTTCAGTTGAGTGATTAGCAAAGCCACAACGAGTACAATAATTTAAGGACTTCAACCGTGCTATCTTAGACTCAGGGGTCTCGTACTTCCTGCATTCTCTGGTAACGTGAGAAGTGACTTTAGACCGCCCGGTTTCACTACACAAGCTACAAAATCTCACGGAATTTGCCCTAGGCTCGCCTCTGGACCCGTACTTAACATTTACCGCGAAAGAAGAAAGGTCAGGTTCTGCCGAATAGGAACTGCAAGATCTTACTTTTTTGTCCCTGCTTGTACTCTTGTTAGAGTCAATTTCTTTGCAACGGTCAATTGCTTTAAAGATATTGTCTTGAATTTCTTTAATAGTAGGTTTATTATTATTACAGATGTTTATTAACTGAGTTTGCAAATCAGAATTCATGGCATTCCAAACGAAAAATTGTTGGATGGTCTCAATGTCAATCTGAAGTACACGAAAAGATTCTAAAGCTACTCTCATTTCACTTACAAATTCGTAAGAATTACCATTTACCGGTAGCTCCAGGGTAGCCAAACGCTTTATTGCATCAAACTTTTGAACCGTTTCACTGGCAAATGCCTTTATCAACAATTCCCTTGCGTTCTCATACGACTGCTCCGACACGCCTAGAGAATTAACGAGCGACAAAGGCTCACCCTTTAATTGACGCTTCAAGAATATGAATTTTTCGTGGCTAGTAAGAGAATATTTGTTTAGGATGCTTTCAAACCCTCTCAGGAAGTGCTGTAAACTCTCCTCAGGAGCATGAGAATAACTAGGTAAAGGCACTTCAGGCAGTTTGAGTTTGCTTACAGTAGGAGGTAATGTGGCCGCACCACTGCTTACAGGAGAAGTCATGACTACAGTGAGAAAGCTTCTAGATTCGACAATCTTATCCTTATAAGCCTGGCAAGCTTCCAATTCCTCATAAAACTTAGAATCATCAACACCAGACCCGTACAACAGCGAAGCCACTTTAGCATCGAAAGCAGTTACATCAGTTTCCAACTGGTTCAACTTAAAGACATGAGCCTGTTTCTCAGTCTCGGAAAGAACTAAATAATCACTAGAAATTTTGTCATGAAGTTTAGTAATCTGAGTCCTGACGAAACCACGAGATTTAATGATAAAGTCCTTATTAGACATAGTTCAAGATAGTTACTCACAATTTTGGAAGATCAGCGCAGCCCCGTCACGGGCCGCCAACCCAGGAGACTCACACCCGCACACTGCCGCCTCGGCATCCTGTCTACAGCGCCATGTAGAAAAAACCTATCGAATGATCAAAACTTCGAGGTCTCTTCCTTAATTTCAAATTTACTATCGCAAAGGAGATTAACCAAATTCACCACGGCAAAGACTTTTAATTTTGATGAATTTTGTGGAGTCACAGGTTTTTAAGTTTCAGAAAGTTCGAAGGATGAAATTACAGAGGAGTTAAACAACAGTCTTCTGGATGACCGAGGCAGGCCGGGCACGAGCGGAGCATCCCGGGCAGGCAACCCGGATGGAGGACCCTCGCGATCGCCCAAGGAGCATGGATTGATCTGCCACTCAGGCTACGGCGTGCAGGTGTGCAGGTGAAGTGAAGTCTCCAGAGGCCAGCGCCCACAAGACGCAGGCCGTGCCGGATATGTGCCTTAGCCCATCATCGTTTCGTGGGCTCTCGAATGTAAAGGCAGTTGATGAAGCACGGAGATGTGTGCGCCGCTGAGGCTGAAATGGGTCCGCCTCTCTCAGGTGTCGTGACTCGAGGAAACCGTCTGTAATGGTCTTCACACTTTATGAATATCGGGCGGCCTCCCAGAGTGTATTTTAACTTTGAAGTTTAATTAAAATACTTTATTACAACTCGCGAAGGCTAGTTTCCCTAATCGCGGAAAAATAGCGTAAAATAAGGTTTTATTTTAGACAACTGTTACATCAGTAAACTGTAACATCTGTTTCATCAGTAACTGTTACATCAGTAAACTGTAACATCTGTTTCTTCAGTAACTGTTACATCAGTAAACTGTAACATCTGTTTCATCAGTAACTGTTACATCAGTAAACTGTAACATCAGTATCATCAGTAACTGTTACATCAGTAAACCGTAACATCTGTTTCATCAGTAACTGTTACATCATTAAACTGTAACATCAGTAAACTGTATCGTGCAATTGTATGTCATATTTCCTAAGAAGGATAAAATTGAATTCCAACGCTTAAGTCGATTTCCCTATTCTGGTACTTAAAAAAAATAGATGCTTTATCCCAATCAATCAATCCTAATACACATCATCTTGTGCATTGGTTTTTCAAAGTCCTTATAACTAACACCAGGACGCAATGGCGGTTACCCCTTGCCAAGCCAGTACCCATTTACGACACCTGGGTAGAGCGGGGAATTATGGCTGAGTTATCCATTTTAGCGACAAGGAGAAACCACTGCGGGCTCAAGGATTCGAACAGCCGACACCTCCCCGTGAATAGCGTGTTTGTAACCACTCGGCCACGGTGACCACAAAACCTAACCAAACCAACCGTTTACTACAGCGGAAACGCTTGGAACGTGTTAAAACATCCGCTATATTAAAGTTTCCTGCGTTGTGGCTACCGCCCACCCCCTTCCGGTGTTAGGCACACCGTGCGTAAGGCCGCAACTCAGTGACCGCGATGGTTTGAACTGAAATTTAGCATTCAACTCAAATTAAATGCCAATTGTAGTAAGCCATTAAAAAAAACAGACATCAACTGGATCGTGCCTTCATTTAGCTTTGATTGAGTATTTTTTTAAATTCAGTTTGTGACTGCTGGTCGGTTAGCAGCTGAATGAAAATTTCCACCGTGTACACCGGCGGTCACATCGCAACCAACGTGTTTAGCCCTGTACATATTAAAATTCATCCATAGAGGCTATCTTTGCGTGTGCCTGATTACGATTTTTTTTATAGAGTTGTTAAAACGTGGTAGATAGGTTAAGGTTAGGTTAGGTTAGGTTAGGTTAGGTCAAGTGTTAGGCTAGGTCAGGTTCGATGTTGGGTTAGGTCAGATCAGTCTAGGTTAAAGTAGGCTGAGAAAGGTGGGAAAAAAACAGATTTTAGGTTATTTAAGCTGAAAAATACTCCGTACTATTGTGAAGGCGCCTTGAACACCCTCTTTGATTACCTTGAACTTGATTGTAAAGAGCACACCCTGCGACGGAGAGGGGATCTATCCTACATCATAAATAAGCTTTTTATTGCCAAAATTAAATTAAAAACTTGCGAGTTCGCTGAACATAGCCGCACATTCATCCTTATATTACACCTGGTGAAATCAGTCTTCCAGTGAACGCTTTGTTATAACCAATACATGAGAGATCCTCTTCATTAATCCTATTCACAATTGAGTTCCAGAATTGTTTCAGGCGATCGATTGTTCATCGGCATTTCCGCGTCTCCATTGCGCTCGGTGGCGAGCGACTGATCGTCGTCCGGCCTGCACTTGTATGAGTGCTTGCGAAATTAACTGTGTTTTGGCCACAAAGGCGGAGGTCATATCAGCGGCACAAAGAGCAGCACAAACACGAGCTCGACTTCGCCTCGCCAATAACATGCACGCCATAACTCGGTCTGCGCATTGCTAACGTTGTGCCAGGAGAGCGGCACATCAGGTAGACCGTCTGCAATTCAGATTTCAGCGCGTAGACTAATAGACTACGGTTACACCTTCTATACCTGACTTGTGGTTTGCGATTTAGCCTTCAGTACTTGATTGTAGGTCCACGATATAACCTTCAATACTTGATTGTAGATCAATGATCCAACTTTCAGTGTGTGTCTCGAAAAAAATTCTCATCAGCTGCTTTAGACATTCGCTTATCTTCAGAACAAGACAATCGAGCACCTGCGTACTGCTCTTCTACTAGACACCCACGAGTGGAACGTAATGCTAAAGTTAGGCCATCAGACGAGGCATTTGAGTGAGGCTCAGTAATCCAAGTTTGGTATTGGCCTGGCTCGTTGTTATTGCACTTGTACCACATTCCAATGAACGTGAACGAACGTAAAGAATCGAGTCAACTTGATCTGAGAACTGAGGTTTCATAATCCATCTCTCATTGTCTGCTGCAGCTTTTGTGAGACTCTGAGCTCGCGTCGGCGACTGCGTGCTGACGGGGTCCTGTTGGTGGACTCCCTGTTGACAGCCTCCTGTTGACATCCTCCTGTTGACAGCCTCCTTGTTGACAGCCTCCTGTTGACAGCTCCCTATTCACAGCCTTCTGTTGACAAACTGGCCTGTTGACAGCCTTTTGTTGACAGCCTCCTGTTGACAGACTGGCCTGTTGACAGCCTCCTGTTGACAACCGCCTGTTGACAGCCTCCTGTTGACAGCCTCCTTGTTGACAGCCCTCTGTTGACGGCCCTCTGTTGACAGGCTCCTGTTGACAGATACCCTTTTAACCACCTCCTGTTGGCAGATACTCTTTTGATAGTAATCTATCTATCACCAGGACTTCATGTATTAAAATAGCAGTTAGTCGTGCAGCAGGTGGTGAAGTAGGAGGTGGTGCAGGATGTGCAGCAGCAGCAGCAACTGGCGCACTCGGGCAGGAGAGCGGACCAGCCGGGGCAGCAAAGCGGCTCGGGGGGGCAGCAGACCGAGACCCGGGGCAGGAGAGTGGCGCACGGGGCAGGCTTCATGGGAGGGAATGGCCTTTTTGGACGTATCGAAATACGCAGGGGGAGCAGCAGGGGGAGCAGCAGCAGGGGGAGCAGCAGGGAGAGGCCTCACAAGAACCCAACATTGCCACGTCGGCACAAAAGTTGCCCTGTGAACTCGATCACGAGAGCTGGCCGCTGTCTCCGATACTCTGGCCAGTTTTTCTTGTTGTAATTGTTGCCTTGCTCTCATGTTGCGCTTATTTCAACCCAATTTTTAATTGTGATCCTGCTCTTGTGTTGTTTGTCACACCCACTTCTTGCCCTGATCGAGTCCTTTTTAATGTGTTATTTTTCACGACTATTTCGCGTAGCTTTTATTTGTACTACTTTTAAGGGTTCCATTGCTGTGCTTTTCCATTTTTTCGTCTGGTTGTGTTGTGGCTTCTCTGTCCGCGTCATTTTTGCGCTACCGCTCAGAGCAGCGCTACCACTGAGTTATTTTATAGATTTAAAATTTGTCAACTAGTAGAGCATCTACTAGTTAACTACTAGTTAACAAATAAATAGTTTGCTACTAGTTAACTACTAGCATCTACTAGTAAACAAATTTTAAACCTGTAAAAGAACTCACTTACACTTTCATGGTCCCCACAATTCCAGGATGGGGGTCGAGGCCAATGATACATGCATCGAGAGACACGGCCAGGCGTTGGGGGCAAGCTTCTCGTCAGTCTGTAGCAGTGCTTGTGATCGTCAGCTGTTTGTGATCCCATACCAGTGATACGGAGTCAGACACAAGTCAGCTGTCAGTCTGAAGTCAGCTGTTTGTCAGTACTTAGCAGTGATATAGTCAAGCATCAACCGTTAGTTAGCCACTTTCTCAAATGGAACATCCAAGGGAGTTTGCAAATCTATGGAAACGAAATACGAGACTTAATATTTGTGTACTTATTTGTCTCCAGACCACAACAGTGAGCAGCGCAGCTAGGCAATTGTGTCTTTCTTTACAACGAGCGGCGAGATGAAGCTTCGTAGACGAGCGATCTTATGTGTTAATTCTGTACACTTCGACGAGAACAAAAAATCTGGATAACAGCTCACGGATAACAGCGAACAAAATCCGGATTACAACGCACGGATAACAGCGAACAAAACCTGAATAACAGCGTACAAACCTGGATAACAGCGCACGGATAACAGCGAACATACCTGGATAACAGCGCACGGATAACAGCGAACAAAACCTGGATAACATCGAAAAAAATCCTGGATAACAGCGTACAAACCTGGATAACAGCGCACGGATAACAGCGATCATACCTGGATAACAGCGCACGGATAACAGCGAACATACCTGGATAACAGCGCACGGATAACAGCGAACAAAACCTGGATAACATCGAAAAAAATCCTGGATAACAGCGTACAAACCTGGATAACAGCGCACGGATAACAGCAAACATACCTGGATAACAGCGCACGGATAACAGCGAACAAAACCTGGATAACAGCGCCTGCCGTCTACCATATCAGGAGAACATTATAGAGCGCTGGAGGGGGGGGGGGCGAGACTTTCCTCTCCCCTTTTCTCCTGGCTAACCAAAAGCCTGATGCACTCATCTTTACAAAAAAACATGATGTTTGGACACATGTCACCACATTGTTAGAAATCTGTTTGACTATACCATGTCCGGATCAGAACTCTGGATACCCATACTGACCTGGATGGAAAGAGGCCGAGAACCTGTCTAGCAGAACCCTAGTAAACCTTCTTTTTCTTTCGGATCTAATTATTGTGCTCTCCTAGTCGAAGTAAGCATGTTATTTAGCGTATGGTTGTTAACAAGACATGTTTAGATAGATACTTCAAAGAATTGCCATTTAGCGTCCTAAGCTAATTTCATTTTATTTTTACTCGTGACTGACAGCTGTTGCCACTCAAGGATGTCATTTAATCAAGTAGAATACTTACTGTCTTTTGAAGGCAGTCTTGCACTCTAAGCTCGATCGCTCTCCCTAAGGCGGCGCAACTCGTATTAAAAGTCTAAAAAATGCTTTCGGTTGCGAACTTCACTTTCCATCAGTCAGTATTTTCTATCTTGAAGGCGTCCAAATTAGGAAGAAGAATGAGTCGGCTTTCGCTGTAACGACGTCTGCCAACTCTACGGATTCTTCTTCTGATTGAACTTCGGAGAAACAGGACCAAGCATTCCTATTGTTTTTCTCTCTAAAATTGGGCATCGAAGACTCTGGGCGGACTGTCGTAAAAAAATCATTGGCTTCGAGCTTTGATTTCCTCAAGGTCTTCCCTCAAGTCAATGAAGAGGCAACGGAAAACAGAATTTAAGTCGTCGGTTAGTGCGCCGCGTGCAAGGGTCTCGTCAGTCTGTAGCAGTGTTTGTGATCGTCAGCTGTTTGTGATCACATACCAGTGATACGGAGACAGACACAAGTCAGTTGTCAGTCTGAAGTCAGCTCTTTGTCATCTCTTAGCAGTGATACAGTCAGGCTTCAGCCGTTCGTTAGCACTGAACAGTTATCTAGAGTCAGGCACAAATCAGTTGTCAGCCTGAATCAGTGATACAGTCAAGCATCAGCCGTTTGTCAGCACTTAGCAGTGATACGGAGTCAGGCATCAGCCTTTTGTAAATACGTGGCAGTGATACGGTGCCAGGCATCAGCCTTTTGTCAGTATGTAGCAGTGATACGGAGTCAGGCATCAGCCGTTCATCAGAACGTAGCAGTGATTCGGAGTCAGGCATCAGCCTTTGTCAGTACGTAGCAATGACACGGAGTCAGGCATCAACCGTTTATCAGCACGTAGCAGTGATACAAAGTCAGGCATCAGTCACATGTCAGCCCGAACAACAGTCATTTTTTAGTCCGCTACGAAACGCCATTTAAAAATCCCAGAATTTTTCCGTACGAATTAGTAGGCGAAAAGGGTACGTTGGGTGAGCAATTTTCCTTACATAGGACGAAACACATTCCTCTTAAGATGTTCTATATGTAGTACTCCATTATATTTCTTGGTCGTTTCGTGATTTTATTCATTGGTTATTATATTTATCCTTACTGATTTTTTTATGATTTGCTTCATAATTTTTTTATTCTTACTTTCAATTCCTCCTTCATGTCACATTCCCTCGCTGCACCCCTCTCATCACCGAGGCAACCGGCACGAGAACAGCGAAAGAGAAGGCCGCCATATCCAGCATTCTCACCTCGTCCGGTATTCTCTACTAAGCCGATGATTATTCCAAAAATTGCTGGAGCTCCATAAGAAAATTTCTACGGTATCAATATTAATGACTTGGCGAGAGTCATCACGCGGCTTGCTACGTCCCTCTCTCGGTCGTTCTGGCCCGATTTTGGAAAGCTTACGATTGATTACTTGGGAACTCGAGTGCATAGAAGCTCTGAAGTAAAGTGCACTCGAGAAAGCACAATGGCGGAGCTCGATGATAAATTTGACCACTGCCAATATTTTGGCTCGCCGATCCATAGAGTGGGAGAGACGATCGCCAGGATATGGTGCTATCGCCTTCACTAGAATGCCAAGAAAATGCCTCCTTTGCTGCGCCTGGCCCGTCTCACTCTGGTTGTGTGTGGTGTGTGTTGTGTGGCCTGTGAAGTGTGTTGTGTGGTCTGTGTGGTGACTGCTGTGTAGTGTGTTGTGTGGTCTGTGTAGTGACTGCTGTCTGTGTGTTGTGTGGTCTGTGTAGTGACTGCTGTGTGGTCTGTGTAGGGGTTGCTGTGTGGTCTGTGTAGTGACTGCTGTGTGGTCTGTGTAGTGACTGCTGTGTGTGTTGTGGGGTCTGTGTAGTGATTGCTGTGTGGTCTGTGTAGTGTGTTGTGTGGTCTGTGTAGTGACTGCTGTGTGGTCTGTGTAGGGGTTGCTGTGTGGTCTGTGTAGTGACTGCTGTGTGGTCTGTGTAGTGACTGCTGTGTGTGTTGTGGGGTCTGTGTAGTGGTTGCTGTGTGGTCTGTGTAGTGACTGCTGTGTGTGTTGTGGGGTCTGTGTAGTGATTGCTGTGTGGTCTGTGTAGTGTGTTGTGTGGTCTGTGTAGTGAGTGCTGTGTGGTCTGTGTAGTGACTGCTGTGTGGTCTGTGTAGTGACTGCTGTGTGGTCTGTGTAGTGACCGCTGTGTGGTCTGTGTAGTGACTGCTGTGTGGTCTGTGTAGTGACTGCTGTGCGGGCGTATTGTGATACTGTGTGAAATATACGATGAGTGCTGTATGCACCCCACACTGCGTACATTCAACAGTAGGTGTACTGTGTGTGGGCTACGCCGCGTCACAAATACCGTCAGCGGTACTATATGCTATTTACAGTAGTACGTAGAGAGGAAATTTCACAGGAGTTTCAGCCAAGAGTGCGCGCCCTTGCGACGGTGATGACAAAAATTTGAAAGTGGAATCATGCGCCGGTAATGACTTTTAACTTCATAGAACTTTATAAATTTATGATTAATAGGAGGCTGGCGTGCAGCAGCTATTGTAAGTTACGCACTGACTGCAGCAGAAGGAATAAATGCTCTTGGCCACATTACCATGGTTTTAACTAACCTTCCATTATTAAATTATATAACTTACTTGTATGGTTACTTCAGAAGTATAATATAACTTACTTATGTAGTTATTTTAGAAGTATAATATAACTTGTATGGACATTTTATAACTGTAATATAACTTATATAATAAGTTATATTAAATAACTCGGGTCATGACATAACTTGTTTGCATAAACTCATTACAAATAAGTTTCCACGGCAACACTTCTCGTTCGATAAGGTAACTCTCCTCCCTGCACTCCATACAATTTGCTGCTCTGTCTCTGCTTGCTATATTCGCGGGCTCGTGTCATAAGTTCCTGAAACAAGCATGAATGCTTCGAATATATAGAATTATATGTTGTGGTCTGTAGTTCTTGAAACTGAATTGCTCAGAATAACATGAAATTTCACTGAATATAGAGCTCGAGAAAATTCTGCATATTTTCACCTTAAACTATTTTTGTTATTTGTGGGGTATCGTAGCTCCTTGATGCCGCGATATCAATTCTATATACTCTTATCAATTCTAAAAGTTGACTGCGAGTAATCCAATTTAGACCCGTAACACTTGGGCCCTAAGATCGCAGCAAATCTTGGCATACAATAGCTGCAACGATACTTGGCAGTGGCTATGATTGCAACGGTTTTTGGCCAAGGCAATGATTGCAACGGTTCTTGGCAGTGGTTGTGATTGCAACGGTTCTTGGCAGTGGCTATGATCGCAACGGTTCATGGCAGTAGCTGTGATTGCAACATTTCTTGGCAGTGGCTATGATTGCAACGGTTCATGGCAGTAGCTATGTTTGCAACATTTCTTGGCAGTGGCTATGATTGCAACGGTTCTTGGCAGTGGCTATGATTGCAACTGTTTTGGTCAGGACCTTTACTTACACGGCTGTTGGCAGCTGCCAAAAATGCCAAGGCTTATGACAGTTTTTGAACCAATGCATTGTACTGATGACCTGCGTATAGGTTAACGTGTTATCGTTCTATTCGAAGCTTAAGTAAGAACGTTTGATACGCATTCTAATTATATTAAATTGCTAAAGCGTAAAAACAGAACTCATAATTATGATAGAACTCAATATTATGATACATAATAAAAAGGAAACCGAAAATATGAACTATAAATTCACCAATCAAACGGCAATATTTCATCTTCGGGAACATAGTCCTTGTATTAAAACGATAAGACATGAAAAGTTCTTATTAAGCAGTCAAGTGTCTGGAACTGCAGCGCAGTGAGTGAGGTCCGAAGTCTGATGAAGGCTCAGACCTCGTAACTGCAAGCCCGGAGTTGTGAGGGGAGTGACCTTGTTTGGAAGTCAACAACGGAAAAAGCGTGAGGTGTACCTTAAAATGATTCATTTTCTTCTTTTTGTAAAATGAAGTGAGAGTGGGATTATAAAAATAATACGTTTTTCTTATTCTTGAAAAGGGAAGTGCAAGCGGTATCTTTAAAAAATAGTATTTACTTTTTTTTGCGAGGGGAGGTGGTGCGAACGGTATCCGTAAAACAATGTTCTTTATTTTGAGTGGTTGTGATCCACAATTAAGGCTTGTAGGATGCTTCTAGTAAATGATTTTCTTACTCAGTCCACACAACTGTCACACATACAATTCATATCCTGCTCTTGCTCTGGTAAATGAAGCAAGAGGAAGTGTAGTAGTGTGTCTTTTGAGGTGGTGGGGTATTTCATGTTGATGAACTACATTGCATAAAGCGCATGCAACTGGATGCAGTTTCTACATGGGTTCTTTTATGGAGGCTGTTTTTAAATCGAGTCAGATTTGAAGCGACGGGTCGCATTTGTTTTTGTGGCGAACAGAGAAAACTTCTGATGAAGATATTTTCTTGGGGGACGAAAGTTAAGAACACTTCGAATTGAATCTCAACTAATTACACCGATGTCTTCAAAATATAAATTTAGGAGCAGCCATAAATACTCGAGGTCTCAACATAAAGACTAAAAAATATTCCGTTTAAGTGGAAGTGAAATAGCGGCAGCGATCCTTCAGCGAGGACTGTGAGTCTTATCAAAACTTCAGAGCAATCTGTCAACGGAAAATAACTTCTTGCTGAGGTGGAGAGTTCGAATTTTCCAGAGACTGGATTCTGCATTTTTGTATTCATTGTTCGTTTGAAATGTGTGGATATTTTGCTCGCACTCGTTTTCTCTGGAAATAAATATGCGATCTTCGGCTTTAGAAAAAATTATTTCTTAGTATAATTGCGTTTGTCGAATTTTACTCTCGCACTAAGGACTAATATTAGCGCTTTGTTAAGGTAAAAAAAACAAGAGCGCCAGGAGTGTGAAATTTGAGCATGTTTGACTTATGCATGGAAGCCGATACCGACGATACCGACGATACCGACGTCTTGTGAACGAACACAAGTTATGTAGGCAAGGCCTTATATGACCATTTAGATAATTGTACCGCGCAGTAGGCCAAAAGAGAGGAAAGAAACTGCATACAAAGAAAAAGTTCATTTTAATAAACACCTTCCAATAGCTCAAGATTTCATTCCATGTATAATTATCAAGGTGTATCTGTAACTCTGAATGTGTTATTGAGTTTTAGCCTGATTTATGTTTTCCTCAAATTGCTCCTGCTCTTCTCATAACATGTCACATTTATCAGCTCTATGACATAATTGTGGTAACGTAAATAGTCATGTTTTACGTTTCTGCTGTTGCAGCAGCTGAAAATGCTCAAAAACTGTATGGAAAAAATAGAATGCGAGAAATGCCGTTTATCAACCATTCAAGCTTTACAATAGGATTTCAAAAGTTCCCCTATAACTTTCTAATTACCATTGGTTACATGTAGTGCCATTCGTGCTGTTCCTATATTACTTACTTCTTTTTCTTTATATCTCATTTTTTTTGTCTGTTACATATATAAGTGATTTCATGATATCTCATTTCATGATATCTCATTTTCGTTGTCTGTTACATATATAAGTGATTTCATGATATCTCATTTTCGTTGTCTGTTACATATATAAGTGATTTCATGATATCTCATTTCATGATATCTCATTTTCGTTGTCTGTTACATATATAAGTGATTTCATGATATCTCACTTCATGATATCTCATTTTCGTTGTCTGTTACATATATAAGTGATTTCATGATATCTCACTTCATGATATCTCATTTTCTTTGTCTGTTACATCTATAAGTGATTTCATGATATCTCACTTCATGATATCTCATTTTCGTTGTCTGTTACATATATAAGTGATTTCATGATATCTCATTTCATGATATCTCATTTTCGTTGTCTGTTACATATATAAGTGATTTCATGATATCTCACTTCATGATATCTCATTTTCTTTGTCTGTTACATCTATAAGTGATTTCATGATATCTCACTTCATGATATCTCATTTTCGTTGTCTGTTACATATATAAGTGATTTCATGATATCTCACTTCATGATATCTCATTTTCGTTGTCTGTTACATATATAAGTGATTTCATGATATCTCATTTCATGATATCTCATTTCATGATATCTCATTTTCATTGTCTGTTACATATATAAGTGATTTCATGATATCTCACTTCATGATATCTCATTTTCTTTGTCTGTTACATATATAAGTGATTTCATGATATCTCACTTCATGATATCTCATTTTCGTTGTCTGTTACATATATAAGTGATTTCATGATATCTCACTTCATGATATCTCATTTTCGTTGTCTGTTACATATATAAGTGATTTCATGATATCTCACTTCATGATATCTCATTTCATGATATTTCATTTCATGATATCTCATTTCATGATATCTCATTTCATGATATCTCATTTCATGATATCTCATTTCATGATATCTCATTTCATGATATCTCATTTCATGATATCTCATTTCATGATATCTCATTTCATGATATCTCATTTCATGATATCTCATTTCATGATATCTCATTTCATGATATCTCATTTCATGATATCTCATTTCATGATGTCTCATTTCATGATATCTCATTTTCGTTGTCTGTTACATATATAAGTGATTTCATGATATCTCATTTCATGATATCTCATTTCATGATATCTCATTTCATGATATCTCATTTCATGATATCTCATTTCATGATATCTCATTTCATGATATCTCATTTCATGATATCTCATTTCATGATATCTCATTTCGCGATATTTTATTTCATGATATCTCATTTCATGATATCTCATTTCACGATATCTCATTTCATGATATCTCATTTCATGGTATCTCATTTCATGATATCTCATTTCATGATATCTCATTTCATGATATCTCATTTCATGATATCTCATTTCATGATATCTCATTTCATGATATCTCATTTCATGATATCTCATTTCATGATATCTCATTTCATGATATCTCATTTCATGATGTCTCATTTCATGATATCTCATTTTCGTTGTCTGTTACATATATAAGTGATTTCATGATATCTCATTTCATGATATCTCATTTCATGATATCTCATTTCATGATATCTCATTTCATGATATCTCATTTCATGATATCTCATTTCATGATATCTCATTTCATGATATCTCATTTCATGATATCTCATTTCACGATATCTCATTTCATGATATCTCATTTCATGATATCTCATTTCATGATATCTCATTTCACGATATCTCATTTCATGATATCTCATTTCATGATATCTCATTTCATGATATCTCATTTTCGTTGTCTGTTACATATATAAGTGATTTCATGAAATCTCATTTCATGATATCTCATTTCATGATATCTCATTTCATGATATCTCATTTCATGATATCTCATTTCATGATATCTCATTTCATGATATCTCATTTTCGTTGTCTGTTACATATATAAGTGATTTCATGATATCTCATTTCATGATATCTCATTTCATGATATCTCATTTCATGATATCTCATTTCATGATATCTCATTTCATGATATCTCATTTCATGATATCTCATTTTATGATATCTCATTTCATGATATCTCATTTCATGATATCTCATTTCATGATATCTCATTTCATGATATCTCATTTCATGATATCTCATTTCGCGATATCTTATTTCATGATATCTCATTTCATGATATCTCATTTCACGATATCTCATTTCATGATATCTCATTTCATGATATCTCATTTCATGATATCTCATTTCATGATATCTCATTTCATGATATCTCATTTCACGATATCACGATATTTCATGATGTCTCATTTCATGATATCTCATTTCATGATATCTCATTTCCTGATATCTCATTTCATGATATCTCATTTCATGATACCTCATTTCATGATATCTCATTTCACGATATCTCATTTCATGATATCTCATTTCATGATATCTCATTTCATGATATCTCATTTCATATCTCATTTCATGATATCTCATTTCACGATATCTCATTTCATGATATCTCATTTCATGATATCTCATTTCATGATATCTCATTTCATGATATCTCATTTCATGATATCTCATTTCATGATATCTCATTTCATGATATCTCATTTCATGATATCTCATTTCATGATATCTCATTTTCGTTGTCTGTTACATATATAAGTGATTTCATGATATCTCATTTCATGATATCTCATTTCATGATATCTCATTTCATGATATCTCATTTCACGATATCTCATTTCACGATATCTCATTTCACGATATCTCATTTCACGATATCTCATTTCACGATATCTCATTTCACGATATCTCATTTCACGATATCTCATTTCACGATATCTCATTTCACGATATCTCATTTCACGATATCTCATTTCACGATATCTCATTTCACGATATCTCATTTCACGATATCTCATTTCATGATATCTCATTTCATGATATCTCATTTCATGATCTCATTTCATGATCTCATTTCATGATCTCATTTCATGATATCTCATTTCATGATATCTCATTTCATGATATCTCATTTCATGATATCTCATTTCATGATATCTCATTTCATGATATCTCATTTCATGATATCTCATTTCATGATATCTCATTTCATGATATCTCATTTCATGATATCTCATTTCATGATATCTCATTTCATGATATCTCATTTCATGATATCTCATTTCATGATATCTCATTTCATGATATCTCATTTCATGATATCTCATTTCATGATATCTCATTTCATGATATCTCCTTTCATGATATCTCCTTTCATGATATCTCCTTTCATGATATCTCCTTTCATGATATCTCCTTTCATGATATCTCCTTTCATGATATCTCCTTTCATGATATCTCCTTTCATGATATCTCCTTTCATGATATCTCCTTTCATGATATCTCCTTTCATGATATCTCCTTTCATGATATCTCCTTTCATGATATCTCCTTTCATGATATCTCCTTTCATGATATCTCCTTTCATGATATCTCCTTTCATGATATCTCATTTCACGATATCTCATTTCACGATATCTCATTTCACGATATCTCATTTCACGATATCTCATTTCACGATATCTCATTTCACGATATCTCATTTCACGATATCTCATTTCACGATATCTCATTTCACGATATCTCATTTCACGATATCTCATTTCACGATATCTCATTTCACGATATCTCATTTCACGATATCTCATTTCACGATATCTCATTTCATGATATCTCATTTCATGATAACTCATTTCATGATATCTCATTTCATGATAACTCATTTCACGATAACTCATTTCACGATATCTCCTTTCACGATATCTCCTTTCACGATATCTCCTTTCACGATATCTCATTTCATGATATCTCATTTCATGATATCTCCTTTCATGATATCTCATTTCATGATATCTCCTTTCATGATATCTCCTTTCATGATATCTCCTTTCATGATATCTCCTTTCATGATATCTCCTTTCATGATATCTCCTTTCATGATATCTCATTTCATGATATCTCATTTCATGATATCTCATTTCACGATATCTCATTTCACGATATCTCATTTCACGATATCTCATTTCACGATATCTCATTTCACGATATCTCATTTCACGATATCTCATTTCACGATATCTCATTTCACGATATCTCATTTCACGATATCTCATTTCACGATATCTCATTTCACGATATCTCATTTCATGATATCTCATTTCATGATAACTCATTTCACGATATCTCATTTCACGATATCTCATTTCACGATATCTCATTTCACGATATCTCATTTCACGATATCTCATTTCACGATATCTCATTTCACGATATCTCATTTCATGATATCTCCTTTCATGATATCTCCTTTCATGATATCTCCTTTCATGATATCTCATTTCATGATATCTCATTTCATGATATCTCATTTCATGATATCTCATTTTCGTTGTCTGTTACATATATAAGTGATTTCATGATATCTCATTTCATGATCTCATTTTCGTTGTCTGTTACATATATAAGTGATTTCATGATATCTCACTTCATGATCTCATTTTCGTTGTCTGTTACATATATAAGTGATTTCATGATATCTCATTTCATGATATCTCATTTTCGTTGTCTGTTACATATATAAGTGATTTCATGATATCTCATTTCATGATATCTCATTTTCGTTGTCTGTTACATATATAAGTGATTTCATGATATCTCACTTCATGATATCTCATTTTCGTTGTCTGTTACATATATAAGTGATTTCATGATATCTCACTTCATGATATCTCATTTTCGTTGTCTGTTACATATATAAGTGATTTCATGATATCTCATTTCATGATATCTCATTTTCGTTGTCTGTTACATATATAAGTGATTTCATGATATCTCACTTCATGATATCTCATTTTCGTTGTCTGTTACATATATAAGTGATTTCATGATATCTCATTTCATGATATCTCATTTCATGATATCTCATTTTCGTTGTCTGTTACATATATAAGTGATTTCATGATCTCATTTCATGATATCTCATTTTCGTTGTCTGTTACATATATAAGTGATTTCATGATATCTCACTTCATGATATCTCATTTTCGTTGTCTGTTACATATATAAGTGATTTCATGATATCTCATTTCATGATATCTCATTTTCGTTGTCTGTTACATATATAAGTGATTTCATGATATCTCATTTCATGATATCTCATTTCATGATCTCATTTTCGTTGTCTGTTACATATATAAGTGATTTCATGATATCTCATTTCATGATCTCATTTCATGATATCTCATTTTCGTTGTCTGTTACATATATAAGTGATTTCATGATATCTCATTTCATGATATCTCATTTTCGTTGTCTGTTACATATATAAGTGATTTCATGATATCTCATTTCATGATATCTCATTTCATGATATCTCATTTCATGATATCTCATTTCATGATATCTCATTTTCGTTGTCTGTTACATATATAAGTGATTTCATGATATCTCATTTCATGATATCTCATTTTCGTTGTCTGTTACATATATAAGTGATTTCATGATATCTCATTTCATGATATCTCATTTCATGATATCTCATTTTCGTTGTCTGTTACATATTGTCGAGAATTTCTCCGCGACACAATCTTTTAAGGTGACTTATAGTCAGGTTCAAGTCAAAATTTTATTTAATCTTAACGTATAAGGAATAAAGGTTCTCGATACGAGCAACAAAGAACTACAACGCGAACACACGAACGACAAGCAACGCGAACACACGAACGACTAAAACATCAACGAATAAATCTATCTTGACGAACTAGAAAGATTACGCATAATTAGGAATATACATGAAGGTTAAGGAGCAGCATAAGCAACTGCTTCAAATAAATTGACGAACGGTCGCCAGGTTCGAGGAAAGGCAACAACAGACGTCGCCAGGCTCCAGGTAAGGCAACAACAGACGTCGCCAGGCTCCAGGTAAGGCAACAACAGACGTCGCCAGGCTCCAGGTAAGGCAACAACAGACGTCGCCAGGCTCCAGGTAAGGCAACAACAGACGTCGCCAGGCTCCAGGTAAGGCAACAACAGACGTCGCCAGGCTCCAGGTAAGGCAACAACAGACGTCGCCAGGCTCCAGGTAAGGCAACAACAGACGTCGCCAGGCTCCAGGTAAGGCAACAACAGACGTCGCCAGGCTCCAGGTAAGGCAACAACAGACGTCGCCAGGCTCCAGGTAAGGCAACAACAGACGTCGCCAGGCTCCAGGTAAGGCAACAACAGACGTCGCCAGGCTCCAGGTAAGGCAACAACAGACGTCGCCAGGCTCCAGGTAAGGCAACAACAGACGTCGCCAGGCTCCAGGTAAGGCAACAACAGACGTCGCCAGGCTCCAGGTAAGGCAACAACAGACGTCGCCAGGCTCCAGGTAAGGCAACAACAGACGTCGCCAGGCTCCAGGTAAGGCAACAACAGACGTCGCCAGGCTCCAGGTAAGGCAACAACAGACGTCGCCAGGCTCCAGGTAAGGCAACAACAGACGTCGCCAGGCTCCAGGTAAGGCAACAACAGACGTCGCCAGGCTCCAGGTAAGGCAACAACAGACGTCGCCAGGCTCCAGGTAAGGCAACAACAGACGTCGCCAGGCTCCAGGTAAGGCAACAACAGACGTCGCCAGGCTCCAGGTAAGGCAACAACAGACGTCGCCAGGCTCCAGGTAAGGCAACAACAGACGTCGCCAGGCTCCAGGTAAGGCAACAACAGACGTCGCCAGGCTCCAGGTAAGGCAACAACAGACGTCGCCAGGCTCCAGGTAAGGCAACAACAGACGTCGCCAGGCTCCAGGTAAGGCAACAACAGACGTCGCCAGGCTCCAGGTAAGGCAACAACAGACGTCGCCAGGCTCCAGGTAAGGCAACAACAGACTTCGCCAGGCTCCAGGTAAGGCAAGAACGGACGTCGCCAGGCTCCAGGTAAGGCAAGAACGGACGTCGCCAGGCTCCAGGTAAGGCAAGAACAGACGTCGCCAGGCTACTGTTCGTGTTAAAAAAAGCGACGTTGAACGATCAAAATGGAAACCAGATAATGATTAATATACAAATAAGTATGCGACAAGGTGGCAATGAGGCAATTGTTTCACAGTATTAATAAGTTGACTACAGAGAAATTCATCATTCACCTTCAATAAAAAGACGCCGTTAGACATTGCTTGGAAGAACCGCAGTTACAGACAAGGAAGACAAGAAGGCGCGCGCTGGCTCGGCTAATACTGTAGAGGGGACAAAATATTGAACATGAGCATAATTCTTCACAACGACTGGTGTTAAGTTTTTTCAAGTGGGTATCACAGCAGTAATAAAGCGGCAAAATAGCAAAAAATAGCGCACCTGAACTTATTAGGTCGTCCAGTGTGCTTCTCACTTTAAGGCGCGAAGTTAATTCAGAGAGGCACCGGAAGAACCGGTAAGTGCAAGAAAAGTAAGTGAAAAGGAAGGCTACGTGGGGAGGAATTCAACCCACTAGTAGAAGGCCCCTTTTCCAGGTTAAGTTAGAAGCATGCAATTTTTTTAAGGTTAATTCAAGGTTAATTTAAAGGTTTCAAAGAAAATGGAAAGACCAGCTCAAAGTTTGGTAGAGACTGGTTTAAGAATTCATCAAGCACACACATTCAACCATTCATTCATGAAAATTTAAGATAAGCATAAGGAGAAGAACTTAGGTGAGCTAAGCGCCGAAAAATTGAGCCAGCACGGTTTGTCTCCACGCAACGACGTCCAGCTCCGCCTTCGTCAAGGGTAGCGTTGACCGGAAACTGCGGCTTACGACCGGTAACAGAGCGCAATGAAGGACTGCATGGTAGCAAGTCTAAGGCAATTCTGACCTCTCAGCTCCACCGCTCCCGGACTAGCTTGCGAAAAGGTCACTATAGGTTGCTACTTTATGTGATTAGCAGACGTGCACCAATTTTGTGAGGAAATCCTCACACACTCCCGCGGGCGATAAACTACTCCTGTAACCGCTCACGACACCGTTGAGCGGCGGCTCTGAGTGGTCTTTTATTTTTAAATTCAATTGTCTGTGACAAGTTTGCATTATCTGAAGATTCAGCGGTTAAATTTTCATTGGTTTGCGGGGTTTTAACAGTGTCTGCAAATATTTCTAAGGGATACAACAATGATACAGCGTAATCACCCAATGATCTGTCCGGTTTCCTAAGCTGCACAGAACGAATTCTTCCGTCTGCACCAGGATATAAGCGCACAACCCTGCCTAAAGACCAGAAGGGCCTAGCTTTCACAGGGGAGGCAATTAGCACAACTTCATTTAACCTAATCCTATCTTCCCAGTTAGGCTGGTAAAGAGGCAAATGTCTCTCTCTGAGGGAAAGAAGGTAATCGGAGAAGAAGGCTTCTTTAAATTTATCTAGGGCATCTTGCCTAAGCTCAAGATTTTTCAATAAAGCAGCACGAGAAGGGTTCAGCAATTCATTGCCCGCGCTAGCCATGAAAGTTAAGTTACTAGAAGTAGGAAACTTTATGAAGGAATTTGGCGTTATAACTTCATGATCAAGATCTTGACAGTCCCTGTAAGTAAGTGGCCTATTGTTCACAGCCTCTTGGACGTCAGACAAGAGGGTAAGGAGTGCAAAGTATTCCATCTTTGCCCTACCGATTACTTTGAATAAACAACGTTTGACAACTCCTACCATACGCTCCCAGGTGGCCCCAAACCATGCGCTATACAAAGGTATCTTCACATGTTTTACGTTATTTCTTACCAAGTGTTCACTGAACACGCTGTCCGTGGAAGAACGGGTCAAAAATTCGGCACCCTGAGTAAACGAAGGGGCGTTGTCGCTGTAAATTACACTAGGAATACCGTACCTATTTGAAAATCTAACCAAAGCTGCGAGGAAAGCATCCGTGCTCATGTCCTGCAGCAGTTCTAAATGCACTAGGCGCACACTTAAGCAGGTAAAAAGCAAGATGTACATTTTAATCAATTTCTCCCCCAACTTTACATGAAACGCACCCGTGAAATCTATTCCAACAGTTTGGAATGGCCTAACAAAGTTCACACGATCTCTGGGGAGGTCAGTAGGCTTTGGGTACTTGAACGCATGGGCGTTAATTTTTTTGCATGTGACGCATTGGTTTAACAGTTGTTTTATCAAGGGTCGCGGTTTTGGCAACCAGAATCCCAAATTACGCAAGGAATTCAGAGTAGACCCCAAACCCATATGACAACATTTTGCATGGCAGTTTAAGATTATCAACCGAGTGAAATAGCTGTCTCTGGAAAGCAAAACTGGGTTAACAACCTCGAAAGCAATGTGCTTACACTTGCTTAATCTACCACGTGATCGCATGATTCCCTTATCATCGAGAAACAAATTTAGGTTTCTTACCAGTGGCGGTACTTCTGAAGTTTTACTCCCGCCTCAAAGGAAATCAAATTCATTAGGAAAAAACTTTCGTTGTTCAAACCGAGCCCAGTACACCTTTGCAGCGTTTGCGCATTGTAAAGCAGTAAACCTCTTTCGTTGCAAATAATAGAACACAGAAAAAATTCTAGCAGTAACCCCGATTAGTTTATCAAGGCTTGAGTATTTATCAACCTGAAAAATAGGAAGAGGCTCAGGTACCTCATCGTTTACCGTTAGGCACGTAATCAAGGCGCGGTTAGGTTGTGAAATGCAACCCAATGATTCAATAGGCCATTGCACGGGTGACCGCAAGAAATGGGGACCATGCGTCCACAATTCAAATTTGCTTTGTAGCTCTTTAACAGTTATACCTCGAGTAACCAGGTCCGCAGGGTTCTGGTGAGTAGGCACGAATTTAAATGAACAAGTCAAGTCAAAATCTGATTTCAGCTGCTCAACAAATTGAAGGACATCTTTAACGCGATTGTCTGCGAAAATGTTTCCCGATTTTACCCTTTTATTTAGAACCCAAGACAAGGCTATTTGGGAATCCGTAGCAATAGTAAGTTCTACAATTTTTACTCTATCCAACGATTTAAGGAGGTTAAAAGAACATTTTAAAGCCAAGTAAATAGCTAGTAACTCAAGTGTTGGCAAGCTTTTTGATTTTAGAGGAGCGACTTTGGATTTGCTAAAAAGTAAGGAAGGAAGGTTGGACTCTTCAGACATCGCATAAACAGAAAAACCGTAGTTCGTCTTTGAAGCGTCGGTAAAAATAATAAGGGAAACTTTACTTCCAGAAGAAAATACTTTACGCTCAAACTTCAAATCTCCTAACTTATTTAATTCTCCCTGTAACGAGTGCCAGGTTCTTCGCAATTTTTCAGGTAACGCATCATCCCAGTCTAATTTTTCCTGCCATATCTCTCTGAGAAGCACCTTTCCCTTAACCAACACCGGTGCTGCAAGTCCTAGCGGATCAAAACAACGCGCCAGCTTTGATAAAACCAACCTTTTTGTTGCCACTAATTCTCCTGCCTCTGCTGGAACATGTAAACTCATCTGATCAGAATTTCTGTCATACCGGTACCCCAAGATTTTCTCAAAAGACTCATCGTGAGCCACCCCTACCTCTTCACTACGAAAAACTTCTTGCAACGCCTTACTGTTGCTGGACCAGGACCGCAAATCGAAGCCGGCGTCTGCCATACGCGACCTCGCTGTCCTGAAAACATCAGTTAATTCGTTTACATTATTGCCTGTCAGATAAACATTGTCCACATACATCATGTTTTTTAGGAAATAGCTGCAAACATCAGCGGGATACTTAGAAACGTGCTTTTGTACCACGTAGTTCAGGATAAACGGACTTGCAATAAAACCGAATACGATAGATGTGTATCGGTAAACTACCAAAGCATCGTCCTTCATCCACAAAATACAAAACCTATTGCGATCACACTCATCCGACAGCTTTATTTGCAGGAACGCCTTTCTAATATCTCCCATGACCAAGAAATCGTCATGTCTCAAACCAAGCAAAATATTGAACAAATTGCCCATTAAATCCACTCCAGGATAGGCCGCCTCATTCAAAGACGGATGCTTACCCACTTTAATGCTGCAGTTCAGCACAGGCCTAATTTTCGTGGTACACGTAGGATCTGATCTAACCACCTCTCTGTGAGGCAAATAAATCCTACGTTGAGGAGAGCGCAAAGGAACCTCTTCCAGGATTCCTTCCTCTAGCTGCTGCTTGAAGACAGAATCATACGCATCGTACATGCCCTTCTTGTTGAGCCGGTCTACAACTTTACCCAGAACAGCACGGGCCACAGGAAAATTGTCATTCACGTCTTTCAAGTTGTCATTCCATACTAGCTTAACGTGGTATTTCCCATCTTCAAATTTTATGCCAGAATCAAATTCTTTAATTTTCTCTTGGTCAGAACCACAGAATTCAGTCTCTGATATACCAATAGACTCTAATTTGAAGATGTTGTCTAAGTTAGCTTCGACTTCAGGTTCAGAAAGCACACCACAGACTGGATCTAGGTTAGCAGCTCTGGGTTCCAACACAAAATTTACAGTTGACTCAAAATTAAACTTGGCATCGCGTAAATTGTTATACATTTCGGTAGCCTGCTTACGATCAAGAAAATGCTCTACATTCCCAAAAGGAATCAACATACCGCACCATGAAAAGGCTGAGCCTCTCAAGCACTGGATCATTTTGAAATCGGTTAGGTACTGCATCAAATCGACACCCAAAATTCCTTCTAACACAACCTCATCGCTATGATTCTGGAAGGATGAATCTGCTATCTTGCCACACTTAGCAACGTTTGTAATAGCTTTCTGCAAGCAATTTACAGAAAAAGACATCTGGAAATTTTGATCAATTAGTACCGGTGCCAGAACTGGCTTTGTACCGTCCATTAGATTCACGTTCAAACTCAGCTCAGCAAATTCTCTCACACCCTTCTCCAAAAAAGAATTCACCGAAAACTTTGAGAGCCTTAGATCACCCGTAAACCCAATGCGTTCCAACATCCTTGCAGAGACATATGAACGTTGTGAGCCGCTGTCTAGCAAAAATCTTACCTCAGCCACTGCAGCACCACGACTAACCGGCAACGTAATGGTGGGTAATATGTAGCCAGAGCGAATATCCGATACAGAGTTGAGGCAGGTATTGGTGTTCACACTAGGACAAGCAACTCTAGCATCGGTGCACATAGCAGCCACATGAGATTTCTGTCGACAGAATTTACATTCATAATCTAACCTGGCCGAGCAATTGCTGGCAGTATGTTTAGCGCTGGTACAGTTACAACAGAGGTTTAACTCCAAACAACGTTCTCTTCTGCTGGCATAATTAGGGTAAACGGAACAATTCGTCATGCTATGTCCCTGACTCAAGCAAAATTTGCAAACCCTACGTTCAGGAGCTGTTATAGTTGAATTAGCAAACACAGGAGACTCAAAACGCTTTACCGAACTAGGCTTAGAAATGGAAGGCTTAGCTGTATTTTTAGAGGGTTCGGCGTTCACACGGAGATTCAAAGTCGCAATGACTTCAACATAGTTCTCGAAAATTTCAGAAAGGGACGGATAATTGTTGTTTACTCTACGGGCCAACTCTTGTTTAAATATCATAGGCAGCTTAGAAAAGACGATGTGCCCGAACATCTTACAACTAGTTTTCTCGCCTAAAATATCGTACTCATAAATCTTAAGGTCAGCTATCAAGCTTCTCACTTCACTCAGGTACATTCTAGTTTCAACAAACTCTTTGTCATAATCACATTTTAGGTTGACGAGCTTCATGCAAAATTTGTACACCAATTCCTCCTTATTAAGAAATTCATGCTCTAACAAGTTCAAAGCCACACTATAATTCTCATCATTTACCAGTAAATGTTCCACCAACTTAGCAGCATACCCAGCGAGGTAACTCTTCAAGTAAGTGAATTTTGCAGACCCAGAGAGCTCAGCTCTCCTACCCACAGCATTATTAAATGAGACCATGAAGCTATGGTATTTCAAGCAATCTTGAGAATCCCCCCTGAAAGTTTCCAACTTTATCGGAGGAAGCTTTACATCTTTCACGGCGTTGATTTTATCATTAGCGGAAGCACTAAGTCCACCGTTCTGCGAGAAATCCACCAAAGCCATCTCTACTTCGAGAGTATAAGCTAACTGAGCGTCTACTTCTGCATTAATAGACTCTGCCGAATGTTTGAGTTCTATCATTTGAGCCGTCAGTGCCTCGTCACATTCACCCACCTGAAGCAAATTTCTCCGAATGAGGTCACAATATACATTACGCTCAGAAGTAGCGCCTCTCTCACTTGCCTCGGAAGCCTTCTTGATAGCAAGAGTGATCTTACGTTTAAAGATCCCTCTCTTCTGAGCGATAGAAGCATCCATCCTTGGCAAGCTCGGATTCCGTAACTCAGAAACCTGCGGAAAGACTAAGGATTGCGCACGGGAAAGCAAGCGAAGAAGCCCGAAATAACAGGAAGAAAATTCGTAAATCAGTAAACACAAATTTTGAAATATAAATCAGGGCGAACAACCTGCAACGGAAAAGAAAAGCTAATAAGTTCAGTATTAAATTGTGTCGAGAATTTCTCCGCGACACAATCTTTTAAGGTGACTTATAGTCAGGTTCAAGTCAAAATTTTATTTAATCTTAACGTATAAGGAATAAAGGTTCTCGATACGAGCAACAAAGAACTACAACGCGAACACACGAACGACAAGCAACGCGAACACACGAACGACTAAAACATCAACGAATAAATCTATCTTGACGAACTAGAAAGATTACGCATAATTAGGAATATACATGAAGGTTAAGGAGCAGCATAAGCAACTGCTTCAAATAAATTGACGAACGGTCGCCAGGTTCGAGGAAAGGCAACAACAGACGTCGCCAGGCTCCAGGTAAGGCAACAACAGACGTCGCCAGGCTCCAGGTAAGGCAACAACAGACGTCGCCAGGCTCCAGGTAAGGCAACAACAGACGTCGCCAGGCTCCAGGTAAGGCAACAACAGACGTCGCCAGGCTCCAGGTAAGGCAACAACAGACGTCGCCAGGCTCCAGGTAAGGCAACAACAGACGTCGCCAGGCTCCAGGTAAGGCAACAACAGACGTCGCCAGGCTCCAGGTAAGGCAACAACAGACGTCGCCAGGCTCCAGGTAAGGCAACAACAGACGTCGCCAGGCTCCAGGTAAGGCAACAACAGACGTCGCCAGGCTCCAGGTAAGGCAACAACAGACGTCGCCAGGCTCCAGGTAAGGCAACAACAGACTTCGCCAGGCTCCAGGTAAGGCAAGAACGGACGTCGCCAGGCTCCAGGTAAGGCAAGAACGGACGTCGCCAGGCTCCAGGTAAGGCAAGAACAGACGTCGCCAGGCTACTGTTCGTGTTAAAAAAAGCGACGTTGAACGATCAAAATGGAAACCAGATAATGATTAATATACAAATAAGTATGCGACAAGGTGGCAATGAGGCAATTGTTTCACAGTATTAATAAGTTGACTACAGAGAAATTCATCATTCACCTTCAATAAAAAGACGCCGTTAGACATTGCTTGGAAGAACCGCAGTTACAGACAAGGAAGACAAGAAGGCGCGCGCTGGCTCGGCTAATACTGTAGAGGGGACAAAATATTGAACATGAGCATAATTCTTCACAACGACTGGTGTTAAGTTTTTTCAAGTGGGTATCACAGCAGTAATAAAGCGGCAAAATAGCAAAAAATAGCGCACCTGAACTTATTAGGTCGTCCAGTGTGCTTCTCACTTTAAGGCGCGAAGTTAATTCAGAGAGGCACCGGAAGAACCGGTAAGTGCAAGAAAAGTAAGTGAAAAGGAAGGCTACGTGGGGAGGAATTCAACCCACTAGTAGAAGGCCCCTTTTCCAGGTTAAGTTAGAAGCATGCAATTTTTTTAAGGTTAATTCAAGGTTAATTTAAAGGTTTCAAAGAAAATGGAAAGACCAGCTCAAAGTTTGGTAGAGACTGGTTTAAGAATTCATCAAGCACACACATTCAACCATTCATTCATGAAAATTTAAGATAAGCATAAGGAGAAGAACTTAGGTGAGCTAAGCGCCGAAAAATTGAGCCAGCACGGTTTGTCTCCACGCAACGACGTCCAGCTCCGCCTTCGTCAAGGGTAGCGTTGACCGGAAACTGCGGCTTACGACCGGTAACAGAGCGCAATGAAGGACTGCATGGTAGCAAGTCTAAGGCAATTCTGACCTCTCAGCTCCACCGCTCCCGGACTAGCTTGCGAAAAGGTCACTATAGGTTGCTACTTTATGTGATTAGCAGACGTGCACCAATTTTGTGAGGAAATCCTCACAATATATAAGTGATTTCATGATATCTCATTTCATGATATCTCATTTCATGATATCTCATTTCATGATATCTCATTTCATGATATCTCATTTCATGATATCTCATTTCATGATATCTCATTTCATGATATCTCATTTCATGATATCTCATTTCATGATATCTCATTTCGCGATATCTTATTTCATGATATCTCATTTCATGATATCTCATTTCACGATATCTCATTTCATGATATCTCATTTCATGGTATCTTATTTCATGATATCTCATTTCATGATATCTCATTTCATGATATCTCATTTCATGATATCTCATTTCATGATATCTCATTTCATGATATCTCATTTCATGATATCTCATTTCATGATATCTCATTTCATGATGTCTCATTTCATGATATCTCATTTTCGTTGTCTGTTACATATATAAGTGATTTCATGATATCTCATTTCATGATATCTCATTTCATGATATCTCATTTCATGATATCTCATTTCATGATATCTCATTTCATGATATCTCATTTCATGATATCTCATTTCATGATATCTCATTTCATGATATCTCATTTCACGATATCTCATTTCATGATATCTCATTTCATGATATCTCATTTCATGATATCTCATTTCATGATATCTCATTTCACGATATCTCATTTCATGATATCTCATTTCATGATATCTCATTTCATGATATCTCATTTCATGATATCTCATTTTCGTTGTCTGTTACATATATAAGTGATTTCATGAAATCTCATTTCATGATATCTCATTTCATGATATCTCATTTCATGATATCTCATTTCATGATATCTCATTTCATGATATCTCATTTCATGATATCTCATTTCATGATATCTCATTTTCGTTGTCTGTTACATATATAAGTGATTTCATGATATCTCATTTCATGATATCTCATTTCATGATATCTCATTTCATGATATCTCATTTCATGATATCTCATTTCATGATATCTCATTTCATGATATCTCATTTCATGATATCTCATTTCATGATATCTCATTTCGCGATATCTTATTTCATGATATCTCATTTCATGATATCTCATTTCACGATATCTCATTTCATGATATCTCATTTCATGATATCTCATTTCATGATATCTCATTTCATGATATCTCATTTCATGATATCTCATTTCATGATATCTCATTTCATGATATCTCATTTCATGATATCTCATTTCATGATATCTCATTTCATGATATCTCATTTCATGATATCTCATTTCATGATATCTCATTTCACGATATCACGATATTTCATGATGTCTCATTTCATGATATCTCATTTCATGATATCTCATTTCATGATATCTCATTTCATGATATCTCATTTCATGATATCTCATTTCATGATATCTCATTTCACGATATCTCATTTCATGATATCTCATTTCATGATATCTCATTTCATGATATCTCATTTCATGATATCTCATTTCATGATAACTCATTTCACGATATCTCATTTCATGATATCTCATTTCATGATATCTCATTTCATGATATCTCATTTCATGATATCTCATTTCATGATATCTCATTTCATGATATCTCATTTCATGATATCTCATTTCATGATATCTCATTTTCGTTGTCTGTTACATATATAAGTGATTTCATGATATCTCATTTCATGATATCTCATTTCATGATATCTCATTTCATGATATCTCATTTCATGATATCTCATTTCATGATATCTCATTTCATGATATCTCATTTCATGATATCTCATTTCATGATATCTCATTTCATGATATCTCATTTCGCGATATCTTATTTCATGATATCTCATTTCATGATATCTCATTTCACGATATCTCATTTCATGATATCTCATTTCATGATATCTCATTTCATGATATCTCATTTCATGATATCTCATTTCATGATATCTCATTTCATGATATCTCATTTCACGATATCTCATTTCATGATATCTCATTTCATGATATCTCATTTCATGATATCTCATTTCATGATATCTCATTTCATGATATCTCATTTCATGATATCTCATTTCATGATATCTCATTTCATGATATCTCATTTCATGATATCTCATTTCATGATATCTCATTTCATGATATCTCATTTCATGATATCTCATTTCATGATATCTCATTTCATGATATCTCATTTCACGATATCTCATTTCATGATCTCATTTCATGATATCTCATTTCATGATATCTCATTTCATGATATCTCATTTCATGATATCTCATTTCATGATATCTCATTTCATGATATCTCATTTCATGATATCTCCTTTCATGATATCTCATTTCATTATATCTCATTTCATGATATCTCATTTCATGATATCTCCTTTCATGATATCTCATTTCATGATATCTCATTTCATGATATCTCATTTCATGATATCTCATTTCATGATATCTCATTTCATGATATCTCATTTCATGATATCTCATTTCACGATATCTCATTTCATGATATCTCATTTCATGATATCTCATTTCATGATATCTCCTTTCATGATATCTCATTTCATGATATCTCATTTCATGATATCTCATTTCATGATATCTCATTTCATGATATCTCATTTTCGTTGTTTGTTACATATTTAAGAACGGGGATGCAAGTAAATTATCATTACATTCTATGTACAGATGCCCGAGATCCATGTGCATCAGAAAATTACCTTAACACTTCCGATTGATCTGTTTCACTCACATCAAGGAACAGACACTCTTTTCCTTAAAAGTTAAATACATTAGGCAGCAAATGAAGGGAAAATGTCAAACTACATGGGGAAATGATTTATATTTCTGATCTATGATTCATACCGTGAACACAAGGAATTCCCGAGCCAACATTCGTGGTGTTCGGATGGAAATTTTCAAAGCTTCAACAGTTGAGCATGACGAGCGGGTTGTGCGCTGTCCTCAACTGGGAATATTTTCAGCAACAGGGGAAGATTTCTGTT
Organism: Morinoia aosen; assembly: GCA_030386875.1. Taxonomy (NCBI): domain Eukaryota; kingdom Metazoa; phylum Arthropoda; class Malacostraca; order Amphipoda; family Talitridae; genus Morinoia; species Morinoia aosen. The sequence goes on from CM059565.1 coordinate 442,310, forward strand.
TTATAAACGATTATTCACTCGCAATGAGATGTCTGAACTTTTGAGTTATTCTAAAACAAATAAGACTTTTATTTTTCTCGAAATTTTCAAATATTTTACTTAATTTGAATATCAAGTTTCTAATACATCAGTCATAACTTTGAATTCGTTTAATGAAAAATATGTAGCGTTTTCATTGAGAATAAATCAAAACCAAACAGTCCATGCCAAAATATAAACCGTTCTGCTCATTTAAAGAAATGATCACAATATAAAAAACTTGAGCCTAGCACAATTTCAACACTTCTCGCAAGCAAATTATTTTTGAGTGTACTGTACAACCGAGCTGATGACTTCAACGAGCCCATTTTTGCAGGCAAGTCCTCATTTTCAGGGAAGTCGACCGTGTCATCGACACAAGTGTGGGGACGATCAGCACTGCCTTAATCTCGGCCCTAAATCCTGGTGCCTGGTTCGGACTACGGACCCACGACGCGCTCATGATCTATGTTCATGGTTTATAAATCGCCTCCCGCGCTGAGAGGCCATTCTTCTGGGCGCTCTCTTGGGGGAACTTAGCTCTTGGAGCTGTGGGGGCCTGTGCTGCTGCCTGCCACCCCGCGTGCCTGCCATCTGTGTGCCTGCCATCTGTGTGCCTGCCATCACGTGTGCCTGCCATCACGTATGCCTGCCATCACGTATGCCTGCCACCACGCGCGAGTGCCACCTCGACTGCGTGCCACGTATGGCGTAGCGAGGTGCGTGGTGGCTACCCGTCACCATGTTAAAATAAAAGTTATTTGTGAGGAATGGTGATCTTCGGCCTATGAGTTGCTACATAATAATTTTCAATATTTTTTCAAATTTTGCTAACAACGACTTTAAGTGACAAATTTCAACTTCATGATGCTTTCAATTCTTCCTCTACAAAAGTGAACGCGGACTACAGTATCTGCTCACAGCAGTGTGCTCAGAAGCCTACACAACTCCTCAGTGTAGGCGTGTTTTCATGACGTGTCACAAGGAAGTTGTTCTCTAAATAACTTCACGGCAATCTTTCGTCATACTTTCCAAATCCGTCTGGCCGGCCTATATCTGATAGGAAAAAAGGAGTTTGATGGAGTGGCCATTGTTTTCGTTATATTTGAATTTTATTTGTGATTTTGGAGACGAAATAAACCGCTTAGGTAAATTTTTACGTTCAATTATTATTTATTCAAGCCATGAGCTGTACCGAGCATCTTGAAAGAACACTTATACTTCCTGTGAAAGACTCCCATGCAAAATGTAAAGATATACCCAGACATTCTTGGCAAGGTTTGGTGTAAATTGCATTTCTCTCAGGTCGCAGTGTGAATTTAGGACAGTCGTGAAACTACTGGAAATATTGTGTGATATCTAACTACTTTCTTGAAGTAAAATCTTGATTTTATATCAAGTGTATCAAGTATGTAAATGAAATGAATGTTCCACATCACTTACTACTGTCTGTAGACACGATTATATAAAGACCACTTCAACATTCTGAGTCGCTAATGCATCTCAGTTCCTAAAGAACTTATTATCATTAGGAATAAACTTACCTATTTACGTGGTGATGGCAGCGACACGTTTGATTGATCCTACAATTGACATGATTGAGTAATGATAAAAAGAAAATTAACTTATTATCGACAAAAAAACTTAATTATTACTCGACGAAGAGAAAGGGAAATAAAACTTTCGACCTAACAAGAAACATCACGAAAAAATGCCACAGGATTCGGATAAATATCTAAAGTGAACGACGTGAACCAGAAACTTGACTTAAGGTCGCGGTGTACCATAGAACCAGTTTGGTGGGCGGCTCTATAGAAATTTTATTCTTCGTGGGACTTTGCTATGCATTGAAAAATTGACTGATTCGGTGATTGACTGATTCAGCTTGTTGCTAAGGACTTCAAACCCAACGACTTTTGGATGCAAAATTGTTCAAACAACTCCAAACCTTTCTGTTGATATATGGGCTAATCTCATAATCATTCTTTGAATTGATTGGTGCGTCATATCGAGTCTTTTTTAGCAATAAGTTCAAGCTAAAATTGATCACAAACTTACACCATAGATCAGTAAACATAATTAATTCATTATCGGATCGGTCATTTTTCCAGTAACGAATTGCCGCTACCATATTTATCTTAATCTCAAGAAAAGTTTCCACAAAATCTCAAAACTTGAAGAAATCGAATTTCATTTCTATGAGCGATACAAGTGGATATTTATTTCCCCTGTTAAATAAAATCTTTCCAATTTATTTATCGCGTTTAAAAATAGTCTGGTATTTATATCCAGCGTTGGTATCCATGCTACGAAGATCGCAGGCTCTCAGAATAGATTGCGTCTCTCTAAAACAAAGATTGCTCTGAAAGCCTCACATTTCTATTGTTTACTTCATAACACAGCGCGTGTCAGGGCAACAATGGCGGTCCGGCTCCCTTATTATGTTGGCAACGAAAGTGTGCTATCTTCATCTGCGTGTCATCAGTCTGCGTTAATCGTTAATTGTAGCAATCGCGTGGCTTGCTAATGAACAGGATTGCCGAGGAAATAAATGAGCTCAACGTCTCATTATGGAGCTAGTTTGCTCCGCTGCAGCCGTAGCGCTCTTTTTATTTCCCTAAAATTACCGCAACGCAGATTGTGAGAGGCAGTGTCTTGCTCTATTCCCTTTTGTCGCGCTTTGTTACTCTGTCAATGTCGCGATTTCGCCTGAATTTGTGTATTGGGGCTACATTTGTTACGATTAGATTAGCGCATTTTTGTGAACGTGTAGGATGACTATTGAACTGATTATTACTAAAGGTTATTGTAATTATTTAGTAATGATTATTACTAAAGATATTACCCTGTACAACTAGTACACTCACACCGTCAAAAATGACGGTTCAAAATCCTTCTGCCTGAGCCACAGTTAGTGAATGAAATATAAATTATATATATGAGTTAGTATGTATTAGGCGGTGTACATGTGTAGAAAAACGCGATGTTTTTACCGTAAATAATTGTCTCTAATGACCCTAACGTTGCCAGGGAGAGAGCTTGGGGGTGAACAAGAGGTGTGAGTGGGGGAGAGCGGAGGGGGGATGCTTGAAGAAGCTAATTCTTCGGCGCACCTGAGGAAACACCTTAGGGGCTACGCTGAGCCCCTCTCAAGGGCTGCCTGCGCTTTTCTCAAGGACCGTTTAAATCGAGACGACAAGTCGACTTGAAGAGCAACTGGAGTCGACCAGTGGACTTGGAAAGCAGCTGGAGTCGACCAGTGGACTTGGAGAGCACAACTGGAGTCGACCAGTGGACTTGGAGAGCACAACTGGAGTCGACCAGTGGACTTGGAAAGCAGCTGGAGTCGACCAGTGGACTTGGAGAGCACAACTGGAGTCGACCAGTGGACTTGGAGAGCACAACTGGAGTCGACCAGTGGACTTGGAGAGCACAGCTGGAGTCGACCAGTGGACTTGGAGAGCACAGCTGGAGTCGACCAATGGACTTGGAGAGCACAGCTGGAGTCGACCAATGGACTTGGAGAGATGGAGCCTGCTGTGGACACTTGCTCTAGTTGTCCTCAGGTCTGACACGGGCAAAATGTTGAGTTCCTCGACACGCATCCTGTGTAAATTTCCTACTTATGTATTCATAGAGCATGTATTCCCTTCTTTGTATTTGATAGTCCAGTAATGAACTTCATACATAAAATATTATTCTATTTTTATATAGTTTGCTGTAAGTGGAAAATCTAAGTAAAGCTTTTATTAATGCCTTAGGCCAGTGATAATGGCTCAGTTTATACGAACTTCTTTGAATGGATACAATTTTAATTGAGAAAATTCTTAGTTTTTGAATAAGGTTTATTTATTCCCTCGTTGGGACATTTATTAATCAAAGCTTTAATATTTAATTCAAATTTTAGAAAGGATGCTTTTATTCATACGTTGTAATATTTTTAGCGCTAAAATTAGGGCTTCTTTTATTTTGATCCAAAGAGGTTACTTGTATTCACGCATTGGGATATTTTAATTTTAAGTTAAATTTATCGTTTCTTTTGGTTTAACTCAAAAAATATCATATTTTAAAAACAGAAAAAATGTTCCATTTTTGTTGACTCGTGATATTGTGGGGAAATACTTCACTCGGGGAAATTTGGGAAATACTTTATTCGAAGAAGTATGAAAATTTGGGAAATACCTTATTTCAGGAGATAATTCACCTTTGTTGGGAAATACTTTACTCGGGGAAATTTGGGAAATACTTTATTTGAGGAAAGACTTCACTTCAAAATACTTTACTTGGGGAAATACAATATCTTGTTGAGCCAGGGACAGTGGACAGGATGTTGTAACCGCAGAACTCTACAAGAACGGCGTTGTTCTCAGGTTTCGACATGAGTCTGGCTATAAATATGTCGAGCTCAAGTGGGTAGCGTTCGACGAGAGAGCTGGCGCAGGCGTACACATAAACACACAAAACACATTTAGGCAACACAACACAAGACACACACAACACAAGCACACAACACACATGCGTTGCGTGAGAACGCCCGGACGAGGCAGCTTCGAAGGGGAACACATCCCGCCGACCAATCAGCGCTCTGGACCGAATCAGGCGCATGGGTGTGGCAGAGAACGCACCAATTACATTTCGGCAACCCGAAGCAGGCAAGATTTCCACCAATCCTAAGGGAAACACGTAATCTTTGCTTGGAAGAAGCTCAAAATGTTTGGGAGGGTTCGAGAAGAGTCTGGAAAAGAAAACAAGCGAGAGTATATAAGCGGCGAACAAGTACATTAGAGGGGGGGATTTTTGGGAACGCACGTGAGATACTGCGTACGACATCTGAGGGTAGACCACACCGCAGGCCGGCCGCGCCGGCTGGCCTTCTTCTACCAAACTGCAATTTGAAAGTACAAGAAACTATAAACCAGCCTCGCAGCGGTGATCGTCATGAATAAACAACGTCGGAGTCTGAAACGATAACACAAGTCGTGAGTCCTGCACGGTCGAGCGCCTGGTACTCGGAGCATCTGAGATCTTAAGCGCCGGTCTACGACTGCGATGGAGCACGTAATCAGGAGACACGGAAGTACCACCGACATCAAAGTCCGCTTGATACGCAACAACGTCGGAGTCTGCAACGATAACACGAGTCGCGAGTCCTGCACGGGCGAGCGCCTGGTACTCGGAGCATCTGAGATCTTAAGCGCCGGTCTACGACTGCGATGGAGCACGTAATCAGGAGACACGGAAGTACCACCGACATTAAATTCCGCTTGATACGCAACAACGTCGGAGTCTGCAACGATAACACGAGTCGCGAGTCCTGCACGGGCGAGCGCCTGGTACTCGGAGCATCTGAGATCTTGAGCGCCGGTATACGACTACGATGGAGCAGCCGTGACAAGTGAGCCTGATGGCGGTTAATCTTCAAAGTGACGGAAAGAAATGTAGGGTGGTGCCGGAAAATCACCGCCGAAGAGTTAAATGTGTATTATTGAGAAGTTTGGAAAGAGTGATCCACAGTTAAATTAGAGTGCAAAGTAGTTCACGGAATGCGGCATTCAAAGCGGCGCGCAATGTATAAATATGGATTTGTGTTTCCTATTGTGGTGGTGTGCTCTTGGCAAGGAGGATGTGTTTCGGTCACAAAGCAAGAGTTAGAGGGTACGTGACCCGAAGCGTTTATTAAAATTTGAACAACTTGTGGTAAGCAAAGTTCTTTGATTTTATATTGCATTATTCCAAATGTTTCGTGTTCATGCTAGCCCATTCACCGACTATGGTCCCTGATTTTATGCACAGTGCGGAAAGTTATTTTGCCGTAATCCTGTAATTGTTGTGCTAGCGTTCATTGTAACAAGGAGAGTAGATTTCTCGTTCTTCGTGTGGCTCATTACGTTGCTCATGTTAACGCGTTCATCTTGTGCTCATGTTGGCCCAGTCAGGCCGCCAGGAAGCGTGCGCAAAGCACGATTTATGGCAGTCATCGGCCTAGACAGCCAAGGTGTGGTTTCCTCATTGTGTCGTGTGGGATTGCAATGTCGTTAAATTCATGCGCATGTTGCTATAACATTTCCCTGAGTTTTAATCATTGCATTGAAATACTATGTGTGTCATATTCAAATCCACGTGTTTCCAAATAAATTCATGTAAATCTTCAATCCTTTTATTCTCCATGTCTGGTATGCAGGTGTACGCAAGCATGAAGGACAATACTATAAAATGTGTACGGGGGTTGGAATTCCCTCAGCGTGTGGGGAGGGGGGTCCTAAACCCACCCCAGTCTCTGTATCGCAACAGGAAAAATATATTAATTGTCCTATGCAAGCGTACTGTCTGTATATTGGCTTGGAGAATTTTATTTAATCATTTTCAGTTGCTTAAAGAATTTTTATATAAATTTTGTAACGGTCCCTCAAGAAAGAATTCAAATAATAGTCCAGTCGTTTTGCAAGGATTTGTCCGGCATTGTATTTCGCTTGCTCTGTGTAGTTTCTTGTGGCGGCGCCTGGTCTTGCCTTCGAGGAACTGCCCTTCGTTGTGTAATGGTATTTCACTGCTTGGAGTCATAAATGCGTGAGAGTGTGGGGCAATAAAATTTGAAATTCCTGCAGCTGCAGTCGGACCATTTCTGAGCGCCTAATTTGAAGTGTACTTGACTGGGTGTGATCCATGGCCATTAATTTTCGAAATGCTACGAGAAATTTATACCTTCTGGAATCTTTGCTCATTTTTTTTTGTGCCGCTAAGTTGATCTAGTTAATAGTGTCTGAGTGAATATTGCATCAAATACTTACTCTATTTTCTTGACAATGTGTTCGTTAAAATTTTTCTTGAGTGCTGAATTTTTGGTTGAATTTTTCTATGATCTGTACAATTATCAGGTTTAACTGAATTGAGGTGTGAAGCATTGTCTGTGGAAATAACGCCTTAATAATAATAATAATGATAATAATGAAGGCATCTACGGATGCTTTATTTCCAATCAAGCCTGATACATATCACCTTGTACATTGGATTTTCAAATGCCTTATAACTAACGCGAGGACGCCATTACGCTTCCCCCCGGTCAAGACCGGTACCCATTTCAGACACCTGGGTAGAGTGGGGTATTGTGCTTGGAATTTTTCTCCTATACCCAACAGAGAAAATCGCCACTGCCAGCCCCGAGTTTCGAACCCGGGTCCCGGCCGCACGGCGGCGGAACCTATAGCACACGGCTATCGCGAGCACATTAACCCCAGCAAACGCCGCCTTATCTCAAGTGAATCTTTGAAACAAGTTTACATTTTCTGGGCTTTGAGACATTTAGTAATTAATCTAGTTGGAATTTTCATTTTAAATGATACCTCGCTTATAAATGATTTGCAAAAATTTTTTTGGCCTCGTGTGCGTCAAGCTTCTCCAATCAGCTTTAGCAACATAATTCATATTTTCATTCGTTGATATTTGAGTGCTTCAATTATGTAAATTGACATCTGCTGAGAAGCAGTAATGGGAATTTTGAGAATCAATTTCCTTGCTATCAAAGGGGTGGCAAATTCTTGTTGCAAAACTGTTGAATGAATTAAGTGGCGGTGCTTAGGATAAAAATTAAATGTAGTGTTTTAAAGTAAGTGACGGTTTCCAACGATGCTGCACATTTAGTTCGTGGTCTAATTTTATTCACTTAGATATAAGTGACGCCTCTGCTCGTGTGTTAAGTAAAGTAAATTCGTCATCCTCTTCTATTCACAAGATCATTGTGATAAGCTCCAGTACATCAGAGTGAGAATTTAAGTAATTGCTTCAATAATAATACACTAAAATCATTAAATATTTTGGGTAAATTCTCCCATGTGCCAAGTATACAATCCATTTCGACCCTGACATGAGTCAATCTATACCTTTATATCAAATTTACTGAGCATAAAAATTTTGCTTCCTTAACTTTTATAAATTCATAATGTTTAAAAATTTCCTTTTGATGTGAATTCGACGGTAGAGCGTGGTAATTTAAGATTATTCAATCCTAGCTGCCTTCAGGTGGGAAGGAATTTTATTATATTAAGTGTCTGTAGATTTTAAGGGAACACGTGGATTAAATGCAATTTTTTTTGTAGTCTTAACGGTTACATGTCGTCAATAAAATAATTTTTCTTTGTCAGTTTGAGCGGGCATTGAATTTTGAGCTTGCAATTTTTTTTAATCGTTGATTGCCCAAATAGGAAGTTCAAGTTATACTCATGTGAGAGGTGCAAATTATGTCTTACTGAAGCTGAATTCTACTACAGCGAAAGAGATAGAGTTCTGTAGATTATGAAGAAATACTACGCCATTTCTCGAGTGGGATTCGACCTCGTATTTTATCGCAAAGTAAAGTATTGCCTTGTGTGAGAGATGAATATTTCCTGCGTACACCTGGGATTATTGTCTCCCTAAACAGGAAAATTTACTTGTAGTATAAAGGTAATTTGCCTGGTGTTTACATATAAATTTATCCCTGAACATCTCTGAGAATTCTTCAGAATATTTTTGGATTTTTATAATGGATTCCTAGTATTTGTCTAAGCATTCTCTCTCGTTCGTGCGCGGATTTTGGACAGGTTCGTACGAGGTAGCTTTGCCTGATCAACAAAGTGACTCAAGCGTACCGTCTGAGGTTTGGGCGCGAGATTGAGGGAGCGGGAGCATACGACAATGCTTTGAATGCTGAATGTTAACATGATTAAGCAGTGACTTTAAACAAATTGTGTGGACCGTTTCGTCAGTAATTGAAATTAAATCGTTAATTGATGGCGAGAGTAGGTTTGCATAATTATGATGTATTTATCAACTTCATTAGGATATGTTCATTTTCTACAACGAAAATGCTCAATATTTCGAGATGGAGTGTAATTTCTACAGACGCATTGATTATAGCGTAAAAATTGAAAATGAATTACGACTGGAATGTACAAGTGAAATCTTCATTGAGAATGTATGTAAGAGAGGTACACCGTGCGGCAGAGAGCCTCTGCCGGAATTTTATTGCTTTATGGATAGCACAAGCAATTAAGAAATTGTGGCGGTACGTTCAAGCTGATGTGGTTAAAACTCTAGTGTGGTATTACGGAACGCAAGAATGTAGGATGTTGTGAGAACAAGGAAGGAATGTTTATTAAATGTTATCAGTAGCATTGAGATAAATGCGTAGTAATTGAAGGACGATGAAGAAATGACATCATTAAATAACAATTGTGCAACTCAAAGGCGAAGAATTAGGTGAACAATCATGTCTTTTTGCATTTTTGTGTGTGTGATCAGGATGTTAGATCATCAGAACGGCTGTTCTCAGCAAAAGTATGATGTAAAGTCTAACGGAGTGATGACACACTGTGTATTCATGTGTACATTAAGTGCGTTAGGGATTTCAGCCTATTTGGTAAATCTCCCGATTTGGCGTACAATATTTGTGTGAATGTTCATATAATCTTGCGGCAACGTGGAATCATTTAAATGTGCTGCACTGTCTCTGGGGCTGAGAATCGGATAAAATTTGTGTTATGTCTATTTTTTTTGCATTTTGTGTCAGTGATATCACAATGTCAGATCGACTGAAGAGCCTTTCGGCGTAGTAAGGTGTAAAGTTTGACGGGTTGATAACACTAAAATTTTGTCTATTTCTGCATTTATTTGTATGTCTGTATTGTCAAAATGTCGGATCGCTAGAAAAGCCTTCGCGGCCGAGTATAACGTAAAGTCCGATGGCTTGACTATACCCAATGTATGTGTGCACTTTTTTTATTGGTGCGTGTGCGGGAGTTTCGGCCTACATGGTGAATTTCCAGCTATTTCGTACCTCATGTGTAAGAATGTTCATATAGTCTTGTGCCAAGGTAATCGACGCCTACGATTGAAAAATGGGGCTGGTCGTAAGTTACTGGAATGAGATGTATTAGTTTCTTCGAAATATTTAGGTGAATCAACTGATTAGTAACACCGTCGAACGAATTTCGGCTTTGTCTAGAGTTGGTTGAGGATGCCGGAAATTAACTATTTTATGTATGTATGTAGAAATTCTTCGCGTAGCTCACCTCCGCCTCACTCAAGGCAGATTTGAAGGAAAGCGAGAAAAATTTCTAACGTGATCAACCATGTAATGCGCTGTCTCTCGAGTACAAATGGACCAGGTTAGACAATTTAACGCGTATTTTACGGAAGGAGATCATTAGCAATTTAACGCGAAACTCAGGGGTCTAAGTCATGCTGGTCGACAAGCGGACTGAGAATCAAAACCTGAAGATCTTCGCAAATAAATGTGCTTCATTTCTACAATTATGATGAAAGAGCTGATGAGCTCCAACGTGGGAGTCCAACGCGTATTGACGCAGTAATCTACAGGATTTGTCCGCGATTTGACGCAACGAGGATCTACGGAATTTTCCACGAGTTCATGTGGCGCCAAGGATGAATTTTTATGGAAAAGCTTCAGTAACTTCGATTCTCAGCAGGGGGCCCTCCCCAGGATCAGTAGCAAGCCCAGGATCAGTAGCAGGCCCAGGATCAGTAGCAAGCCCAGGATCAGTAGCAAGCCGAAGAGGAGCAGCAAGTCACAGGAACAACAACCACAAGCTGTACCTAGGTGCACAGGAGGAGCAACAGCAAGTTTTTGTTGCAAGAAATACGTCTACTCTGAATCACAGGATGAAATGATAATTATGAGGAAGAAAACTTGAGGTTGGAAAATTACCTCCATTTGAGATTGTGTTTTTAGGTGGATTGCAACCGAGAAAGCTGAAAGGATGTCTCTGCTTGTAACAAATTCGCCGAATTTTCGATCTCTAATTGATATGTTTACCTATGTCGATGAATTGCCGAGAGCAAGTCGAGAATAATATGTCGTGTGTGTTTTATTTTATGCGTTGAAGTGTCCGATTTATGCGTTATCTTTGATGTGTTCTTTTCTCCTTGCGTTCTATAATAAGGTGTATAAGAAATGTGCGTTTCAAGTATTAGGTGTGTGTCAGGTATTAATGAACTTTTTATAAATGCGTCAACATCGGCGTAAATCATGAGGTGATATGTAGGGATATTTTGATGTCGGGAAGAGCGAGGGGATTGAATAAGGGGGGGGGGCGAATATTTTCTAAATTTTTAACGTAAAGGGTAAGTCACGGTTATAATTGAAATTAACGGATGAAAATTTGCACCAACTTTGCAAGTTGGCACAAATTTTTCTGGGGCGAAGCGGGTATTGTGGGGAAATACTTCACTCGGGGAAATTTGGGAAATACTTTATTCGAAGAAGTATGAAAATTTGGCAAATACCTTATTGCAGGAGATAATTCACCTTTGTTGGGAAATACTTTACTCGGGGAAATTTGGGAAATACTTTATTTGAGGAAAGACTTCACTTCAAAATACTTTACTTGGGGAAATACAATATCTTGTTGAGCCAGGGACAGTGGACAGGATGTTGTAACCGCAGAACTCTACAAGAACGGCGTTGTTCTCAGGTTTCGACATGAGTCTGGCTATAAATATGTCGAGCTCAAGTGGGTAGCGTTCGACGAGAGAGCTGGCGCAGGCGTACACATAAACACACAAAACACATTTAGGCAACACAACACAAGACACACACAACACAAGCACACAACACACATGCGTTGCGTGAGAACGCCCGGACGAGGCAGCTTCGAAGGGGAACACATCCCGCCGACCAATCAGCGCTCTGGACCGAATCAGGCGCATGGGTGTGGCAGAGAACGCACCAATTACATTTCGGCAACCCGAAGCAGGCAAGATTTCCACCAATCCTAAGGGAAACACGTAATCTTTGCTTGGAAGAAGCTCAAAATGTTTGGGAGGGTTCGAGAAGAGTCTGGAAAAGAAAACAAGCGAGAGTATATAAGCGGCGAACAAGTACATTAGAGGGGGGGATTTTTGGGAACGCACGTGAGATACTGCGTACGACATCTGAGGGTAGACCACACCGCAGGCCGGCCGCGCCGGCTGGCCTTCTTCTACCAAACTGCAATTTGAAAGTACAAGAAACTATAAACCAGCCTCGCAGCGGTGATCGTCATGAATAAACAACGTCGGAGTCTGAAACGATAACACAAGTCGTGAGTCCTGCACGGTCGAGCGCCTGGTACTCGGAGCATCTGAGATCTTAAGCGCCGGTCTACGACTGCGATGGAGCACGTAATCAGGAGACACGGAAGTACCACCGACATCAAAGTCCGCTTGATACGCAACAACGTCGGAGTCTGCAACGATAACACGAGTCGCGAGTCCTGCACGGGCGAGCGCCTGGTACTCGGAGCATCTGAGATCTTAAGCGCCGGTCTACGACTGCGATGGAGCACGTAATCAGGAGACACGGAAGTACCACCGACATTAAATTCCGCTTGATACGCAACAACGTCGGAGTCTGCAACGATAACACGAGTCGCGAGTCCTGCACGGGCGAGCGCCTGGTACTCGGAGCATCTGAGATCTTGAGCGCTGGTATACGACTACGATGGAGCAGCCGTGACAAGTGAGCCTGATGGCGGTTAATCTTCAAAGTGACGGAAAGAAATGTAGGGTGGTGCCGGAAAATCACCGCCGAAGAGTTAAATGTGTATTATTGAGAAGTTTGGAAAGAGTGATCCACAGTTAAATTAGAGTGCAAAGTAGTTCACGGAATGCGGCATTCAAAGCGGCGCGCAATGTATAAATATGGATTTGTGTTTCCTACTGTGGTGGTGTGCTCTTGGCAAGGAGGATGTGTTTCGGTCACAAAGCAAGAGTTAGAGGGTACGTGACCCGAAGCGTTTATTAAAATTTGAACAACTTGTGGTAAGCAAAGTTCTTTGATTTTATATTGCATTATTCCAAATGTTTCGTGTTCATGCTAGCCCATTCACCGACTATGGTCCCTGATTTTATGCACAGTGCGGAAAGTTATTTTGCCGTAATCCTGTAATTGTTGTGCTAGCGTTCATTGTAACAAGGAGAGTAGATTTCTCGTTCTTTGTGTGGCTCATTACGTTGCTCATGTTAACGCGTTCATCTTGTGCTCATGTTGGCCCAGTCAGGCCGCCAGGAAGCGTGCGCAAAGCACGATTTATGGCAGTCATCGGCCTAGACAGCCAAGGTGTGGTTTCCTCATTGTGTCGTGTGGGATTGCAATGTCGTTAAATTCATGCGCTTGTTGCTATAACATTTCCCTGAGTTTTAATCATTGCATTGAAATACTATGTGTGCCATATTCAAATCCACGTGTTTCCAAATAAATTCATGTAAATCTTCAATCCTTTTATTCTCCATGTCTGGTATGCAGGTGTACGCAAGCATGAAGGACAATACTATAAAATGTGTACGGGGGTTGGAATTCCCTCAGCGTGTGGGGAGGGGGGTCCTAAACCCACCCCAGTCTCTGTATCGCAACAATATTTGATCGTGTTAAATTTGCTCGCTCAAATATAACAGCGAATCGTATAGCTGGATTGAAAAGTTGGATTGTTGCCGCATTTTTATGTTCAGATCTTCGAACTCGGTTTTTGTGCATTGATTTCAATAGAATTTAACTCGTATTGAAATTTTGCCCTGATTTTGTTTTTTCCCCACGGCTGAGAATGAACATTTAGGTCTAAAAAGAAATTCCACACGGTAATGTTTTTGGAACTTTGCAGGATTTTCGTTCATTTTTTGCCAACTGAACTTGAAAAATCGAATTGGGCAAAATAAGGATTAAATTATTTTCATTACGCACTTACGTGCGAGCGCGTCTCTCACGCACCAGGTCACCGACGCCGCTTCCCGCGACTTAAGGGCCGTTTACACTAGGGGACATTTTGCCTGTGAGGGGCGACATGTGTGTACGAGGCTCACCACTCAGGCTCTTATTTGTGTGTGTGTTTATACGAAGTTTCCTATTCCGCTCTGATCGAATTCGTAATGTGCGACACTCAAGAGCCTCGTAACTACCGCGACGGACAGGGAACTTCGTATAAACGCACAAATATGAGTCTCAGTGGTGAGCCTCGTATACACGTGTCGCGCCTCACGGCCGCAATGTCCCCTAGTGTAAACGGCCCTTTAGGCGTGCTGTGAACCACGAGGCCACGGAGGCCTCGTATGAGCGTTGCACGCCTCGACCGTGCACTTTTAATAAAGATATTTGTTAATTCTTATTCAAATAAAGTTCATTTCCAATCAACAAAAAGAAAGAAACAATTTATTTTCAATGACGTTGATTCATATTATGTATAACATTGATTTTTAAAATGTCTAAAAATGGAGGTTCTTGTAGGTTTTACTATTTAGGGTAAACCTCAAGGAGGATATGGCATTTGGTCGTTTGATATTGTTTGCTATCAAATTATCTCATCGTCGACATGTTACTTAATTGTGGACAATTTCACTGGCAGGGACGCACTCCAAATTTTCAAACTCCGACTCATTTTGTTACAAGCCACAATTCTTTAATCACTACTGAGCGGGCGCTAGCATTTCATCTCGAGTGAAGCAATCCTCGTATATTGTTTCAAAATACGCACCTAAAACTGTGTGTTCTTTCCATTCATATATATTTCATATCTATTTAATGTATAAGTAAAATTTTTGCAGAGATTTTAGCAAAATTTTTGCGAAATTTTTCACATTTTTGCAATGAGAGAGCAAAAAAACAACCGCGTGTGTTGTTCTCTCTTTGCAAAAATTCGAAGTGCCAGTCTTCAGAAATAATGCAATACCAAATCTTTTACAGCGTTTTGTTACATCAATATTGAGTTTCTTCTACATCTTTTTATACGCTAATGCTAGAATTGAAAGCCAGTTTTTATTTTGGGTGGTGTCCTAAAAGCTACGGAGTTGGTCGAGGGCTCGCCGTTCTCAATTAGAGCGGCCGTCCAAAAAAGCGCCCAAGAATCGTCCTCTTCCCGAGATAGGGAGCCACTTTTAGACTTTTTCTCCAATTGTCGGTTTCAAGAAGTCACTAATCAAATGAAAGGCTTTAACTGGCGTCGAGAACGACGGAAGAAGTCAAAACGCTCCACAAAAAATTAACCAAAAACCTGAGGACTTCCAGAAAGAAAAGACCTTTGCTGGATGATAAACCACCACCGTTCAAAATCCCCGAAGTTTGCTGTCTCTTAAACAGAAGCGCTGGACGCCGGTCTTCTCGTTTTTTGGAGAGGTCGTCTCCGTTATGAAACACGGGCCGGAAAAATATACGGCTTTACGTATTTTTTCCCGGGGAAACCAAACGTCTGTTGCCATAAGCGGCTTCTGATCCCACATCGACTCGGGGCCTGCCAAAAATGGGATTAGTATTCACTGGAATTTTGGCTGTGAATGTTGTCCGTATTCCTTTAGAAGTTCAACAGGGGGTGGAAAAACTACCTTCGATCGACATGATTTGTTGATAATCCGGAAAACATTTTCTTAAAAAAAAGCAGTACTTAGGCTACGAACGCTAGAATTTTCTGCAAATGGAGCGAAAAAATCAGTCCGGAGTCAATATAAATGATAGTTGTACTCGAACAATTTAATAACGAACAATGCGTCATGATCGGAAAGTTGCTGGGCTTCTCGTCGAGGGAATTCCTTTTCAGTAAAAAATTTCCCACTAAGCCATAATTAGCCTCGAGTTAGGACAATTTTAGCCGAAATATATCCAGAAGAATTCGAACACAATGAGCAGTTTCTATACTCCAAATCGTTCACTCGGGAATTGAACCGACAGCATCAATTGATTAAATGCAAGAGTTCGGATTGAGCAAATGTTGTTTTGTGCTTCTGGGAGCCTTACTTTAACTCAATTTTACGATTTGATTTGGAAGTTGAACACGTCAAAATGGCAGCGTCAGCAGCGAGGCTGTTGTGTGAACTGCGCCGCTCCGGTGGACATCCTTGAGTGGCTCAGCTGCAGGGTTCTTCTGAAACTTGACGAATTGCCGCAACTGCTTTTGGGGCAACTTGTGAGGTGTTTGCTCATTTTGCTCGTACAGTCACAGTAAACTTACGCTGAAAAGGAAGTTTATTTATTGTGAAACAGTGTGCAATAATTGCAGACTGGTTGCACCTGCCGTCGATAAAACTTCTTTGGATATTATAATATCTGTGGTTCATGAAACTATTTTGTAAATCCCAAATTCGTTGCCATTACTGTCGATGAAATTGCTGTTATTTTAATAATTCTAAATCTGCTGCAATGTATTTCATCTATTTGGGCGTAAGTTGTCTCCCTGAATTTGAATGGTTTCTCTTGACCAGGTATAATAATGAGAACAATTTTAATATTTAACCCCCGAATCAAAACATGTTCTTTACATGCGTTGCGCGGAACTTTGTTGGAAGAAATTATTCTACTTTTCCTTCCTCATTGCATTAGCTATACCTTGGTTGAGGTTGAGTCGACCTGCGACGAGTGGTGACGGTGTAATTTTTGTTCTTCTTCTAATGATATTTATCCTAATTGTTTCAATGATACTTGCAATTGTTCATTTAATGATATTTTCATCAAATTTGCTAATGATATTTTAAATTTTTCTTAATGGTAGTTTCACTACAGCTTCTAATGATATTTTTAGTAATCCTTCAGCGAACAGTTGATAAATGGTTTAATTAATTAATAAATTCTGGTTCTAAATGTACTCTGAATTTAAATTGCATTCACTTTTAAAATTTAATGTAAAAAAATGTGATTGTGTTTCAAGTGGCAGTTATTCTTAAGTATTTCCTGCGGCAATGAGTCCTATGGTCATTATAGTGTAGCAATCTAGTAGTAATGCCAAATCATCCAGCATAGTAATGTCAGCAAAATTTCACTTTCAAGATGCAATATATAACAATCAATTAAATGTCAACCCGTGATAAATTTCTCAAACTTCCATGAAGCAAGGCTCAAATTGAGTTTCACGTATGAGTGACTGAAATTTAGTGGAAATTCATATGTTAAACGATATTTTCACGCACAGAAACTGCTGCCCGCGCGCGAGTGCGGTCGATTTAATCTTTTGAATTCATGCGGACCGAAATTAATCAAGTCGACGGCTGTCACCAAGTAAAGTAGTCCTGCATTATTAAGTGAATGTTTGGCCCTGAGTGAGATTTAATTTGGTAGACGCACTCCCCAAAATATCGTTAATTTTTCCTTGCTTTTGAAAATTTAATTGATTAGATATGAGAGGCCATTACTCTGCCAACTCTCCGTGTGTTCCAATGTGTTGGACAGTTCTTTTGTTCATGGTACGGGACACTGCAACGTTTTTATCGAAAAGTGAATGGAAAAATTTGAGGTTAATTCACTGCGCACATTTGAGAAGCTCTATATATTCTATAAAAAATCGTAATTTTCATTCTTTAGCAAGGACATTCAACTGAATATAGGTCACAGACTGACACGCAGTTCCCTGAGCAAGTCACGGAGCACCCCACTCACCAAAAGTTGCCTTTAACGGTGCATTTTGTCTTACGATTATCCCAGGAGAGTACGCTGAAGAAGATGAATTCATATATATGAATGGTTTGCTTTTTTTAGGTCCGAATTATGAATATTAGTGCAAGAAAACACGTCTATAATGTGTTATTATTATCTAATTTAACAAATTCATTGAACAAAAATATTTGAAACGTTTCGACATCCTGTGTCATGATCGACCTGAAAACGAATGGAGGAAAACTAGTCAAATGTCAAGTGTAAATAAAAATATATCAATCATGGGGCAAGAAAAGTTAAAAAACACACGAAAAGAAACAACTCACTAGTAAAAAAGCACAGATGTTCAGTACCAATATTACATTAGTTGTTAAGGGAAAGCTGATTACATGTCATTTAAAATCAGCTTTTCTTTTAATAAGTAAAGAGATTTTAAAATGTGGTGGTATATTTGATGGATTGATGAGCAGATCTTCAGGATTCAGGGGCCCACAGGGGGACCAGGAAGGATTCTTGAGCTTCCCTAAAGGAGGTGGGCTCAAGGTGTCCGCCCTACTCGCAGACCCCAGAGGATGTAGTACCCAGAGATCTCGTGATGTACCTTCAATACATTTAACAGTAATGCTATGACTGTTGGATCTGTGTATGAAATCCTGAGTTTGGTTACTCTGGGTTTCTATATTCTACGTCTCCGTGCAGAGAAGTGGCTGACGTGCCCTTCCTTCAAACTCCTTCTCACGCACAGCGGCATTCTTTTCTTCTTATTTTGTCAAGGCGAAGTAGGGTGCAAATGTCGGTGCGCTGCTTTCGAACCGAGCGATTCTTGTCCTTCAGAGTAATACTGCTTATAATTATAATAATTATAACAATATCAAACGACAACAACAACAACAAACATCGACATCTACGGATGCTTTATTTCCAATTCAAGCATGATACATATCACCTTGTACACTGGTTTTTCAAATGCCTTATAACTAACACCAGGACGCCATGACGCTTTCCCCCGGTCAAGGCCGGTACCCATTTCTAAAACCTGGGTAGAGTGGGGTATTGTGCTTAAAATTTTTCCCCCATGCCCAACGGAGAAAATCGCCACACAGCGCCGGGATTCGAACCTTCGATGCCCGCATGGAGGCAGGTCCTTAAACCACACGGCTATGACGAGCATACTACCGATGAATTCCTGATGTCTCATGTAAATTTCTTGAAGGTGATATATTTGCGCACTCTTTCTATCGTATTTATTCAGTAAATGCTCGCATGCACATTTAAATCAGCCATACATAACTTATCATATATAATCCACCTTTCAATTGTTTGGTGATATAAATAAAATTTAGTAGCACGCCATTTTCTTAATTTTTATTTTAGAACGATTTTAGCAATCTTACTGAACATGACGACAGTATCTCAGCAATGTGATGAGATGACTGTCAGCTTCACGCATTAACTTAAGTTGGTTTTACTATGCGTTGATGCAAGCGTTGGTGCGTGCAAGGGAAGTTGAAACTGTGTGCTGATGCTCACCGTAATCGGGAGTCAGCGCTCCTCGAGGGGATCTCCTACGCGCATTCTGACCCTGCCATGCCTATCTGCTTTTGTTCCGTGATCCGCTGCTGGTTCTCGCCTTTGGACCTCCGTTGTTGTGTGCAACCCTAGATCTGCGTGCGTACACGTGCTGGGGTTGCAGGCACACGTGCTTGGGTTGCAGGCACGTGCTGGGGTTGCAGGCACACGTGCTGGGGTTGCAGGCACACGTGCTGGGGTTGCATGCACGTGCTGGGGCTGCAGGCACACGTGCTGGGGCTGCAGACACACGTGATGGGGTTACAGGCAGGTGCTGGGGTTGCAGGCACACGTGCTGGGGTTACAGGTAGGTGCTGGGGTTGCAGGCCCACGTGCTGAGGTTGCAGGCACACGTGCTGGGGTTGCTGGCACACGTGCTGGGAATACTTTCACACTTGCTGGGGTTGCAGGCACAGGTGCTGGGGTTACAGGCACACGTGCTGGGGTTGCTGGCACACGTGCTGGGAATGCTGGCACACTTGCTGGGGTTGCAGGCACACGTGCTGGGGTTGCTGGCACACGTGCTGGGGTTGCTGGCACACGGGCTGGGGTTGCTGGCACACGTGTTGGGGTTGCAGGCACGTGCTGGGGTTGCAGGCACACGTGCTGGGGTTGTAGGCACGTGCTGGGGTTGCAGGCCCACGTGCTGGGGTTGCAGGCACACGTGCTGGGGTTGCAGGCACGCGTGCTGGAGTTGCTGGCACACGTGCTGGGGTTGCTGGCACACGTGGTGGGGTTGCAAGCACATATGATAGGGTTGCAGGCACACGTGCTGGGGTTGCAGGCACACGTGCTGGGGTTGCACTGCATAAAGAAACACGGCTTTTTATACTGTCCAATAAATTACGCGTGTTGTTTTTTCATATTCAGAATAACCCCCATACTTTAGTACACTGAGGGAATATCGACCCAATAATGGTTATGAAAATCTTTGAGCGTATTCCCCGTGCTAGCAGAAACAATATTTTCTAGCAGATAGTTCAAAATGCAAAAAAATTAAAATAGAAGGGCTGCATCCGTCTCGAAATGTTTTCTCGCTTGCTTACGGTCGTGATTTTTAGTTTGGATATTTACTACTTTCACTGCATGCCATGGCGTGAAGAAGTTATAGAGTTACGCAAAACTTTTCTCCGCACACCAGTTAAACAAAATATGCCTCAATTTTAGGTTTCAAAACTCTGAGTTCAGTCACTCGCAGTTTAATTATTCATGAAACCTCAGCCATCGGCCACAAACAACTCTCTGTCACGACCACTTCCGTCTGTGGCGGTCGCAGCTTAACTTCTGCTAATGACCTGAGTGTCGCCGCAGTGTTTTATTATTTTAACTTTCAGGCTGCATCGCCAGGCGTCAAAGACTTGAAAGTGGAACGTCTTCGCGCAGATCCTCCCTGTCGCGGCTAACTCGCCGCTAAGAAGTTGAGCGTCTTCTGTAATTTTAGAGCGTTTTATTGGTGCCGGTGGCGGCTGGTAATGCAGCGGCAGTCGAGGATGTGTTCTGCTGTCTGATCATCATTCGTGATTTTAACCACTTCCTCCACCGCTTGCCTGATATGTTACAAACCAAATTGCAAAAAAAAATACTGAATTAAAACTTGTCGTTTTTGCGTCATTCAACCATCACTTTTTTCCAGATATTTCACTTTGTTAAAAGAATACGTTACTGTTTACCTCAAGCTTTATATAAGTGCACTGTCAGAGGAATAGCTTTTATTCCCAATTTTAAATGGTGCAGAAAACGGTTAAGATCATTTAGGATTTAGGATTTTAATTTTGGAATACTTGAGGTACGAGGGTATATTTCATTTGTGGTGGAGGTTATTGCAATTGCGGAACTAAATTGATGTGTATCAATGTAATAGTGAAACTCTGATAATGTTGCTTACTTATTTGTTTGCTTACTTTTATCCCCATCCACGCTCTACTTTCAGTGATAACGTAGAGTAGAATTCATCACTTTGCTTTCAGCAACAACTAGACTACCTGAGACCCGTCGTGTCTGAGTGCCAATAAAACTACACTGTTTTTGATCGAAAAATTTGTCGATAATTCTGTCTTTTTAGATTTATATATAAATGAAACATGCGAAAAATTTTCGTAACAGCTTGGTAATGAGTTATTGGGAAATGTCCTCATGAAACGAACGCTTGTTATAGCATGGAGCCTCAATGATAAGTTGGTCCAAGAAGAACGGGAAATTTGTTCCATGTTATAGCAGAAAACTTCAGTTATCAACAGGAGAAAATAAGTTTAATTTCACTTATTTTATCGAAAAGTAAAAGATATTGTTTCCCCTTGTTATTGAGAGCAGAGTGATGAATCTTGCCCTATGTTTTTGCTAAACACAGGGCTTGGACGTTGGCAATTGATCAAGCAAGTGAAAGCAAGATTAACAGAGTGTTATAGGTATTTAAACCCAACGTAAAATATAAATTTTTTGCACACTATCATTTAAGTATTATCTGCTACAAAAACCCACATTCCGACGAATATTCCTCAAAATTAGTTACACAAGCAACCCTCCCGAACAGGTGGTGGTGGTGATCTAATCTTTCACTCTTTTCTCGCTGGGCTGTGGTCGGCTAGTTAATTTGTAGAGGAGAGTCCAGTGCAGTTGTGGGCTGCGCTTTGTGTTGGTGGAGCAGCTCGCGCAGGGGACCAGAGATACCACCGCCACATTTGTGACGTGTCCTATAGTCCATGTAGCCAGTATACGGTTCTACAGGTAGACTGCGAAGGGTTATTCTGAAGCTTAATATTCATATTCAACTCAAATTTAAAGTCAAGTATGCAATTTTGAATATATAGCTAACATTAACTCCATCGTGCCTTCATTTAGCTTTGGTAAAGTATATCTGAAAACTGAGTTTGTGACTACTGGTCGGCCAGCAGAACAATGGAAATCCCCTCCGCATTCACCGGCGCCTCACATCACGACCAACGGGTTATATGTATAATATCAAGACGCAGACGTTGCCGATGCTTTTCAATATTCGTAAATGAATTATCTTTAATATTTTCCCCAAGTCAATCAAGTTCATACGTTTCATATTGTGCAATTGTGTTTCAAATGCCTTATGGCTGACGTTAGGATACTTGGGTTCCCCACACTTGAGTTGGGAGAGGCAGTATTGCTAACTTTCTTTTTTTTCCCGATGAGAAGGCACACCGGATTCGTAACCCCCATGGAGGTGCACTGCAATGTCTGTCCTCGTTAGTAAAGCAAGAGAAACTTGCCCAAAGGAACCAGTATTTACACACCACAGAATCAGCAGCACTTGGTGCAGGTGTTGGCTTAGATTCATTGTTAGGCCTCATCTTTCACTCTTTACTTCTCTGGCACCGGGAAGGCCAGGGTACTGAGCAACCGTTCATCTTCGGGAGTGTCTTCGTCTTAATTTTTTCATTTTCATTTGACATTTCAATCTCATCACGGTGCTTAAGCATTGTTTGCACGCGTAGCAAGCTGGCAGAAACAATAAAAAGTTTTGTCCCCTTGTGTCCTACTTAAACTTGAACTTCATTGAGTTTCTCTGCTTATATCGCCTTATATTGATCGGATGTGGACGTTAACTAATCCACGAATATTTCAGTATTCACTAGGCTCGCACAGACGGGTCTCAAACCTTGGACTATAACACTCGAAAAGCGAGTGCCCTCAAACACTAGGCCACGGTGACAAGACTACTACATAATTAGTTAACTACATAATACCCGTTTTTTTCTTTTATTTATGAGAGTACAGTTTCACAAAGATTCAAGGTACACGTTTGCTTTTAAGGTTCATATCGGTTTTGTCTTCATTTCATGTGCCGGCAGACCACCCGCCCAGCATAGGAACCGTTTCACTATAACATAGTTTCACTATAACTATTTAGTGTCCTGAATATTTTATTCGTTAGGAATGACATGTGTCTCAGAACGGGATGAAGATAAGTTTTTTGTCTACTGACGTTTTCTCACGTAGATTTTATTCTATTATATTATCTACATGCATGATCGAAGCTTTTTATAATTTCATTTTTTGTTCGTCGGGTGCTCTATTATATTATAGTATATTATTAGTTTAAAAAAACAAGTAATTTAAGGTAATTAGCCTAGATTGCTGACTAGGCTTGGAACATCCCTGTCTTCAGTAACTTAACACGCTTAACGCTGGAATGTGTTGTACTTCATTTAAGGGGTTTCACTAAAATCTCGCGCTGGCTGAATTTAAACGTTTTAATCCTTATAAACTTCAGCGATAAAAATAATCAGCAGTTAAACACAGAGGTTGACTTTTTTTAATGATATTAATTTTCATTCATATTTTTTACTTATAGGATAATTATGTATAACTTCCATTGACACATTCTTCAAGAGCGACTTCATCAAATTTTAAATTTTAAGTGGGAGGTTAATTTCGACACGTATTTTCTGACGTTCACCACCTCCTCATAATGACGCAAGAATATGAGCCGCCCACCGAAGATGTGTCTTGCCATCACCTCCATAATGACCCGCGGCCTCACTGGCAAAACACTGAAATTAGTTTACCGAGCAAAAGGGACGGGTGTGGGCTGGTGCGGTCCCCTTAGCTGCCGGGTGCACTGAGGCATGGCACTTGGCTGACCGCGGTGGGCTAAAATGCAGTGCAATATCCAACTCGAATTTGAAGTCAATTTTGGAGAGCAATTTTGAAAATAGCGAGCTTTAGGTAGGAAGCAATTTTGAAAATAGCAAACACAAGGAAGAAAGTAATTTTGAAAAAAGCGAACAGTAGGTAGAAAGCAGTTGAAAATAGCGAACATTATGAAATACGTAATTTTAAAAATAGCAAACATTAACTTGATCGTGCCTTCATTTAACTTTGATTAAGTATATATGAGAATTGAGTTTATGAATACTGGACCGTCATCCGCATTAAGAAAATTGCCTCCGTGTACACAGGCAGCTCCCATCGCGACCAACGTGTTAAGTTAACTTTCGTAATAGTGGGTGTGTGTATCACTAAGCATATTGCTCATTCATGTCCCTGTATGTTCGCGTGCCACCCCAATTATTACACTAACTTCTTTAAAATTGATGTTAAAATTCAATTGAAAATATTATAGGGCCTTGTATTTTTTACATTTCTCTGAAAGAACAGAAGTGTATTCTTGCAATAAATGGCAAGTTATTCAGTTCTGCTGCTCACAACCTACCCGACCATTCAAACGTAGCTCACGGGGTAACAGTTTAACAGCAGTTCAATATTTAACTCAAATTTGAGTTTATTTTAGAATTAAACATTGAAAATGACGGACATTAAATAGATCGAGACTTCATTCCTCTTTCGAGACGATTGGTATGGCGATAACCACATGACACTGTAGATCCATCTTGCATCATCCCAACAATAAAGCATCCGTAGATGCCTTAATTATATATTATTATTATAATTAATTATAACTATGGAGGCATCTTGGAGTCTGAGTAATGCCTTGGGCTGTTGTTGCTGGGATGGACATAAATCAGTCACTCTTAGCAATAATAAAATGAACTCCCACAACTATTTGCAAGTATTTCTGACCAACTTCATCCACTAAGATTTATTTTTCGAAAGGCGACAGGATCAAGATTATTTTGTGAATGAGGGAACATTTGAGCACGGAGATTGGCCACCCCAATTTTCTGATTTGAACCTCATTGAAAATTTATAGAAGGAGCTCAAGAGGAACCTGCGCGGCTCCTCACCGCGTAGCGTACTGCAGCACCGAATGGCTTGCAGATAGATTACTTCAATAATGGTCAAAAGTAGAGCTTCAGATTATGCAGAATCATGTAAAAATTAACCCCAGGCTGAAGGAAAATTGAAATCCAACCTCAACATGATCCAAACGCTTACTTATGAATTTCTGAACCACGCAACTTTTTTCACTATAGTACAAAATCTACACCATATACTATTAACTTCAGTAGAAACCACTCACAACTGCATTTGTATTTTAGTGTCTTCATTGACTTGTGTCATGTTTACAACGACTGCAGATACAGCACACCTGACATGGACGTTTTGGATATGCACGCCGAACTTTAATCATATATTTAGCAATGTTTTTTCCGTTTCAAACTAGCCATCTTAACTAATTTAATTCAGCACTACTTATTCTCAAGCTTGCAATACATATTACTGAAAGCTGTATATATGATAATTTAATCTTAAAAAACTACTAAGTATATTTCGGCATACTGTTTTACTGAGTACTCCAGCTTAGCATCCTCATCGCCAGACTAACTTCAATTTAGCAGTTGCAATCTCTACAGTTCTTACATTTTCGTAAGTGAAAGTTATTTCAAAAGGCATTTGTAATCGCTAAAACGCTGCAACTAGCAGTTGCACCTTCTAGAACGAGCGCCTCATAACAACAATGAAGTCTTTAGAGCCAAGAGAAATTATACTCGGACAAATCAACATATATTTTTAAACTGTAAATTACCTGTGCGGGTTTCTTCTCTTCATGAACGTGAAAGAGAGTGCCGAGCATCTCATCAGACCGCAATTCATTCCGAAGATTTCGCGGTTGGTTGTTGTTTCTACGGTAATTTTTCTTGCTGAATTTTCCTCAGTATTTGTGAATGATATGATAATATTTAAACATTGTGGAAATGTATGGAGGGTAAAACGGGTTCACATCCTCTGCAGAAAGGTATATGAGATGGGTTTAAATACAACTTTGTAATGTTCTAAATAGTTTTCATTTTTTCCCTGTTATTTTATACGCTTGCGCAAGTTCAAATCGCATTGGCTTTTGAAATTTTTACACAGAATGGCTTATCGACTTTCTACATCCACGTATACTCCCGTCTTTAATGGAGAAACGAAATACCTCAACAAGTTTAGAAACATCTACACCCGTTCTCTGTACGTATTCCATAGATTTACGCTCAAAGATTTGCCAAGTCAGATGATTTATTGACACGAGGCTATGAATAGAGGATCTTGCGCGGGTATTTGCACTCACGTATCGGTGATACGAGTAGGGGTAAAAATCCCACTAAAAATCCTTCCAAGTTGCGCGCAGCCGTGAATACCGTAAAGTTTTCCTGCATCTCGGCACTTTAAAATTACACGCTGGCTGCCCCTCGGGCGTTTACTTGGCGCCCTTTGTGCTCCGCGCGAGGGTCTAATGGGCGCTCGGGGCCCGGCCCGCTGAGGGTGTCAGTTATCAGCTGCTTCAGTTAATTGCCTCGTCCCCTCCGCCTCCCCTACAGGCCTTCCCGTCTCCCCTCTGTGTCTCTGGGCCTCTCCTTCGTCTCCCCTCTGTGTCTCTGGGCCTCTCCTTCGTCTCCTCTCTGTGTCTTTGGGCCTCTCCTTCGTCTCCTCTTTGTGTCTCTGGGCCTCTCCTTCGTCTCCCCTCTGTGTCTCTGGGCCTCTCCTTCGTCTCCTCTCTGTGTCTCTGGGCCTCTCCTTCGTCTCCCCTCTGTGTCTCTGGGCCTCTTCTTCGTCTCCTTTCAACTTTTCTATTTCTACACTTCGTCTATCTTCTACGTGACTGCTGCTTTACTTAGTTCCCACCAATGGTATTTATGTCTCGCGTTGCTTTTTTGTGTTCTCGAGTTCGTGTCTCATGTGGAAATTTTATTTTTCTTTAGTTATCTCCATCGTACATAATGCCTCCTGTTCATTTGTTAACATCCAATTTAATCTCGAATCAAGATTCTTTCTCATTACAGCTTCCTTCTTCTTCAATTTTCTTTCTCACTGCAGCTTTCTTTTCCTTAAGTTTTTCTCCAATTCTATTTTTCATCTCAATCAAGTTTCCTTTCATTTGACTTCTCTTCGCATCCCAGTTTCATGCTCATGTTAGTTTCATTCCTTATTACGATTCCCCCTCACATCATTCTCGTTATCATTCCACTTTACTTCTTATTTCAGTTTCTCACTCATTCCAGTTTCCTTCTTATTCTAGTTTTATCTCAATTTAGGTTTTTCTCATTCCACTTATCCCAAAGCCAACTTCACATTTAACGCCTTATGATATCGAGATTATTGTTTCCTCAATTTGCACGATCGTTTACGTTCTCACCGCAGCTGCAAACCTTAGCTCAAATGCCTCCTTTGCGTGAAGATACATGGAAACAGAGAATTCAATTTCTTTTTAGCTCTTCATAGACTCCTTCTCAACCTAACAAGAACACCGTTGGCAGATGACAGCTTCCTTCTGAGATGTGTGCGTCACCGATTAGCCGTGTTACACAGTCTGCTGTGAGCCTGAACATCCAGGATGCAAGTGCCATGGCTGCGCAATCAGTGATTCTTGGCTGCGCAATCTATCCATCAACTTATTTTTTGCTCTCGCTGCACTTGGTGTGATGCGTTTCGACATCGGTAAAGTACTTGTATTGTCCTATAAATATGAATGCTTCAAATGAATACAGGTGACACCAAAGAGGCACACGCGGCGACATCATCTCGAGCCTTTCATTAGGCCCGATCTTTGGCGTAATCGCCTAATTTTTCGGAGGAAAGAACGATATCTGTGCTCTCGGGAAGCTTAGCTGCGGCGCCCCAGCTTAGTAGAGCTGAGCGCCTGCGCTCATTGCGCACAGCAAGGATTGGATTTTCAAATCACTCACGTCATCGTAGCCGCACAGCTAACGGCGTCAGCTTTTTAAGTTGTCGTAGCGACGATACGAGCTGTTTTTCAAGTCAAAGTTCCCAAGTTTCACTGGAAAATTCAATCTCGAAATTTTTTTCTAACGTATAAAAAACTCGCAGCATAGCCATCTCCTCACCTAGGAGAAAATACGCAACCAGCTGTACCACTGCGACGATGTGAATTAGTTGCAGTCCGACATCTAGTAAACCGCTGCCTATAAGTCAAATGCTTTGCCCTGGAAACCGTAAGTGTGTTGAACATGTCTGAATTAAATATACACGGAAGTGCGCACACCGAACTCACGATTTAAACGATTTGAGCAATTTATTCACCACAAGCGATACAGCAATAAATTGTTCCTTAAGTCTTGCACAATGGACACATTGGATTGTAGCTACTTGTGGGCGACATGTACATGAACACATCCTATGATCTCATGTGCACTCAATGTTTGACAGTCAGAAATGAAGAGATTCTGTGAGTTTGTTCTCGATGAATAAAACAGCAAAGAAAATTGCTTTAATAGAAATAATATTTCTGTAAAAAACATTTCAATGATGAAAAAAAAAGTTTCGACCAATTTTTGGTTATTTTCAACTATCTGAAAAAATACAAAAACGCCGAGTTATAACAAGTTCAAAAACAAAATACATTCATCAGTTTGTTCTCAGGGAACAGGAGAACATTCGTCCTGCAACGATAATCAGCGCTTTCCACACTTCTCAGCTGAGTGACAAACAGATGATATGCAATCAAACATGTGTCTCTTGGGATAGAATCACATGCCGTTTACAAGAGGGCATATCAGTATTATTATAATTACTTGTCCACCCCCCTTTATTTGAAATAAAAAAGAGGGCGAAATGAGAGAAAGGCCGTAAGAAGTATAAAAATACAATCTCTCGAGAGTTGATGAGGCCGCGTGAACACGGCCCGCAAAATATATAGGACTGGAGCTTGTATCACAGATACGCTCATCACACACTACTGGCTGGCTTCGGACAGACCGACGGACGGACGGACGCGGCCCTTATTATAGTATAGGTTATTATATACGTCGTTATCCCATCGAAGACGCTACAGAGGCGTTTCATCGGTGTATTCGAAATTCCACAGTTTAGCGTATGAGTATGCGCGTGTATATGTAGGTAAGTACGTATGAAGACGTACGTTTGACGGAGCACGTGTTAGGATGCATGTGTGAATATATACGGGTGAGCATGTAGATGTAAGCGGCACGTGGGGACGTGAACGCGAGGGCATACTCGCGCTACTCGTGATTCCATCATAAGAGGATCATTTTTTGAAATGTAGCTGCGCTCCTGAACAAGTGTTGCGACAGGTCTGCGTAATCACTTCTAAATGAGCTGCGTTGTCCTTATTTGAAAACATAATTCATCCCGAGCTTTCTACCATCATATCTACGAACATTCTTCGAATAATAGGGAAATTTTCCTCTCAGAACAAAGTCATTGAAGATTTCGGTCAAATCAGTTCCCCGTATGGTAGAAGTAAGATTTGACCTGTAAAGGGAACGTAAGATTTTTTCCCTTAAAGTGGATGTGAAATTTGTTCCTGTGAGGTAGACGTAAGAATTGTTCCCTTATGATTGTGCACAAGTGAGCGTGCCGTGCTCGTGTGCGTGTGGACGGGCTCATGTATCGGCCTAGTGTTCGGATGAACAAAATATCGAATGCATATTCTGCGTGGTGCATAGGAACAACATCAGGAACAGCAGCCCAGGAGAGCTGTGCTACACCAGCAGAAAAAGCGGCTCATGCCGTAGCTTCCGAATAGCAGGTGTTGCCGAGTGTGGCTGCATCTGAAGAGAAGTGCATAGCCGCAACGGCGTAACTAATTTAGAACAGCAACAGCGAACGTGCAGCCGCCATGTTCATAGCTGCACAACCACTTTATATCCAGCAGTACCAGCATAAGCATCAGCTGCCCAGCCGCCATGTTTACAGTTGCACCAGAAGCAACTGCACAGCCGCCATGTTTACAGCTGCACCAGCTGTACAGCCCCATGTTTACAGCTGCACTAGCAGCAGCTCCACAGCCGCCATGTTTACAGCTGCACCAGCAGCAGCTGCACAGCCCGATGTTTACAGCTGTACAGCCACCATGTTTACAGCTGCACCAGCAGCAGCTCGAACCACTCGGCACTTCCTGAGCGGCTCGGAAGTCCTCCAACGTCCGCAGCTGCGGAGAATTTCTTGTTGCCCAGAATATTTCCTTCTCCTCGAAAATTTTTCCTTTTTCCTTTTTTTGTTTGTTTTGCAGATTACTCCCTTCAACAGTCTGCCCTCGAATTGTTTGCACTCGCGTGATATATTTTTATATTAGCTATTTAATATTAGCTATTGGGTATTTTTACCTATTTACATTTTTCTAACAAGTTACGCGTGCGTTTACGAGCAAGGATTCCGAAAGAGATATTTGTTATGATTCACTCTCAATGTTTTAATCTACACGTTTATGGTCAGTCAATGTTGACATCTAGTCCAGTCGGTGTTCGACTCAAGACTGACAGCATCTTTTCGCAAGCGTAGTTCTAGCTTCGGCTAAGTCGAACATATTCAGCCTAACTGCGTTAACTGATACCATAATCAAGTGTGTGTGCCTTTGTTGTATCTCATGAATCCTTGCATTTTATTTTTATTTATTTATTACATAAATGTTTCTTCTATCCCGCACTGCACAGATTTAGCTGCAAAAATTCTTGCATCGTTTGGTTTATCTACGAATTTGTGTTATTACTTCTTCTCTCGAGCAGTGCAATATTTTTCTTTTGTTCATAAAACTGAAAAAAGCTAATCAGAAAGAAAACTGGATGATTCGAATTTTTATTTCCTTTACACTTCAGTTTCCAGTCTCACTATAACAGCAATTTTACCCCATGATGAGCGCTTTAAAGGTTCTCCATTTCCTCGTGAGGTTATAAGATTTTCTTCATCTCCTAAAAGTCTTTTGCAACACATCGTCTGCGTCTTTCGTGCTTCCTATACGAGCAGCATCGTTTGGTGTAGGTCGTGTAGGACAGACAAACACTTATACTAGTTAGATACAAGTTTTGGGTGACTAGTCAACCATTCACACTAGTTAGAAACAAGTTGTGGGGGGCCATACAAACATTTATACTAGTTAGATACAAGTCGTGGGGGACCGAACAAACATTTTCACTAGTTAGATACAAGTCGTGGGCGACTAGTCAACCATTTTCACTAGTTAGATACAAGTCGTGGGTGACTAGTCAACCATTCACACTAGTTAGATACAAGTCGTGGGTAGTCAGCCATTCATACTAGTTAGATACAAGTCGTGGGTGACCAGTCAACCATTCATACTAGTTAGATACAAGTCGTGGGTGACCAGTCAACCATTCACACTAGTTAGATACAAGTCGTGGGTGACCAGCCAGCCTTTCATACCAGCAAAGGAGCACGTTTTTGACTCGTACTCGGAAGCAGACAGAGAGCGTTCCCTCGGCCGAGCTTTCAATCACAAGCGGCGGGAGATAAGGAGCGCCAGCGAGAAAATTCGAGATGGACAAATCAGGCGAATTTGTCAGAAGTCGCTCAATGAAGAGGAACAGGGTCCTGTTCGCCCTCGAGTGCCCGATCATCATTCAAGACCGGGGAACAAATGGGAAACTTGTCTCTCTTCTTCCATTTTTATCTCCCCCTTTTCAGTTCTCCGTAGAATAGCAATGAATTCAAATCAGAAGCAAGGTTGTAACAGGAGTACGACGGCCAATTTGCCGCTCTCGTTGAATTAATAGAACAGCCTCGTCTGTTATACGTTCTCTCGCACCTTGCGTAGTTCACTTTGTGGTGTTAGTAAAATATTCTTGCCACTATAGACGATTTTCGAGTTTTATGTCCAGAGCGAACTTCAACTTAAATGGACGAGAATTAGCCCCTGTTATCCATATAATGTGAATGTTGTTTCAAATGAACGAGGAATGATGAATATGAATAACTAGGAGTGATTAACATGAATAACTAGGAATGATTAATCTGAAAAGATACTACTATTTTTTATCCGCAACAATTGCATGATGTACCCATGAGATTATATAACTCGAGGATCGTCTGTGATTCCTTTATTTAAGTAGACGAGTTCAGTCAGAGGCTTCTGTGAAGCGGCTGCACCGCTCAAAGGCTCGCAGATTTTGAGGCATGAAATTTTCTTATATCGTCTTATCGCTCTGGTGTCTCCTGTAGTTGCTCTGACGGCATCGACCGCGTTCCTGAGAATAGATCACTAACCTCACCTTCCCTGAAGCTTCAGTGAAGTTTATCAGAGCTGAAGATTAAGTCCGTTGACTTACACTGGGTCCCAAAAAAAAAGCAGACTAAACTTCGAATGAATGGAGCTCTAGAGTTATTGTAGATGGTTCAGTCCTATAAAGGCCTGCTTGATATTTGTGTAAATCAGTATCTACAATACCACTTTAATAGGATATTGAAGCGAATGGGGAGCTTTATCTATTCTAAGTTCGGTCTGCTTTTTTTGGGACACCCTGTATAGTGAGATTGTGTCACTGGTCTTCATACCCGGAATGTGCTCGTATTTGCATTGTAATATCGAATACCTGAACGTTTCGAACTGCGATTTTTTGTAAAATGTTCCCGAAAAAGCCTACTTTAAAGCTGTTCGATTCACCCACGCAGCGGAGTCAAGTCCACGGGGATCTTACGCAGCTATCTGTTCGCTGCTACTCAGAGGGCTTAGAAAATCCGGCTCTCAGCCAATTATCATTAGAAAAATAGGGTGTTAGGGTAGGTTACTTATATAATTTTAACTAAAAAAATGTAATATTTTTACGAGTATCGTTAGTGAATGTGTTAATAAGCAAGGCTAACCATTTTCAATTGTCGCACTTTAAAAACTAGCCTGAAGCTCGCGTTCTAATGCAAAACTCATAGACACCATTCCTTTTGTAACACACGTGAGGTACACAAAAAGAATTTCTCCTCTGTAAATAAAGGGGCTCGAAAGCTATAACTATGGTGTAAGATTTTATTGACTCCGTAATATGAAAAGGATTTTCACTGGTTTTATCATTGGAGGAGCAGTGTATCAGTGATACCGCACAAAAATAGCACCAGAGTTAGGTTTTTGTCTCCCACCCTGTACACTGCTGATCTTTGTCCCTATCCTACTAGTTTCTAAGTTGAAACCAAAGCCCTAAATTTGCGAAGGAAACTGTGCAACAAATCCAAACAAATGATCCTTTGAATTTAAAAAAAGGAATTAACGAAGGATCCTGTGCGTAACGTGGATACCAAAAGCGAGGTACCATTCAAAATGAGTGCAATTCGGTCTAGCCAGCAAGAGAGATATTTTCTCACTGCAAGTGAAGCGCGTGTCCTCTCGGAGCCTGGCTACTCCACTCCTACCCGCGAGCTGCGATCCTACCTCCTGACTGAGCATACTTCCTTCCATTCTTCCTAGATGTGAGATCGCGTTCTTCCTTCCATTCTTCCTAGATGTGTCATAAAGTTAACAACCGTCTCACCCTGCCACTTGAACCCTCCCCGAGATATGACAACTCCCTTCTCTCAACCCCTCCGTCTCAGCCCATTCCCCGTCCGTCAGCCGTCTGCGACACTGTCTATGCAAAGTACGTCCGTCGCGTGACGGTTAGCGGTCGCCGTCTGTGTCGTGCTTCCGTGCGGCATTGTGGTGCGGGTTGTGTTGTGTGATGCTGGTTGTGTTGTGTGGTGCTGCTGGTTGTGTTGTGTGGTGCTGCTGGTTGTGTTGTGTGGTGCTGGTTGTGTTGTGTGGTGCTGCTGGTTGTGTTGTGTGGTGCTGCTGGATGTGTTGTGTGGTGCTGGTGGTTGTGTTGTGTGGTGCTGCTGGTTGTGTTGTGTGGTGCTGCTTGTTGTGTTATGTGGTGCTTGGCGTGTTGTGTGGTGATGCTGGTTGTGTTGTGTGGTGCTGGTGGTTGTGTTGTGTGGTGCTACTGGTTGTGTTGTGTGGTGCTGGTGGTTGTGTTGTGTGGTGCTGCTGGTTGTGTTGTGTGGTGCTGATGGTTGTGTTGTGTGGTGCTGCTGGTTGTGTTGTGTGGTGCTGCTGGTTGTGTTGTGTGGTGCTGCTTGTTGTGTTGTGTGGTGCTGGTGGTTGTGTTGTGTGGTGCTGCTGGTTGTGTTGTGTGGTGCTGCTGGTTGTGTTGTGTGGTGCTGCTGGTTGTGTTGTGTGGTGCTGGTGGTTGTGTTGTGTGGTGCTGCTGGTTGTGTTGTGTGGTGCTGCTGGTTGTATTGTGTGGTGCTGCTGGTTGTGTTGTGTGGTGCTGATGGTTGTGTTGTGTGGTGCTGATGGTTGTGTTGTGTGGTGCTGCTGGTTGTATTGTGTGGTGCTGATGGTTGTGTTGTGTGGTGCTGCTGGTTGTATTGTGTGGTGCTGGTGGTTGTGTTGTGTGGTGCTGGTGGTTGTGTTGTGTGGTGCTGGTGGTTGTGTTGTGTGGTGCAGCTGGTTGTATTGTGTGGTGCTGCTGGTTGTGTTGTGTGGTGCTGGTGGTTGTGTTGTGTGGTGCTGGTGGTTGTGTTGTGTGGTGCAGCTGGTTGTGTTGTGTGGTGCTGCTGGTTGTGTTGTGTGGTGCTGCTGGTTGTGTTGTGTGGTGCTGGTGGTTGTGTTGTGTGGTGCAGCTGGTTGTGTTGTGTGGTGCAGCTGGTTGTGTTGTGTGGTGCAGCTGGAAAGTTGATTCCGTAAAAAAAGAATTTCATACTAAGATGGTCATGATCAACTTATGTTGTGGTATGTAATCCCATTATATCATCTTTGAATTATTAAAATTTCAAGACAACCAATTTATATGCGCATTAGGAATTTCGTCTACCAAAATTTCATAATTATTGTTTTTACAGGTCATTCATTCTTTTTTCTCTTTCCCTGATTGCGATGGATGAAAAGGACACGTGCCATCATTCTGACACTGAGGTGCTTGTTACCATGTATTTTGTTGATTTATTGACTATTTTTGCCGTGGGGGTTATATGGCACATGTATTCCACCATTGCAAATTGTGCCCGATGAATTGTGCCACACACTGCCACGCACAGTCTGCCACGCACACGCTGTCACGCACACGCTGCCACGCACACACTGCCACGCACGCGCTGCCACGCACACACTGCCACGCACATGCTGCTACGAACGCACTGCCACGCATACGCTGCCACGCACACGCTGCCACGCACGCACTGCCACGCACGCACTGCCACGCACGCGCCTGAGACCTGACACACCAGCCAGAGCGTGTTACCACGACAGCTGCGTTCGGGCAAACATTCTTCAGAATTTTCTGTCAGATCGAAAACAACACTCGCTTTTCAGAGCGCATTTGCACCAAGAATTATTGGCGATGACGTTGTAGGTGTTCTTTAAAACGAAGGAAGTTGTTTTACCAGGAATGTTGGCTGGTGTTTGTGTTCTCCTCGTACGAGGCCTTATGGTGCGGCTGTAGAGTCGCTGTTAACTTTATGTGTGTGGGTGTCTGTTTTGTTCTTGCCTCCAACTGGTCTATTTTCTGGTCTATCCAATGCCCCCATTGGTCTATTTTCTGGTCTATCCAATGTACCCAATGGTCTATTTTTTGGTCTATCCAATGTACCCAATGGTCTATTTTTTGGTCTATCCAATGTACCCAATGGTCTATTTTCTGGTCTGTCCAATGTACCCAATGGTCTATTTTCTGGTCTATCCAATGCCCCCATTGGTTTATTTTCTGGTCTATCCAATGCCCCCATTGGTCTATTTTCTGGTCTATCCAATGACCCCATTGGTCTATTTTCTGGTCTACACAATGCCCCCAATGGCCTATTTTCTGTCTACACAATTCTCCATTGGTCTATTTTCAGGTCTACACAATTCTCCATTGGTCTATTTTCTGGTCTACACATTGGTCGATTTTCTAGATTTTGGTTTACCGTTTTTGATTTCTCGTTCGCAGGTTCTCCCGGTTTTGGTTTCACGGTTCACGAGCGTGAGGGTCTGAATTCTGGA
The DNA here is from genome assembly GCA_030386875.1 of Morinoia aosen. Lineage (NCBI taxonomy): Eukaryota > Metazoa > Arthropoda > Malacostraca > Amphipoda > Talitridae > Morinoia > Morinoia aosen. The sequence continues at coordinate 477,907 of CM059565.1, forward strand.
TTTTTAGAAGCATCATTTCCTATCATCCAGTTTTCAGTGATCTCATTTTCAATCACCTGGTTTCTAATCATCTTGTTTGCAGTCGTCCAGTCTGCTGTCATCTCAGTGGTTATCGCATACTTCTCAGAATTCATTTTCACTTTTTTTCATTTTCAACTCTTATCTATTAGGTTTTAATTTGATGGATTTCTAGCATCTACAATATGATCATCAACAAATGAATTTTCTTCTTTAGTTCTCCCTATTTTAAAGCACACATGATTGATTTACGTATCTCCGAGTGTCTGTACATTTATAAACTCAGACCTCTCTAAATGACTCCCAAAGTGCCATTCCCCTTCTCGTCGCGAGCACGGAATCGTATGTTTACGATTTCACTCGTTTTTATTTTCTAAGTTTTATATCAACGACTATTTTTGTATGTTGCAGTTTTATTTCGTGTGTGGTAATTTGATTTACTCTTATTTGTTTTGTTTTATCACAGAACTTTTGCTTATGATTAACCGTTGAGTTTGAAACGTTCAATTTTATTCCTTTAGACTTTGTTAAAATTGTTATTTAAAAATGACCAAACGTACAGTGATTTTCACCGGGCTTTTCATTATAAGCACATTATGTTATTTCAGTTTTCTAATTATCGGAAACGGTTCTTTTTTCGCTTGCTATTCATAGATACCTTGCTGCGAAAATAAAAAGCCGTTTTTATTTTCACTAAAACTGTTAACTTCATTTCAATTATTTTAGGTGGCGGTGATGCATTGCAATCATCCCCTTGTAAAGGCTGAGGAAAACTATTTTTCAATCAAACATCTTTCTTCACTGGCACCAAACGCATTCTTTACTAATCAAACATCTCTGATGGCGACACAAAACGCATTGTATTTATATGAAAGATTTCTGATGGCGGCACAAAACGCATTGTTTTCCTATCAAACATCTCTGATGGCGGCACAAAACGCATTGTTTTCCTATCAAACATCTCTGATGGCGGCACAAAACGCATTGTTTTCCTATCAAACATCTCTGATGGCGGCACAAAACGCATTGTTTTCCTATCAAACATCTCTGATGGCGGCACAAAACGCATTGTTTTCCTATCAAACATCTCTGATGGCGGCACAAAACGCATTGTTTTCCTATCAAACATCTCTGATGGCGGCACAAAACGCATTGTTTTCCTATCAAAGATTTCCGATGATGGCACAGTACGTATTGTTTGTCATTTAAACATTGTTTGGGGACACAGTACGTATTTTTTTTAATCAAAGATCTCTCTTCGGGCACTCAAAATGCATTTCTTTCCAAACAAAGCTTATAATGGTGGCACATAACGCATTGTTTTTACATCAAACATCTCTGTTTGACGGCACTAAACGTTTTTTTTTCAACTGAACATCTCTGTTCAGTGGCATGGAACGTTTGTTTTTCAACTGAGCATCTCTGTTTGACGGCACAAAACGTTTTTTTTTTCAACTGAACATCTGTGTTCGGTGGCATGGAACGTTTCTTTTTCAAGCCAACATCTGTGTTCGGTGGCAGAGTACGCATTGTTTTTGAATGAATCACCTCTGTTTGGCAGCGGCAAGTGCACGAGAAGAAGCATAATGTTGCGCACGTCTCCCCTGCCACAACTGGCCAAGACAATATTGTTTCTTCGGAGCTGCGTCTGCTGAAGTTAGCTGATTCAGACACAAGTTTCGAGCCATGCTCTTATTGCCGCGACAAAATAGACTTGGCTGCCGGACCCTGACTATGGGAGACTGTCTCTCTCTCTTCCCTCCTCCCCCTCTCCTTCTGTCCCCGATTGTTTCCTTGCTTTTGGGGAAGTAACCAACCTATATTTAAAGGCATGTGTGACGAAAAACAACAAAGTATTCGCACGGTTTTCTAATTGAATTCCAGAAGTTGCTTGAGCCGGTGCTAGACGCTACGAAAATTTAGGACTTCCGTGCTTGCAAGATAATTGGAAAAAAGTCTGTGATCTACAAAGTTTGCTTAGCCTCTGACTATTGCACAAAATGTACGTGAGCTCGTTCAAGAGTTGTTTTCATAACCCGATATGTTTTACGAGCCCTGAAGTGCGTACTTTGGGAGGACTGTCTCGTGTGTAGGATTTATTCTATTATTTTTTGCACAAATTCAAGAATTTTTTAAAATCATGGCATGATTGCCGGTACAACGATTTAAACGAAGTGCAAAGCGAAGTTAATCTGCTTGCTCTCTTGTATCTTTATTTTCAGCAGCTCTTCAAATTTTTATTGTTCACATTACACCTTTGCTTGAGAATTACTTCCATCTGAAAGATTAACTTCACAGTTTCGTATAAAATGTTCAGCGTTCTTCTTGGATCAAAATATTAAAATTAAAGTACCTATTTTCCCTCTATTTTCAGTTAACTTTATGTTTTCCCCTTCAGTTTATCCACGTTGTGCTATTTTCGAATTCCCTTTTCAATAATTTTTTTGGCATCTTCACTGCCACATCACCGTTTTCATGTACTTTGTTATTTTCTACTCAATTTTCAATAAATCATATTTCATTCCCTTTTCCGACGTTGTGGCATGCCTGGAACTCCTTTTAACTCGTTCACCGCGTTTTGGCAGCTGTTAACGGTTTGTTTGTTTTGGTTTTGGGTAGCAGAATTGGGAAATCGACTTTACCGATCGAATACATTGCTATCCTTCCTAAGAAATATGCAAATACTATTGTATGATAATATTTCACCCCGTATGATAACAGTTATTTCTTAAAGAGGGCGCGAAACAGATACTACTATTGTATGATACTATTGTATGATAACATTTCACCCCGTATGATAACAGTTATTTCTTAAAGAGGGCGCGAAACAGATGAAATGCCATTCATTTATACCGGTACGTGAATGAGCAATTTACCTACTTGGACATACATGGCCCAATACGCAGGGAACGTGTCAAAGCATTTATCCTGTTATTATTTCCATACATCCCCAATTTCATTGACTTCTTCTCCAGCAGAACCCACCATCTCCTCCCTCACTCCAGGTTCATCCGTCACCCTAGCGAGACACTAATATGCACAGCTAGAGAAACGATGCCTGTGCCCGTATCAGTTGACGGCGTTCTAGAGAAAAATGAACAGAATATTCTCGAGGAGACACAAAATATTCTTCAGTAGAACGTGACTAGCATCGAGACATCGATATCTTCGAAACAAGTCTCGGGAAATAAATCCGATAGCAAAGTCTGTACTGGAGCAGAGCTGCTTATCAACAACGTTTACCTCAAGCCCCAAAAATATTTCGGTGTTTATGATGAAATAAAATGTGGGGAAAGAAACAGCATTCATCCAGCAGTAACCGACGTTGAATTAGCTACGTCGGGCGTGATTTTCGAGCAATTCACTTTGTCGCAGCCGTGCAACTATATAGCAGCGTAGGCCAGTGTGAAAGAAGTTTACGCTGCTTCTTTGTATCGGTACGAAGACTTGAATTGGTTAAAAATTCAACTTGTTGAATGCAAATAGTATTACTGGTACCGATGGATCGTGAAATTTATATTTGCAGAGCTCCCCGGACATTCATCAGCAATTAACAATTACTTATGCTGCAGTCAGTTGTGAGTTCAGTATCAGTCGAGTCGTCTCTTCTCTTACTTCAATGCGTGTGTGTAGCTTACTCTACACACAAATTAATGAATGTTTCTGATAAGACTACTCGTTAAATCCAACAAATTTTTTTTCCAGCTGCTTGCCATCACTCATAAGCCTAACTTAGGCTGGATTCATCACCTATGGTGACGAATCCACGTTCTTTCGAGCGGGTTTATGAAAGTGAATGCATGAATGCAAGTGTGATTCGTTGTAAAATATTAGAAGACCCATCTTGCCTCGATTATACCTACTAACTTCAATTCAAAACGTGATCTACCTCTTTTCTTAAGTATCACCAACACCCAGAAAGACTCGTAATATAAGTCCTCGTTATTACTATCATGTTCCAGAAATCAGTCTATTTCAATTATTATCATGTCTAACCAGCTTCTCTGTCGACAGCTTCTTAATATATGTACGGTTGGCAGCGTTCAACATAAAAATAAATGCTCTTTTATGTTTCCATTCTTTTGATAAGTTAGAAATAATGAGAGTGTAGAGTGGAAAAAATGAAATGAAATCTTTATAGGATACTGACAATAGTGAATATGCTGATATAATTGATAGGCTTGAAAATACGGCTTTACTGATACCCTCGGCCCACGCGTACCAAAGATAATCATCTACTCCTGTTGACCGAAGTGAATAGTTCAATCATATTATTTAATAAATGAATTATACAATCATATCACTGTAGTTTATCTCATTAGAGACGCGTGGTAGCAGATATCTAATATCCTATTGAAATGATTCCTAAAAAGATCATAAGTTTGTTCGGAAAAATATCAACTCCAAAATACGATACGACTCTGCAATGAGATTAAAAACCACCCAAAAAGATCCATTATAGCTGGGGACATAGTTGGAGAATATTACAACCTAATAAAAAACACAATAGTTATCACTAGGGAGTCTTATAGGCACTTTTGTTGTGGTAATACAGATTTTTAACACTTTATGGTCAGTTTTTGGTTTTGTTGTTTTAGATTTTTCCATTGACTTTTGTTTTGTAGCACATGCGTTTGTGCAACATACCCCTTTATGGTTACATTGCGCATCTTTTCCCTGAATTTCATCCATTCAATTTCTATAGCCTGAATATGTGAATAAAAATCACTCTGTTCTATGTGTCCGAAAGCTTTCTGAGGACACTGTAAGATCCGGTGCAGTTTGTTTTATATTTTTTCATAAGTTGAGGAATCTTCCACTCCATTGTTTCGAAGTACAGCTTAAAAATTCTTATTTACCTCCAGCCAGCAATGTGCACAACGAACATGGCAAACTGGAGTTTCAACAAAGCATCACTAGACACGCTAACAGCATTAAAATGCACCCTCGTTCCTCTACACTTGTTCCTCCTGTACCTCTACACTGCACCTGCAAGCGTATTACTCTCAAGTTGACGGGGACAGAACAGGGACTTTTGGCTGTGTTTTTATGTGGCTATAGGACGATCTGGCGGCGTCGGGTCGAGGTTCACTTCAGCGCAGGAAATAAGCTTCATGTCTACGTCAGGAGCGTCATTAGCGCCGCGCTGCGCACTCAAACAAGGCGGGCGACCTGCATCGCATCGCCCTTCTGCGGTGCGGCGGTAGGAGTGTGAAGCTTCGCAGCTGCAGCGTGTTGTGAACTTTGTGGGTGGTTTTCATTGGTCCTGATATGTTAAGATTATATGGTGTCGATATTTGTTAGTATTATAAAATATCGATGTATATTAATAATATATAATATTGATGTTTATTAATATTATATAATCTATTATATAACATTAACGAGCATTTAACGGACGGACTAACTGAGGAACTGAGGAAGGAGCAGAACATTATATAGATTATTATTATATTATATATATTATTAAAATTATATAACATTGATGTTTATTAACATTGTTTAATTTTATCCATGCGAAACATCTCTTTTATTCGGTCATCATGTCCATGACGTGGTACTTTCAATTCATTTGCCGTCAATTGGTCGCTGTTTTTTCCAACGAGTTCCAGATATTTAAATCGCATCAAAGGGGCTTATTTCCTGAAGAATGAGATCAAATAGTTAGTAAACGTGAATTTCATCGTCTCAATTTTCAGTAACTTCTACCGATGACATCTTGCTGAACATTTTGGCCCTTTTTCTGAATGAAAAAATTAAGTGAAGCTCCAATTTTTTGCGTTTTGGAGAGAACGGAACGCAACCTCGGGAGCACCATTTGAGTGCGGCGATGTTTCAACTGAGGTGATAGATCGGCGCTGCAATATTGCAGATATTGCGGCTGCTGCAATTGCTCTCGCGGTGCTCGGATCTAACGACCTGCGACCCGCCGCTTGTTTCCTGCAGAGCAAACCTGGCCGCTCAGTTGGTTTCCCGGCAGCCCACACTTGTTCTAGAGCAGCTCAAGCCCAGAACCCCACGCTGATTTCCTAACAGCTCATGCCCAGAACCCCACGCTGTCTTAACAGCTCAAGCCCAGAACCCCACGCTGATTTCCTAACAGCTCATACCCAGAACCCCACGCTTGTTTCCCGGTAGCCCGTACCCAGAACCCTCCGCTGATTTCCTAGCAGTCCAAGCCTAGAACCCCACACAGATTTTTAGAAGCCCAGAACCCCCGCTTGTTTCTCGGAGCCCGTGCCCAGAATCCACGCTTGTATTTCGGTTGCTCAACCCCAGAACCCTAAGCATGTTTCTCAGTATCACAAGCCCAGAATCTTATGCTTGTTTCCCAGCATTTCACGTTTAGAAGGCCACTCTTTCTCCCCATCAACCCAAGCTCAGGACCCTAAATCAGTCTGGAGAATACGAGCACGAATCACTAGATTACAAAATTTTGAAGGCGTCGATGTAGATGCCTCGTTTCGGTAAGCATGGAAGATGAGATCGGTTATTTTTGGCCCAGTCAAAAGTGATTTGCAGAACAGCGATCCATTTAGCTGCTGCTCGCTTTTTATTTTGCACGGTTTTTCCCCGGCTGTGTTGCTCGTTATTGCTTGCTCTGAACCGTTATTACAGCTCTTGGACCCTATAACCTCTGCAGCATTTTTCGCTCTTATTTACCCCGTTACCGCCAGTCGCGCAGACGTTCCCTGTGGGCTGGACTATAAAGAAAAGTGTCAGCTCGTCCCTCTTGGATGGAAATGCTGCTCACTTTTCTTGTTCCGTTGACGACGAGAGTTGAAGAGAAAACTACCATCGAATGAGTCACAGCAGCGCCGTTGTGTGTTAGATACGCGTACTCGAATCCGGGGTTCTGAACGAAGGAATAGCTTAGGGATTTTGATTCGCGGAATCGGGATAGGGATTTTAAATCAGGAAATCAGTATCTAGGGCTCTGCAGCAAGGAATCGGGATCTTGGACTTCGTCATGGGAAGGAGGTAAAATTTTGGTGATTTTTGCGTTTGATTCAATAATGGAATGTAGAAATAAGCAACTGCAAGTCGTAATTGCAGCTATATTATAACTGCAGCTGTGAGTCATAGCATAAGCTGTAATTCGTGACAGCAGCTGTAATTCGTGACTGTTACTCGAGTCACAATTACAGCTCTAAGCCGTGACTGCAGCTGCAAGTCATGACTGCAGCTCTACGCCGTCCCTGCCACCGTAAGTCATGACCACAGCCGCGGCCGCGACGCCTCCATCAGTCAGGCCTCATCAGAAGACGCTGTCTCCGCCCGAGAAATTCTTGCGTGCTCGAGGCCCGAAACAAAGACCGAGTGTGTGTATCCGGTTATAGCGGTTTGGAGTATACAGTATATATAGATGTACACATTATAGTTATATATTATATACAAGTATATCTATAATACACTTGTATATAATAGATATACAATGTTACAGATTGTGCTACCAGGTTACTTCTTGTTTGTCTTGTTGGCACTGTTCAGTTTCAAAGAAACCCTTCTAAAAACCTTGCTAAAACCTTTTTACCAAGTATCACTAAAACTAAATTTTATTATTGTAAACTCTCATAGAATAAAACTGTTTTTAACCTAAATTCAAAATTAATTTCGTGAGTAATTGAGTCATTAAATTTAATCCTTTAAAACAATAAACTGCTAATATCTCATAAACCCGAATTTTTGTTGGAAAATTTTATAGACGGAAAAGTGTTCATTTCGCCATTTTCTACTTGGTGTGCAATTTTGTACATCTTGTTCTGAAAGACCCTGTAAAGAAATATATATATATATATGTATATATAAATATCATAAATTAAAACATATATACTATATATGGACCTTCAACAGTCAGGTACACATAATATATAATGTAAGCATGTTGTACATATATAAATTTAAATATATAATGTATATACATATATACAGCCCACCTTGCTATAGTCGAGTGGTTGCTAACCCTGTTCCTCCGCGGCAGGAAAACATGACAACTTAACTCTTTCGAGCACACTTGTCGAAGTTGGCTTCATGAGTTTCGCTTTGCGTGAAAGAATTAATGGAAAAATCTTTGGAACAAGAGACCTCTGATTTTAGAAATGAACAGATGTTCTGCAAAGTGAGCCCAGTAAAGTTTTTTCTAACGTTCAAAGAAGAAAAATTCGCCACTCACAAAAATTACTGCCAAAATCTTACGATTAAAGTATTAACTTACGATTAAAGTCATAATCGTAATGATAAAATTCAAAGCCAACATTTAACGACAGCAGATCTGGTCTATACATGCAAGTATCTCGAATGGAACTTCAATGCTGGGCATGTAATTTTGCGTACGCGCCATGTATGCACGAACTGACAGCTCAGAGGTTTAATTATTTGAAGCCTTTTGCTTGGAGCATCAGCCAGCCTTTGATGAATGAGGAGACTAGGCTGAGATGATGCTGAATGCGAGTCTGAAACGAGGCTGAGGTGAGGCTGAGATGAGGCAGAGACGCCGTTCGAGTATTGCCTCGGTAAATAACGCATTATTCAGGGAAACCATTATGACTTATTATATTTTGCAGTAAGGTTTTCACTATCAGAGGAGGAAGTTCATCTTAGACAAATATTTTTATCATTTCTGTCCTGCACAAGAAATGAAGCATTACTGTACAGTCCCAAGAGTAGCTCTATTTTTGCTCACCTCTGTTTCTGCATCATCCTGCTTTATTGTTAGAGAAATGTGAATACAAAACACATCGTGATGCTTGGTTACGATTACCAGCATCGCTAAATATTAATTATATAATTTTACAAACTTGGCTTGCACAACGCATCCAATAGACGAAGAAACTTTTTCCGTTCACAAGACTCTCCTTCCGAGACACCAGAATTTTGAGCGCCCTTAAAATGCATTTATACTCTCGAGCTTTTCCCGACGCTTTATTTTGCGGTACCCAGAGCAGAAGAATTATCAGGCTTGCATCCCTGCGTCTGCACCCAAATTTACGAAGCGCCCCCTGGCGGCGGCGAGGCGCTTAGGCAATCAATCACTAGATGTCGCCTTAATTTTGTCGCCCAAAGTGCTGCGCAGGGAAGCGCTTCTAAAACCAGCCTCACGACGTGACTTTCGGAGACGGTGTCGGGCAGCCTCTATTAATCACCGCCGTGTCACACGTGAATGCTGAGCGTGTCGATGCTAAGCAACTTGACTTCCTGAGAACAGCTTAATTAGGGGCGGTTATTAATGTGGCTGCATAATGTGACTTCGTTGCTAAAAACGTGCGTAGGCTGTAGTCAATTTTGTGCGGCTATACGCGTGCAGTTTTGTGGTCGTCCTATGAAATGTTTTTAGCGCAGAGGAAATGCCTGGCTTATGAAAAAAGGAAAAGGAAAACCGTTGTTCTCATCAGAGTTGACGCATAAAATGTGCTGTAACATTGGATTCAACAAAAATCTTAAGGCAAAGGTCCTTAGTTAGTAAACAAAACATAATAGGCATCGTAAAAACCTTGCTAATGGTTGAGGAAAAATGAAAGAAAAAGCAGATAATATTTTCCACTGGAGACTTCACTCTGAGTTTCAACTGCTTCATTGAAACTGTCTTCAAAAAAGAATACAGTGAGAAGTTGATATGAGCACCTTACATGCGTCTCTTTTTGCATAAGCCATTGATTTTGAAAATTTAAATAGATCCAAAGAGCTTGTGGGATAGTTTCTGTGTACTGAGACAAAAGGCCTTGTAGTACAGCGTTGTTTTGGTCGACGTGGGAATTTAATAACGATAATTCCCATCTACACAACCGCATGAGAGTCACTACTCTGCAGTAGTAACCGATGCTGTGGAAACTTTAAAACCTAATTAACGGAAATGAACAATTGCGAGTAAAGGTTGACGGCTCATGTATTCAAAATTAATTTTGTTTATTTCATATCAACAAGTACCAAAAAACTAACATTTACTAGTTAAAAAATATTTACAACGCGATAAATTTATGGAATTTCTTACCTAAAGAATGCTCTCAGCATTTTTTTTGAATGAAGAGCAGAGAAGGATGGTGACGTTGGAGAAAAACTTATTTTACAACATAAATAGATATATGACTGATGAGTCAATACTATAACTGTTCACCTACCTCACGAATTTTTCCTTAAAGCAAAAAATTAAACCAAATAATTCGTTCGAAAAATTATGAATTTTGAATTTTCAAAGAACTGAATGATCCATGATCTTCATCTTTTAATACTCATTGCATATTTTTAACGTGGAATTTATTCTTTACATTTCAAAGATCTGTTGACCAGCGGGGAAATGGAGCGATGGCTATTCATTATTATTTTTTCTCTATGATTTTTATGTTTAGAGGGCACTAGTACAGAAGGCATCCCAAACTGATTGCGTTCACCTCTAAAACACAAACTACAAAAAACAGTTCAGAAAGCTTCATATTTAACAGAGGAATACTTTCAACCAATCCAGACCTGAGGCAGAAACAAACACTCGAATGATACTTGTGTTTGGTTATGCAGAAATGAATTAATTTCTCTGATTGGAACGAAGATTCTCGGATCGCAAAACTCGGAAGATATTCTGGTGTTCACCTGCCCATCTCACCAGTCTCCAGCGCGTCTCCGTATTTTGGTTCAATCCGAACAAGAGTTTTCCTTAATTGCCGTCCCTGCTAACGTAAACAACCGAAGAAATTCAAAAGAACAACGGTTTCGAATAGTACGAACTCTAGTCGCAATGCAGGCAAAAGATGTGGCAGTAGCGCTTGTGACAGAGTAGTTGTGGCAGTAGTGGTTGTGACAGAGTAGCTGTGGCAGTAGTGGTTGTGGCAGTAGCGGTTATAGTAGTAGGGGTTCTGGTAGTTGAGGTAGTGGCAGTGATGGCTGGGGGAGTAGTGGTTGTAGAAGCTGCTGTTATACCAGTAGTGGTTGTGGCAGTCCGCAAAATATGCCACCATCCACACACAAAGTGAAATTTTTATCATGGCAAAACTCATCATATCGATGTCTAAATTTTCGAAGATCATTTGACAAAGGCGTATCAACCTCATTCGATCTCAGGTGTCAGTACTGCTTTTACTGCCTCGCTATTCTCAATGATTAATTTCAAACGCCATTTTCAAGAATAATAACCTTTCAACCTCCCATTAAATAATGCATGGGCTGCACAAAGAAATTTTACTCATTTTACATATTTCTTAAAGTAAGCTTGTTTTTGGCAGCACAGGATTTTAATATTTTTAATCATTTCTTAAAGTAATTCCCTGCTTTTTTTTAACGCATAATTTTAATATATTTACACATTTTTTGTAACACAAATACGTGTTCCCATATCTAGAATTACGCTCCTGTTTTTCTGTATCACAGGTAGGACGCCAAGGTTCCCACCTATCACAGTCGAGGCTAAAAACCCCAGTAAGCTCAGGTTCGCACCGAAGCAACAACAGCTCAGTGCGCTTCCACTGGGTGTTGCGCCGCCGGTTCCTTGGAATTTAAACACTAAAACTTCCATTCTATGATCAGGGCCTCTAAGATCCCCAACTGTCACGGCGTACTTCTATCACAGCAGTGCGTCACGGCGTACTTCTATCACAGCAGTGCGTCAATCAATACTGAAGGCTTGGTCTTGCACGTACGATTTCTCGTCAATGAGAACTTATGACATGAACAATGATTGAAGCATATATTCAATACATTCTCTTCGTTAAACAGTGATTTGAAGTAACATCAGTGATTTGAAGCATTTGCAAGCTGAATATCCTGCAATAAGAAGGGCATTCCGATGCCAACTTTCATATGATCGACAATTCGGAGATTACCAACTGGATTTCCCCCTTTGCTGTTGATCCTTGATCCCTGTGAAGTGAATGCAACATCCGACCCATGTAAGATGAGCATGAGCAATACGTTCTTTCGTGCAATTTTCACGTGGTAGCGTGTGTGAGTAGTTTCCCTTAGCAACAAACCTCTGGGTGATTCCCTAATTGTCTCGTGTTAATTTCTTGATTGTTACGTGAGATGTTTGTTACGGGAAACAAAGATCAACGTTCAGTGTTAGGAATAATCGGTATCTGAAGCCACGATCTAATAAAATTCGTTAGCTGATTGATTGATTCGTTAACTGAAAAAGATTCGTCAACTGGTTGATTGATATTGAGAGACGGTAGTGGTTGTGGATATAGTGGTTGTGGCAGTTGCGGTTGTAGAAATCTTGTTATATGAATGCATAACTCATAGGGAGAGTCTTGGCACTGCTGGTATTGCTTTCGTGCTTAACCACTTTTCCAAAGAATCCAAATCATTTCAAATTTTCGAATGCTTCACGCAACCGAGAACGGCCTAAAACTGTAGTCTCACCCGAGCGATTTATTTTCAAATAAATTGAAAATTAAAGTGGATAAATTAAATGATAAAACAGTTACCTCACAGAAGCAAAGATTTCATCACTCCAGGAATCGAGAAATATACCGCGCGAAACAAGACAGAAGGCAAAGAGGCAAACCGAACATGGCTGCCCTGCAAAAAGTCGACTAATAGGTTCAGTATCGACAACACACTTGAACTCGGGGCCCATCTGTGTTGGAGTCTCGGTGGCGCCCGCTTCCGCTAGACTCTTTCTTTCTTTTGGAGCGGCAGTTTTATGCTTAGTCAGCAGTTTATTAGGAGGGCGGAAGCTGCACTGTTACGACCGTCCAAACTCCGTCCAACTTCTCCTCGAGCTGCAACGCCAACAGCCATTAGAACCGAGTTCTGCGGTCACGTGTGAACGTAACTTTTTCTCAATCTCCAAGTATGAACGGTGTTCAAAAGAGTTCATGATTTGTGAATTAATGAGTCCGGATGATCAACCGCCACCATAAAACTCTGGACGCTCAGACTAAATTTTTCGCAAAAATTCCAAATGATTCGTACACACCAGAGAAAAATAACAATGGCATTCATATCAATTGTAAAATATTTTCAGGAATGTCTATTTTGAATTAACTGACTATGGGTTGAATTTTAAGAGCATTCATTCACATGAATTTTTTGCCTATTGTCTTAAACTTGATCGATATTATACGCGTGAAGACAATACGCCCCAAATCTGCCCATTTCATGGTTACTGAAATGATTGTTTCGCGGGTTGGACAGTGTCAGGATGAGTAAAGTCAGGACCGAGCGTTAGGGACTAAAGTAAGATTAAAGTTAAAGTACTTGTCCCTAAGGCAGTCCCTAAGTTAAAGTTAGGGACTGTCCAAGTACTTGTGGACCACTAACATAACAAATCTATTGGGTTGGCCGTACTGCCAAATTTCTTGGGGACTAAAAATATTAGGTTGGCCAAAAATTTCGTTCACGTTATGAATTTCACTCTTTTTACCTTCTCAACCATTTAGTGACGGCCGTCCTTTCTGAAGGTGATTAAGAAATCACTGACATCGTTTTCATTTTCTAAATGCTTCGATAAAAAGTTTACACCTTACTGGGTTTCATGAATGATAATTCAAGGGAGATTATCGTAATATTTCATTCAGGAGCAAATCATTGTGGTCGATATAAGGTCAAGATCAGTTTTACCTTCTTATTCTTCAAATCCTGTATTTGGCACAGCGAGCAAGTTTACCAGTGTAATAAGCCTCCATGTTCAGAAGTTCTAACACTTTTGTTTGCATCCGAGCCCTTGATGGTGTTATCTTTTTTAACTTCCTTCTTCGATTAGAATCATCAATTAGGAGGTTTACTGCGAATTCCCAATTCAGAGGTTTACTTCCAATAATAACAGTCTGTAATAATAATAACTTGCAAATAAAAAACACTCGACCTAATTTTTCACAAACAGTATACGAGTTTTACAACATCGTGGTAACCCCATACTGCCGAGTTTATTTTCATTGAAAAACTAAAGAAATTTCCGCGTAATCACTTTTTCAGGAAACTTTATTTTCACTTAAGCGATAACGGATGACAGTTTTATCATTGACGAAAGTGATGATGGAGAGCATTAGCGTAGTTGTGACCTCATCATGATAGTTGACAGTTATTGCAAATATCGAATTTGCTGGCAACGGTGGATTATGGCTTCATCGAAACGAGAATTAATTGTGGTAATTGTTATTTGACGACTGTGTTTTTCCCATTCACTTTTTCTTATTTAGTTTAAAGTTCGACAAATGCGTGCAAGTATGTATTTTGAATTAGTCATCCTCAGGCACTGGAAGTATCACTCGTGCGCGTACTGTACTTGTCCTAAATTCTTCATCGTACGTTCAGCATGAATCAGATGGGATTTAATCAAATTAATTTCGTATTTTGAAATTTGGAAGCAGAACACACTGCCGTCATCTATCGGAGCTAACACGCCTCAAAAATTCCCAGGTTCCTCTTCAGTCCTATATATTCTACAGCGTATCTCAAAAAAATAAGTTCGTAATTTAAATGACGATAAAAACATTAGTTATGAACTTAGAACGAAATGAAATCACTTCGAATACGAAAGACATATATAATTGAAGAATCATGTTTACAAATGTTCAAATTGATGATCACATTTGTCCGGACAACACTGATAACGCGCACCAAGGGATTCATAAACGTCGCGAAGCAGGCCATTTGAAATATCGGGACATTATCGTTCAATTACTGAAAAAACCGTTTCCGGTCTTTAAATAACATTTCACGACAAACTTCCTCTCTTCCTAGCAAAGCTGAGTTTTTTTTATACTGTGATGAATGAAATAATTAAAAAAGTCGAAATATTAGCGACAATTGAAGTGTAAGTCTACATTTTCTGAGACACCCTGTATTTGTAGCCTGCGAACCTCCTCTGACCAAGTATCGCTATTTCGGATATACTGAAATGTGTGTTTTTATTTCCGTAGAGTTGCAACGTTACAAAAAATTAACCGCATTACGGTTTAAAAGTATTGACGTCTAGTGTACCTGTGTCGCTAAAAATAACAAAGTTTCTCAAGTTAGTAATAAAAATCATTTAGGAAAATTGTTTCTACTGAGATGTTTAGATGGGTATCCTTCAACTTGTACACTTCCATTTTGTGTTAGGATAATTCTTGAAGCGTTGATTAATACTCAGGTATCCAGTTTACAAGGTGGGATTGGGAACGATCGGACCCACGACGTAAGTGGCAGAGTAATGTTATTCCTAGAATCATTTTAGAGAGGACACTGCTTTATTTATAAATCGGATTACAATCTTCGATTTTGAAGAATTACTGCAGGTCACAATCACGCAAGCTTTTACGAGCTCAAACTCATTTACCTTCACGAGCTGGCGCCTTTTTTCGCCCTTACTATACACATCGCTAGCCATATTAACACGAATGTTTACCACGCTCCCTCTATTCACAGGATGCCGTTTATCCGCTCGGTGTGTCCACCTTGCGGCACCGAGAACGAGAGGCTCTTATTCTTACATTCACTGGGAGCGCAGCTGAGCGGATGACACTGAAACGAGAGGTGTAATGTAAAGGAAAATCTGCGGCTTTGGGTGGTAGGGCGAACATTAGGCTTTATTTCTGGATGTTGGGCCGAATATGATTTCTGGGTGCTGGGCCGAATATTAGGCTTTATTTCTGGATGCTGGGCCGAATATTAGTCTATATTTCTGGGTTCTAGGCCGAAAATTAGTCTTTATTTCTGGATGCTGGGCCGAAATAATTGGGTGCTGGGTCAAATATTTGGCTTAATTGCTGGGTGTTGTGTTGAGTATTAGACTTTGTTCCTGGGTGCTGGGCCGAACAAAAGGCTTTATTTTTGGGTGCTGGGCCTAATGTTAATCATTATTTCTGGGTGTAGGGCATGATATTAGGCTTTATATCTGGGTGTAGGGCATGATATTAGGCTTTATATCTGGGTGTAGGGCATGATATTAGGCTTTATATCTTGGTGTAGGGCATGATATTAGGCTTTATATCTGGGTGTAGGGCATGATATTAGGCTTTATATCTGGGTGTAGGGCATGATATTAGGCTTTATATCTGGGTGTAGGGCATGATATTAGGCTTTATATCTGGGTGTAGGGCATGATATTAGGCTTTATATCTGGGTGTAGGGCATGATATTAGGCTTTATATCTGGGTGTAGGGCATGATATTAGGCTTTATATCTGGGTGTAGGGCATGATATGTATTAGGCTTTATTTCTGGGTTCTGGGCCGAATATTAGGCTTTATTTACCGTCAGCAAAGACTACTAACGTATCCCCTGACAACATCCGGGGCTTTTACCGCCTTTCAGCATTAATTTTTTTTAAGTAAGGAAGCAAGACTTCAATGGTGTGAAATATTTTATTGAGCGATACTATCGGCAACGTTAAAATATTGATGATAGATTTTTATAAAATACCCTGTGTCCTTAGCACATTTTCTCAAAAAATCTCAAATTTTGTAAAATGTGATATATTTTAGAACGACGCCATATAGGAATGTTAAAATATTGATAATTAAATGTTTTATGGTCCAAAAGTATTCTCTACAGGTTTTCTCATTTTATGTTAGTTGCACGGACGTCATTCGCCAGAAAACAACCGCTCGTGTCGCGTCACAACACCAAATTAATATGAGCCTTCATCAGTGATGGTTACATAAATAAATGTCTTATTCTCCAAGTCCCAAATTAAGTTTAGGTTCCATTTTCGTCACCTTGAATGAGAACAGCAGAATATTGGACACGGTATTGAATTTACGTTCGCTAATCTACCTAAACTTGACGGCAAATAGACAGGATCGCAAAAATCCTTTTCGGTCGAAGCATGCAAAGCTCGAGAATGTCATCAATGTTGAAAGTTTTTAGTTAATTGTAGCCTTTACTCGGAAACTGGTCTCACCAAAACACAGTAGGGATTTTGCCTTCACCTTGGGAGTTTCTCGGCCCCACCACTTATCCATGTCAAGATCGGTTTTAAAAATCATTGACAACGTTTATAATTCGAGTATTGGATATTTAGTGCCAAGCTTCTCTGACATCGAATTGTGAAGTGCTGTGCGAGTGGTTTCTCTAGCTACTGTAGAAACTCGGGTCTGTGAATACATATTATTACGTACGTTTTACATCTGAGGTTGAATAAATATTTATGTTTTGCGTCTTGCAAATCCTAATTATAAATAAAAGAGCAAAGAAAGTCGCTTTTAAATTCAACATTGTTATTATTACAGTCTAATACTAAAAGAAGAACGTTTCGACCTGTTAGGTCATTTTCAACTTCTGTCGATAGAAAATCACAAAATCCAATAAAATTTCAAGTAAAATTGCAGACAATGAGGAAAAATAAAAATAAAAAACATCATACTAAAAAACAACAAATACAACCTAAACTAGCTGAAGGGGGAATGCAGACTGACTATCATTCAAAACCGTTTTTTTCCGTTAAAATATACAAAGATTCTAAAATACGAAGTTTAATAATACCAGATGTGGATGCAATTATTTTAAAATCGTTTAAGCGCACTGGAAGATCGCATTTCTCTGCATGAGAACGGATGGTAGAATTTCTTCTTTTCTTCATTGGATTTTGTGATTTTCTATCGACAGAAGTTGAAAATGACCTAACAGGTCGAAACGTTCTTCTTTTAGTATTAGACTGTAATAATAACAATGTTGAATTTAAAAGCGACTTTCTTTGCTCTTTTATTTACATCTGAGGTTTTATTAAGCGAACATTTTGAAGAGGCTGTTATAAGGGAAAAGTTCCAAGCCCAAAGGCAATAATCCAGAAACACAAATGATAAATCTGAAGATTTATTCCGCAGAAAAATATATCTTAAGAATATACAGAAAACCCTCAACAATTCACGGAATCTGTACTCGTACATTACAAGTCTCTCATTTTCCACCATTTACTACTGGGAAAACGCATGAGCAAATACTTCGGCTTTAGTAATAATAAGGGATACGATGGAACAAGGTGAGGTAAAAACAGAGATTACGAGGTGACGCCTGATGTGGCCGCAAATGGTTTCGACCTCAGAATTATGTTATGAGCAGAGGAAACAAAACAGTAGATGAGATAAACTAGCTAAAATAGAATAGACAAAATGAACATATGGAAATAAATTACTGAAATAGAATACGAAGAATAGAGTTGATAGACTGCTTTTAGAATTGGACGAAAATAATAAAGAAATGAATGGGATAGCTTATTTTAGCATCAATGAGTCCAGTGGCCGGATTTTGTGCTGTCTTCCAAATCCTAGGCTGTCAAAGACCAATCATGCACATGCACCAGAGTTGGGAAAGAGGATAATTCTGCTGAGAGTAAGTCAAATCACAGGTAGTATTGCTATCATCTTTATCGGTGAGCATCATTACTACCACTCTTACCTCCTGCGTCTCAACAGAAGAGAAGAAATATCTGCAATAAGGAACAACAACAGTTCCACTTCCAGTTATCAATCTTACGCAGCAGGCCCCAGAAGTTACGTATTAAAGCAAAAAAATCTAGTGCCCAGGGAGTGTGATTTCTAGATAAGAATTGGATTAAATTCTCATCAATTTCCCTGAGTGTAACCTTTTGCCATTTTCATTGATTTATACACTATTCACTCTGCACAGCTCGTCGTCATTAATATTTGAAGTGCTACAAGCTATTTATATTACGAGATCTTGGTGCTATTCCCCCTCAGGGGATACAACTATCGTATCTATGGGAATTAGCGCTCCCAGGGGAACCATGTGAGGGCCCGAGCTAAAGGTTAGGTAAGCTTTCTTTTGTTAAAATAGAATAGGTTCTTGTTGTGTTACGGACCATCTTTTTCCGGGTCACTTTTGTCCGGTTTTTCATCACCTACTACTTTCTTCTTCAACTTTGATCTTGTTTCATGAACTTCTTTCTCATCTTACTGTTTCTATACCCCTTCTGTATGGATTCCCCATTCTCTTATTTCCATACTTAATGGTGCCTTCCTCATTCCTCTCTTCGATACGCTCTTATTTTGTAAGGAGTAGTTAGGGAGGCTCAAACTAACTTATAATCATAATCATAATGCTATTCCCTGTTTAAACGCTGCTGTATGTATATGTGACACATTTTCACCAACCGAGACTACAGGTCGGTTTTTAACTTTTCCTCTTTAGTTGGATCTAAAAAAACTACACCAATGACATCTCTTAAAATTAGGAATTATCAAAACTGCGTCCACACTAGGTGGAATGCTACTGTTGTGTTGTTAGGATGTGTGGACTTGGATGAAAATGTGACTTATTAATAGCTCTAGAACTCTTAGACGTTATTGGTTTTGCCAGAAACAGAAAATATGTATTTAAGAATTTCACTTAGAGTACACATATGTTATACGAGCAGGCGTTTATAAATGCTGAGCGACTTACAGAATGAATGCATCACGAGAAAAACTTAAGATCTGACGTCCGAAAATACTTTCGGTTAGTATAAAATACTTATCAAAGACTCGGTTATTTTCTCGAAACCTAAATTTTTTTAAAGAATGGCACTAGTTACACACTTGTAGGAATGTCATAGAGGTTTGTTGAATTATTGGAAATATGAACAATTTGCATTAGGTTCCATAAATGAATGGGTTTCACTGAGAACACATTCTCGCGATCTGTGCATCGTAAATTGGGAAGAAATCAATTTACAGAAGAAGTCAATTTACACTTTTCCTTTCAATTATATGTCCACTCTATATCAGCTAGTATATACTCCATCTACCATTTCGTTTTAATTCACTCATTACATTATTTTAAAGGCAATCGAAAAGCGCGTGCAATGGAAGTGTGGTTCTGAGATACGAAGAAAGGTCTTATGCATGCTTATAAATTTCTCTGATCTTAACACTTCCCCACGCACAGTAATTTATACATTCGTAATATGTGCAACGTGAATAGTGTGAAATAAATGCATGCGGGAAAGGGTTAAACTCAGAGAAATTGATGAGCATATAACCTTGTTCACATCAAGGAAAAAGACTGCCATGACGCGCTCTGTCTTGTTGAAAACGCACGCTCTGAAGGCTACTCCTGAAGACAGATGTTTGAAAATCGACTGTTACCCTATCTTTTACAGATTTTTTATTCCCTTTGCCAAGACGTAGGACGTAGGAGTGGTAATGATGGTGTCCGATGATGATGATAGGAATGTTAGCAGGTATTTGATTGCTTTTCAGCCGTATGGTTACTCGTTCTCATCTTTTTTTACTTTAGTGTCCGCTCATGACTGGTCTCTGACAACGTGAAAATTAGATGGCAGCCAGCCACTGGGATTCTTCCCACTCCGATATGCTCATCTATTCGATATTGTGTTATTTAGTTCATTCTATCAACTTTTAATCAACTATTCGAGGTACTCTATCCCACTTACTTCATGACATTTAATTATCTCGATCATTCAGGTAGCTAATCCCACTTAATGTTTAATCTTCCACCGCTCATAATAATATTCTGAGGTCAATCGAAGACTGCCACAGCCAAACACATCACACGATCTCTGTTTTTCTCCGATTCATGTGCATAGGAAGACATTCGGTTTCAAGCTCGCACCAACTCAGGGAATGAAGAATCTCATTTACCTTGTTTTGAGGTCCCATTATGGCCCATTTTACAATTTACTCGTTATTTTTCATGTCATAAAGATTGTGTTGCCACGCGATAAGCCTCGAAGCCCCGGCATCGTTGGGCGGTAATTGCACTGTTATAGAAAATCCGAGCTGCATTTAAAACTGAAGCTGCGGACGCTTTCTTCTCGGAGCCATTAGTTTGAAATCGCTTAATGTACTTCGCTTGATTAGATTCAAAGGACGCTAAGATTTCATTAGCTGAAAGCAAAGAAATCTCGGCTCCACCGTGCGGCGAAATTCCCGCTATGGACGAAACATTTTCGCTGTGGTACCCCAAATGGCGTCAAAACTATCGCTTTGTGAAGTGCAGGTTTTTGTATGTTTTATATTTATTATTATTATTATTATTATTATTATTATTATTATGCGGGGCGGATGTTGTGAGCACTAATTGGCTCTTGTGCAGAAACTGTAGAATAAAAGCATTTCCTGTTCTTCGAAAGGACAAAGTTTTTATTCGAAAAAGTGAAAATTAATTATTTATTTGTTTATTCAAGTTGAATGGTGCAATATTTGCTTTATTATAAGTTTTTTTCGGCATATTGCTCTGATTCGCTTACGAGTTTCAGAATAAACATTTCCATATTTTACGAAAGTCAAAACAATGGCACGTGCTACTCAACTAAATGTTGCAACTGTACTTTCTGTGACTATTAGTGCAAGCAGTAACTAAGCTACACGAATGAGCGAAACATAACGCCATTATTTTGCCTACTCAAGATTTTCCTTCTTCACCACGAAATAGCTGAGATATTGAAATAATTTTTCATAAAAATTCCGAAACTATGAGCCCTTTAGGTTCGTATGAAGCAAGAAATAAAATCAAACCGTTTCCCGTTCTCGAAACCTTACTATTGTAAAAATTTGTTAAATTCAGCAGTGTTAAACTTACAAATAAGTTAAAGTTCAAGTGCAGAGGGTGAAATTTATGCAGTAGTTGTACGTTTTTCTGAGCAGTTGCTTCACCTGCTTACACTCAGTGTCCTAGTCTCCAAGTACCAACGTAAAGAATACGAAGTGAAGTCAGTCCTCGAGCTTATACTTGTGCGAATTTAAACTTTTACAAGTGGAAATTTATTCCAGCTACTCAACTAATACGATGCATGATTCGCGACGAGAATAACTGGGACTAATTTCTGTCTGAATACGCAGTGCTGCTGAAATAACACTAACATGCTATCGAACTTTCTACTATCTATCTAGAAAAATAATACCCGTTTTGTATTTATTGATATATTTGTTTGGTTTCCGCTTAAGAAACATAGAATGTCTGAATTTGCGGTATCATGGATACTGAATTTCTCAGTGTAACATTGAAAGATTGCCATTACATCCAATGATGTTTGACATTTTATCAGGATAGTCTAGTATAGGATAGGTTAGGATAGGTTAGGAAAGGAAAGGTGTTAGGTGTATAGGAAAGGTGTATATGTTAGGTTAGCATAGGTTAGATAATGTTGACGGAATTTTATCACGGGTCCACCTAGGTTAACGATGACATTATACGTGGAATTTCCACGTTCCTGCTAGTACCTAATTATACCCTTGGTTTATTTTTTTGGAGTCCGCTTCTTCCATTTCTCTGTCTCGCTCATAAGGATAGGTATAATGACCGTATCTGTGATACGAGTTACCCCAGTTCTCAAGTACAAGAACATTTTTTATCACGGGAACTGTTAGGATGGAAATACTGTATTTGTTTGTCATCCACAGCTGGAAAATTCGTACATGAAAGGTATTGAATCCCGTCATTTTTGGCGGGCCGTGCACACTAGTACAATAATAAGAGCCGCGTCCGTCCGTCACACCCACCAGCCGAAAGTATGTGAAGAGCGTATCTGTGATACAAGCTTCATCAACTCCACAATTTTCGATGCATTAATCCATCACATTCAGAATTGGAATGAATATCACGTGTATTGTTGGAAAATAGGAACGCATGTCACGTGATTTGTCAAACATTTTTACACGTTTTTGATGGGCTGTGTGCACTCGTGATTATATTAACAACAATACCGATTATAATTATGAAGCAACATATAGTTGAGGGTCGCGTAAGATGATGTAAAATTTCGTATCGACTCCATCGGTTCTTGAGGTCCTGAATGACTGCAGGAAGCTGAGTAACGCATCGCGAAAACAATACTCGAGAAAAGAAAAGAGGAGCACAAATCTGCCTGAAAAAAGCGTCATTAAACAAACAAGCAAGCAAACAAGCACCTGCTCATCCGCAATAAGTGCAACGATAGAACCAATATTGAGTGCCGGAAATGCCAGAAACAACAGGATTTCTTTCGAAAAGAAGAGCGCGCGAGCAGCCGAAATGAGAAGAGCAGCTACAGCTGCAGCACCGCAACAACAGCTGCAGCACCGCAACAACAGCTGCAGCACCCCAACAACAGCTGGTCTCGTCAGTCAGTGTCTCCGTAAAGAATTGCAGCCGCATTCTGCGCTGTCGATGCCCAAACTTGACTGAATTTGGCCCGCTCTGGCTGCTCCGGTGTCTGCCAGTCGATGCGAGAGTTTGCATGGAAACCTGCGAGAAAGTTCCCTTGAAATAAAAGAGTTACGATTGGAAATCTTTACCTGCGTAACCCGCACGAGCAGTCCGAGTGTCGCGTTTTTAGGTTGAGAAAGAAGCGTGCAAGTATCGTTTGTTTATTTGAAGGACACGTGCGCTAAAGAAAGAAGAATTAATGGGAACTATGTGAGTCTCGCTTCCAAAAATCGATGCGGCATTTGCATGAACAGCCTCGTTTCAGCTCTGACATTCACGACTGATGCGAATCTTTCGAGTGTCTTACGAACTGGTAACAACAGGGATTTCGGGTAAATATTCCCCAAGTATTCCGAGTAAATATTCTGCAAACATTCCGAGTAAACATTCTGCAAACATTCTGAGTAAATACTCCACAAATATTCCGAGTAAATATTCCACAAATATATCACTAATGCAGCGCTTATCTAGTGTAAGGATATTTCAATGTGAAGTAAACGCAAATTTAAATTAGAAAAAATACTCTCCCAGCAAAAATTTCTGCCACTACTTTAATTGCATCCCCGCTAGCAAGGAGCGGCAGGCTGCTCTTGGTCGTACAAACGAGTTTTCTTGTCTTGCTTGCAGCTCAACTACAACAATTTCCTCCACAAAATTTGTAGTGAACATTTACTGTGCGTCGCCTGGATGTTAACTTGTAGCAACGTGCCATTTTAAATCTTTAAATGATGGTCTAACACAAAAAAAGTTGATGGGAAGATGAAATGGCTGGGTAAAGAATATCTTAGGGGTGAAGCACCTGACAGAAGAAACCGCTAAGTTGAGACGAAACAGCTGAGAGAAGAGACAGCTGAGAGAAAAAACAGCTGAGCGATGAACATTTAAGAGAAGAAATTATTTAGAGAATAAACCGTTAAGAGAGAAGGAACAGCTGACAGAAGAAAACGCTGAAAAAATGAGACCTGCCAACACTTCGTACAACCCTGCACTGAGCCTCTGCAGATGCTCAAAAATAATATTAATTTGCCTTTTGCGGAGGATTATACTGTAGTTCGTAACACTATTATGGCGTAAAAGTTCTGATTCTTATTCACGGATTACTTTTGGTTCTCTAAGGCTAAACTGAAGTTTTCTGAAATACAACACATGCAAATATTTCAGTTCTAATCTTCCAAACTCCATACTCAATGCGTAATATATCCATCCAATTCCATTTCATGACAAAACCATGAGCACGGAGAAAGTCTTACAAATCTAATTAAGGTCAACACTCGAAATTTACCAGCACAAGGCAGACGCAAATTATCGGCGCATTCAAGACGCGATCATTGCCAAGCGAAATAACCCCCGTAGATACGAGGCCTCTGTAGACACAGCTTTACATTTGAGACAGAGGCCGTCACTCGAGCACATTACGGGCCCTAGCGCTCCGTCGTACACTACAGAGACGGCCATTACCAGCAGAGGGCGCTGTGATTAAGATAAAGAAATGCCCCCTGTGTCTCAGCCTTGCTCATCCGTCTGTGAAATGCTTCTTTTATTCTTCGCTCCAGAAACGGAGCAGGCACGGGAAAATGCGTGCGAACAAATTCTCTTTGTTCTATGGCTTGACGTTTGCTTTGAAGACGGCTACTTGTGAATTTTGGGTTATGCCTTGATGCATGTCCTTGACGAAGAGGTTGTTGATGCAAGTTATTGATGCATGTCCTTCACGTAGGCAGTTAGTACAACTCCTTGATGTAAGGCTGCCCACGCAAGTCCTTGATGCAGATCCTTGATACAGGATTTATCATCTGTGTTCTTTAAACAGCTCCGTGATGTGGGGCGGTAGAGACTGAGTTGACGAGACAGTGCTTTTTGATGCAGTACTTCTTATGAAGGGCTTTTGATGCAAAAGTTTTAATGTAACGCTCTTGATAGGAGACTCTTAATGTAAGTCAAATGACGCAGGTCTTTGATGGAGGTCATAAACACAGGTTCCTTGATGCAGGGCCCTTAAAGCAGAACTTTTGAAGCGACGTTCTTAATACAAGTCTTCTTCTTTTGCGCCTCTTAATTAACGAAGACCAGTCGACATGAAGTGCAGATCATTGACGCACGCTTTTAACGCATGTCTATCGATGCACATCAATGATACAGAATGCGTCTATTTGCGACATCCGTGAAAACAAAGACCTTAGCTCCAAAAATGGTAATTTCTCAGTACTGTTGCGCCCCAGACTGCAGCAGCGCAGCTCGTCACAAGAGCGTGCCGTCATTTGCATGCGGCGAATTTCCTTCCTTTCAGAGCCAAGGCGCGTGGGTGCACCGCTATTTTATTGTTCCTTTTATTGAGAGCTTTCTCTTCGTACCTAATTTTGTTCTGAAATAAAATTTATAGGACTCTTTATGGACGAGCTTTCCCTGAGGCTTTCCGAACATGATTGTAGGGCTTCAGCACAATATGGTAGAGTTTCTCTGGACGTGCTGACAGAGTTTTGAGCATGATAATAAGGTCTCTGAGCATGATATTAAGGCCTCTGAACATGATAGTTATGCATCTGAGCATGATAGTCAGGTCTCTGAACATGATTGTAAGGCCTCTAAATAAGAGAGAAATTTTCTACCTCCTTCCTCTGTTCACTAGCCGTACGACGATGAAAATTATAGTTAATTAACTTTTAACAATGAAAACGCATAAAAAACCGCATTTACGGTGGTAGAGTTCTCTCGGGTAGCGTCAGAATTTCTTCGAAGATGTAGAATAGAATAGGAAATGGAGAAAGAAACGAGCCAAAAAAGAGCCAGGGTATCCAGTGTAATGCCTTCCAGCTTTTTCCAATAACATTACCTGCATTGCCAGTAAGCGTTATTGCTATTTTTCTTGGTATCCTTATCGGTCTCCTGTGCCTCTGATCCTTGCTGTGTCGCGGTTATCGTGTACGACAACATAGGCTTTCCTGCAGTGGCCAGATAGCCCCACCCTCACACAGGCCTCTCTAATTAGATTGAAATTATTGCGAATTATTGTTTCAGTCTGACCATGTCTGACTGCACAGCTTGATTAAATCGTCATTCTCCATCAAATTAAAAACAACGGTGCTGCTATAACGTGAGGTCTAACCACACTATAGCATGAGATCTACCTCACTAAAATGTGAGGTTAGGTTACTAATGGAGATTACTTATTTCCATACATTTACTCTAGCAATAAACAATTAATTTGTGCATCACAAACTGCACCTGGGTAAGCAATATTTGGCTGAGGACCTCACGCAATATTAGCACCAAAAACTAATTTAGTTTTAAACGCAAATCGTCGTTTCATCGATGACGAAAACGCGCAGCTGGAGCACGACGCAAATATGAATCCAGTGAATTTTCAAACCCGATTCTTCACCGTTTTTTTGGTGAACTTTAGACACATTTTTTCGATTCTAGATTTGCAGGCTGAGAGAATTGAGCACATTCTTTGCTTGTCCTTCGTCGGCAAGGGTAACATGAGCATAAGTAATGAGTAAATGTAATGATTAATCAAATAATAATGAGTTCAAGCTAAATAGAAACACATTCGCAAGTTGTAACCATTGCTACAAATTTATGTATTGTGATTCCAGATAGTACGCCTTCGTACTGGTCGCAGTTCGTTTTTGGGTGTTGTGTAGAATTCGCATTCGCTAACACGTCGTGTCCAAATATCTTCGATTCTAATTTAACTAATTTTTTTAAATTTTTCGCTATCATGGCAGCTTTCCTTTCCCCTCTCCTATCATTAAGGTTGAAATTAATATTTATACCAATAGTATGTATACACGAATATGTATATACCAATACATTGCGTGTGTGTAATTACTGTGTTTCCTCATAATGTACAGAAGAACAAATCAACCCAGAAGATATTTTCCGAATGAATAATATAAGCGTTTTCTTAGTAAAAATGATTAATTTCTTCGGAACTTTCTTCATTTTTAAATTTTTGATATTATAAACGATGACGTAAAATCTTTTTCCTTGAGTAAAAGTCCTCTTCTCTCAACTCCCCGTGAGATATATGAGTAGACTCAAATTTCTATGTCCGCCCGCCCACTGCACTCCACCCTCACCTTCTCCTGACACACCACGGAGGAGGCATCGGAGGCGGCCGAAGGTTGGCGATACGCAATTTTTACGACCGACGCCGCATTACGGCGTTAATGAACCCTGCACACTCTGCATACACTGACACCGCAGCCTGCTGTGTGGTGGGCGTTTCGCGGTGAGCACGGCTTGGGTGCTGCGGTGGTGGTGCTGGTGGTGTGTTGGGGATTCGTGGTAGCGGTGGGGTGGTGTTTAGTGGTAGTGGTGGGATGATGTTTGGTTGTATTTGGTGGTGGTGGTGTTTGCGTTCGGTGGTATTTTGTGGTGGTGGTGGTGTTTGGTGGTATTTGGTGTTTGGTGGTATTTGGTGATGGTGGTGTTTGGTGGGATTTGGTGATGGTGGTGTTTGTGGGTATTTGGTGGTGGTGTTTGGTGGTGGTGGTGTTTGGTGGTGGTGGTATTTGGTGGTGGTTTGTGGTATTTAGTGGCGGGGTGTTTTTTGGTATTTGGTGGTGGTGGTGGTATTTGGTGGTGGTGGTGTTTGGTGGTAGTTGGTGGTGTTTGGTGGTATTTGGTGGTGTTTTAGTGGTGGTGGTGGGGGTGCTTGGCGGTGGTTTTGTGAGGTGGTGTTTTGTGATGGTGATAGCGGAGGTGATAGTGGTGATGATAGTGGTGATGGTGGGGTGGTGATGGTCGTGTCAGTAGGTATATGGTGAAGCGTCTGTGAACTATGAATTCACGGTTGAACAGTTTTAAAGAATGAAATTTTCAACGATATTTTATTAAGTTAATTCAACACAAATTGCCAAAATAACATTTTCCGTCGCAATTCCCGTCGTTTGTCGATCAAACAATACTGATAAATGATATTCCCGAGATGATTTTGATGGCTTATAAGGCAACGTGCGATATTCTCATTACGAAATTTGCGTGATTTGCGCATTATTTGCATTGTTAAATTCGCGTGATCTGTGGAGTCATTAGCTTTGCATCACCGATACCTTTCGTCTCTAAGCTCAAAGGATGTAGTTGATACCAATGCATTGTGTTTGTAGAACCTTGCGACACCAAAAATTGCTTGATACTCTCCTTTTTCTTGAGAATTTATATTTTTTGGTTAGGATGACTTGAACTAATTTAAAATATAATTTAAAGCGTGTACAGGTGGTAGTGTAGAATAAAGGTACGCCAACACGTCATGTCCAGTTATGCTCAAATAGAAAGGTTTCATTCTCAAGTTCACTTTATGGTTTATGCGCAATAATCTTTTAAAATAATTGACAAATAGTCGTTAGGCTTGTACGAGCGCATGAAACTCCTTCCTTGTACTTTGTGAAGATCCATTCGTTGGGTGACCGCTTCGATTAAAACAGCAAGTCTATCTTTTCTGCTCTCTACACTCCTGATGAGTCTTCTAATTTCATAAATAGGATAGAACAGTGGAAATTTTCTTGCGCAGAACTAGGCCTCCGTCAGATGTGTTGAAGGCTTCCCTGTTTTCGGCATACATCGTTGAGCAAGCTAGAGTGTTCGAAACACCAAGTAAAATCTTGTCTCCTACGTGACCGGTCCTAATAATGTAATTTGCCATTGTTAATATCGCCGATATTCAGTCTGCTCTTAAATCGTTTATCGAATATACTGTAAATCTAGTCCATTTAAACGATACTGTAAAATGAAGCATCTAATATCGAGTTAACTATCTCGTTGATTAGTCTAATGCGAAACTAGGTTAAGTGAATTAGGTTAAACATTATTGTACACCATAGAATAACGTTGATGGTATTATGCCCTAAAAGTCGCTGAACTTATTCGGGCCCATAGGTTGCTATACTCAAATTTGACCATTGTACTAGACTTAAGAAACATTCTACCTCTGTATCTCCTGTGGTAAATAAATTTTTAAATTGTTTAAATTGTTATTTGTGCCTTCCCTTGTATCGTGATGGCCTACCATGCAGCCATCCTGTTGATATCATTGTAGCGTTTGCTATTTGCATCATAAGATACCAAACGGTAATCCCAACCAGTAGTCAACTATGTAAACATGAATTTCAACAATTACCCATGCAGAAGCCCTAGCCAAGTTACCTAAACATGAATTCCAGCATTTACCCATGCAGATATCGTGGCCAGTAGTTACGTTAGCATGAATTTCATGTTACCTTAGCAGAGCTCGTAGCCATTAATTGAATAAAACTATCAGCAGTTACTAAAGCAAGACTAATCCCAGGAATAATATTTCTAGACGTTACACTGGCAGGAATCATAATTGTCACATACGTAACATTCCCAACAATCACACTAGCACTGAACACAGAAACACGACTCAATTGCTAGTTCCCCCCAGATAGAATTTTATTTCCCATCATAAAAGTACTCATGAATGAACCAGAGATCACCTCACACCAGCGCTGAACACAGAAGCCCCCCTTAATTACATGTTCCTCATTGTAGACTTTTATTTTCAACCCTAAAAGAACTCTTGAATGAACCAGAGATCACCCAGTTCCCTCGCCTCCGCTTGCACCGGCATGTCGATGATCCCAATGAGAAGGACCTGAGCTGAGCAAGTGAGGCATGCGCAGTCGCGCTTTACTGCTGGTCAGACATCAGCGAGCTCGAGATTGCCTCTCGCTTTACGACCGTGCCACCTTGTTCTAATATAGAGTGGGGTGAGGGGGTGGAAGGGAGTGGGGATGAGTGTGAGGGAAAGGGTAAAAATGAGGAGTGGCCAAGTGTGAGGGGAGGGTAAGAGTGAGAAGAACTAGCGTAGAGGGAGGGTTAGAGAGAGAGGGATGCATGAGTGTGGTTTAATTAGGAATGACAGACTAGAGTGAGGATTACGTTAAAGAAATTTGATGACTAGAGTGAGGCTTTGGCTGTAGTGAGGACAGGGACAAAATGAGAGTAGGGCTAGAGTAAAGACAGGGCAAGAGCAGGTGCAGAGGTAAAGTGGAGACAGTACACGAGTGAGGGGAGGGCTAAAGGGAGTCAGGGATAGGGAAAAGGTAGTGCTAAAGTAAGAGCAAGGGGTGAGCGAGAGCAGGGGCAGAGTAAAGGCAAGGCTTGAGAGAGGGTTTTGCTAGAGTAAGGTCGAAGGTAGAGTAAGGTCAGGGCTAGAGAGACAGAGAGAGAGGGCAGTACTAGAATGAGGAGACAGTTAGAGTGAGGGCATGGATGGAAAGACGGCAGTGCTAGCGAAAGGACAGGGCCAGAGTGAGGCCAAGGGTAGAATGAGGGTAGAGCTAGAGTAAGAACAGTGTAACGGTAACAGTAGGGCTAGATTGAGAGCATGGATTGTGTGAGGGCAGAACAAGATAGAGCGAAGAAAGATTCTGCGCAACGATATACCTCAAATATTGTCAAAAAGTGTCCTCAAGAAAAAATGGGGTCATGAATAATTTATGCGCCAAAAAAAACATAAAAATATGGTTGCAAATTGCATACGGAAGTGCTGAAGTTCCCAAACTTGAGAAGGACGATGAAAACTGTGTGTGTGAGCAATGCTAGCAGGGCACCGCATGGCGAACTATGAGCTCTACGTGCTTCTTTTTTCGAGTGCCATTGTCGTGTCATAGCTTGCAGGATTCTTCCTCTTTCTTATTCACCCCAAACAACAATGTGGTGTATATTTAAGCGTGCTTATATCTGCCTCGTAACAGCTATTGAAATACTCTGAGTTTTTCTACATGCAAAACACCGAAGACGCTAGATACGCGACATAAGAGAGAAATGCAGGGATGAATTTCATCGGGGAAGAACATCGTAATATCAAAACTTGATTTTGACGGGAGCGGCAGTCAAGTTGATCAAGCTGGAAAAGGGCGAGAATCAGTTTGCGGTGAGGTTCGAGCTCCCCAGATGTTCGGCAGAGTGATGATTCTTGAACATGATGAAAATTTACTGGGTAACGCTGGATGAACACCCAGGGACGGCATTCAATTTCAGACGAATTCTTCCCACATGGGAGTACAAATGGGTCAGTTAGCTAGAATATTGAAGTTAATGTCAAATAGGTCACTTTATTCGAATTTTGCAGTCCCAAGAATTAATCTAAATGTTGAGTAAATTTGTTCATTGTTAAGGCTTTGTTTCTTTCGTCGGAGCAAAACTCACCATGATCCGAGAAGTTGTCACATGAATGGTGGAGTCAGCGTGACGACGCATGAATTACGATCATACAAAAATCTGCGTGTTTGTTATGCAGATTTTTATGGTGACATTTTAGCAATTATGCTGACCACACTAGCTGGTTGGCAGACGCGATTAGTCAGTTAGGCTCTACTTTTCGAACAGATGCGGTAAGTGAGGCGCACTTGAGCAGTTGTTCATATTTTATGTTAAATATGTATTGCAAAAATATTTATTCGTACAAAATTGTACGTCATTTATCATCTAGAATATGGAACAAACTATCATCAATACACGTTTATTTTACAGTAAGCGTACCAGTCTGTTTGATGAACAGGCCAAGATCGTTGTCGTTTTGTCGATTTGGAATATCTATAACTAATTTCCTTCGCAGTCAAAAATCTAAAGCTCTTAAAGAATTACAACTCTGTACACAATGTTTAAACCTGCGATTACAATACTGATCCTAATAAAATTTGCTCTTTATTCATTACTATTTGACATTGCTTTCGCATGTCTCGCATATTTTCTCTGCGCACCTGGAATTCGCTGCAAT
This sequence comes from Morinoia aosen, assembly GCA_030386875.1. Lineage (NCBI taxonomy): Eukaryota > Metazoa > Arthropoda > Malacostraca > Amphipoda > Talitridae > Morinoia > Morinoia aosen. Next base: position 509,725 of record CM059565.1, read on the forward strand.
TCTCACCGCTAATAAAATACGTCTGGCAACAAATAGCCACAGAAACACCAGTCATGGAGTTACTTTCAAGCAGTCACTTTTGGCAGCGTTTCTCCGTAGAGTTTTTTGCCACCCGCTCGCTGTTCCAGTGTCGTACATTACAGGAACGCTTGGCTGCCTCCTTCGTGAAGTGAAAACGAGGCAAAAATTATAAACTGCGCCACCAGTACATGCTGCCATGAATGTTGGTTGCTGCGCTCGAGAGCCGTCCGCTGCATGATGTTAAAGCCGCGTTGCGCTTGTGCATCTCCCTCTGTGATTTTATTTCAACATTTTAAGTGGGTGTTACGATCCCAATGTGTTATTATCAATTAAGGAGGTTAATTTTAAGGTATTTTAAAATCCAATGTTTCAATATTTCATGTTTGAACTATATGGGAAATAAACTGTTTTTCTTCTTCTTTCTTTTTTCTTTAGGGTGTGTAACTCAATTTCTTGTCTTAGGAAGGTGTTTTCGATAATGTTATAAAACATGCATGCATAGTAACCAACACAGTATATTTCAAATGTAACTACAATAAAGCACATTTCTAAGATTTTATGGGGTGTGTAGTGTAACTGCATCTAATATGACTGTTTGCTCACTCTTTTCCGTAAAAGAAAATTTCTTGACCAAGCATCGTCAGCACTATACAGTGAACTGAAAACTTCGAGGTTAAAGACTTCAGATTCTTATGTGCACTATTTTCTATCTAAATAGGCCTTGTTTTATGAGCTGATCTGTATAAGATTCGATAATCTCTAAATTAGATGAATGAAAGGACCTATTTTTCAATATATAAGAGGGAACTGCTCAAAGAATGCGTAGAATGCCCCAGTTCTCCTAGCATAAATTTGGGTAGCCGTGTCTGTGTTTACTTGCGCCTTACAAGAGCGCTTCCCAGAATAACCCCAGCCACACACCCAGCAGAGTGAGTAATGTTTGTTTTCAGAGTCTGATTTGCGTTCATGTTCCATTAAAAGCTTCTTTTGTTGGAGTGACCTGCATACCGTGCAAGCGACCTCTAGCACGAGAGGTTCAATATCGACATGATGATATGCAATGCTCTCTTCCAGTCCAACAATTTAAATTGCTCATGACTGAAAATCCAGCCTGTGCAACAATTAAATGTACGTTATTTCAAACTTCATGCGTGACAAATTGCACACTTTACATTTGTGACGGGTCCTGACCAGCGCTCTATCAGAATTTCATTCTCAATTTAGCCTCTCCTCGTCGTGTGGGCCACAATAACAATAATATTTGCGTCATTAGCAGTTCACAGGACGGTTCCTCATTCATCACTTCCTTCATGCTAATGAACCCTGCGAGGTGGGGAGGAGTTGGTGGAGGGTAAAGATGTGGGCCAACCACCCGTGCACAGTTGACTTGAAATCAAGTGAAGACGCTCGTGGTGATGTGAGTGAAACGCGGACTGCCCAAGTTTTTTCATTAGTTAAACTTGTTTAGTGTAAGCTAATTCATTTCTATTAATCTCTAGTTACAGAGTGATGTAAGGGAGGTTATTTATGATATGAAGAAAATTTTTACTTCTCGTAGAAGTATACGTATCAGCTTAAGTATGCATGTCAGTTTAGTATGCGTATCAGCTTAGCATTCATGATTCCTCACGTCCGTCAGAGTAATCGCAATCACAAGATTACTAGAATAATGGTATGATATTTGCAATTTTGACATTATATGTTCTTGTGATTTGTTATTATAATCCACTATTTATCAATCATTGGTCCAAATTGCCACATGCGCTAACAACAACAACTCTCCGTGGTAGATACGCCCTGTTGTTCTCCACGTCTGTTCCAGTGTTGCCAGATCGTGCGGAGTGACGATGGGGGCAGTGGTTTATTTATGCAGATAGACTCAATCTAGTGGGCTCAGTGCATCGTTGTGGCAATACTGATAGATTCCGTGATCACTGTCCCCCTGACAAGTGGACAGCCGCAGCAGCGCTTCCCATCTAACGTCTCCATCCATCTCAGGGCTCTGGGGGACACTAGCGGGTTTCCCTCCGTCTTTGTCTCAGCTCACAAGAAAACACGCTAACTATTGTATGTCGTGAGAAACGATAAAAATCCAAAGTACGTTTATTACAAAAAAGAGTCATCGTATAAAGAGTTAAAACACCGTGGGAATTAAATACAGCCGCATGTTATGAGACAAAATAAATATTTTGAAATTTTTCTTAGACGAAATTTGTCTCGAATTGCTAGAGAGTAAACACGTTATGAGCGCACTGCTGTAGTTATTTTTGTAACTTCAAGAGAAATTGAAGCAAATCTTGATTCTATGCTGCATCGGAGAATATAATGAAGGGTTATCGAAGCAAACGATTGTCTCGGTTGTAAATTATTTTGGAGGAGCGAGAATTATTTTTCAGGGTATTGTTATACTTGATTCCTTCATCCCATTTTACTGCCGCCATATATTCTAGCACTTTCGTTAATAACGGAAAGGCATTTTCAATTTTTCATTGGAACATTTTTTCAAAAACGATCTATATTTCTCGCGACCATTTAGATATGGCAAGCAGTACTTTCTGCACATTTAACGTCAATTCAGGGGTTGAAAACATAAACGTACATTCCTGCCCACGAACTTCTCTTAAATCGCTTCCAGTTTTAATCACGGTGGCCAGATTGGAATTTTTACCCAAAATCCCCAAGTTTACATACTTTTAAATGAAATTTTCACCGCATAGATCACTCCGCATCGAGCAACATTGCCAGATGTTGAGTGACGATGAATGAACAGTGTATAATTTTTTGATACTCAAATCAACTGTGCACAAATTTTATCAGAAAAATGCTCAACTTGAGGATTTTGGCGAGAAAAAACAAACCTGACAAGCCTTGTTCTCGGCTCATTTTTCGGTCCTTAACTGAGTCGAAGTGTCTGAGTGACGAGCACACCATCAGTCTGGTGCTGCTCACGCAACGATGCGTGCGGCATGACGCGTGAGCAGCAAATTGAGTTACTTGGGTCTGTTTTTCGCTCTTTATTCTAACGCCTGAAGAGTTGTATCAAGGCTACGAAATAAGCGCTCGTGTACGGGGTGCTAAATTCTTTCCATACGCTCGTTTTGAGTTCAAATAACCAGCGCTTGGGACTCTCGAGCGTGTGAAAAATAAATCAGCAGTAGGGGAGCAAAAAAAATCAAAAGATTCAAGTGATGAACGTGATATTGAGTTTTTAAATACAATTTCATTGTGGCTCACTCAGTTGGCTTGTATATGGGCTATTAGAGAATTTTAAAATACAAAAATTTACTAGCAGCCAATAAGGTTCAGTACAGAAAGGTTCAGTACAGTAAATTTCATTCTCAGCAGTTTCAGCAGCTCATTGATGTAGACCTCACAATTTTGATAAATAAGAAATACGTCTCCATGCACAACACAGGTAAGTAGCAAACAATACCTAATATACTTTTAAATAACAAGTACGTTCAAAGATAAACACTTCGTTCAAAAATACCAAAACCAGGCCCATCAATAGTCGACACATTTCTCCTAATCACAAGATTGTGTCTTTGAACAGCATGAGCGTATCCTTTGTTTAAAAAACATTTATCCGCTACTGTAATGATCAGGCATTCATAAATTGAGTTCTTGATTCCACAAATTAGATACGTACATTAGAAATAATAACATGTTCAGCAGTAAATGAATATGTGTTCATAAATGACCAGGATATATTCCTAAAAGACGAGACACAATTCATGAAGAACTAATAAACACAAATCTCCTCAAATAAAACGTGAAATAATCCAAATAACCAGGGTCTGTGTGTTGCTATGGAGATGCACGGGTTCTGTTTACTGAGGCTATCTGACCTACACATTTATTCTAACCAATACAAAGGCGTATTCAGCTCATGTTTACGAACTGCAGATCTGAATTGTCACTAAAACACATTAGTTGCTTTCGTTCTGATAGATTTGCCGAAGTTAGGCACCTCGACGTCGCTATGGACCATAAAGCTACGCCTTACATAACATCTCACTGGAGCTTACCACCAACAGTGATGACTAGAAATATGAGTAGGTAAATTTTCCCCGTGAAAGCAAAGCAAAATAACGGGGGATCAAGAGATAATCCGTCGCGAAGTGGCCGATAAGGAGTTGTGGACCAGTAGTTGTATGTACAGTGAGGGTTTAGCGGCCACTTGGAAGCACTCGAACTTTGGTTTACGGGTGAAGTTTTGCGGTCTATGCCGCTGGTCTTGCACGAGCCAGTCATTTCGCAGGCACCGTCATCTCACTTGCGTACGGGAGAGCGTCCGTGAGAGCCTGTGGTGAACGAGCGGCTTAGATACTTACAGGGAATCTTGTCATCTTTCCGTACTGGGACTCGATTTTGGAACTTCTTCTGAAATTAAGATTGTAAAGTGGTCTACCACATGGTAAAAAAGGCGTGCTCTAAAAAAAATAACCCGTCTTATTATGAAAATGTCCTGGGAACAATGTTTGTTGCCTCAAAATCATTCATAAATTGTGAAAGAATAAAAAATCAGCATTTTTACTTCTCCGTTCAGTATTAATTATTACCAGAATTGTATCGATAAATAACACAACAAAAGTTAACAAAAGAGTCACTGTACTGTAATTGAAATGCATCACATTCATTCATCTTGCTAAAAATCAGCAACATCTGGCGTATTAGTGCAATATTATCCACTTTAATTTCTTCCACAGTTTATACCTCCACAGTTAATTCACTTTAACGGTCACGTTACGCCGCTAGCATGGTATTCCTAGCTTTCTTAAATGAATGCAGCTCACTTACACCTGCTACGTTATTCAAGAGTGAGAGCTGCGGGAGCGAGGATTCTTGAGCTCGCGTGTGGAGGTTGTGCCCGCTCATCCGTCCTCGTCAGCGCCTCTTACGGATGTGTCGTGTTATACTGGTATTCTGAGATCCATACACAATGTGTGTTTCTTTATGTCCTTTATGCACGTGTGGTGTACTGAACCACCTACTGCTAGTGGATATTTCACACTAGCCGATCGTCAATATTCTTGGGGACCTGCTGCACGAAGGTATCCTGCACTACCTGCTGCTCGTGGGTATCCTGCACTACCTGCTGCTCGTGGGTATCCTGCACTACCTGCTGCACGAGGGTATCCTGCACTACCTGCTGCTCGTGGGTATCCTGCACTATCTGCTGCACGAGGGTATCCTGCACTACCTGCTGCACGAGGGTATCTTGCACTACCTGCTGCACGTGGGTATCCTGTACTACCTGCCACACGTGGGTATCCTGCACTACCTGCTGCACGAGGGTATCTTGAACTACCTACTGCACGAGGGTATCCTGCACTACCTGCAGCACGTGGGTATCCTGCACTACCTGCTGCACGAGGGTATCCTGCACTACCTGCAGCACGAGGGTATCCTACACTACCTGCTGCACGTGGGTATCCTGCACTACCTGCCACACGTGGGTATCCTGCACTACCTGCTGCACGAGGGTATCCTGCACTACCTACTGCACGAGGGTATCCTGCACTACCTGCAGCACGTGGGTATCCTGCATTACCTGCTGCACGAGGGTATCCTGCACTACCTGCAGCACGTGGGTATCCTGCACTACCTGCCACACGTGGGTATCCTGCACTACCTGCTGCACGAGGGTATCCTGCACTACCTAGTGAACGAGGATATCCTGCACTACCTGCAGCACGTGGGTATCCTGTACTACCTGCTGCACGAGGGTATCCTGCACTACCTTCTGCACGAGGGTATCCTGCACTAATGCACTACCTACTGCACGAGGGTATCCTGCACTACCTGCTGCACGAGGGTATCCTGCACTACCTGCAGCACGTGGGTATCTTGCACTACCTGCCGCACGTGGGTATCCTGCACTACCTGCTGCACGAGGGTATCCTGCTCTACCTGCAGCACGTGGGTATCCTGCACTACCTGTTGCATATTGCTCACGTCTGTCTGGCATCCCGAGTTGCATGCATTTTCCTTAGTCACAAACACGTTAGTCAGCGCCAAAACTGGTTTTAGTATTAGCTACACATTTTTTTCCTTGCGAGTGCTGGAGGAGGTAAGTAGGTAAATCAAACAACCTCTTCCAGCTTTGTACTCTTGTTCTTACTCCGCAAATCTTCTTTACTCTGAGATTGGCCAGTTTTAGAGTTTAGAATTGATGTGGTATTTAGTGAAATAAGGGGCGACATAATGCAAAACGTGACCTAATGTTGCGGATGTCATGCGGAGGTGACATAATGCAGAAAGTGACAACATAATACAGAGACTTTCATAGTGCTGAACAGTACATAATGCAGAGGGTGCCAATTAGAAAAAAGGTAAATAATGCAGAAGGTGTCATAATGCAGGAAGGAACATAATACAAAAGCATTTGTAATACAGAACAGTATTTAATGTAAATAATGCCATTTAGCTGAAGGAACAAAAGCTGTCACAATGCAGGAAGTCACATTTAGCATCACACCGCACTACACAGCACAGCAGAAGTGACATAAGGTGTCACAATGCAGGAAGTCACATTTAGCAACGCACTGCACTACAGAGCACACAGTGTGCAGAGCACAGCTCGAGCGCAACGCTCCACGCCGAATGGACGCTCGCATCCACTCAGCGGAAGTTTCCAGGAGCCGCTAAAATCACGGGAGTTTAGAGCGTCGGCGGGGCGCTGGTGCGCGCCGAGGTGACAGCGTCGAGTGCTCGTGTGGGTGTGGCGGGCTGCTCTCGTGTCGGCTGAGAAGAAGGCACTTCTTTCAGGCACCCAAACTTGCAGGGGCTGCCATTAAGAAGTTGCAGGGCCCCTGCACTCAGCACGTGAGTGAAATGAACTCCTTCTCTCAACATGAGCTTCTGTAGCTACTGTTGTTGCTGCTTCCCTCGTGCAGTCGCGGCTTGTTCATTTGCAGTGCATGGGTGACTTCGGTGTCATTTCCAATGCATCTCTCCATCTCTTATAGTATATGCAAGCGCTTGCTTTTCAGTTGTACTGCATTACGTATTTGTTAGATGAAGTGTTTTCGCAACTTCTTAGAGCGCTGCGCTATTTATTTATTCAATCATTATCATCACCTCAAGCTCTCTTTCAGATACAGTACTCACTATTTGCACTAATGTAGATTCGTTTCAGCACACAACTGCTTCAACACTTGCACAAACAGTCCTCACACTCACTGCACCAACATTGATCACTAGCCCCACACACTCTTGTTACAGACATGTACCATCTCAGGCAACACCACCTCACCCAACGCAGCTTCACTTCCCTCAAATTTGTTGCACTACATTTTTATCTTTTACAAAGCATCATCTGAGCCTTTTTTAAACGCGCATCTGAACTAAAAAGAGGCTCACTTTGACTGGAAGTGTTTAGGAGTGATACTTCATTTGGTCTTTCAGTAGTTCGGCTTCAGCTTAGAGGGACCTCAACTGATACAGATGGACATTAGTCCCAGTTCGTTTACTGATATGCATGATGCTTGAGTCGAGTTATGAATAATAATAACTGCGGCTGATTTTTATCCTTTAAAGTTAGTTGAGATTCGGATTATTCGATCTCGTGTACTCGAGTTCTGGCTGCAAGTACACTTAATCAATGAATTCGTTTGCCAGACGAACATCGTATTTGATTGATGTAGGCAGGCCCAAAAACAGCAATCACAGCCCTCATAATGAATTTCATTGAAGTATTCATGAAAATATCCTATTAGCCATGTTGAGTCCTCCCCGTTTTTAAAACCAAATTTAACATTTATTTCACGCCTGTAATTTATAACCTTCCCAAGATCACTATACTCACCATGCCTGCCCTTCTAAGAGACCCCAGAAGAAGAACCCCAGCGATATTGGAAGTTTCTTGGTCAAGTGTCATACTTCACAGAACACTACATACACTAAAACACCAGCACTACCTGCTGCACACCTGCTGCAGGATACCCTTTTCCTGAATATATGTAGTTGCTCTGTGCCCAGAACTCACTGTACAAGCATGGTTTTAGAAAGCGAGTCTTGTTTTTTCCTGATAAAGTAATGTGAAATTTTTTGCTGCGAGTAATTATATAATTTCAAACGTTTACCGCGCTTCTCTTGTTCATAAGTGACCCAATCGATGGTGGACCTAATGAAGTGTCTGTATACGACAGTGGTCGACCCATCAGAAAACTGAAGAACTTTAGACCATAGACGAAATTATTTTTTGTAGAATGGCCAAAGTGGCAACTAAATAGTCTCTGACCGAAGTTGTCGTTAACTGAGTTTATTTTATCATTTAGACAAGAGAATGAGGCGGAGGATCAATCAGGTTTTGCAGTATGGCTCTAAGGACTCCTGAGCCAGATAAATGACGAGTATTTTTTTCTGGCCATCTTCCTGAAACGGCAACCTCTACCGAAAGCAAATTAATTTCATTCCTCCTTTTATTCTTACTCCAGCTTGTGGTTCATACCTCGACGCTATGATAACAGCGAATAATGTAAGGCAATCACTTTTCAGCTATAGATCCTTTTTCTCTTTTTTCTAACCGATTTCGGTATGTTGTGTTTACCTAAACGCTAACACGGACTTATGAAGGATAACTATATTTCAGTTAACAACAACTGTTAGAAAAAAATTAATTAATGCTGTCTATTAATTCTGCCGCCACACCATCCCTCCATCGAAACGAATGAATAGTATCTGCCCATTAATCCTCCAATTTACTTTTCTCACCATTGACAAGAGGTGCTTTTAGCATTAATATGTTGTATTGAGTGTCCGATGACGCATGCTGATGGCATCACCACACAGAGGGTGTCCAGTGATGGGTGCTAATGATGCTGGCCGGCCATTCTCTCGCTGTCAATAATGCAGGCTGATCAGGGCGGCATAAGCAATAATTTAGTTAATTATGCCGCTGCACTTTGAGCGTTGCTGTGGAGCTGGTGACCTCGCCTGCCTCGGTGCCGGTTTGAGAGGGTCTAGCTTGGCTGATGTTTGGCTCGTATTCTTCATCCTTTTGTCTGGTACAGGTCTCGTGTTGTCTTTGAGTGGGTCTAGCATGGCTGGTGTTTGTCCGGTACTCTTTATCCTTTTGTCTGGTATTCTTTATCCTTTTGTCTGGTACAGGTGTAGAAAAAACCTATCGAATGATCAAAACTTCGAGGTCTCTTCCTTAATTTCAAATTTACTATCGCAAAGGAGATTAACCAAATTCACCACCGCAAAGACTTTTAATTTTGATGAATTTTGTGGAGTCACAGGTTTTAAGTTTCAGAAAGTTCGAGGGAAAAAATTACAGAGGAGTTAAACAACAGTCTTCTGGATGACCGAGGCAGGCCGGGCACGAGCGGAGCATCCCGGGCAGGCAACCCGGATGGAGGACCCTCGCGATCGCCCAAGGAGCATGGATTGCTGGAGGAAGACTTATCGATTATAGTGCTGTACACGAATATACTTTCAATATTATGCAAGAACGAATAGACTTTTAATATTATGCAAGAACGAATAGACTTTTAATATTATGCAAGAACGAATAGACTTTTAATATTATACACGATCGAATAGATTTTTAATATTATACACGATCGAATAGATTTGTAATATTATACACGAACGAATAAATTTATATTATTATACACGATCGAATAGAGTTTTAGCATTATGCGCGAATAGAGTTTTAGTATTATGCGCGAATAGAGTTTTAGTATTATGCGCGAATAGAGTTTTGGTATTATGCGCGAATAGAGTTGTGGTATTTCATTTTGAAGCCCTGGCCCCGGCTGTCGCCACAGATTAGGGAAAGCCTAGCTTCACGAGTCGCGTTTAAAAGCAACCCGTACAGAGGATCACCGAGGCTAGCCTAATTAATGCCTGCTTCAGACATCGGGAAATAAAGGCCGCCCGACTTACATCTGCCACTCAGGCTACGGCGTGCAGGTGTGCAGGCGAAGTGAAGTCTCCAGAGGCCAGCGCCCACAAGACGCAGGCCGTGCCGGATATGTGCCTTAGCCCATCATCGTTTCGTGGGCTCTCGAATGTAAAGGCAGTTGATTAAGCACGGAGATGTGTGCGCCGCTGAGGCTGAAATGGGTCTGCCTCTCTCAGGTGTCGTGACTCGAGGAAACCGTCTGTAATAGTCTTCACACTTTATGAATATCGGGCGGCCTCCCAGAGTGTATTTTAACTTTGAAGTTTAATTAAAATACTTTATTACAACTCGCGAAGGCTAGTTTCCCCAATCGCGGAAAAATAGCGTAAAATAAGGTTTTATTTTAGACACTCCGGGGGCCAAGGTTCATTTTCGAAATGAAAATGAACAGTTAAACATTTAAAGTAAAACTGGACTAAGCCTATGGCATTAAATCAGAAAACGAAAACGTAAGAACACAAAATTTGGAGAATACAACTCTTAACAAATAACTTAAACTAGATTTCTCTCCAGCATCCGCCGAGAAATCGCGCTTCCTCTTACGGAAGCAGCTCTTTGAGGACGCGCCTCCTCCTGACAATTAGGAGCAGTCAATGTTTCCCGTTGAACAGGTGGGCTACACGTAGGGCGCAAATAAGGTATTACCGACGACACGTGTCTCTTGACCGTTTCTCTCGTTCGACCCTTGTAAACAGTAACTGCCGTGACCTCACCCAAATCATTTTCGACTGTTGAATGAACCACTGCCATTGGGTAGTGATACACTTTCATGTTTGGCTCCTTCAGTAAAACTATGTCGCCCTCTGCTAACTTCTCATGTCGCACGGGTTTATACTTTCCCGATTCACTCGTTGCCTGATCCAACAGATTAGCAAAGAAGGCCTCATTGTACGTAGAGACAAGTCTGTCATCAATGGTAGATAGCCTAGAAAAACCGTCTAGTAAGGATTTCTCCCGAGTGGTATCGGGTTGCCAAACTTCGCCACTGGTCAGATAGGGAATAATGTTAGGAGAGATCAATTCTCGTCCCCTGGAAAGCAACTCTGGGGTTATGGGCAAAGGAGTCTGCTCCACATCTTCCCTTAGAGCCTCTTTAAAAGCCAGCGGTCGCTTGTTCACAAAATGCACAACTTTCGCTACCAGCAGCTCAAACTTATCCAAAGGTAATACCAAGTTCTTAATTGAACTGTAGAGCAGCCGTTTAACGAACTTGACGCAAACCTCCACCAAGGAGCCTAGAGAGCTGTTTCCTTTGAAATAATGATCGAATCTTACAGGTTCAACTCCATTTCTGCTCAAGAAGGTCTGCGTATGCACATCTTTAAGGAAATCTGCGACAATATTTGCAGCTGAGACTAGTTGCGATCCCAGGTCCGAAAACACGCGACTAGGCACACCGTGCTCGTATACGTGCGTCTGAAATGCTGTCAAGAATGACTCTACCGACAGGTCTGCACAAATTTTCAGGTTCACGGCCCTACTCCATAAGCACGTCACGCACAGCAGCCAAACTTTCCTTTTGCCCGTCTGACTACCGACCCACATGGGACCTAAATAGTCCACAAAAATCGATCGAAACGGAATACAAGGGGGATTTCTCCTGAAGTCTCTGTAAGAGTTCTGATTTAATTTTACAGTACGAGAATTGAATCTCTTACACACCACGCAGTTCTTAATAGCGCGTTTCACTGTGGAGAAGAAATGCTCAACCCAGTACTCCCTCTTCAACTGATTAAGTAAAGTATAACAACCGGAATGGGCAGCTTGCACATGTGCATCTCTAATAATCAACTCAGTTACACGACTATTCTTTGAGAGCACAATCGGGTTATAATTATTATGACTATAATCACTAGCCCGGCCAAACTTGCTCTTCACTCTCAAAAGGCCGGCTGCATCGATAAACAAATTCAACCGAAAGACTAACTTAGGAGTTTCGTTCAAAGTAGTTCTGTTTCTGAAATATTCAAAAATATCGCCAAAGTGAAGTTGTTGGTCAAGCTGTAAGAGATCTGTAACAGCTTGGGAACGGTTAAATTCTGAACTTTTTTCCTCAAATCTCTGCTTCACCGGCTCCGACCCGAATTTCCTTACGAAAAAAAAAAAAAATCTCTTTACTATAAAGTACACTGATACTAATTTAGCGAAACTCGAGAATCGCGAAGCGGGAACGGCGAACTCTATGCCCCTCACCTCTACTCCAGCGCTTGCCAGATAAGTCTGCTCGGGAGGTCGCTCTCTGTCCTGGCAAGGGTGAGGCAAGCTTACCGTAAAATCTTGAGCCATTTCAGCATCACCTGAAAGAAATTCTGGCCCCTCATGAAAAGTGCTCACGCTTAGTTTTCTAGGACTGACAGGCCTTGTTGTCAAATCGGCAGGATTTTCAACTGATGCTGCGAAAGAAAATTCCACGGGTAAGGATTTTGTCATCTCCATTATTTGTTTCAACCTATTTTGTAAAAACACTGAATGTTTCTGCATTTTCTCGAGCTTAAGCGCGTAAGAATTGATCCAGTGCAGTGCAATCATGCTGTCTGTGCAAACTTTAAACTTAACGAAATTTACCTTGCACAAGATCGACTCTCCAGATAATTGGTCCCGTAACTCTGCCAATATTTCCACTGCATAGGCCACGGCCTGAAGCTCGAGAACGGGAATGCTTTTTACACTCAATCTGTCATTAATAATTCTATTCTTCGCTAGCAGGAAACTGACCACACCAGTGCAAACGTTCTTCAAATAGACCACCACACCGTACATCAATTTACTAGAGTCGCAAAATGCAATCAATTCATACGCGTCAGAGTGGTGACCAACATTCCGCTTTATGGTGTAGTTAGGTCGGGCATTGAATTGGCGTGCAATAACTTTCCACTCCCTAATGAGTTCATCATTCAAAACAGAGTCCCACTGTAAACCAGAGCAACACTGCAGCTTATGAACAAATAACTTAGCCCTATTTAAGCAAGGCAAAATTAAACCGAAGTTATCGTATTGTGATGCAATAGTCTTTAGAACTAACCTTTTTGTATTGGCCTGGACATCCAACTCCAATCGTACAATGGCAAGTGCATCGCAACTTTTATCCCAAACCATACCTAGGACTTTGGTTTCTGGAGGAGACTCGCCTTTTTGTACCAACAGCTGGTGCACCTTCTCTGAGTTCGTTTCCACCTGCTGAATCTCAAATTTATATGGGTTAAATATTTCATTCAACTTTGAGAACGCGTACTGCACTTCTTCGTCTGACCCAGCATAGGCCCCATTATCCATGTAAATCAACGAGTACAGCCGAATTTTCAATAGTTTCAAATCATTGGACTCGCTCTCATCGAGGACCAGAATTTTAAACAAGGCCAACATCAGCAACGCCGGGCTAGGCTTTAACCCAAAGGGCAATCTCAAACTTCTGTAGGCCTCCAAGGAAAAATCCCCGTTCGATACGTCCCTAAACCAGAGAAACATCAAACGGTTAGAGTCTAGATCATTTAATGAGAGCTGCAGGAACGCCTTACGCAAGTCGTAAATTAACAGTCTTTCACCGAATCTCAGCATCAACAAGGCAGTAGAAATTTTATGATTCAGGCAAGGGCCAGGACAAAGAACTTGATTATGGTTCATTGAAACCTTACCCTGAAATTTCTCGCAAATGTTAGACAAAAAGACAACCCTACATTTAGTAGTAGCTCTCTGCAACTTGAAAATGGGCATGTGAGCCAAGAAACTATGCTTGTTGTTCCCACAAAACTCACGAAAATTAGGCACACGTTCAATAACTCCTGACTCGACTTGATCCTTAAAAACGTTATCCACCATAATCAATTTTTCTTTGTCCTTATGAAGTTTCCGTAGATTAGAGCTAAGTATACTCTTCGCTAGGCCGAAATTTGATCCCAGCAAGTGCGAAAATTCACCCCGCCAAGGCAAGGGCATGATTAGTCTCCCATCTGCATCTCTAGTAGTATTACTCAAAACAAAATTAACAACTTCATCGTTTTCTTCATGAGATTCTGAGTCGCTAGTTCTATCGTAATTGACTACTCTATTATAACAAAAATCCAACACTTCACTTGTTGCCAACTGAAGATCTCTATCTAAAACTTCCCCCTCATCGTCTAAGACGACGTATGCAGAGAAACCAATACAATTACCACAGTTACCTAGCTCACAGGTCGGAGAGACGTCTGCACGATCTGCCATCTGTCAAGACTCTGAGGGTGGAAGGGAAGAAACATTCGCCAGAAGCCTATTCAGATTACCGAAGAGAAGAACACCTGCCTCAGTCCTCGCAAATACTGATGGAACAGAGTCTCCAAACTCAATTTGTTGCTCAATCAAAACATACGAATCATTGGTTCCGAGCACAAACTGTAAGCATGATAAAGAATCAGATTCAGTTACCAAGGAATCTGCCAGTTTATATCCTTTAATCTGAAATTGCTTCGCCACATCAGACAGACCAGGTAAGTTTACGTTAAGTCTTATTTCAGGAATGCAAATGGCCTCTACCCTGCGAAGTTTACCGTTCATTTCTAGAGGAACCTGAACTACATTAGTTACAAGCTTCCTAGCCTCGTTAAAACCGTTTACAGTTATTGGCACATTAGAACGCAGGATAGGCAAGTTTAAGTCACTTGCGATTTTAGAGACAATGAAGTTAGGCTGACAGCCAGTATCTTTCATAGCGCGTATATCAACATTCTTTATTTTTGCAGTAAATGTCGGTATGACAGAATTCTCACCAATATCGGCTACACTCGTCCAAACCGTACCAGTGAACAAACTCGCATTTGATGGGGTATTATTTCTAGATGTAGGAGATTTATGTTTAGGAGGATTACCCTCGGTGCACAAGAAGGTCATGTGGTCACCTTTACATTTAAAACAGGGCCTACCAAATTTAAAAGAACATTGTTCAGTTGAGTGATTAGCAAAGCCACAACGAGTACAATAATTTAAGGACTTCAACCGTGCTATCTTAGACTCAGGGGTCTCGTACTTCCTGCATTCTCTGGTAACGTGAGAAGTGACTTTAGACCGCCCGGTTTCACTACACAAGCTAAAAAATCTCACGGAATTTGCCCTAGGCTCGCCTCTGGACCCGTACTTAACATTTACCGCGAAAGAAGAAAGGTCAGGTTCTGCCGAATAGGAACTGCAAGATCTTACTTTTTTGTCCCTGCTTGTACTCTTGTTAGAGTCAATTTCTTTGCAACGGTCAATTGCTTTAAAGATATTATCTTGAATTTCTTTAATAGTAGGTTTATTATTATTACAGATGTTTATTAACTGAGTCTGCAAATCAGAATTCATGGCATTCCAAACGAAAAATTGTTGGATGGTCTCAATGTCAATCTGAAGTACACGAAAAGATTCTAAAGCTACTCTCATTTCACTAACAAATTCGTAAGAATTACCATTTACCGGTAGCTCCAGGGTAGCCAAACGCTTTATTGCATCAAACTTTTGAACCGTTTCACTGGCAAATGCCTTTATCAACAATTCCCTTGCGTTCTCATACGACTGCTCCGACACGCCTAGAGAATTAACGAGCGACAAAGGCTCACCCTTTAATTGACGCTTCAAGAATATGAATTTTTCGTGGCTAGTAAGAGAATATTTGTTTAGGATGCTTTCAAACCCTCTCAGGAAGTGCTGTAAACTCTCCTCAGGAGCATGAGAATAACTAGGTAAAGGCACTTCAGGCAGTTTGAGTTTGCTTACAGTAGGAGGTAATGTGGCCGCACCACTGCTTACAGGAGAAGTCATGACTACAGTGAGAAAGCTTCTAGATTCGACAATCTTATCCTTATAAGCCTGGCAAGCTTCCAATTCCTCATAAAACTTAGAATCATCAACACCAGACCCGTACAACAGCGAAGCCACTTGAGCATCGAAAGCAGTTACATCAGTTTCCAACTGGTTCAACTTAAAGACATGAGCCTGTTTCTCAGTCTCGGAAAGAACTAAATAATCACTAGAAATTTTGTCATGAAGTTTAGTAATCTGAGTCCTGACGAAACCACGAGATTTAATGATAAAGTCCTTATTAGACATAGTTCAAGATAGTTACTCACAATTTTGGAAGATCAGCGCAGCCTCGTCACCGGCCGCCAACCCAGGAGACTCACACCCGCACACTGCCGCCTCGGCATCCTGTCTACAGCGCCATGTAGAAAAAACCTATCGAATGATCAAAACTTCGAGGTCTCTTCCTTAATTTCAAATTTACTATCGCAAAGGAGATTAACCAAATTCACCACCGCAAAGACTTTTAATTTTGATGAATTTTGTGGAGTCACAGGTTTTAAGTTTCAGAAAGTTCGAGGGAAAAAATTACAGAGGAGTTAAACAACAGTCTTCTGGATGACCGAGGCAGGCCGGGCACGAGCGGAGCATCCCGGGCAGGCAACCCGGATGGAGGACCCTCGCGATCGCCCAAGGAGCATGGATTGCTGGAGGAAGACTTATCGATTATAGTGCTGTACACGAATATACTTTCAATATTATGCAAGAACGAATAGACTTTTAATATTATGCAAGAACGAATAGACTTTTAATATTATGCAAGAACGAATAGACTTTTAATATTATACACGATCGAATAGATTTTTAATATTATACACGATCGAATAGATTTGTAATATTATACACGAACGAATAAATTTATATTATTATACACGATCGAATAGAGTTTTAGCATTATGCGCGAATAGAGTTTTAGTATTATGCGCGAATAGAGTTTTAGTATTATGCGCGAATAGAGTTTTGGTATTATGCGCGAATAGAGTTGTGGTATTTCATTTTGAAGCCCTGGCCCCGGCTGTCGCCACAGATTAGGGAAAGCCTAGCTTCACGAGTCGCGTTTAAAAGCAACCCGTACAGAGGATCACCGAGGCTAGCCTAATTAATGCCTGCTTCAGACATCGGGAAATAAAGGCCGCCCGACTTACATCTGCCACTCAGGCTACGGCGTGCAGGTGTGCAGGCGAAGTGAAGTCTCCAGAGGCCAGCGCCCACAAGACGCAGGCCGTGCCGGATATGTGCCTTAGCCCATCATCGTTTCGTGGGCTCTCGAATGTAAAGGCAGTTGATTAAGCACGGAGATGTGTGCGCCGCTGAGGCTGAAATGGGTCTGCCTCTCTCAGGTGTCGTGACTCGAGGAAACCGTCTGTAATAGTCTTCACACTTTATGAATATCGGGCGGCCTCCCAGAGTGTATTTTAACTTTGAAGTTTAATTAAAATACTTTATTACAACTCGCGAAGGCTAGTTTCCCCAATCGCGGAAAAATAGCGTAAAATAAGGTTTTATTTTAGACAACAGGTCTCGTGTTGTCTTTGAGTGGATCTAGCATGGCTGGTGTTTGTCCGGTACTCTTTATCCTTTAGTCTGGTATTCTTTATCATTTTGTCTGGTACAGGTCTCGAGTTGTCTTTGAGTGGGTCTAGCATGGCTGGTGTTTGTCTTGTATTCTTTATTCGTTTGTTTGGTACAGGTATCGTGTTATCTTTGAGTGGGTCTAGCATGGCTGGTGTTTGTCTGGTATTCTTTATTCTTTTGTTTGGTACACGCATCGTGTTATCTTTGAGTGGGTCTAGTGTAGCTGGTGTTTGTCTGGTATTCTTTATTTTTTGTCTGGTACAAGTCTCGCGTTGCTTCTGTCCGTATAATATTCGAAGGTTGTCCTGTAAATGCATCTCGTATTGCTGCTGTTTCTGCGCTATTCTTTGATGTTTTTACGAGTTACTCTCGTGTTGACGTAGTTTGCATGATGTTCTTTGACTGCAGTGCTAGTAAGTCTCGCACAGTAAAAGAAGACACAGAGGATGCAAAGACCAAAAGAGATGATTGCTTGAATAGATGAAGCTGTCGACGCTATTTTAACGCCCAATATGATGGTTTATATGGGGTGTTTCATATAAATATATACTTCAGTTTTAAATGCCATAAAATTGAAAATAGTGAACAGATTTTAACATATGTTCGTGGTCTCATTGGATGCATAAAATAAATTCTCTATCACATCCTTATAAAACTTTTCCAAATGAAGAAAAGGCTTTGTAATAAAATAAAAAAATGAGGCGACAACTCGAAATACATTTTGTAAGGAATCCGTAAATATCTCTGAAATATTAGCTTCGAATGCAATATTATTTTATTAGTGAATTTTAATATAAATTGGATGTTAATTTTCTCAATGAAACAATGTGTAAATCACGAAATTTAATATTTATTTATTGAAAGGCAACTAATTTACATGATGTCCATTTCATTGCAAAACTTGCATAATATTACCCTCAATTTTTATCACTTCACTTACCATTAATTTGTCATTTTTCAAACCTTCAAACTCATGTTCAATTCTTTTCCTCAGATCATCTAAGCTATTTAGTGGAGTGACAAAAATTTTATTTTTTAAGTAGCCTCAGAGGAAAAAATCACAAGAAGCGAGATCAGGTGATCTTGGAGGCCATTGAAAATCGTGACCTATAATGCAATGACTCTGCTGCGAAACACATTCTTCAAGTAATTCCTCAAGATAAATTGTCGATGACAAGGTGCTCCGTTTTGCAACCACCAAATTCTCTCAAAAAACTCTGTATTCTTGCTGAAGTTCTAGCACGGGGTAATGTCTGTATGATCATGATCACAATACAAATTCGCTGTTCCTTTGTTAGTTGTATCTTACAGGGATTGAATTAATTCTTCTAGACATTATAGAGCAAATTACTATGAATTTCACATGATAACTGTATCATGGTTACAGCTAAGGATGTGATAAGAATTATCTTTTGTATCCAATGAGACCATGAATGTTAAAATCGGTTAAATATTTTTAACTTTATTAGCGTTTGAAAGTGAAGTTTACATTTTTTGAAACACCCTGTATATGTATACGAAGAATGATTCTTCAATTCTATTATGAGGCCGCGCTTAGCATTCGCTTATTATCATTTAATTACGATTTGCTTTGTCGTTAAGAAGCGCTAACTTTCACGTTACTTGATCATTAAATTTATTATATTGATTGGTATTAACGCCAATATAATTCCTTTTGGGTGAGGCATCTACCGTTTCAGTTAATCTTCGAAACGAAAGAACATATTATTTGAACAAGAAGAGAATATTTAATACTTAGAGTTCAAATAGAGAAAATAAGCGTTTTATACGCTTTTTGATTTATAATCTGACTCAATAAATCATGTTATTATGATGCAATGATTAAAAAAATCGATGAAAAAATCCGAGGTCACAAAGTCGATAGTTGATTAACAAGATAAGAAGGAACAAGTACAAGACAACAACAAGAAACTTCAACTGCCTAAGCGAATACTGTGATCAAGCAATCAAGACAAACCAGTTCCATCGTTGTATGTAACGATGGAACTGGGTGGGTGTATGCACCGGCTTCATCTTTCACAACCCCTAATCAATATGCCCGCCTTCACACGGACTCTTTGCGCACTAACATCCTCCGATGGTGAATATTTTTCTTCCTACCGCCTACAAAACATCACTCACTAGTCTTTGTCACGTGTGGCCATGGCTCACCAAAGTTACCTAATCTCTCTTGTTACTTTCCATAGAAATTGTCCACTTACCACTCGCATATCACCTTCCTATTTCAAAGGTTTCTTATTCCTTCAACACCGGCTAATCTTTCTCTTCAAAAACACTCTCTCGGATTCTTATCATAACACGCACTAATGATTTTCTCAACGCCCGCAGACTCATATACTTTCGTACCCTTACTCCCTCTAATCCCCTCTTCACTCCTACACACCCACGAACTTCTCACCTTAACACCTGCTAATCACGCTCTTCACGCTCTCATCCCCACGTACCTTCTCACTCCAACACCCACGAATCGCCATCTTCACCCTCTCTAATCACATGCAGGCGCCGTACAGCGATTAGCGCAGCCGATTATTCCGATGAGGGTACAGGAGCAACAAGCTCCCCTCTGACCTTTATTAACTCGCCTAAATGAACGTCTTGAGGGATGCCCCCTCTTGGCCAGCTGTCTCTGGGAGCTGTATCTGCTGTCTGTGTAAATGGCGCCTCGCAGTCCCAAGAAATGCGATCCACCTATTTTGAGAACTGAAGTCCATCTGTCTAGAGAAATGGCTCTGAACAGTACCTTCAAATCTGGTAATGTAATTCAACTCATTCATTTTCTCTAAAAATAGCACGTTGGTATTATGTTGTCTCATGAGTTTTCTTCTAAGTGACTTCACCGTCTAAACGACTGGTATTTAGGTGCTCGTTTGTCTGAAGAAATAACTTCTATAGATGCTTCACTCTCTGGCCAAAAAGCATCAAGAAAATGACGCTCACCTAGATCGGAAGTACCCAACTTTTTCTTGACCTTGTGCCACTTCAGTATTTCGGCAGATGGGCATAATACTTGTCACAAATTATTCAGTGATGTATATACTTAAATGTTAGTAAATAAATAACTTATACACTTATTTTTCTTTTCACTTGTTAACATTAAATGAAGCCCTTCAGAGGAGCTAATATACTCCAGATTGGGAACCCTAGGCCTAAATAGTCGTCCCTAAAATGCATCTGATCGTTTTCATATTCTGAGAAAATACACAACTACTTCACTGTCTGGAAAAGGTGCCCAGTTGTTTTCGAGCAGAAAATAATAGCATCCAATAACTTTAATACCAAGTGGAAAGGAACAAAGTTTTTTTCAAGTCTTGCAGCGTAGCACTCAACTCGGCCTCTGCTTAGAGAAATTCGTCTGATAGCTTCGTTGTCTGGACAAGTGACATAAGTAGGCATGTCACGAGAAACATCATTCAAGTCTCTCGTTCTTCAAAGAGAATGGGTGAAATCGAACTGAAATGATATCACTGGTTGAATAGCTAACATTTGAACAAATAGCATCAAGTAATTCAAGAAGAGTCACGATTAAAATGGCCGAGGAACGTAGCATAGACAATCCTGTGTTTTATTGATCGAGATGCAGTGCAGTCCTTTGATGTTACATCCAAGCTTTACATAAAGAATCATTAATAGAATTTGAAATCCCACTTTAATATTATCTCCCCTCAGGGGGCTTCAACTATTGTATCTAAGGGAATTGGCACTCCCAGGGGGACTATGTGAGGGCCTGAGCTAAAGGTTAGGTAGGCTTCCTTTTTGTTGTAATAAAATAGGTTTTTGTTTTGTTACGGACCATCTTTTTTCGGTTCACTGCTGTCCTGTTTTTCAGCACCTACTACTTTCTTCTTCAACTTTTTTCTTGTTTCATGAACTTCTTTCCTAGCTTACTGTTTCTGTGCACCTCGTGCATAGATTCCGCGTTCCCTCAACTCCATACTAAATGGTGCCTTTCTTCTTTCCTCTCTTGGAACATCTTTGTCGTGGTTAAGGGAGGCTAAAACTTTCTTATATAATTATAATAATAATTTAATATTATCTTGAATAACTCTCAGAATTCAGTTTAAGAAGTTCAGAAAATATGCTTAATCAGAGAGGCGCATGCCAGAGTTTACGTCACTTCATGTATTTGAGCTAAAATATTCGACTATTTTTTCACTATATATCTGTCATCGCTGTGAAAAGCCCTCATTATTTCCTCAGTCTCAAAAGTGATAAAAAATTGCATAGATAAAATTATGCTTTCTTACGCCGATGACATCAACGAGATTGGAGGAGTGTGAGCACAGATTTTCCGAAAATATTTCATCAGTAACATATGAAACAGGTCCTTTGCCTCAGGATTTAGGTATAACTACAGCACTGATCCAATGAAGCATGCATATATATCAGAAGACACTAAGTCATCAGGCTAGCCGATAGTTGGTAATGATACCGGTAATGATTATAATGGTTCCGATAACAATATAATGAGTAGAAAATGCTGACCTTAAGAGGTCAAAACATAATGATAATAGTTGTGATGTCAGAATAATGAGTACAAAATGCTGACGCTAAGAGGTCAAAACATAGTGATAATAGTTGTGATAACAGAATAATGAGTACAAAATGCTGACGCTAAGAGGTCAAAACATAGTGATAATAGTTGTGATAACAGAATAATGAGTACAAAATGCTGACGCTAAGAGGTTAAAACATAGTGATAATAGTTGTGATAACAGAATAATGAGTACAAAATGCTGACGTTAAGAGGTCAAAACATAGTGATAATAGTTGTGATAACAGAATAATGAGTACAAAATGCTGACGCTAAGAGGTCAAAACACAGTGATAATAGTTGTGATAACAGAATAATGAGTACAAAATGCTGACGTTAAGAGGTCAAAACATAGTGATAATAGTTGTGATAACAGAATAATGAGTACAAAATGCTGACGTTAAGAGGTTAAAACATAGTGATAATAGTTGTGATAACAGAATAATGAGTACAAAATGCTGACGCTAAGAGGTCAAAACACAGTGATAATAGTTGTGATAACAGAATAATGAGTACAAAATGCTGACGTTAAGAGGTCAAAACATAGTGATAATAGTTGTGATAACAGAATAATGAGTACAAAATGCTGACGCTAAGAGGTCAAAACACAGTGATAATAGTTGTGATAACAGAATAATGAGTACAAAATGCTGACGTTAAGAGGTCAAAACACAGTGATAATAGTTGTGATAACAGAATAATGAGTACAAAATACTGACGTTAAGAGGTCAAAACATAGTGATAATAGTTATGATAACAGAATAATAAGTACAAAAATTCTGCCGTTAAAAATTTTAGTTCTCTCTCGATCGAGCTTCCATAGTTCGAGCTCCATAGACTCGTTTCCAAACCTTAGTTTCTTCCCTCTCACAACATGTGCAGGGTAAAATTCAAGTGTCTCTCTGGTGTGGAGCAGCAGTTTCCTGGTCTGAAGCGTGCCAGGCCGAGCGGGCAGACCGTCTGGGCCGCTCGCGTTCCCAGCAGAAGTTTGGTGCGCAGTTTCCGCTCGCTTATTTGCGGCACCCGACTCAAAACAGGCGCCCCATTCGTAACAATTACACGCAAACTTTAGTGCTGTGAATAAAAGGAACCTCTGTCCATTCTCATGTTAATGCTGTGAGGCGAAGGTGCGGCGGCTGAGGCGGGTGGAGTTCTGAGGAGGCAGATCCAAAGCTCGTGAGGTTTTCTTTATAAACTGGTGTGGGGAATTTTGTTTTCTGGAATAGTGCTCGCAGAAACTTAAAGTGATCTAACAACTAGGGAAAACTTGTTCCGAATCACAAGCCTCTGTAGGTGATAATAAAAGGAGAAAATCTTTTGGTCTATGAATGTGATTGAAGCCTCGAAGCATACCCCGAATGATATAATACAACTGAATCAAGTGATAAGAAATGTTTTTAGTTGCTAACTTTTTGGAGGGTTATTGTAAGAAGAACGCAGAATTTCAGGGTAAAAACAATCATCTTAATATTTTGTTCCCAAATTGCTCAGGCTTGGCTATTTGACTGGTGCAGTGGCAAGGATGTAGGCTTCCTGACGGCCAGAGGGGAGGCGGGTGGGGAAGCTGGCCTACGCGGCAGTCGTAGCGCCACAACCGGCCGAGCGTTCGCAGCCTTGCAGCGGGCAGCTGGCTTGGTCCTCTACGCTGCTATGGAAACCTGGATGCCACTCAAGTAGTAAAATGTGAAGAAGGAAAGAAACATAGGCACGCAGGAGAGTAGAAATTCATTCTGGCGCGCTGTGTTCATGATGAGTTAGGTAACGAGCTCGAAAGTGGTAATTGCTGGAGAAGCAAAGAAAGGAAAGGTACGCTGAACAGTACAAATCCATTTTTGGCGCGCAGTGTTTAATAAGAATGTATGTGCTAGCCAGGATGTTCATGTTTATGTTTCTAATTGTTTGTGCGTGAACCTCCGGGTTGACGATTGCCAAGAAAGGCTGAGTTGCGTTAAATCATGTGATCGTTCGCTGGCATTCAACAATTTTCTAACCTGAATCTCTCATTTCATGTGTAATATTCAAATCCATGTGTTCATCTTAAACAGAATGTGTTTGAATTTTTCTCCGTTTGTCCATGTAGCATATCATTATGCCGGATAAAACTATCATGTCGCAGATCATTAACATCTTGCCTGAGGGCTCTGGTGCGAAAATGAGTGTTGCGATAATATGTTTCCCTGTGCCAATTTTCCACGTGTTCATCTTAAACAGAATGTGTTTTAATCTTTCAATGCTTTTTATTTTCCATGCTTATTATGTGGGTACCATGCAAGCACAAAGGTGTACTATATTAATTATGTGTGGGGGTTGAAATTCCCTCTGCGTTACGTGCTCTGAGAGCATTGTTTTCGCGACAATATTTAAATAAAATGCTTGTTAACTAATGACCGTTATGTTAAAATTGTTGAATCAGAAATACAAAACCTATAATCTTCTTGGTCCTCATGCTTATATGTACACATATGTGTATGTGTGTGTGTGTATATGTGTGTGTGTGTGAGTGTGTGTATGGATATATACACACATGCATACGTATGTGTACATATGTGTGTATATGTATACATATTTATATATATATATTTTTCTTCTTTTTCATGCTTCCTTAAAATGACACTTGTGAACATTGACCGAAACAAGCGATTTCATATATTATTTCCTGGCGTCAAGAATTGCGAAGTTTTATGTCATGTACATGTAAACTGTCAAAAGTGTTTTCACCCCACAATGAAAATGCATCGTCCATGAAATTGTGTTATCTCTTACAATTATCATTACATGTATTATCAAATGTAGATTAAGCTAGATTAGGAGTTCATTGCCCTCAATCATTTCTTTTGACTAGTGACACGAGTTTTTCAATACTCGTGTGTGTGTATCATCTAAGTGTATTAATTTTAAGATATTTTAAAAACCAATGATGGTACTTTTGTACCATCTCTATTGGAAATAAACCGTTTTTCTTTTTCTTTTCTTTCTTTCTTGAAAGAAATACTTTGTTCGCGTACTTCAATTCTCAGTTTCAAACTCACCTCAAAATATACACTAAACGAATCCTAGGATGTTGAAACTTAAATAAAGTGAAAGCAAATCCCAGTTTAAGAAAGAAAAATAGACGAATACCTCTAGTTGTCATCAAATTTTTCCGTATTGTGACAGTGATGTCCCAGACCCTGCAGACATCACAGTCTGGAGAGCTTGGCAACCGATCTAAGATTTTCTTATGCGATAGTGGAAATTATTATAATTATTATTATTATTTTCTCGGGCAAACCTCAACATATAAGGATGAAACTAATCACCAGTAATTTAAATAATGCAATGCTTGATTCAAGTTATGAACAACTGGACTAATTTTCCTCAGTGTAAATTGAGGCGCGCATGAAATAATGTCGTTAAAGACCTGGAGGCTCGACTGGAAGGCAGAGCGCAACGTCTGACTAGAGACAACGTCAGCTTTTCAGCTTCATTGAATTTTGCAGCTGTTCCTCATACAACTGAAGCTCTTGCGGAACTTTTTGCAGCTGCTGTAGTTCATTTTACAGCTGATGTAGCTCCTTTTGTAGCTGTTGTAATTCCTGTTACAGCTGTTGTAGTTCCTTTAGAAGCTGTTATAGTTCCTGTCACAGTTGTTGTAGTTCCTTTAGAAGCTGTTATAGTTCCTTTAGCAGCCGTTGTAATTTCTTTAGCAGCTGTTATAGGTCCTTTAGCAGCTGTTGTAATTCCTTTAGCAGCTGTTATAGGTCCTTTAGCAGCTGTTGTAATTCCTTTAGCAGCTGTTATAGGTCTTTTAGCAGCTGTTGTAATTCTTTTAGCAGCTGTTATAGGTCTTTTAGCAGCTGTTGTGATTCCTTTAGCAGCTGTTATAGTTTCTTTAGCAGCTGTTATAGTTCCTTTTACAGCTGTTGTAGTTCCTTTAGCAGCTGTTATAGTTCCTATAGTAGCTTTTGTAATTCTTTTTGCAGCTGTTCTAGTTCTTTTGCAGCTGCTGAATTTCGTTTCCAGCTGTTGTAGCTACTTTTACAGCTGTGTTATATCCTTTCTTAGGTGTTGCATTTTTTTTGTAGCTCATGTAGTTTATTTATTTGCAGTTACCGATGTTACTGCGGTTACATTTGCAACTGCAGCCATCGAGTTTTAATCTAATACCACAGACGGTGCAGCAGTGCTAGCAACTAGGGTTGAAGCTCTTACCGCCGGTGCTGCAGCGCTCACAGCCGGTGCTGTAGCGGTTGCAGCAGATGCTGCAGCGCTTACAGCCGGTGCTGCAGCGCTCACAGCCGGTGCTGCAGCGGTTGCAGCAGATGCTGCAGCGCTTACAGCCGGTGCTGCAGCGCTTACAGCCGGTGCTGCAGCGCTTACAGCCGGTGCTACAGCGCTTACCGCCGGTGCTGCAGCGCTTACAGCCGGTGCTACAGCGGTTGCAGCAGATGCTGCAGCGCTTACAGCCGGTGCTGCAGCGCTTACCGCCGGTGCTGCAGCGCTTACAGCCGGTGCTACAGCGCTTACCGCCGGTGCTGCAGCGCTTACAGCCGGTGCTACAGCGCTTACCGCCGGTGCTGCAGCGCTCACAGCCGGTGCTACAGCGGTTGCAGCAGATGCTGCAGCGCTTACAGCCGGTGCTGCAGCGCTTACAGCCGGTGCTACAGCGCTTACTGCCAGTGCTGCAGCGCTTACAGCCGGTGCTACAGCGCTTACCGCCGGAGCTGCAGCGCTTACAGCCGGTGCTACAGCGCTTACCGCCGGTGCTGTAGCGCTCACAGCCGGTGCTACAGCGGTTGCAGCAGATGCTGCTGCGCTTACAGCCGGTGCTGCAGCGCTTACAGCCGGTGCTGCAACGCTTACAGCCGGTGCTGCAGCGCTTACAGCTGGTGCCACAGCGGTTGCAGCCGGTGCTGCAGCGCTTACAGCCGGTGCTGCAGCGCTTACCGCCGGTGCTGCAGCGCTTACAGCCGGTGCTACAGCGGTTGCAGCCGATGCTACAGCGCTTACAGCCGATGCTGTAGCGGTTACTGCGCTTACAGCCGGCGCAGCAGATACGCGGCCCAGAGCAGATCAGGCACGTAAGCCACGCAAGGCCGCTGGAGAGCGCCGCTCCCCGGACAATCGCGGCAACAAATTAGAGCTCCAAATGACCCCTGCTTGTTCTCTGCTCTTCCACCCGCCGCGGTTTCATTGCAGGTCTTCTCCCCCACGTCTGTATATTTTTTAAGATTATCACGAAACGTAAACCCTTGCATGATGGTTTTCACTTATGTTTTTATTACTCGGCTGATGCCAGTTTACTACACTCAGCGTCGACACTGCACTGAAGCCACAGCTGACTCAGCTAAGATTGCATTGAATATCACGCCGAAAATAACACTGCGAAAAGTTCCTGTTTTCTACATTTTCATGCCATATGTATTCCTCTTCAATTGCTTTGTTAGTAATGTTCGCACCCCTCAATGGTTGTCACGTCCAGAGCTCCGAATAAAGACCGATTTGCTGTCGCTACACTTTTATGGACAACTTATACTTCGGAAAAGGCTAAATTTCGCAATAATAATTTGATATTTTTTTCACTTCAGTCTGTGAAAAGGTTGTCTGTTTTCGTATGGAAGGGTTTCCCAACAGGATGTATTTGTAATATTAATTTTGAACTTAACTGTGAAAATTTTGTCATGAAAAATGGAGTTTTCACTTTTCAATTTCCCCTTTGCGTTAAAATTTAACGACTTTTCCTCATTAATGATCAGAGTAGATGCTTCTATCCATCCATTCTATAGCGTTAGATGCCAGCCTTGTCCCGGCCACTTCTTCATCCCTCCCTGGGCACAACATCGTAGGGCTTTGTTATACCCCATCAATATGGCGCTATAACTTGTTCTTATCTTGATTCCGTATCCATCATGCACTTGAATATCATCTGTCCTTTTCTTAATTTGCATTTATGTTACACTTAACTACAACTTTTATTTTTCTTGATTCTGTATCTATATAACTTTTAATTATAACTCTTTCTTTCCCAGATTCCGTACATATATTACATTTAACTATAATACCTTTTTCTGAATTCAGTCTGAATTCAGTTTGTCTTTTTATAGATTCCGTATCCATACTATATTTAACTATAATTTGCATTTTTCTGGATTCTGTATCTATATCACAATGAACTAAAACTTATCTTTATCTATCCGTATCTGTATTGCACTTAACTATTACTTCTTCTTTTCTTGATTTCGCTTGAATTCCTACCCTCCATTCATTTTCTCAGTTTTGCGAAGTGCACGTTCGCTGTGTCTGAGGTCACGAAAGTTCTTTGCAATTTTCCTCTCGAGCTAGACTCTTCAGCGTGGCACATTTCCTACCAGCAACGCGGTTTGTTTAGAATAATTTCACTCAATTTCTCAGTCTTATGTCAAGTACAGATTTCCTTTCACTATCGACGGTGTTCATTGTTTCCTAGGTATTTGGTATCTGTATAACCATGATAATACTTGTAAATTTAAGCAGAATAATTCGTGTGATGTATTTGATGTATCTCTCAAAAGCTTACATTCTTTTTCATTGTCGTTGCTTTGTTTAGATCATTCTTCGTCTTAAGATTATATCATCTATGAGATGCGTAACGATCAAAATCCTCATTTTTCTAAAGTTGCACCTCCCTTAAATTCATTATTCCTCTTTAATAATCTACAGGGTTTCATCTCTTTTTCCTCTTGTTCTTGATTCTCAGCACTGTCTCTTCCCCATGTTTCTTTTCTCATTGTCTTCATCGTCTTTCCCATTTCTAAGATGGTCCCGAACACACTCCCCTCCCCTCAGAGCTCTGGCCTCGTGCCAGCCTCGAAGGTGATCCCGAGAAGCTGCCACAACGTCCAGATTACTTTCACAGCGACAAAGAAAAAGTCCACCAGCATCAACACACAAAAGGATCAACGACCGGGTGCTGCGTCTTCTTGGTCAAATTTAACTGGTGCTTTCTTAACGCAATCTACCGTCAACAGGTAAACTGCAGTGAACTCAGTTTATTTGGATTTGAAAGTTTCATCTTACTTACTCATCGGGCGTAGAATTGAATGGGAATTGAGGTCTAGAACTTTTCAAGTCTCTCATAACGCGAGGTAAGGTATACCCATAGAATGCTTTTCAAAGAACTATAAATTTGGAAATGTGATTGAAATAGTGCAATCGAGTGGGAAAAAGTTGCTTTCTAAGCCGCGTTAAGCGCGATCGACGATCAAGCCAAATTCTGCATAACGCAAAACGTTTCCTAGCTCCAGTGCTGGTAGGCATTTCCAAGAAAATGAAAAGTGAAATTAAAAACGCTGTGGCAGAATACAACCATCACCAATGCAGGATGAACACAAGACGGAAAATTTCTGAGCAGAAAAAACTTTAATCCTCCAATAGATAATAACAAGGAGACCAAATTATACTAGCAAGACGATATGAGGTTTAAAATAGAGGTTACATTTCCCTTTGATTTATTTTCCTTAGGACACCCAATTGTTGTCAGGTGACGGGCTTGCTATGCAGGAGGTCGTCTCTCAGCCTCATTGGGAACTAAACATCCTCTACCTAGAGGAACCTCAGAAACAATGTCTTCGACTATCTTTCTGATCAGCTAATTTTTATGACTTAAAACTTATACAACTCATCTTTGTTCGCCTCTTCCACGTCAAATACTAGAACAAGGTGTTCTAATAGACGATTCTGATTATTCCGCCTTATTTTCAACATGACGCATTCGTAACAGCTGACTGATACATCCACAACAGCTGGCTGGCACATCCACAACAGCTGGCTGGTACATCCGCAACAGTTGCTGGCACATCCACAACAGCCGGCGGACACATCCACGACAGCTGGCTGATACATCCGCAACAGCTGGCCGACACACCCAAGACAATGCAGTGTCGCAGTCTGTCCTGTCACATCCGCCACAATGGTGGTCCACACGCGGCACCAAAACATTACCGCTGCTAATTATCTAACTTTCATGCGAATTGGATTAATGGAACTAGGACCACTAACCGGTTCTTCTGTGTGTATCTTCTCTTCTTCTCTCCTCTTTCAGCTTCTATTCTTCTTCTTTTTTGGATTCCTTCTCTCTCCGCTTCCTTCTTTTTATCTCTCCGTCTCTTCCTCTGCCTCTTCCTTCGAGAAAGAATAGGAGGCAAAGCCGAGGCCTGCGATGGCCGTAACTCAACGGGGATGAACAGGTCACTCAGTTTTTAGAAAATTACGTCACAGCTGCGCTGGATGTTGAATTTCTTCCACTGTATCCTATTAGGTTAGTGACTACTCCTCTTTAATTTATATATATAAGAAGATATTTGTATACCAGAAAATGAAAAATGATATTTGATACCAGCCAAAAATATCATATGCATGGGTTAAACTATGTAGATATTTCAGAAACTATGAGCATGACACAAAACGCGTTGTAATAAAAGTAATATTAATTAAATTTTTATGATATAAATATATAATAATGCGCTTCTCGCTTAAATCTGCGTTTCGGATTCTACAACACCTTATCTTTCTGAGATCTTCCCATTAACTGCAGCATCCAAGTCCTCTGCCACCTCCTTAGCTCTCACAAGCACGTGAGTACGTGACTATCGCAGTCACGTCATCAAGTGTTCCAAAAGTTGTCACTGAATATCCAAACACATTTTCACGTTAAATTATGAGTGATCTTCATGAGATCAAAATTTGTAGCTTAGTTTCATTCAATCTCAGACTGTACAAATTGATGAGTGTCCTATAACCTTGTTCTTTTTTTCTTGGTAACCCTCATAAATTCGTCGCTGGTTTGCCCGCCAAAACGTGGATTTGGTACGCCAGAAAACGTCCAGTGTTATATTGATAAACTGCGGAGTTTGTGATTTATTTTGCTACATATTTCGCTGCTGCTGAGACTGTGGCCGTGAGTTGAAAATTTGTAGTTCCTGCTTCGTGATGGAAATTAGAATACACAAACTAGGAATAATACAGTAACTTAAAATTATATCAGAATCATAACCTAAGGCTAGACTATGTAGGAATGATACAATAAGACTAGACTATGTTAAAGGAATCATAAAAAATAGACTATACAAGAATAATAAACTTAGGTACACAATGAAACGCTTTCTCAACACGTTTTTTCGACTGATCAGAAATATATAGTGTTCACTTGAGATGATGTTTTGCGCATGAAATCAAAAGAAATCAATCCACTGAAATTAATTTTATGTTCGAGCACATTCATCAGTGCAAGCGCACCTGTGCAATTGCACCTGAACAAGCGCACCTGTACAAGCGCACCTGTACAAGCGCACCTTTACATGTGCACCTGTACAAGCGCACCTGTGCAAGTGCACCTGTACAAGCGCACCTGTGCAAGTGCATTTGTACAAGCGCACCTGTACAAGCGCACCTGTACAAGCGCACCCGTAAAAGCGCAGCCTGTGCAAGTGCACCTGTGCAAGAGTACCTGTACAAGTGCACCTGTACAAGCGCACCTGTGCTAGCGCAAGTGTACAAGCGCACCTGTACATGCGCACCTGGACAAGTTCACCTGTACAAGCGCACCTGTACATGCGCACCTGTATAAGCGCACCTGTAAAAGAGCACCTGTACAAGCGCACCTGTACATGCGTACCTGGACAAGTTCACCTGGATAAAGACACCTGTACAAGTGCAATTGTGCAGTGCACCAGATGTCCACCATTTACGTGTGTGGTGATAGAGTGCAAGATATTGTCTATCACGTCCGATATCGAAGATTATTCACTTTTCATTTTACTTAACTAAGGTGTGTTAGGGACAAGGATTAAAAATATTTGGGAAAATATTTATTCCTTTGCATTCTTCATGGTCGGCATTTTCGGGGAATGATTGTCAAATGAACATTCTTAAATTTCACTTTGGAATCATTACTTCAGTGTCGATAATTAACAAGATTGTGCGCTTATTTCATGAATCAGAATAAATAATTCGCTTATTCCTCGGATGCACCACATGTTAAACCAGTAATCTTTTTTAAAAGGATTCTAGCCCCTTTTAAGCTGAAATCCTGAGTACACGAGAGTAACGCCTCTGGCTTCTCGCAATCGGGACATCTTTAATGAAGTTTGTCGCAGCCGCCGCTGAACTTCCTTCGAACGCTTGCTTCTGACGCTGACAGTTGTCGATTGAGTCCAACTCAAGTCTGGTGGCTCCACCCCGTAGACTTTTGCTCGCTTCTCATTTTCTTTGAAATGCTGCAAGTTCAGGTGAACTTTTCTGCAGTGACTAATTACGTTCATTGTGAAGTTCTCTTAGGAAAATTTCCGTCCGGTTTGTAGTCTTTTTTTCGATTCAGATAAAAAGGGAGAAATTTTTTGAATTAAAAAATTGATAAATTTTGGAAATGAGTTAGTTATCGCCATCTGTTTCCAGTGCCTAATCTAACGCGTCCTGATACCCTGATATTTTATTGTCTTCTTTTATCATTCCATATTTCATTCTCTATATATGGTTTACTTTTCCTTCATCCTTGATGAACGTTCTTCCTTCTTTCATTCCTCTCCTTAACAATTGCTCTATTTTCTACAAATACAGTCTTTCGGTCATACTTTCCAATTTATGACGTAGTAATTTATTGTTGAAGGACTGTTCTACTCCCGAGGCACAGGCACGTTCCTTATTGGAACTTGTGATCTATTTTGGTACGTTTCCTCGCTCACTGTTCTCTCCTGGAATGACTTAGCTTCGATACGTATTTGAGTACTGGAGGTCTTCCAGCGCGTCGAAATTCATACGCTGCTCACAAGGGAGCACTTCTTTTGAGAAAACCAGGCTGGAAAAAATGACAAGGAACCTATGCTAATAAATGAGAACCTCATGAGTATATCAGAACGGCGACATTTTTTTGTTTCAGGTTCAAGAATATTCATAGCCGAGTAATAGTGTTCTCGGGCTGAACCTTCAAACAATTTACGTCGTCGTAGCGTCGTAGCGTAATGCTACGTCGTCCCTACGATGCCTGATGCAGTAAGTAGCGCACCCAAGCTCACACACTATATAAGTTCACCCTACCTGTGGTCCCGCTACTAACACATGAAACTTGAAAATCTGTTTCCAGGCGTCGATTAAACACCAGCCAATAAACGAAGGCTCGGTATTACGTTTCACTCGTCTAGTTCAACGACTCGTCAAATTTATCAAAGTACTGCCTGTATTTGTACTGTGAAGTGAAGCTGCGCAAACGTCAGGTCGGCAACGGACACTTAGCGCTGCAGACTTATGTTTAAATCATAGTTGCAAGAATTTTACTCCCATTTGGTTCCCCATTTTATTTCTTGCTTCGTCCCCCGGTTTTTCTTTGCGTTCGTCCCGTTTTGTCCCTCGCTTTGTCACCCGTTTTGTCCCTCGCTTTGTCACCCGTTTTGTTCCTTGAGTTCTTACCCGTTTTGTTCCTTGTTTTGTCACCCGTTTTGTTCCTTGTTTTGTCACCCGTTTTGTTCCTTGCTTTGTCACCCGTTTTGTCCCTCGCTTTGTCACCCGTTTTGTTCCTTGTTTTGTCACCCGTTTTGTCCCTCGCTTTGTCACCCGTTTTGTTCCTTGAGTTCTTACCCGTTTTGTTCCTTGTTTTGTCACCCGTTTTGTTCCTTGTTTTGTCACCCGTTTTGTTCCTTGCTTTGTCACCCGTTTTGTTCCTTGCGTTCTTACCCGTTTTGTTCCTTGTTTTGTCACCCGTTTTGTTCCTTGCGTTCTTACCCGTTTTGTTCCTTGTTTTGTCACCCGTTTTGTTCCCTGTTTTGTCACCCGTTTTGTTCCTCGCTTTGTCACCCATTTTATTCCTTGCGTTCTTCCCCGTTTTGTTCCTTGTTTTGCCACCCGTTTTGTCCCTCGCTTTGTCACCCGTTTTGTTCCTTGCGTTCTTACCCGTTTTGTTCCTTGTTTTGTCACCCGTTTTGTTCCTTGCTTTGTCACCCGTTTTGTTCCTCGCTTTATCACCCGTTTTATTCCTTGCGTTCTTCCCCGTTTTGTTCCTTGTTTTGCCACCCGTTTTGTCCCTCGCTTTGTCACCCGTTTTGTTCCTTGCGTTCTTCCCCGTTTTGTTCCTTGTTTTGTCACCCGTTTTGTTCCTTGCTTTGTCACCCGTTTTGTTCCTCGCTTTGTCACCCGTTTTGTTCCTCGCTTTGTCACCCGTTTTGTTCCTCGCTTTGTCACCCGTTTTGTTCCTCGCTTTGTCACCCGTTTTGTTCTCTGCGTTCTTCCCCGTTTTGTTCCTTGTTTTGCCACCCGTTTTGTCCCTCGCTTTGTCACCCGTTTTATTTCTTGCGTTCTTCCCCGTTTTGTTCCTTGCTTTGCCACCCGTTTTGTTCCTCGTTTTGTCACCCGTTTTATTCATTGCGTTCTTCCCCGTTTTGTTCCTTGCGTTCTTCCCCGTTTTGTTCCTTGTTTTGCCACCCGTTTTGTCCCTCGCTTTGTCACCCGTTTTATTTCTTGCGTTCTTCCCCGTTTTGTTCCTTGCTTTGCCACCCGTTTTGTTCCTCGTTTTGTCACCCGTTTTATTCATTGCGTTCTTCCCCGTTTTGTTCCTTGCTTTGTCACCCGTTTTATTGCTTTGCCCCCGATTTTGGCTGACAGTTTGACCTTCTTTACTGTTCCCTGTTTTCTACGGACAGTTTTTGTTCCTAATTTTCACTCTTCTCTCCATTCTTTAGTTCCAGCTTTTTTGCCCCCCGTCCATCAGCCAGTTTTCAAACCAGTTCTGCGGCCGGTTATGTCCTCGCCTTTATCAAGTATCATTGTCACGTGTGTTTTACCACGTGGGTTCTGCAGCGTGTATTTCACCACTTGTTTTGCTCTGTGTTTTTTTTAACATGTGTGTTTTACAGAGCGTGTGTATTCAATCTTGTCTACATGCATTCTTTTACCTACGTTTGTCTATCAACGTTTGCTTCTCCTTGTGTATTTACCCGAGTGAGTTTTGCACCGTTGTTTGTTTCTCCATTGGTGTTCTACCTCTTTCTTCGCGTTATTTTATTGTACTCGAAATGTGATGTTTTCCAGTACATATGAAAGTGCGCCTATTTTTTTACGTTCGATATGCATGCTGGTATGAAAACTTGTACCATTCATTGTAGCGGTGAGCCCATATGACCAAACCTTAGTCCATATGATACATGGCTTAACTTCTTGTTAAAAACCTTACTTTATTTATTCGTTAAGAGATAAATTTTGAGTATTCCTATGACATGGTTCATTGACCTATTCTTTTTTCAAATTTTTATCCCCGTGGTTTCACTGATGCGTAGTGCAGGGCGAGGTGAGAAGACTCTTGCACAAAAATATAGGGATCCAATCCTGTCGAGCGTGTTCACTAACGCTGCTTGGTGCTTCCTTTAAAAGCTACAATTACCATGCTCGTTTTTATTTCCATTGTTCGAGTCTTAAACGTTACACTGAGTTATAAATTTCGTAGAGCGGGCTAACTATTCCAAGTAATTTGCTTGAATTCTTGTACATAACGGATGTTTTGGTGCACCTAGTTGTTAATGTGCTCACCAAGGTGGCTATTCTGCATAGAATCCATAATTCGATTAAAGTTCTCATTGAAGGCGCTCTGGTTTCGGTGCAGTATCAGTGCTCGCGTAAAGAAACTTGTTGCTATTGAATATGATGTTATGTACAAAGAAATAGTCTGATAATGAGAACGGTGAGCCTACCGTCCCTGTGGCGATGGGACTATCCGTTATAATATAAAATGGAGAAAAAGATCAGTCAGCAGCGCAGAAGCCATCAGCAACTGACAGACGAGGAAGGTTCTGCCGCAGATAAGCAGCCGCGCTGGTTTTCTTGCTTTCGGTCGTGACGAAGTGCTTCCACTTAAAAGGATCTGTCGAAGTTTAGGCAACACAACTCCCAGAAAGGAATGATGAGGCGCCCTTTAATGCCTTCTAACCTAAAGACCCTCGATTTAGTGAGGACTAACTTCAAGTTCCCGAGAACACATAGACTTCGGGCCTCTATCTAGCCTCCATAAGCCCATAAGGAAGTCCCAATAAAGAAGAAAGTAAGGCCCCTTATTGATACAAGTTGGTCTGCCGATCTTCACAAAAGTTCTGATGTACAATAATGCATCTCTTTGGGTCGTCTTTTATTCGCTAAAAGGATTGTTATCGCACTTTAAATTGCTCTTATGTTTCACGGTCCAGCAAAAGCCTTCTAGGCCTGCGCTGCCACACCAAAAGGAGTTCCAAATTTATAGAGCCTTGCATAGAGTCATCAATTTCACATGTGCAAAATACAATTCAAGTGTTTATCATACTTTTAAGGGTGAAATTGCTGTATCTCACTTTACTCCGTAGATATTGCACGGAAACACACACAGTGTTCCAAGTCGTTCTGACAGTTAAAATAGTTAACTCCGGAAGTGAAATTTTCAAATTTAAAAAATGTTCCTTGCTCTAAAGTGTTGCTTGAGCTCTTTTCAAAGTTTCCTGGATCATAAACAGATAGGCACAAGAAAATTTATTCCAATTTTTATATTATCAAGATGCATGATAATTATGAAAATTAAACATAATTGACGTACGAAATTCAATGGATGTACTTGATCTGCATTCAAAGAGCAATACGTCAATGCAATGCGCTATGACCTCAAAAAAGGGATACCAGTAATACGCGTGCGAAACAAAGGAGTTCCTCCACATCTTATCAAAAACAGAGAACCAATTGAATGTAGTTGACTTTTGACAATGATCATCTGTTCTGAAGTTTGGGATGGTGAGGTTCAAGAACCCTAATATTCTGAAGAGACCGTCTGCTCTGAAGTATGGGATGGTGAGGCTCAAGAACCCTAATATTCTGAAGAGACCGTCTGCTCTGAAGTATGGGATGGTGAGGCTCAAGAACCCTAATATTCTGAAGAGATCGTCTGCTCTGAAGTATGGGATGGTGAGGCTCAAGAACCCTAATATTCTGAAGAGACCGTCTGCTCTGAAGTATGGGATGGTGAGGTTCAAGAACCCTAATATTCTGAAGAGATCGTCTGCTCTGAAGTATGGGATGGTGAGGTTCAAGAACCCTAATATTCTGAAGAGATCGTCTGCTCTGAAGTATGGGATGGTGAGGCTCAAGAACCCTAATATTCTGAAGAGACCGTCTGCTCTGAAGTATGGGATGGTGAGGCTCAAGAACCCTAATATTCTGAAGAGATCGTCTGCTCTGAAGTTTGGGATGGTGAGGTTCAAGAACCCTAATATTCTGAAGAGATCGTCTGCTCTCAAGTATGGGATGGTGAGGCTCAAGAACCCTAATATTCTGAAGAGACCGTCTGCTCTGAAGTATGGGATGGTGAGGCTCAAGAACCCTAATATTCTGAAGAGACCGTCTGCTCTGAAGTATGGGATGGTGAGGCTCAAGAACCCTAATATTCTGAAGAGACCGTCTGCTCTGAAGTATGGGATGGTGAGGCACAAGAACCCTAATATTCTGAAGAGACCGTCTGCTCTGAAGTATGGGATGGTGAGGCTCAAGAACCCTAATATTCTGAAGAGACCGTCTGCTCTGTAGTATGGGACGGTGAGGCTCAAGAACCCTAATATTCTGAAGAGACCGTCTGCTCTGAAGTATGGGACGGTGAGGCTCAAGAACCCTAATATTCTGAAGAGACCGTCTGCTCTGAAGTATGGGATGGTGAGGCTCAAGAACCCTAATATTCTGAAGAGACCGTCTGCTCTGAAGTATGGGATGGTGAGGCTCAAGAACCCTAATATTCTGAAGAGACCGTCTGCTCTGAAGTATGGGACGGTGAGGCTCAAGAACCCTAATATTCTGAAGAGACTGTCTGCTCTGAAGTATGGGAACTCGAATACTTTGTGGTAAGGTATTTGTGCCTTGACTCTGTCCGTATGTGGACAGAGTGGATGTAAGAGATTTGAGCCTAATGACTGGACGTGAGAGTGGAAGTGATGTGGATGTGAGAGTCTGGAGAAAATTGCATTCTTACCTACACGACTTATCGCTCATCAAGAATACTCGTACATGCCGGTAGATTTTCGCTTAAACACGAAAGCGTGGACCGACTGTGTCTTTCGGACATCTGAACAACCCCTAAGGGGTTTCTTACATTTACGTAGACGACAGTCACCCTCGCCACAAATTCAGCAACACGTTTTGGAATAGCATTGTGGGTCTCATCATTTTGCACTCGTAGTTCTGTAGCCAAACAGTTGTCTTTCCTTTCTGTACTTTTTATCTGACGTCGGACGCCTAGTGTTCCTTGCACACGACCTCTTGCATGAGTGCTTCTAGTGAGTTGTACGTCCGCTTTATTTTTTATTGTCTATCGCGTCGAACTGCTGCCACTTGTGAGAACTGGACGTACGGTGCAGCAGAATTTAAATGCAGATGCTAGTGGTATTATACCTAAGTATTATATTACTTGATTTCCCCTGGCGGGTACGTCCGTGATGGTCACATTAATATACTTCCGTATTTATTTTTCTGCTTTTTCCTCCCACTGAATTAGTTATTCAAGCACAACTGTAAGTGTTGCATTCATCCTCCAGCATTTTCTCTTGCATCAAACCATTATTGCTCCGAGTTCACGAAAATGGCTAAAATGTTTTCTGGAATGCATTGCAATATTATATGATATTACTCGCATGATCTGGGAGTGAAGAAACATCCTAACGCTAAACAGGCATTTGAGTGTTTATAGTAACAGAATTTACTTAAAATACTGAGTTCATTTGTCACTCTCATTCTTTCCGTGCAGTACGTGTTGTTTGAAAAATAGGACTTATGTATTGCCACGTAATTGTGTTTCTCAGGCGCATTCTGAGAGGTTTGGTCCGGATTTGTGCACTCGAGCTGGATGTATCCAAGAATATCTTGCATACCGAGAGCTACTCTCGGTAATTAGACCTCCTAAGCTCCAATATATAGAGTTGAGCTGGTGCAACTATAGGGTGAGGTCTACCGCCGTATACAACGTACCCATGTGCTGTTTGAAATACACGAATTAGGTGTTTGTCGCTAAATTAAATGTATGGAAGTATGTAATATCCATTAGTAACTTAACTTTACCTCACGCTACAGTACTAGCTGGAGGTAGATCTCATGCTATAGCGTGTTAGACCTCACGCTATAGCAGCACCGGAAAACAACATATATGTCAGCAATACTGTGTGTACTCCATGCTACGCCAACTTTGAAAATTATTCTTTGATTATCATACACAATCGAAGGAAGCGAAAATTTGCGCACGAAGAAATTCTTTAGTGAACAAATTTGTGTCAAAGCGAAAAAAATTAAACTTATTGACAAAACATTTGTTGTTGAATTCAAAGAATCAAAAGATGTTGGAAAACTAAAAAATAGCTGATAAAGAGAGCATACGCATTTCGGTATATATATATGAGAGTAAAAAGTATTCCTACAAATAGGTTTCTGGTTCTAGAGAATTAAATTGCCTTTAATTATAGCTTTTAACATCCGACTTTCTAGATTTCTGTTATCCTCTGCCAAGTAGCTGATACGTGAAGTCTCTAAAAACTATCACCATCAATCAATCGATCAATATTGCAGTATAACATAGTGCTGTACAGTTATAGTTGAAAGTAAATAACTTTTGAACTCAGGACATTAGAAGTCGATTAAAGTACGAAAGCGCTACCACTAGCAGGAATTTATCAGAGAAGCTTAAAACAGCTTTTATGATCATTGCTTCGTTCGCTTCAAAGTTGGAGTCAAGGAACTAAAAAACCATAAAAAGATCTGACATACCTCAAGAGATATTTCGATAATCTTTGAGTCATGTGTACCGAAAAGTTCAGAAAAATATAATGATCAAGTGCAAAATGCTTTCAAAAGATTTATTTGCATCAGGTACAAATGTTTCACTACGCACTGTAAGCAACGGACTCCTTAGACATCACCTGAAACTGACTCCTTATAACATCAACTCCTTATAACATCAACTCCTTATAACATCAACTCCTTATAACATCAACTCCTTATAACATCAACTCCTTATAACATCAACTCCTTATAACATCAACTCCTTATAACATCAACTCCTTATAACATCAACTCCTTATAACATCAACTCCTTATAACATCAACTCCTTATAACATCAACTCCTTATAACATCAACTCCTTATAACATCAACTCCTTATAACATCAACTCCTTATAACATCAACTCCTTATAACATCAACTCCTTATAACATAAACTCCTTATAACATCAACTCCTTATAACATCAACTCCTTATAACATCAACTCCTTATAACATCAACTCCTTATAACATCAACTCCTTATAACATCAACTCCTTATAACATCAACTCCTTATAACATCAACTCCTTATAACATCAACTCCCTATAACATCAACTGAAATGGCGCGCTTCAAAGAAAACTCCGTTGTTGCTGCAACGCCCGCTTGAAATTACCTCGTGCATCAAGACATAAACTTAAACATTCCCAGAAAGTTTTTTGGGACAGATGGGGGCCAAAGAGCTGAATTATTTGATTGAGGTTCACGATATCATTTTTGGAAGAAAGCAGGAAACAGCCTGTGAAGAACGCTATTCCTGATGGAAAGTTTGGCGTAGATAATATTTTGTTCTGTGGATGTTTTTCTGTTAACGGAACTAACAATATACACGCAATAAATCATAAAACGGATACAAAAATATGCCAATGTATTTTGAAGAATAACTTGTACGAGTATGCCTCAGTGGCAAAACTGGAGCTCTCATCATATTGGATATTCCAGTCAACTCGAAATACCAAGCCAGTCATCTGACTTAAAAATTTCACGCTTTATTTGAAAGTCTATATTCTTTCAAGATCTCCAAAATGCATGCATCATTCGAGAAAGAAATGCAAAGATTGCGCATCCTGAACAAACGCGTCAATTATTGACTTATTAAGGAAATGGACGTCGATTAATTGAAGGAATACTTTTTCCACTGTACATTATTTAAAAATGAACATGCTCGTTTTAATAGGTCATTTTATTCATTTTTCTTGCATATCTACTCTTATGCAATTGAACACAAATATTTTGTAATTTTGTCTCGTTTGAATTTGTTAGAAATTTGTATAATAAAGAGTTTACTGGCGTGCGAATATTTGCTTTTTCTTCCGCAGATTTTCTATTGGAAGTCTAATGTTAATCTTCATTGTACCACTTCTGTCATTTTTATGAGAAAGGGAGGTGTACTGAACAAGTGAAACTTTGGATGAATATACCAGCTTATGATCCATTTTCTGATTCATGATCAGAAAAAGATCCCTCTTTCGTGATGTATAGGTTGCGTCTGTTGGCCTTCTGTGACCAACTGTGCCAACTGAGAGGCTATTGCAGAATTTTACTTTGTATTGTTCTGGTAATCACGATCGTTAGCGAGTTTTAATGATGAGCGGCGGTCAGCACACGCTTTTTAGCACGCTCCCCGCGTATTGGGCCACATGTGCACCAAGAGGTAAATTGCCCATGTACGTGCCGGTGTAAATACATGACATTTTATATGTTTTTAGCTGCTTCGCAACATTTAAAAAAAAATAATTGCTTTAATACGAGGGGAAATGTTATTGTGCAATGGTATTTTATATATTCACTAGGAAGAATTGAAATTTATTTAAGTTGGAAAATCGATTTTCCTATTCTACTACTTACAGCCTAACCAAACCAACCGTCAACAGCCGCGGAAACGCGGGGAACGTGTTTAACTTTGAATGCAACGAATATAGCAACGCCTGATGCAATTACCTTGCCGTGTTGAGGCAGTCATTTTGTTAAACCAGACGCATGCCCCACTCAGTAGTTGTACACTGAAATGAAAGTCTAATTCTGCTCAGTTGTCACGCTGAAATTACCCTTTTACATTCCTATGCAAAACACAATTGACCCATGCGTCGTGTAAACTTATTTGTGCGGTGCTATTCACCCGGGCGTTGTGTAGACAATAGTGTGTGCAACACTATTCACCCAGGCGTTGTATAGATGTGTGTGTGCAACACTATTCACCCGGGCGTTGTGTAGACCTATGTGTGTGCAACACTATTCACCCGGGCGTTGTATAGATGTGTGTGTGCAACACAGTTGACCAAAGTGGTGTGCAGACATACATATGTGTGCAAGAGAATCAACCCAAGCGCTGTGCAGATATGCAGACATGTATGTGGAACACAATATAGATGAAGGCGTTGTACAGACATTTTCGTCTTATACCATTGACCCAAGCACTGTGCAGACACACATACGTGCGCAACACAATTGACAAGAGCGCTGTGCCGACATACTTACACTATGTGTGCAACCCAATTGACCCTGGCGCGGGTAGAGCACATTCAGCCCCGAATATCTAAAGCGAGGCAACCAGAGCGGCTGCTATGGGATCGATTCAATTTAAGAGGAGCGAATTACGGATGCTCCCTGACGGATGGTCGGAAATGAGCGGAATCATGCCCATTCTTCCGGCGTGGTGCTGCTGTTGCGCCCCTCGATCTTCCGCTTCGCCATCCGCTCTTTCTGAGCCTGGGTAGCAGAGTCCGTAGACTTTAGTGTCGTCTTTCTCCGCTGTTCATTTTGTCGCATCACAGAGTTAGTAGCTGTAATGCACTGTGTAGTTTGTTGCGACACAGTTGTGCTGAGTTTGTTGACGCGTTCTTAAAGGTTTGTTTTATAATTACAAAGCACAGGCTTGTTTGTTTTATGGTCGTCTTTGTCTCTTTCACGTGCTGGTTGTGCTCTTATGTGTTTATCCGCCGTAAACACTGCTATCTTTCACTACTAGTTTGTAATTTTGTGTTTTTGGCGCTACTGTATTTTGCAGTGGAAATTTTTATTCGATTTTGTGGTTCATCTTAGTTCTTGAGAGTTTCAGGGTAGTGTGATTTTTTCTTGCTGTATATTTTTGGCGGACTTTTGATCATTCAACTCCACGTGAAGAAATCGTAAAAAATCATAACCAGCTGTCGCAGAAAAATCTAGTAACGTGTATTGAATAAAAAGTAAAATGTAACCTGCATTTTCGAGTTAGTTGAAAATGTTACATTTTCGACTGCACTGCCAGTGATTTTCCTCCATGATATCTTTTCGACATTTTATCCCCATAAAGAATCGCTATTGCGCGTGTATGCCTACACCTAGAGACGGAGATGTTGCTTTACACGTAGTTATCCCCGGTGAGATTTTGTTATACTTCAAGTTGTTTTAGAGGTACACCCGACAGTAAAATTACAGCTGTTACCTCAGCTATCCTTCGCTCAGTTTTATTTGCTCAAAACCTTAAGCTCTAACTTTTCCGAATAAAATTTGAGTGTACAACACTGTGAGATTGTCAGATATGTGATCAAATATCACTTGAAAAAGCTCCAATTTCAGGGATTTAAGGGAAAAAAACAGCGCGTCAAATAACCAGATCGATATACGAACTTTTACTGCCGGCAATACAGCTTCTACAACGTAAAATGTTTATAAATGTGGCCCCAAATCCCAGTCGGTGGAGACGACTCGAAACAGATTAAAAATGCAAATTTTATTCTGTGAATAAAATGCTTACACATCTTGAAGGCCGTAAAATTTTGAAAAGTAGAAGTTTAATATTCTTTTACTTATGCAAAAATTCCTTTAGCAATCTAAATTTGAGCAGCTAATGAACTGAAATGTTAATCATTTTTATTGTGTTGATGTCACAGATATCTCTAAAAAGTCTAATTAAATTTCAAATTTTCCCCATAATAACATATAACGGATTATTTCGCGTAATACTTGGATTCTATTTTTCA
Source organism: Morinoia aosen (assembly GCA_030386875.1). NCBI lineage: Eukaryota > Metazoa > Arthropoda > Malacostraca > Amphipoda > Talitridae > Morinoia > Morinoia aosen. The sequence continues at coordinate 553,366 of CM059565.1, forward strand.
GTCTAGATATCTAGATCGTCAAATACATTTACTTTCGAATTCAGTCTCTTATTTAAGACACTCCAATTTACAATCTACACGACGATGAAAACGTTCATTCCAAAATTTCTAGTCACGGGTAGAAAATCTATTCCGAATTTCGACGAGAGCATCGCACTCGTGTTTACAACTCCTTCACAACTCTCGTTTGGAAAGCTACTCTGTAATTCAGAGGTGGCCCTGAAATGTAAGATGCTCGCCACCAAGTGAGAGTTCAGTTTTTGGTAACGTAAACGATAGGTCGAGCGCGAAGGTGCGCGTTGAAGGCAAACCGGGCGATCCATTAGCAGATTGCGCCGCCCAATAAGCCCTGGATCAAGCTTCCATCAGGTGGCTCTAAATGCTGCCTAATTTCAACGCTCAAAGAAATTACTCTCACGCGCCAATTAACCTTGGAAATCACTGCATTCATTTCCAAGCGAAAATAACTACGCATTTCGCATGGGCTTGCAGTTAATGAATTTGCTTGAGGATGTAGATGAGAAGTTTAATGTATATTTTAACGGAAAATTGTATTTAAGCAACATTCATTAGGTTGGTGATGGAAAAACTGGGTTTATAGCGAAGATTGCTACCTGTTAGACCCTTTTTTTGGAAATTCGTGATTCTTGTGTTTTTCAAATTCCTAATTTTTAAAGAAAAGGGTTTGAATATCCTCGTTTTAATGTGACATGTTGCTTTTAAATTTCAGTTAAACAAGTAACGTAATTAATGCCGGTATGACCTCGTCTTCTTTAAAATAAAGCATGCAGCGCGAAATGAGCTACATTTGAGCTGAAGAAGAGGAGGTCAAAGCTTTTGTGTTTTATTAAGCACGCTTAGTTTGGTGTCGCTGGCGTGCACGTGACCTAAAATACAGAAAATGAATTTCCCTACAATTTACGTTGTCGTAGCGATACAACTGGCGGCGTAAGTTCTCCTAAGTAAACTTCCGCTCCCAGCTGTACCACTAGCACGACGTAAATTGTTTCAATATCCAACCCTTCCATTGGCTTTCTTTTGAACTGGATTTTCCCCGTATCATCGAAAACTAGCAGTCGAGGCACAAGGAGCCTGCTACGGTGAGCTTCATCACGTCGCGTGTGGTGTTCTGTTTTATTTTTGTATATTTGTTGGTATAAAATGTTTCGTTTGAGCAGGTTGTCTTTCGAAATGGTCGGAGCGTTGACGATCATGATTAAAAACGAATTAATTGAATAATGACTTAAATTATATTGAGAAAATCAAAATCTCATTTAGCCCATGCATTTTTTTTTTGCTGTTTCAAATAAATAGTACCATTGAAGATACCTTTTTTTTGCGCAAATGAATTTAAATTATGTTTGTTATTTACTTCCAAGATAGGCGGAACTCGAGCCCGTGCGAAACAAAACTTATTAAAAAAATTACAACGTCAGTAGCACTGGTGCAGCGGAGTCCAAGGTTCAACTTTGAGGAGGCTCTTCGTTTTACGTTACTTTATTTGAAAATTCCCATTGGAGCCGCACCACTTTTTGCACTTCGATCACACCTCGTACACAGAACGACCCAGAATTCCCATTAACTTTCCCGTGAAGAGCAAACTTCCTTTCGTCTCACCTGACGTGTTTATGCCGGCTCAACACCAGCGCGTGACACGCAGCCCAGAAAAGTCGCTTTTCCATTACTAAACGCGCCCTGTGCTCGGAAAATAAAGGACAAATTTGGCGGTATTGTGCCCCACCACCGCATGCAGATGTTCCTCGCGACTTTTCTTCGGAGCTGCAGTCGTTACCTCTGTTTCCCTCGACCGCCATGCTCAGGGCTAACAAGAACCGCGTAAAAAATCGATAGTTAATTTTAGCGCGAAAATATTTTACTTCGAAAGTTTGCGGACGTCAGAATTTGTGAAGGGCAATATGGCGGCGGGCGAGCAGTTCACGCCTGACGTCTGCGGGCCGCGCTGGTGACACTTCCGATGGGACCTGGGCCACGCGGGACTGGGACTTGAGAGACGGGACTGGGACTTGAGACAGGACTGGGACTTGGGCCAGGCGGGACTGGGACTTGGGCCCGGCGGGACTGGGACTTGGGCCCGGCGGGACTGGGACTTGGGCCAGGCGGGACTGGGACTTGGGCCAGGCAGGACTGGGACTTGGGCCAGGCCGGACTGGGACTTAAGAGACGGGACTGGGACTTGAGCCAGGCGGGACTGGGACTTGAGAAACGGGACTGGGACTTGAGACAGGACTGGGACTTGGGCCAGGCGGGACTGGGACTTGGGCAAGGCGTTACTGGGACTTGAGAGACGGGACTGGGACTTGGGCCAGGCGGGGCAGGGACTTGAGAGACGGGACTGGGACTTGAGACAGAACTGGGACTTGGGCCAGGCGGGGCGGGGACTTGAGAGACGGGACTGGGACTTGAGAGACGGGACTGGGACTTGAGAGACGGGACTGGGACTTGAGAGACGGGACTGGGACTTGAGAGACGGGACTGGGACTTGAGAGACGGGACTGGGACTTGAGAGACAGGACTGGGACTTGAGACGGGACTGGGACTTGGGTGAGACGGGACTGGGACTTGGGCCAGGCGGGACTGGGACTTGAGAGACGTGGCTGGGACTTGAGATACGGGTCTGGGACTTGGGCCAGATGGGACTGGGACTTGGACCACACGAAACTGGGACTTGGGAAAGACGGGGCTGGGACTTGGGTGAGACGGAACTGGGACTTGGGTGAGACGGAACTGGGACTTGGGTGAGACGGAACTGGGACTTAGGAAAGACGGGACTGGAACTTGGGAGAGACGCGATACTGGGGAAGACATGACTAAGACACCATAGAAATACAACCAAGACTTAGAGACTTGGCTCGAACTATGCTAGAGCAGTTAGGTACTACTCGACACTCGTGCATCACTTATTTCATTTTGTTGCAGAAATATAAAATTTAGAAGTCAAATGCACTACGATTTTAAATTCAGAGACCGTAATAAAAATTTCAAGCCTAGCATGTTAACAAAGCTTCGGCTAAAAGCTCTCTGGGAAATGAAAAATTATACTTCCACCCAGACCTACACTATATTCCCTGCCAACCCTCCGCTATGCTCCCTGCCAACCCTCCGCTATATTCTCTGCCAACCCTGCGCTATATTTCCTGCCAACCCTCCGCTATATTTCCTGCCAATCCTCCGCTATATTCCCTGCCAACCCTCCGCTATATTTCCTGCCAACCCTGCGCTATATTTCCTGCCAACCCTCCGCTATATTTCCTGCCAACCCTCCGCTATATTTCCTGCTAATCCTCCGCTATATTTCCTGCAACCCTCCGCTATGCTCCCTGCCAACCCTCCGCTATGCTCCCTGCCAATCCTCCGCTATATTTCCTGCCAATCCTCCGCTATATTCCCTGCCAACCCTCCGCTATATTTCCTGCCAACCCTGCGCTATATTTCCTGCCAATCCTCCGCTATATTTCCTGCCAATCCTCCGCTATATTCCCTGCCAATCCTCCGCTATATTTCCTGCAACCCTCCGCTATATTCCCTGCCAACCCTCCGCTATATTTCCTGCCAATCCTCCGCTATATTTCCTGCCAATCCTCCGCTATATTTCCTGCCAACCCTCCGCTATATTTCCTGCCAACCCTCCGCTATATTTCCTGCCAACCCTCCGCTATATTTCCTGCCAACCCTCCGCTATATTCCCTGCCAACCCTCCGCTATATTTCCTGCCAATCCTCCGCTATATTTTCAGCCTATCCTCCCCAATATTCCCTGCCAATCTTCCACTATATTTTCAGCCGGTCGTTCGTTCTAGACCCAGCCAATCCTTCACCGTGTCGTAAGCCAATCTTTAGCCTATTCATTGCCTCGTGTTTAAGGCTAAAATTTACCATTAATTTCCAGGCGCTCAGATTACCAGTTCCTTCTTGTGCCCATGTCATAGAAATCGCGATTCTGCTGCCTACTGACAAGTCCAACTGAAAACGGTCATAACTTCCGCTAGTAATTCGTGGAAGTAAATCGAATACGTTAACAACAACATATCTTGTGTTTTGTGCGTGATGACGCCTCTCTGGGCAGGGCGCAAAAGAGGATGTCTATTTAAAGTCAGTGATCGCTACCATTTGTTCAATTCTTAGGTCATTTCTACCTCTATCATGTGCATCTCATTACAAGCTCATCAGGGGGACATGGCGCTCCTCGTGGTACATGTAGGATTCTTGAGCTGCACTCGGCAGTAGGGCGTTGAGGAGGATGCTGTGCCAGTCATGTCTTGAGAAACTAAACCTTATTTTAGGTAACTCTGGCTACCCACCACAAAATCAGTAATATTTGTTTCGAGAGACTGTCGCAGGTTTAGACTTATGGCAAAGTTGCGTATTTGTTTGCAGTGCTTCCTGTCCTGTCGAGGAGTTGATGATTTCTATACGCCATCAACTAAAAGTGTCACGTCACGAAAAAATTCCTGCAGTGGAGAAATGACCGGCTTTTTATTTTTTACGTCTTTATCTTTGACGTTGGGAAAGACAGGCGTACCGTATTATACCAGCCTCTTTAACGAGTGTCTTCGGTTCAAACTTTATATCCACCTAATTTACCTTTTTTCATCGAGTAGAGGTGCTTACTCTTTGTTCAATTTCTGCCAGCAGGTACTAAGTGAGGCAGTAATATTTTGTAATCTCATGCTATATTCTGAACTTAAATTTTACTAAGTCTCTTCGTGATTGTTGCTTCAGTCGACAGAGGTTATTTCCTTGAATAATAGTGATGAATAGACAGTGTCGTCTCCCCTCACATGCACCTTGTGTTCACAAGGTGTTGGGGTAACCGCTGCCACCATCTAACAGCCGTACAGGGTACCACTCGGCCTTATCGCTAGTCCATAAATAAGCTTAGAAGACCGTTATATTCATATAAATACTCGTAGATATGATGTGCACTTGTTGAACCTTTGACACCTTTGGCACCTAAATTTACTCGTACACTTAATCTTCAAATTTCAACTTTTACTCTTCAATTATCCTAATTTTATACCGTAATTTCACAGCAGTGAATCTTTGTTTCGCATCTTTAAATTGTAAGCTTGATTTCGTAATTCTTTCAATTCCACTAACCGAGTTTTGAAATGACATTCAATCCTTACTGAAAATTTTAAATCTTTATCTAGACATTAATAGATCTCTACTCCACATACCCAAATCTGTACTTATTATTATCCTCCTATTATCGCCAAATCGAATCTCCTCATCTCCAAATCTAATCTCCTCATTTCCAAATCTCTACCTTGACATCTCCAAATCTGTAGGCCACAGTTCCAAATCTCCAGCTTGACATCTCCAAACCTCCACCATCTCCAAGTGGCAATCGTAAGGAACTGCTGTCGGAAATGAAGCTCGTCTGCCCAAGCAGGCAACCGTAAAACAATGCCGCCCCCGTCTGACCCCCCTCCCTTTCCCCTCCCTCGCAGCAGCCGCTACGCAGCCCTCCAAGAAATAAGTCGATCATCAAGCGGGCTCCCCAGCTGAAGGGGAGGGATCTGTTATGGAGGGAGGGAGCTATAGTCTCCGTAGACCCTTTAATGTGCGTGGTGTTCTGCCCCTGGCAAATGTTGTGCTCTGTCTTCGACGGACTTCATCGTCTCCGACCCTGGTTTGATCTCCTCTGACTCCGGTTTGACCGCCTCCGACTCTGGTTTGACCTCCTCCGATCCTTGTTTGACCGCCTCCGAGCCTTTTTTGACTGCCTCCGATCTTGGTTTGACCGCCTCCGATCCTGGTTTGACCGCCTCCGATCCTGGTTTGACAGCCTCCGATCCTGGTTTGACCGCCTCCGATCCTGGTTTGACCGCCTCCGACCTGAGTTGGGGCTCTGCACGTCCACAGCTATTCTAGTCGAGGAGGTGATTTCTATACACCATCAACTAAATGTGTCACAACAAAATTCCTGCAATGGAGAAATGAACATTGAGTTTCTCTTAATTTTACGTCGTAACACCAAGATGGTGAATTTCTGCAGTAACACGCTTCCTCGCTTTGGGGTTGTATTTCAGGAGGGATTTCTATTGACATGCTGCCACTTCAGTGCTGCTATAGTGCTGCGCAGCCATTAACGTGATGCCTGTCACTTGCTACCACTAACGAGCAGCAATAGTGCCACTAACGAGTTACCCCTAATGTGTAACCACTAATGCTTTGCTGCTAACGAGTAACCACTAACGTGTTATCACTTATTTTTTGCCACTAACATGTTACCACTAAAGTGTTGCTCCGAACGTACTACTCTATCATACTGATTTTAATAAGCTGTCACTATAAACTTTTGTCACTTTACCTCTAGACGAATTACCTCCAGCCAGTCATGGGTTGAAACTATTCGTTACGAAATTCCAAAGACAATTCACAACTTGAGCTCAAGTTCAGGTGAGCTGTATCGCTGTGAGTTCGCGAGGGAACGCCTGGCTATGGAGCTGCAAAGCTACAGCATCATCGTCATGGTCTCCAAATCTCCAACTTGACATCTCAAAATCTGTAGTCCACGTCTCCGAATCTCCATCTTTAGTTTTCTAAGTTTCCTCCACTTCCAAGTGGCAATCGTGAGGAACGACCGCGAGGGAACGCCTGGCTGTGATGCCATAAAGCTATAGCATCACAGCCTACTTTCCTTTTCAGTGCTTCTGACCCTGAGTTGTCTTTTGGCTCGCCGGTGTGGCGAACTGAAGGGGCGGACGTTATTTATTTCTATAAATGAACATATTGCACAAATAGTTTACCTTGAAAAAGTGTATATTCTCATGGCCTTTTAGACACCCTGAAGTGATAGACTCGAAAAAGGGGGAAATGGGAATGAGAAAAATGTATGGGGATGAGGAGGATAAGGTGGAATGAGGTGATGTGTGGGGTTGAGGAAGATGGGTTGGGATGAGGGGGATGTGTGTGGATGAGAGAGATGTGTGGGGAGGAGAGGGACGTGTGGGGAGGAGAGGGACGTGTGGGGATAAGAGGGACGTGTGGGGAGAAGAGGGACGTGTGGGGAGAAGAGGGACGTGTGGGGAGGAGAGAGATGTGTGGGGAGAAGAGGGACGTGTGGGGAGGAGAGGGCGTGTGGGAGGAGAGGGACGTGTGGGGAGGAGAGGGACGTGTGGGGAGGAGAGGGACGTGTGGGGAGGAGAGGGACGTGTGGGGAGGAGAGGGACGTGTGGGGAGGAGAGGGACGTGTGGGGAGGAGAGGGCGTGTGGGAGGAGAGAGATGTGTGGGGAGGAGAGGGACGTGTGGGGAGGAGAGGGACGTGTGGGGATAAGAGGGACGTGTGGGGAGAAGAGGGACGTGTGGGGAGAAGAGGGACGTGTGGGGAGGAGAGAGATGTGTGGGGAGAAGAGGGACGTGTGGGGAGGAGAGGGACGTGTGGGGAGGAGAGGGACGTGTGGGGAGGAGAGGGACGTGTGGAGAGGAGAGGGCGTGTGGTAGGAGAGGGACGTGTGGGATATGAGGGACGTGTGGGGATGAGAGGGACGTGTGGGGAGGAGAGGGACGTGTGGAGAGGAGAGGGACGTGTGGGGAGGAGAGGGACGTGTGGGGAGGAGAGGGACGTGTGGGGAGGAGAGGGACGTGTGGGGAGGAGAGGGACGTGTGGGGAGGAGAGGGACGTGTGGGGAGGAGAGGGACGTGTGGGGAGGAGAGGGACGTGTGGGGAGGAGAGGGACGTGTGGGGAGGAGAGGGACGTGTGGGGAGGAGAGAGGCGTGTGGGGAGGAGAGGGACGTGTGGGGAGGAGAGGGACGTGTGGGGAGGAGAGGGATGTATGGAAGGAGGGGGATATGAGGGGTAAGGAGGGACTCGACAACACAACCATTTGAGCGGCTCCTGGGAACGATTCTTCAATGGTCCTGTGCCATCATCTGTCTTGTGTGTTGACCTGCTGCAGCTGATGGTGCAGCTGATGGTGCAACTGATGGTACAGCTGATTGTGCAACTGACGCTGCAACTGCTGCGGCAACTGATGGTGCAACTGCTGAAGCATCTGATGGTGCAACTGCTGCTGCAACTGATGGTGCAACTGCTGCAGCATCTGATGGTGCAACTGCTGCAGCAACTGATGGTGCAACTGAAGCTGCAACTGCTGCAGCAACTGATGGTGCAACTGCTGCAGCAACTGATGGTGCAACTGCTGCAGCAACTGATGGTGCAACTGCTTCAGCAACTGATGGTGCAACTGCTGCAGCAACTGATGGTGCAACTGCTGCAGAAACTGATGGTGCAACTGCTGCAGCAACTGATGGTGCAACTGAAGCTGCAACTGATGGTGCAACTGAAGCTGCAATTGAAGCTGCAACTGATGGTGCAACTACTACGGCAACTTATGCTACAACTACCGCCGCAGAACCTGTTTCTGTTCAGCATCTGTTAGCTATATTTTCATAGAGGTCAGCGAAACAAAAAGCTCACTGAAACCAGAGCGGAATCGCAGCAATGGCGGCAGCGAAGATTAAGTTACGCCTTCATGTCGGAGCCATAGATAAGGCGGACGACGGAGGCCGCGCGGCGAAGCCAAACAAGGGATTGACCAGACCGGGAGGAAAAGAAGAAGCACAAAATACGTGCGATGGGAAAACAATCACACGATAATTGCCGCAAGAATTAAATTCCACTTAACCTAAATTAGACAGTAACCAGATAATTAGATACTGCGAAACCACGTATCGCCGTGACGATACACGGCGAAACTGATACATAGTGACTAAATCAATTTTGCACCGCGGAGTGACATCATCCTACCATCCGCGGTACTCCGTGCCGTTAACCCTTTGTCGAACTAAGTCCTTTCTGGATGACATTAAGAAATTATTCACGTTATTCTTATATTTTAAATGCTTTTATGAAAAATTCTCCCCGTACTGGGTTTCATGAATGATGAAATTGAATTCCCTTATGAATTATTAGGGAAGTAGGAAATATGATTAAATGTGAAAAAATGAATTCCCTTGAATGATAATTCAAGGAAAATTACCACAATATCTGGTTCTAAAGCAAAGGCCATCACTGGGTTGATAGGGTCTCTTGCATGTCAGGGGAGACCCGAAGCTAATGAATCCAGGAAGTGACGAAGAATTAGCTTCTATATTTTTATAAAAACGCGACATGACTCAACATTTGGTTTGGTTCATAATAAACTTTTGGTTGGATTTATTCGGACTGTCATCATAGGTGAATTGTATTTTATTGATCGATTTTTTTTCAGTACGTCATTCTAAAAATTAGGATGTGAAATTATTCAACACACGTTGCGTGCAGATGTCATAAAATGATTCCAAATATTTGAATACATTCATCCTCTGTTGATGACTGGATCAAATTCTTCCAAAAATTTTGAACTAAACGAAAAGTGAGTGTAGATGGATCCAAGAAAGAATTAATTATAAAAAGTTTACTCTAACGACTGCGTATCTTTTCTTTGCCTTTTTTGGTAAGGTCTTAGCCATCAACTAAACAGACGCATGTGGTGTTTCTTGCTCTAAAGTTCCTACACTGAATATTGAAAAGAAGTATATAAATACAACTCAAGTATACAGAACTTCCCACATCTCATATGTATTTTCCCATCTTGAATTTTCTTAGTTGTGACTTACTTTAAAGATATAATAGGAACTTTTTCGTTCCTCAAACTATGGTTCTTACGCCACCTCAGATACCGCTACGCCCTTGACTTGTGCGCCCTCACAAGAACACAACAAATTCTCGCGTTGAAAAATTTCGTATTCAAAGATGTTTCACAATACAACAAAATTGACCTTAACTGAGTCTATTTTAATAAATAAAATGCCATATAACTATTTCTAGAGAGCCATGATAGTTACTTCCTGTACAGGGGTGACCTATTTCTGACATGGAGGCCGAGTGGGGAGTTATGACTTTTTATTAAAAGAATCAATCGTGAAAAAGCGCCGTAGGCTCCACTCCATGCAGCATCTCGCTGGGGCCGAGTTCATTAAGTCAATAGTTGTTTTTGGGTGCGCTGATTTGGCCGTTTTTAAGAGAGAGATATTCATCTTTCCTCCGAAGAGTTGTTGTTCGGCTTGTTTTGATCAGTGGGTGTCGTTAATCAGGCACGTTCTCATAACACCTCTCCAGAAATCTGAGATGTGTGCCCAGGTCCGGGGTATCAGTCATATAATAACCGCGGAAAAGTGAAGACTAACATCAAAGAATGCCATGATTTAGCGGGTTTCCTATTCGTTCTCAAGGATTAGATGTTTGTCGCCGTTATGTAGATTAGGGTATGCTGGAATTTAGGCACAGTGTTTAAAGAATGGAGTAAGGCTGGCGTCGATTAAATGGAATGAGTACTGTTCACAATGTAAAATTAACTGATGTGAAATTTTCCTCATTTCATCGGTTTTGTTCAGAAGTATAAATTATTGATAAATATGCTTCCATCTCATGAATTTTTCGAAACAGTTTTCTGTGATTTTCTGATCGGTGTTGCTGAAGCGCTTATACAAACGAGAAAAAATTATTGAAAGCATTAGGGACTGAGGTCTGAAAATCATTGAAATATATTTTCTCAGCTAGTCCAAAACGATACAGCAAAAGTGCGATAAATACATAGGCATAAACCTCTTTAAACTACAATTTATATATCGAGCATATACCTCTTGAAACTACGATAAATATCTAGGGCATATACCTCTTCAAAGTGGATAAATATCTAGGGCATATACCTCTTCAAAGTGGATAAATATCTAAGGCATATACCTCTTCAAACTGCAATAAATATCTAGGGAATATACCTGTTCAACAAATGAGTGTAAGAAATTCAAATGGACAACATGAGGCCTGGTTGTAAAGGCCAGAGGTTAAGTCACTACAGTTGTACGTCAAAAATTTGCAGTATATACTTCATTTAGCTTGGTGTCAACTGCAGTACAGAATTTACTGAATACGCCGCCCGTAGATACATATTATTCCCTTCACAGGTCTTGTTCATGATATTTTGTGTTGAGTATGATATCACCACCAGAGTGTGCAATATTACCGCGGGCATTTTAGTTTTCAGAGTCATTGTAATTCAATTAATACTTTGATGAATTTTACTCACACGTTCTCCATTCTAGAGTAGTTAAATGCAATTATGATACAACCGACGTTCAGTCAGACTGAGATAGATCTCATTTCCATGAATAACATGAAGAATATATATTGAGTAGAATGGCTGAAAATTATGTTTTGACTTGTGTCAAAATTTTTTTGTAGAACGCAAACACGTATTTTTATAGACATGTAAATTGTAATGGATTTTTTTAATTAATTAGCAGTAAGACTAGCAATGATCCTTCATAAATGATAAATACTCCTTTTTGATTTATATTACCGATGATCTAGTGCTGAATTATTAGTATTTATCCGTAAATAAATAACACGATAATACAGTCAAAATGTGTTCAAAAACCCCAGATATAACATTCCATGATAACTCATTTACTCACTAAATTAGTTAAGCGCGATGACTCGTGGTGGTATTCTGGAGGAGAAAAAGTAAAAACTCCAACAGGAGTTAGATGATGCAGAGAATAAAAAATGCAGACCTGCTTCCCACTCTGCTGCTGCAGGAAAAAGAACTACGAATAGGTTTGTATGTTGGACCGTTGAGAACTCAAAATCTTTCATAGAAAGCTTATCAGACTTTGGTAACACTGATGACCTGTTCATGGCTTCGTTTGATGTAGATAATTTGTTTACAAATGTTCCGTTGATTGAAACCATTGAAATCTGTTTAGCCAAATTATTCTCAAATTGTTCGGTATTCATGGGGTTTTCCCGTAAGATTATGCAGAAACTGTTAGAACTGGCTGTTTGCAATTGCTTTTTCATCTTCAACAACAAATATTACCAGCAGGTAGACGGATTGGGCATGGGCTTACCTCTCGGTCCAACTTTCGCCAATATTTTTATGTGCCATCATGAGGAAAGCTGATTGAATGACTGTCCTAATCTTTTTAAACCGGTTTTTTACAAAAAGTATGTAAACGTCGCGATACAGAGAAGAGGGTGGGTTTAGGACCCCCTTTCCATACGCTGAGGGGCTCTCAACCCCCGCAAAACTTAAAATATTGTCCTTCATGCTTGCGTACACCTGCATACCAGACATGGAGAATGAAAGAATTAGCCAGATTTACATGAATTTATTTGGGGTAACACGTGGATAAAGTACACAAGGCATTGGAACGAAATGATTTGAAAGGGCACAACTGCGTTAATGAAAGTACACACATTTCTACCGTCATAAGGCTTTGAACACGACATGATATATACGTGATGCTTACCGAGAATTCAAGTTACCATTACTCCATCGCTGACAACAATTTACGCATCCACAAAATTGCAGGTTCCACAAGCAACACAAAGCACAGAAATTACGAGGTTGACAAATTGCAATTTAACCTTGACTCACAACCAGGAATCAAATTATAGGATGCTCAGTACTGCACACAACGTAGTCTAAGCACTCATCTGAAAAGAATCACACTTAAATCACGCGCCAGGTGAAAACACTTTTCTGTGTGTAACACTCCATTTTAAAAATTGCACTTAAGCGCCCTCATTTTTCGAATTCACCCTGCCGACAATTATACACTTTCCACTCCGCTGTGATGTGCGGCTGCAGCTGACCTAATTCCATTCCATTGATGCTGGATTTTCTTTTCAATTCTGAAGCCTGCACGCGGACTCGGTCTGCTCATCTTGCTCGGCGATGCTGCGGTTTGCCTGGCTGCGCTTGCGCTCAGGTTGAGAAATGCGTGACAACGTCTGCCCGCCACTTGCAGATCTCTCAGCGCTCGACATCACTGCTGGCTTGAAGATGAACTTGGACAATTATCTTGCTGGAGAAGGTGGAGTTGTTTGCGAATTTGGAGTTGGTGTAGAAGCCAATAGAATGCTTTCTGTAGAGTTATTGACGCTTTGACTCTTGTCGATTACCACCGGGCAGCTGAGGTGTTTTGAACGGTTTTGTTGCAAGTTGTCGTTTCGATGCAGTTGAGGTGTTTGAGCGGTCTTTCTTGCAAGTCATCGGTTCGATGTCTGCTGGTGACTTCGCGCAGATGTACATTTCGTTGTTCTTGTGCACCCCCCGGCAAGGGACGGGTGCACTTGCTCATGCACTCAGGTTCTAGCTGCTTCCCTTACGCCGCTCCACACAAAAAAATCCTCTCGAGGCTTCATCCACCCTCCTTATAAGCGTTTCGCTTCCTTGCTTCGAGATTGATCTTGAACCTTCCCATCTACAGAGGCAGCATCTGCATCCTGATTGGCGGAATCCTTGTTTGTTCTGACGTTTGGGACTCCCATTGGTGTGTGCTCAGACACACCTGCTCGCGTCATTCCTTTGGCGAGCGGTGATTGGCTCAGGTCGTGTGGGACTCTGTCCCTACGTCACGTCCGCCTCTTGCCCTCCGAAGTCTCGCCCTGTGTGCCATGTGTGCGCTTGTGTTGTGTGTGTGTGTGCTTCGATGTGTGTTGTGTGTTTGAGTCGTTCACGATGCCTGCGCTCTCAGTCTGGTGAAGTGCTGGTCTCTTGAGACCGTGAAATATGACCCCCTCTATCCCGGCTCAGCTTTTTTTTTATGCCGCGCCAGCCTCTGCTATATCGCTCAAACAATCGCTGCTTGTTTTCCGACAGAACATTGAAGAATTGACCTTATACACACGGGTAAACTTTGGTCCACATTCTCACGCTCAAGAATACCAGTGATAACGGTTTTTGACATTTTCATGAAGTGAAGTATTTTCCCAAAAAACATTTTACGAGCATGTTTCCCAAAAAAAATATATTTTACGAGAGTATTTCTCAAAAATTCCCAAAAACATTTTTATGAGAGTAGTATTTCCTCACATAGACGATACATTTGTTCTATTCAAAGAGAAATCTCACGCGGACCTTTTTCTCAACTATTTGAATTCTCGTCATAAGAATATTAATTTCACCAGGGAAGATGAAACAAATAACCGTTTACCGTTTCTGGATGTCAATGTTAGCAGAATTGATAATACTTTCCAACGTTCTGTTTATAGGAAAGGCACTTTCTCGGGTTTAGGTACTAGTTATTTTAGTTTCTGTGCGACCCGTTTTAAACTCTGCGGCATTCGAACTCTCATCCACAGAGCGTTTAAAGTTTGTTTTAACTTTCGAATTTTGCATCAAGAATTTGACCTTTCACGACAATTTTTTCTTAAAAATGGTTTTCCTTTGTTTACTGTCGATAAACACATTGGTAAATTTTTGTCTAAAATTTATGATCAAACGCCGGCCCTCCAATCATGTGATCAACAGAAGTTTTTCTTAAAGCTTCCCTTCTTTGGTCATCAATCTATTAAGTTAAATCAGGAGGTTCAACTCCTAATCAGCAAGTTTTTTTCCACAACTTAAAATTCATTCGATTCTAGTCAACAATTTCACAATCGGTTCCCCTTTCCGCTTTAAGGATAAGCTGCCCACTGCTATGTGCTCCTCTGTGGTCTACCAGTTTAGTTGTTCACGTTGTGAATCACAGAACATAGGTTTCACCTGTCGTACTCTTATGTACAGAGTAGCCGAGCACGCTGGGCGCAGCTGTAGAACCGGTCGTCCACTTGGTTCTCCACCACTGTCCTCTGTTCGATCCCATGCGGAAAACTGTAACGTCCCTGTTTCCGTTAATCATTTTAAAATCCTTGCAGGTGCCCCTCATATGATTGATTTACGCATCCTCGAGTCGCTATACATTTTCAAGCTCAGACCCCCTCTAAATGATACTCAAAGTGCTTTTCCTCTTCTCATTGCTAATACATAATCATTAGTTTAGGTTTTTTAATTTTTGTTTTGTTTTATATTTTAGTTTTAGATCTACGACTATTTTTCTGTATATGTTGTAATATTCGTTTGCATAATGTTGTTTCAATTTACTCATTTTAGTTTTTGTTTTGTCGCAGAATTCTTTTCCTTTCTGAAGATGAACTGTTTAGTTCGAAACGTTCAATTTTATCCATTTAGACTTTACTATTTGTAATAATAAAATGGAAATTCGTACAGCGATTTTCGCCTTGCTTTTCATTTTAAGAATGAGACGCGTCAATGCGGATTCAGTTTTAGATTAGGTTTGTATGTGACTAACAATGTTCATTAAAACATTTTATCTGCAAAATTTTATACATGAATTTTGCTTGTGTCCGTATTTTTAGGTATAATTAATATGGCATAGTTTCCATGTTGTTAATTGTCCTCCCAGTTCACTGCTTAGCGAAAGTTAAGTTTACTGATACATTGCTCTCTCTCTCTCTCTCTCTCTCTGTCCCTGGAATGCAGTCACTATTACGCTTAATGAAGTCATTCAGTATCAAAAACACACATGATCACTGAGGTTATTTAGAATGGTGCATGTTATTAAACTACGAAAACTATGTCCCTGAAATGAGAATTATAGATTGCTGCTGACTTTGCAAATGTCAATAACAGATTGATGCTAACGTTGCAAATGTATATAACAAATTGCTGCTAATATTGTAAATGTGATTTGCAGATTACTGCTTACGTTGTAAATGTGAATTGCCGAGTACTTCTAACTTTGTAAATAGGGTAAGCTCGAATAGTTTTTTCTGACATAAGGCACAAAAAATAAATCTACCGTAGACTTGACAATTGTACTCGCCACGGGTGACGGTGTCTCTCAAAGAATGTTTTTCATCCAAGGACAGAATAACTTCTGCGCCCGGCTCACAAAGTATTGCAGCATAATTTTTGGAATGTGAAATGTGTCAAAAAACGAGGACATGTTGCGCAAACTGCACATCTTATAGTCCACTACCAGCCAAGTCAAAACTAGGATTTCAGTCCGCAAATAGTGAGCGGAACGATGAATATGTGGCCCTTCGCAGAATTGAAAACTGAAAATTTTTCGTGAGTAAATAATGACATGAGTATACTGCATAACTCCCCGCTGAAATACCATTTGATTCAAATGTACACTGTGATGTTTTAAAAACTCAAATTTCATTTATGTTGATAGGGAAAACGTTGAAACGTGTTCACTATGTATCATTGCAATAGAAAACAGCAATTATCAGGCCAGTGCCATGACATCAGTGCTACATGTCGGGTATACGTGACCGTTGGGGTAGTTTGAACTTAAATGTTAGTTCTTGACGGCCAAAAACTCGAACAACTCTCGATAGTGTTGTGGGAAATTACAAGAGGGATAATGAAAAACGGATTTGGACTCAGCTTATTTCAGGTGGTTTTTATTTGAAGAGGAACCAGGAGGACTTCGATGAGCTTGACTGGAAATCCCAGTGAGGTCCGGAGTGCCGGTGGTGAGCTTCGGTGAGCGCTGGCGTCGCTCCGGCCGGTGGATGAGAATTTTAAGTGTATCGAGTTCAGAATATTCAATTTACTGTGGGCAATTTTTAAACAACCACAACAATCGGTGCGTAGCTATTTGTGTGGGCAAAGCATGCTTAATTTTTGGAGCAGGTGAGTTTGATCAAGGTGCCGAGCCGGATGGCGATGAGGACTCTTGGTTTGAATAGTACTTAAGATCCAGGCACGCGGAATTCAGCGAAGGCAAAGCTAATTCAATGGTGCCCGTACTTTTAGGCAGTTGAGAATTAAGGCCCGTAATTAGAGAATATATCCGGCTAAAGGCCCCAGAGCATAGCCAAATCCAATCCAAGTAGAAAAACCAAAAGCGGCCCAGGGAGAATGTTGTAAGTGGTGTGTGTGATGACGTTGAGGTCCTGTAAGGGCAGAGGCGCTGGATGAAACGTTCCAGGAGAGACATCAAGACATTCCACCACTGGCAATCCAACATATAATGACAACTCTTCCCACACGGAGAACTCCGAGAAACTCCTACAGGTTTGACACCAGCTACTTTAAGGATTCTCACTTTTGGCAAACTCAAAGAGATAGAACAGATTTTTGGTTGATAGATTTTAACAATAAATAAATTGTTTAAACTGTTTAGCTTTCAACACTGTTCACTAATGCCTCTGGCTTTAAAAATCTGAGTATTAGGTTTAAGAACTTCCGGTAATAAAGATCGTGATTCCTTACAGAGACTACAGGCAAGTAAACACGAGATCTACGGAATATCGTGAAAATATCAAGTGACTGCACTTTTGAAAGCAGTAAGAACAAACATAAAAATCCCAAAGTTCATGGATATAAATCCTACTGAAAAATCCTGGTAGATATCATTTGCAATAATAAAGGAATTAAGGAATAATATATATCCCCAATGATAAAAGGAAAAGGAAAACCTAAGCGTTGATTTCACAGGCGGAAAATACGCGAAGAAAGAAAAAACGAAAGCATGAAAGTTCCGTGTGGCGATTTAGCCGGGCGGCTTTACACGTCGGCCTCAGCCAAGCCGCCAGCAATTTGCACACACTCAAGATAGGCAGATGGTAGTGGGTGTTTGTCACAAGAATGCGATGAGTTAAATTAAATTTTATTGAAATGTTTTATATTGAAATAAGTGCGGTTACGTAAAGGTTTCAAAGAGTATGGAATTAAGAAATGAAATTCCATAACTTAGCAAGCATAGACATGAATACTTTTCGTAATTTAAACTACTGCAAGTCGGTTTGTAAAAAAAAAGAATAAATGCTACTATAACACATGCCTATAGTATTTATAGTCACAGAGTAGTGACAAGAGACGACGGTGTGAGGTTCCGCCATTACACAAAGACGCTATCGACAACGAACGCCGGCAAATTTCGCCGCGTTCGTTCCGAGTATCGAATCATGAATGAAAACTGCAGGTATCTACTATTGTAGTGAAGAAAGGAACGAAACATGATTATGTTTTGATAATAAAATCATGACACGGAAATGAAATGCACATCTGACGCAATATTTTTACGCTAAGTCACGTTGAGAAAAAAACAAAACAAAGCACTGAATGAGAACATGCTACATCACAATTCCTACGCATAACTACGTATCCAAATAACACTGCCTGTCAACTATTAATACTCACTGAACACGAAGAAAGAACACGATTATTTTCTAACACTGATTACTCACGAGAACGAAGAAAGAACACGATTATTTTCTAACACTGATTACTCACGAGAAAAATGCTGTGAGCGGGCTAGTCAACCGCCAAAGTAAGAGTGCTCTATTTGAAACAGAGACGCGCATTGCGCAGTATTGCCACCAGAGGGCTTCTCTCTCGAAAAATGTAAATTGTTATTTTATCGTCTCATGTATTTACACAAAAACTTCAATGATTACGAATTAGAAGTAGAAAATAATTAATAATAAATTAGAGTAAGATTTTTAATGCTACTAATTAATTTATTTAAGTACGAATGGCAAATTTATAATTTTTACGCTTATGTAGCGGTATGCTACATTACCCCCCAAGGCGCAGACCGAAAGGTCCACCCGCTGCAATCATCTGTAGCGGGAAGGAGGGCGAACTACACGACCCTGCCGAGTTCGGCAATTGGCAAATGATACTGAGCGGGGAAGTTTCACCAAACGGGTGTGCAAGTTTTGATCGGCAAGAGTCCTAGGAACAGGAGTTACTGCAGCGGGCTCGTCTGGTCTCTCCAGACTTGTCGCTGTGTCAGTAAGAGGGCTAGAATTAGAGTCTACGATAGGCTTAGGGATAGGGTTTGAATGTACAGACACGTAGAAAGGGTTACACTCAAGTTGACTAGGCAACAAGGCAGCCAACTGAGGACGCTGAGATGGTAGATTTGATCGAGTCTCAGTGGGAAGGGAAATCTGCGGAGAGGATGATGAGTTATAAGTTACACTATGATCAGAAGTGTATGCGACTTTTAATCGATCAATGCTCACAGGGTCGTGTGAACCGAATCTTTCGAGGATGAAATATTTTTGCTTGCGTTTAAGTACTTTGAATGGGCCATCATAAGGGCGCGTGAGTGTAGGTTTTATAGCATCATTGCGGACATACACATGTGTGCAGTCTTGCAGGGCAGAATCCAGTTTGTCCTGAGTCTGAGGCATTCGTGGAGCCACATACTTGATCTTACGCATGCAATCTTTGAGACAGGTTACATAAGCGGAACGGTCAGCGGATGAAAATTCAGGCAAAGGTTTTGGGTCAACAATGTCGCCGGGGAGACGAAGCGTTTTCCCGTACAACATTTCAGCCGCTGTGCATTGCTGATCCTGTCTGTGTAAATTTCGGATGCTAAGTAGTACTACTGGAAGTCTATCAGTCCAATCGTGACTGCAATTAAGGCAGCGCAATGCAACCTTGAGGTCTCTGTGGACTCTCTCAATAAGTCCATTTGACTGCGGATGATACGCTGTAGTGGATGTATTTGCACACCCTAAAGCGGTGCTAAGCTCACTCCAGAATTTGGAGGTGAATTGTGATCCCCGGTCATGTGTGACACTTAAGGGAACCCCAAATCTAGAGAGCCAGTTTGACAAGAAAGCGCGCGCTACAGTCTCAGTTTGGGTATCAGGAAGAGGGACAGCCTCAACCCAACGTGTGAACCTATCGATGATGGTCAACAAATAAGAATGCCCGCGCGATAAAGGCAAAGGACCCACCAAATCTAGGTGTACAGAGTCGAACTTGTGACCTGTGAATGCACAACTCTGCAGCGCTGCACGATTATGTTTCACCACCTTACTACTCTGACACGCATGGCAATTTTGCACAATTTGCTTGACCTCCTTACGCATCGCTGGCCAGACGAAACGATCAGAAATCAAACGCACTGTACGGTTAATACCTGGATGAGAGAGGGAATGGTAGTGGAGGACAGCTACTCTGCGGAGCGTCGCAGGAAGATACAAACGAGAAGGTCGCTCGGCATCACGGTACACGCCGTCAACCAAGGTTAGTTTCGGAGAGGAAGCGTTAGAAGGTTTGAGAAGGTCCTGAAGTTCAGGATCCTCCTTCTGCGCGTTTGCAATGTTGCCGAAAGTGATTTCACCACCGGTTTGGACAGTGTTGATTCTGGAAAGACAATCAGCGACAGTATTGTCCAACCCTTTTATGAAACGGATGTCAGTGGTAAACTGACTTATAAACGACAAGTGTCGAGCTTCCCTAGGGGAATGTCTTTCAGAAGGCATTTTGATCGCTTAGGTTAGAGGTTTGTGATCTGTGTAGATCACAAACTCCCTCGCCTCTAGAGCATAGCGGAAGTGTCTCACAGACAAGTAGATAGCAAGAAGTTCCCTACCGAACGCGCTATAACCACGCTCAGTGGGCGACAGCTTTTTGGAAAAGAAAGCAAGAGGAGAGATATTAGTACCTACTTGTTGTTGCAACACAGCACCTACGGCGGTACTGGATGCGTCAACAACGAGACTAAAATCAGCATTAGCAATAGGGTAGGATAATTCAGTCGCGGAAGCTAACTTGTGCTTGATTGTCTCAAAAGCTTTTCGCGCTTCTTCTGTCCATTTTACCTCAATAGATTTGCCTTTTCGTTTCGGTTCGAGGAGGTCAGACAAGGGAGCTAAAGTTTGAGCACAGTTGCGTATGAAACGATGGTAGAAGTTAACAGAACCTAGGAACCTTCTTAGTTCCTTCTGGGTCTGTGGAAGAGGAAAGTTTTTGATCACTTCTACTTTGGAAGGTAAAGGCTTTAGACCTAGGCTAGAGATTTCATGACCTAAGTAAATCAGTGATGGCTTTCCGAGCTCACATTTTGCAGGATTTACGAGGAGTCCATTGTCGGACAATCTTTGAAAAACGACCCTAAGATGGTCTTTGTGCAACTCCGGGGTTGTGGATGCCACTAGGATGTCGTCTAAATAGACATAAGCGAAAGTGAGATCAGAGAAAATTTCAGCCATGTGCCTTTGGAACGTTTGAGGAGCGTTCCTCAAGCCATATGGCATCTTGAGGAACTCAAAGAGACCAAACGGAGTGATTACCGCGGTCTTAGGAATCGCAGACTCATCCAAGGGAATTTGATGGAAGGCAGACTGCAGGTCTATCTTAGAGAAAATTTGTGCTCCCTCTAAATTTGCACTGAAATCATGAAGGTAGGGAATGGGGTATCGATCAGGTAAAGTAACGGCGTTCAACCTGCGGAAATCCCCGCACGGTCTGAATTCACCGTTAGCCTTGGGTACTAGCAAAAGAGGGCTAGCCCAAGGGCTTTTGGAAGTGCGAATGATGCCACTTTCGAGCATCCTAGCGAATTCTTTCTTAGCTAACGCCAATCGATCAGGCGGCAGTCGCCTAGCACGGGAGAAAACTGGCGGACCTTGCGTCTCTATGAAGTGCTTTGTGCATGTTTGCATGTCATTAGAAGCTAAGTTAGGGTTTGTTAATGCTGGGAAATTTTTAAGTTCTTGTTCAAACATGCACTCCTCCTTGAAATCAATCGAGAAGGAGTGCAAGACATTTGCTCTAGTTATGCTACAAGCGGGAATTGAGATCTGTGTCTCCTCGTCCCTAATTCTACGGTTCTTAATATCTACAATTATGCCAAACTTGGCTAGGAAATCAGCACCTATGATGGGCTCTTGGACTTCAGCTACCAAGAAAGTAAATGTGAATTTTCTCCTCAATCCCAGACCGCACTCTAAAATTCTTTCACCGTAACAAGGAATTGGCGTGCCGTTTGCGGCGCGTAATGTCGCCAACAATGGATTGTTTTTGTCTTTCACCGTGGCTGGGATAATTGACACACTGGAGCCAGTGTCTATTAAAAATCGATACTTGGTGACGGGATCGTGAATGGTCAAGAGGCGAGTAGTCTGGGAATGAGGCAACGCAGTACTCGCTACTATGCGTCGCTGTTGGCGTTTCCCGAAGTCATTTCGGTATAACGAGGACAGTATCTAGAGGCACATTTGCGAGCTTGGTCACCAAATTTCATGTGGTACCAGCATAAATTGCTACTAGCATCACGAGAGCGCGACCTGAAGCGGCGGTCTTGATTTGACCTATCATAAGATCTACCTCTATCGAAGCGTTGAGGAGGAGGAGAAAGATAGTTTGAGTGATAGTCATAGGGATAGTCGTAGGCATTTTGGTGGCTTTGGAATCTCCCTGGGCCTTGCTGAATGTGAGCTACACTTTGACCTATTTGAAAATTTTGGAGAGCTTGCTTTATTTCAGCGATGTCCTGCTGCATCTTATCTATTGTGGCTGAGGATTGATTTTGCGCCGTATTTGACGGGCTAAAATTTGTAGCTGCTACATTCAGGGAAGCAACTTGTGGTTCTCGTGACAAATTAATATTTCGCATCACCGTCTCTGCGGACTCCGCTAATTTTTCTAACGTTTGCTCGGGCCCTGCTAACGATAGAAATGGACGCACATTCGGGGGAAGCTTAGTCATGAAAACTTCCTTCAGAAATCCCTCAGCTACGGCAACACCCGTAGCGAGTTTCCGCAGTTCTTTCACTAGCGAAGTGGGAGAGAAAGAGACAGAGACAGATGGAATTGCTGAGGCGTCTACAAGACTTCGGAATTTGTCCGCATCGGACATCTGAAGCCTTGCCAAAATTTTGCCTTTCAAGATTCCGTAA
Source organism: Morinoia aosen (assembly GCA_030386875.1). Lineage (NCBI taxonomy): Eukaryota > Metazoa > Arthropoda > Malacostraca > Amphipoda > Talitridae > Morinoia > Morinoia aosen. Next base: position 575,883 of record CM059565.1, read on the forward strand.
GGATTAAGAGCTGGAGGGTTTTCTAATATTTGGTTTGAGTCATTCAATAGTTTTGTGGGCGCGGCGGAAACAAGAGCATAGAATTTGTCTATGTCATTTATTATTTTATGATACCTAAACACGGCTTCACACTGTTGAAACCAGGTGTGAGCGTCCTCCGGAATAAAGGGCGGGAGCCTAATGAGTTTTGAGGGGGCTCGATCTTCATTATCTGATTCCGTCATGCTAGCGATCACTTTTGGGATGCACAATTAATGATATCAGTGCCTAAGACTTGGGATTAAGTGGCAATGGTTTGCGTTAATTCTTTACCTACTCAATCATTCAGGTTAAGTTGAAACAGAAGGAAGGAAATATGAAATTGGAAACGAGAAAAATTTCTGCGGTATGCGGCAATTTGCGTAGGCACAAAAATAAAGCAGGTGAGAAAAATTATTTTCCTACCTACTCAATCAATCAATAACGTTGAAGAAAACGGAGGGAAAATGGAGAATGGAAACGCGAATTTTACGGTAGTCAGAGTGAACGTAAACACGGAAATAGGAAAAAAAATATTTTTCCTACCTACTGTGGCACATGAAACAAACAAACAAGGACAGGATAGCGCTGAAAAAAAATTTTTGTTAGAGCTGCTCAGAGAACAATTAGCACGGTCAAAATCCACAGGAATCTCTCAAACTACTACGACATGGGAAAATTTATCACTACAATGATACGCCAACATTATCCTCTCACAATCTCTCAAACACTTCGAGTTGAGTTTTTATTTTTAAGGCTTCCCGGCCAATGCACCAGTGTCGGGTTTTCGTGACCGTTGGGGTAGTTTGAACTTAAATATTAGTTCTTGACGGCCAAAAACTCGAACAATTCTCGATAGTGATCTGGGAAATTTATGAGAGGGATAATGAAAAACGGATTTGGACTCAGCTTAGTTCAGGTGGAGTTTATTGGAAGAGGAAACCAGGAGGTCTTCGATGAGCTTGACTGGAAATCCCAGTGAGGTCCGGAGTGCCGGTGGTGAGCTTCGGTGAGCGCTGGCGTCGCTCCGGCCGGTAGATGAGATTTTTAAGTGTATCGAGTTCAGAATATTCAATTTACTGTGGGCAATTTTTAAAACAAGCACAACAATCGGTGCGTAGCTAGTTGTGTGGGCAAAGCATGCTTAATTTTGGAGCAGGTGAGTTTGATCAAGGTGCCGAGCCTGATGGCGATGATGACTCTTGGTTTGAATAGTACTTAAGATCCAGGCACGCGGAATTCAGCGAATGCAAAGCTAATTCAATGGTGCCCGTACTTTTAGGCAGTTGAGAATTAAGGCCCGTAATTTCAGGCAGTTGAGAATTAAGGCCCGTAATTCCAAGTAGAAAAAACCAAAAGCGACCCAGGGAGAATGTTGTAAGTGGTGTGTGTGATGACGTTGAGGTCCTGTAAGGGCAGAGGCGCTGGATGAAACGTTCCAGGAGAGACATCAAGACATTCCACCACTGGCAATCCAACATATAATGACAACTCTTCCCACACGGAGAACTCCGAGAAACTCCTACAGGTTTGACACCAGCTACTTTAAGGATTCTCACTTTTGGCAAACTCAAAGAGATAGAACAGATTTTTGGTTGACAGATTTTAACAATAAATAAATTGTTTAAACTGTTTAGCTTTCAACACTGTTCACTAATGCCTCTGGCTTCAAAAATCTGAGTATTAGTTTTAAGAACTTCCGGTAATAAAGATCGTGATTCCTTACAGAGACTACGGGCAAGTAAACACGAGATCTACGGAATATCGTGAAAATATCAAGTGACTGCACTTTTGAAAGCAGTAAGAACAAACATAAAAATCCCAAAGTTCATGGATATAAATCCTACTGAAAAATCCTGGTAGATATCATTTGCAATAATAAAGGAATTAAGGAATAATATATATCCCCAATGATAAAAGGAAATGGAAAACCTAAGCGTTGATTTCACAGGCGGAAAATACGCGAAGAAAGAAAAAAACGAAAGCATGAAAGTTCCGTGTGGCGATTTAGCCGGGCGGCTTTACGCGTCGGCCTCAGCCAAAGCCGCCAGCAATTTGCACACACTCAAGATAGGCAGATGGTAGTGGGTGTTTGTCACAAGAATGCGATGAGTTAAATTAAATTTTATTGAAATGTTTTATATTGAAATAAGTGCGGTTACGTAAAGGTTTCAAAGAGTATGGAATTAAGAAATGAAATTCCAAAACTTAACAAGCATAGACATGAATACTTTTCGTAATTTAAACTACTGCAAGTCGGTTTGTAAAAAAAAGAATAAATGCTACTATAACACATGCCTATAGTATTTATAGTCACAGAGTAGTGACAAGAGACGACGGTGTGAGGTTCCGCCATTACACAAAGACGCTATCGACAACGAACGCCGGCAAATTTCGCCGCGTTCGTTCCGAGTATCGAATCATGAATGAAAACTGCAGGTATCTACTATTGTAGTGAAGAAAGGAACGAAACATGATTATGTTTTGATAATAAAATCATGACACGGAAATGCAATGCACATCTGACGCAATATTTTTACGCTAAGTCACGTTGAGAAGGAACAAAACAAAGCACTGAATGAAAACATGCTACATCACAATTCCTACGCATAACTACGTATCCAAATAACACTGCACTGTCAACTATTAATATTCACTGAACACGAAGAAAGAACACGATTATTTTCTAACACTGATTACTCACAGGAACGAAGAAAGAACACGATTATTTTCTAACACTGATTACTCACGGGAAAAAAAAATGCTGTGAGCGGGCTAGTCAACCGCCAAAGTAAGAGTGCTCTATTTGAAACAGAGACGCGCATTGCGCAGTATTGCCACCAGAGGGCTTCTCTCTCGAAAAATGTAAATTGTTATTTTATCGTCTCATGTATTTACACAAAAAACTTCAATGATTACGAATTAGAAGTAGAAAATAATTAATAATAAATTAGAGTAAGATTTTTAATGCTACTAATTAATTTATTTAAGTACGAATGGCAAATTTCTAATTTTTACGCTTATGTAGCGGTATGCTACAGTAATATGTATAGATATAAATAAACTTAATCCGATGAAATATTGCCTGTTCTACATTTATTTATTTAGCAAAATTTGAGGTTGCCTGTCACAAAACATCGCCCACCGTAGCCCACCGCTCATCACTGCTCCGCCCATCACTGCTGTTTGTCTGGCCACCTAACTTACGAGCATAAGCTAGCAGCTACCAGCGAGCCGAAACTGCTCTGGGCAGCCCTGCTTCACTGCTGTTTGTCTGGCCGCGGCCTAAGAAATGACAGTCGGACAACCGCGTCAGCTGCGGTGTTGCCATCACAACGGCTTAAAACTCGAAACTGTCGATAGTTATTTTTAATTTTATGCTTTTACACAAAAACTTCAAAGATTACTAATTATAAGTAGAAAATTATTAATAATAAAGTGAAGTAAGATTTTTAATGCCAATAATTAGGCTATTTAATGTTGATTAGAAATTTCTGAATTTACACATTTTGTAGGGAATGCTACATATATCACGCATGAAAATAGGTCTGTAATGTGAAAAGTTAGCTCCTTTTGCTCTTTTAAAAGATGAAATTTTTAATTCTTACATGTTTAGGGTTTTTCAATTCATTCAATTAGGGAACTTTTGTTTTGATTCGTATATATTGGGCATATTATTTCAATTTTCTAATTGATCCGTTTCTTAGCCCATTGAATTTGATTTTGAAAATACATTATTTGGTAATTCAGGTGAATTTTAAGCCTTGTTTATACATTAACACTAAGTAGGAAATAGCACGAAGTTTGGCAATTTGGCCCTGAATAATATGATGTTAACCCAGACCTGAAATTTTGGACTCTATCAATTACGTGTTAAGAAATCTCAGGACGTCTGAGCGAAAAGCAGGGGAAACAAGGTTGATGTGATTAGTTGCGGCTCATGCTTCGGGCTTTTAAATTGTAGGGCGCTAAGGCATAGTGTTGAATAAAACTGTGTTAACTTAGCTGTAAAAGATTCCAAGGTCTCAAATTGTAGTGATGTTGGTTTTGTAATTAATTAACTGCTATTTTTTTGTAAAGAGTGTAAAATAGCATATGTGAATCAATTCTTGTTTATGGCTGTCAACTCACTTCAAAAGAGCTAACTATGTGTTATAGGTAGTTAGGTTAGGTTAGGTTAACATCGGCATCTTTGGGATGCTTTATTTCCAATCAAGCCTGATACTTATGATCTTAGCATTGGTTTTTCAAATCTCTTATAACTAAGCCTATATATAGGACACCATGACGGTTCCCTCGTAATGCCGGTACCCATTTCCGACACCTGGGTTGAGTGGGGTATTGTGCTTGAGCTTTCCCTTATACCCAACGGGGAAAATCTCCGCGCCAGCGCTGGGAACGAACCCGCGACTTCCAGCATACAAGTCCGATCCCTTAACCGCTGTGCCACGGAGAGCACAGGTTTACTTTTGAGTGTCTGCAAGTGATTGAGGGTAAATGTTAAGGACTTGACCATAATCGATTTTCCACTTTTTGATCAACAAAGATTGTTGATCAGACCAAAATGAACAATTTTTCTTCAATGCACTTTCCGGCGGAAATGAGTATTTTAAAAGTTATGGCGTTGAATGAGAGACCGGAACTCCAGTGTGCATCACCCTATTACAAACGTAAAGAGGTTGGGTCGTGAGGGGTAGCCACAGTTCTTTTAGTTTTATAGTTTTCACTAAAAGAACTGTTGCTACCCCTCACGACCCAACCTCTTTACGTTTGTAATAGGGGGTTTGCTCTTTGTCGGCTTGGTTGGCGCGCGGGAACGCCTGTTTACTTTCACGTCGGACCGCGCGGTGTATTTTTCCCCGCCTCAAACACTGGAGTTACGGTAACTCATTTAATGCCATAACTTTTAAAATACTTATTTCCGCCGGAAAGTGCATTGAAGAAAACTTGTTTATTTTGGTCTCATCAACAATCTTTATTGATCAAAGAGTGGAAAATCGATTATGGTCAAGTCCTTTACATTTACCGTGATTGAGTTGCTTAGTTGTGGCTCAGCACAGAATTGATCTTAGTTTCTAGGAAATTAAAAAATTTGCTAAGGTTCAAAGTTGCTCAAGAATTATGGATGTTTAAAGTTTGGGTAAATGTGAAGCATTTGCCAGTAATTGATTTTGAAGCTTTTGGTGCCTAAACATAGTTAATTGGATTGAAATAAACAAGTTTTCTTCTATACCTTTTCTGTCCAAAATGAGTATTTTATGAGTAATAGCAGTATGTTAATTTTTGTTTTTGATGACGAATGCGATCAAATCAACGGCTACTAATTTATTTTCAAATTTTGGTCAATATTGAATATAATGTTGTCAATGAATTTCATAATTTCGTTGGTATAGATGGGTAATATAGTTGATTTTAAGACGTTTTACAAGAATGACAACGTACCCGGAAATGCTTAGTTTTCGAGTTATTTAAGTTTGAAGTTATACAAACGGCGCTCCTGAATGGCCTTGTTTGGGCAAAAACCGTCATTGTTTTTGCAATGAAAACGGAAGCTAACCTCTATTACAAACGTAAAGAGTTTGGGTTGTGAGGGGTAGCCATAGATCTTTTAGTGAAAATTATAAATAAAGGTTTCTAGTGACGTTTGTTGACATCGACAGGAAAAGCGCTGCCGCCATCTTTATGCCGATGTAAACAAGATTGCGATCGTCATCCTAACGGGTGGGCTAGAAGCTTTATTTATTCTTTTCACTCAAAGAACTGTGGCTACCCCTCACGACCCAACCTCTTTACGTTTGTAATAGGGGGGTTAGCTTCCATTATTGATTAAAATACGCTAGCCGCGCGCGCTTCCATGACGCGCACAAGCCAGCTTCAAAGTTAAATAATTCGAAAATAACGCATCGCCAGGCAGAATGTCATTCTGGCAAAACGTCTTATAATCGACTATATTACCCATCTATACCAACGAAATTATGAAATTCGTTGACAACATTATATTCAATATTGACCCAAATTTTTGTTGCTTGAATCATGGTAATAATATCAAAATAAACTACTTCTCATCTATACACCTTCTTTGTCAAATGAGTATTTAATGAGCTATAGTGGTAGGTTTGGTTTTGTCATTGATGACGAGCAAGCTGGAAGCAAGACTCCATTGCAGTGTTGCTATACGACACAATCGACGAATTTCTTTGCGCTTCAAACACTGGAGTTTCGGCAAGTCATTTACCGCTATAGCTAATAAAATACTCATTTCAGACGGAAAGTGCACCAAAGAAAACTTGTTTATTTTGATCTAATAAACTATGTTTAGGCATCAAAATTTACAAATCGATTACAGTTCTTGGTCAATGTGAAGTTTAATGCAACCACGGAAAATATGAATTCCGATCTTAGGAATCACTATAGGAACCCATTTAAGAACGTTTTACAAGAATGACATTCTGCTCGCTGATGCGTTATTTTTGAATAATTAAACTTTGAAGTTGACCTTGGCGCCAAAGTAAGCGAGCGCGTGAAACGGAATTTAATTAATAATGGAAGCTATTACAAACGTAAAGAGGTTGGGTTGTGAGAGGGAGGCACAGTTCTTCTAGTGAAAATTATAAATGAAGCTTCTAACCCACCCATTAGGGTGACGACCGCAATCTTGTTGACATCGGGTCCAAGATGGCGGCGCCCATGGTGGTCGCCATGTTAGACCCGAAGTAAACAAGATTGCGGTCGTCACCCTAATGGGTGGGTTAGAAGCTTTATTTATAATTTTCACTAGAAGAACTGTGCCTCCCCCTCACGACCCAACCTCTTTACGCTTGTATAAGGGGGTTAGCTTCCATTTTTAATCAAATTACGCTCGCTTCCTTTCTCGAGAGAAGGCCAACTTCAAAGTTCAATAATTTGAAAAGAAAGCATCAGCGAGCACAATGTCATTCGTGTAAAACATTTTTAAATGTGTTCCTTTAGTGATTCTTTGGATCCGAATCATTATTTTCCGTGGTTGCATTGAACTTCACATTGACCCAGTTCTTCCTTCAGATGTACCATTTATTCTCTCTTATATACATTACTTTAACATCTGAAAGTGTGTGGTTACATTAGCTATGAGAAAAGCTTAATGTCTTCCCAATAATGAACCTAAAGAAAGTCTTGAACCTAGAATTTTAATACAGGTAAATCACTAATTAATTATTCAATTGATAGTGAGTTTAATGCACTCACCTAATTTATAAATTTGTTTATCATGAATTGGTAGAAAAACACATTTAAAGACGTTTCACATAAATGACATTTTGCTTGCTTAAGCGTAGTTTTTGAGATATAACAATAATTAGGTTCAGGTAGGAATTTCACCAAATAGTTGGTTGCTTAGTCGCAGCATTGTTGGATGGAACACGCCCACTTTCTTGGCAGGAAAAAAAAAGCATAGGTTTGGGTAGGTTGAGGTAAGCTATTTTAGGTTGATTTAGGTTATACAGTCAACTCTCAATAAGACGGACCTCGGTAATCCGGATATCGGATAAGACGGACGTCGTTTGCGGTAAAGGGGGGTTGTCCAAGTTACTGGCGTTAGTGATAAAAGTTGCCAATAGATGGCGCGCGCATTGGCCGCCACCGCTCCCACCATAATTCAGTTTGTTTACCCCCACCATATTCAAATGATAGTGCTGTGTTGCTCTGATTTTTGAATGAATATTTCTGTGTTTAAGCACAATTGAAATTTCTTTTTTTCACCATGTCTTCAAGAGGCCCCGCTAATGCTCCCCTTAGGAAAAAAGTGACATTATCTATGACCCAGAAACTAGAAATGATAAGAAAATTAGATGCAGGTGCGTCTGTATATAGGCATATTGGTTATTCCGGACAATCGGCTAATCCGGACTACCCTTCCCCCCTAGTAGTCCGTCTTATCAAGGGTTGACTGTATTAGGTTAGTTTATTTAACTAACCTAACATTACCTAGCTTCATTATCTCACCCTTCATTACGTCAATACCGTATTACAGCATATTTACGAGTCTGTTCCTCCACTTTTATATACGAGGTTCCTGTAACTTCAGAGTTGAAAAACTTGAAAATTACGCATCAGCGAGCAAAATATTATTCATGTAAAACATTTTTAAATGTGCTCTAGTTATTTTTAGGAACAGAATTTTTAATTTCCGTGAGCGCACGAGACTCAATATCGACCAATTATTCTATTGGTCTATGATTTCTTTCAGGTTTGGATATATCATACAGCTTATTGTTGAGTCAATCAAGAATTTGAAGTCCATTTGTAAAATTATGTACCGATTTTTTTTAATAAGAGACTTGAAGGAAATTATGATACTCTACAAAAATTTTGATTCTCTTGTGTTCAACAAGCTGGCATCTCTCTGAGATGCCAGGATGATTGAAATTGCATGGAGTGACTAAGGATGACCTCAAAGTAATTCCTCTAGGAGAGTTTGAGCTTGGACTAGAAACTTGGTGGAGCCATGTATATGTGTGTGGAGCAAATTGTAGTCCATATTGGCTGTGTTGTTCAAGTTCAAAAACTTGAATTTACAGTCATTATTTGCTGTTCATAAAGAAACATTGGTTATTGTCTACCTTTTAGTTGCTGTCTGAAGTGAAGTAGCCCAATTTTTAGTTATTTTATCGCATCAAAGTATGTTAAGCCTTACCTGACTTAATTTCTTTGTCTACACTTACAATCCTTACTCAAAATTTAGATATGAATAATGAAGATGATATGCATAAAAATATATTGAGTTCTTATCCTATAAAATTTTAGTTTTTATCAATTTCCTTTATAGAATATTGATAGAAATGCTATTGATCAGCTTAAAATAGTTTTGTTCAATAAAGTCTGTTTAAAGTTAAAAGTTTTCTAATGATTATGAAATTGTATGACAGTAGGGTAAGATGGTAAAAGTAAATATATGATGTTGAGGAAGTTTTCATGTGATAGAGTAAAAGAATGTCAACATTTCAAGTTTCAACGGAAAATGTATGATGAATAACAAGTTAAAATGTTAAAATGTAACAAGTTAAAATAAAGCATAAAAAGATTAGCTAGTATTAAAACTTTTAAAAATAATGTAATAGCATAAAAAGATTAGCAAATATTTAAAGGTTCAACAGCAAAATATTTTATATTCATTTCACAGATTTCTAAGACCAGTTGATACTTTTGAGTGACTGTAAGTGCAATAGTCAAAGAAAAGCATTTCATTGAATTTTAGAGATTACCTGTGTCTGAAGCATCACATAGGGAGAGATGGCAGCACAGAGCCAGAGGAGCTTGTCAGAGCTGCTGCAGGCAGCCAAGCAGATGACCACAAAGGCAGACGCATCGCTGGCGCTGGATGGCCTGCAGGCCAGCAGCAGCGGCGATGCCAGGCCCACACCCATGGAGGGGGTCAGAGATGACCTCCCCAGGGTGGACCGATCTTTAGCTCAACTTGTCAAGGTGTGTGGTTCAGCTAAACATTTTGTCTGCACTGGATGGGAGTTTTCCTTTGGATATCTTGTGTTGGTTCTCTCTGGTTTGTGTTAGGTACTTGCATGCCTTATAATTATTTAATTAAATATGCTATGAAAGTCACCTAAAAATTTTGTTTAGGTGCACTGGGTGGGACTTTTCTTTGGGATGTGCTATGTTAGTTCTCTCTGATCTGTATTAGGTGCTCCCCTCAGGGGGACAGAACTATTGTGTCTATGGGAATTAGCGCTCCCAGGGGGACTATGTGAGGGCCTGAGCTGAAGGTTAGGTAGGTTTTCTTTCTGTTAAAATAACATAGGTTTTTGTTTTGTTATGCTTCATCTTTTTTTGGTTCACTGCTGTCCTGTTTTTTCAGCACTTACTAATTTCTTCTTCAACTTTGATCTTGTTTCATGAACTTCTTTCTCATCTTACTGTTTCTATGCCCTTTCTGTATAGATTCCACGTTCCCTTTAACTCCATACTAAATGGTGCCTTCTTCCTTCCTCTCTTTGGATCTCATTTGTTGAGGACGAGGAGACTTAAACTAACTAATAATTTAATAATCTAATCTAATCTGTATTAGGTGCTTGCATATCTTGTAATTGTTTAATACAATTTGTTTTTTTGAGCTGCATAGCAATGTAGTTAACTTATTTATGTTTGGCATCCTACATATAGGATGGCTAACCATGCAAAGTTTTCTGTTGATTAGGAATGATAGAAAATGAAAAAAGCAAAGCACTGTTGATTGTAACTTCTTAATTACTGTTCTCATAAATGTTCTTAAATAAATGGTAAAAATGTTCTAATTGTGTCTCAATGTAGCCATGTTATCTTTTCCATCGTATGAGCTGTTATTCAAACCTCCGGCATAAATGGGTTAAATGTAGTTGCTTCTTACCTTAGCTTTAGAAAAGCCATCAGGATTTTTATCTCTTGTGTCTTGTCCACTTTGCTTCTTTCAATTCATTGACTTATTGCCATCTCTTCTTTTCCAGCTCTACTTCTTCCTTTTTGGCGGTTTTTACACAGGGTCCTGTGTAGAAAGAGATTTTTTATAGGTTCCCAATTTCAACAGTCAATGGCAAATGATCTCATCTCTTTGCTCTCTTGAAATTGCCTTTGTTTTGGCTAGAAAAGTTTGAAGTAGCCAGTCTCACCTTTCAATAGGCTGTCACTTTTTCTTGTTGTGTTCTCTTACCTTTGCTTAAGTTAGCATTGCTTGTCATGTATTATGGAAAACATCTCTTGCCAGCTTATCCTCAATATTTTAGCTTCTAAGTTATTATTATTATTATTAAAAATATTTTATTCAAGATGAGCATTATAATACATTTCCTGAGGATGGCTGTAAAATGTAGTGACAAGCTCTATAAAAATAGTATATTTTAGAAAGCATATGGACTTTCAATTCACAAATGGCACTGAAAAAGTTGGTAGTGATTTTATCCATAGCTTCTAGTAACTCATGTTAATGAAGCTATGTAAATTGAATGCAAATTCATCTTTCTTTGTCTCTCCACATCTACAGTCCTTTACTCGTAGATTCTTACATTCTGGGATTCGGTCCTTAACATGGTGCATTTCTTTTGATGTGAGGTCTAAGTTCCTGTATATTTTCTTGTTGCAGGTCAGGTATGTTCTGCAGCTGGTCAGTGACTCACACCAGCCAAGCAATTAATCAAAGCCAGTGTTGCATTTTTACACGAGTTTTTTCTCCTTCTGATAGGTAGACATATAAGTTGTGCTTTTTATTTGACTCAATCACAATTGTTACAATGTTGATTAAGTGCCAAGATTATCCCCATCTCTCAGTTGTAACTATATACCTATATTCTTGGCAATAATATAAATTTATGCTTGACAACAATAATATAATGTACGAGTTTCACCAGTGCAAATTATTACGAAGGAAACTATTCGTAATAATTTGCATGTATTCTTAATGATTCATATGTATTCCTAATAATATACATGTATTCCTAATAATATGCATGTATTCCTAATAATATACATGTATTCCTAATAATATACATGTATTCCTAATAATATACATGTATTCCTAATAATATACATGTATTCCTAATAATATACATGTATTCCTAATAATATACATGTATTCTTAATAATATACATGTATTCCTAATAATATGCATGTATTCCTAATAATATGCATGTATTCCTAATAATATACATGTATTCCTAATAATATGCATGTATTCTTAATAATATACATATATTCTTTACAATATACATATATTCTTAACAATATACATATATTCTTAACAATATGCATATATTCTTAATATACATATATTCCTAACAATATACATATATTCTTAACAATATGCATATATTCTTAACAATATACATATATTCTTAACAATATGCATTTATTCTTAATATACATATATTCCTAACAATGTACATGTATTCTTAACAATATGCACATATTCTTAACAATATGCACATATTCTTAACAATATGCACATATTCTTAACAATATACACATATTCTCAACAATATACACATATTCTTAACAACATACACCTATTCTTCACAACATACACCTATTCTTCACAACATACACCTATTCTTCACAACATACACCTATTCTTCACAACATACACCTATTCTTGACAACATACACCTATTCTTGACAACATACACCTATTCTTGACAACATACACCTATTCTTGACAACATACACCTATTCTTCACAACATACACCTATTCTTCACAACATACACCTATTCTTCACAACATACACCTATTCTTCACAACATACACATATTCTTAGCTATATACATAGATTAAATCGTTAAAATCTATGCTGACCAGGTCGGGGAGTCCTTGTGGCCTGGCAAAAGCGGGCGTGACACAGCGAGGCTGCCTGCTGACCACGAGGCGCACGCGTAAGTACTGCTCATCATTACCATGTTGACTGCGGTGGGTTGAACTGGACTTCAGATTCAACCCAATTTAGATTCAAAAGTTGTTAGCAATTTTCCCAAACCTTAACCGAGGCCTTTAAACATCATTAATTTTAAAAGGTTGTTAAAAACTTGTTCAAACGACCCATCGATGTGTAGTTCCACAGGCAATGTGTTAATACAGGGTTACTTAATTAATAGGTCTTTATTGCTGGTCAAAATTTTCCAAGTTAACTGTTTTCAGTTGATATTTGGCCACCGCACGTTGTGATCGTGCGTAAAGAGTTCTCTTTATAGGTTAATTTTATTTAGAATTAAACCAAATGGAAATGCCTTGCCGTAATAAAGGCAATTAAGCAACTCTGCATTACAACGTTACTGTTTTCTTTTGGCTTTGATATTCATTCTGTAGGTTAACATTTAAAGTTCCACTATATAACTTATTTGGTCTCCTTTTTTTTTGCACTGCAAACATTGTAACATTTTAAGTACAACTGTTAAGTCATGCTTCTCCCTCAAGTGTCCGTGGTGACCTGAGACATTCACCATACACTGTAAATTACAATAATTTTCCATTTTTGATAATATATGGAGCTTTGAACGTTTTTCATCCAGCAGTCCACATTCTTGAGCACCATTGGACAGGTCAAAGTAAGTAGTGTCTGGTGCGAGACAATGCAATTGCAGCACAATAACTTTTTTTTTGCCTGCTGAGTGACCAACTTTTTATAGGTATTCTATTTACTCTGAACATGAATGTTTTAATGCTAGAATTACCATAATCCAACGTGTGAATTATGGTAGAAATTTTCAGACACACTATGGGTTCCAGTACATAGTAACTGTTATTACATTGCCTCGGGAATGCTCATTATAAAAGTTGACGAGATGTGAGAGGCTGTGATAATCAAATTCTTTTGCAATGTATGTGAAGAATATCTGACCTTGAACTTGTATATGCTTCGTTTTTCAGTCGAGTATATGGAGAATAAAAACTCAAATTTAGTGATTAACTTACAAAATTGATTCAATTTTTCAAGGTAATTGTTTCCTAAAAACCCTAAAACTTGGCTTATTTTACTCTTAGTCACGAGTGAACTCAAGTTAAGTTTTTTGCTATGTACACATTTCTATATCTTTCCTGACGATTGAGAAGTGACTTAATAGTCGCTTCTCGTCGCTCTGTTGAGATGGGCTCAGTTGTGTGTAGCGAGTCTTGAAGTAATCTTGTCAAATAATACCCTTGGTGTGTTTATTTGTCTGTCTATGGCTGTCGGGCCTGACTGTGGAAGGTGGTTGTGCTGGGCTGCTTGCTGCTGATCCTGGCAGTTCTGTTGCGGCCAGTGCTGCCTCTCTCGCCTCCTAGTGACTCAGAGTGATGATCGTGGCCTGCTGTCGGTTACCCTCCTATAGGGGGGAGAAGCCTGGTATATGTGTTTATTTATTTGTTTGGTATCCGCTTCATAAGAAACGGCTTCTTTGATTTGAAGGGCGCTCAATGACCGTATCTTTGATACGAGTTTCACCAGTGCACAAGAAGCATAATATTTTAATTGCGTAACTCTTAGGATGGACATATTTGTTTGTCATCCACATCTGGAAGGAAATTATAAGGAAAACATAGAATCCTGTCATTTTTGACGGCCGAACAGACTAGTATAATAATGATGATGATGATTTATATCATTCATGGTTGTATGAAGCGTGGCGTTAATGTCTCGTCTAATCTTTTTGGCAGCGGTGGTTACGAGAGGATTTTAATGACAAGCTGACTAGCGCCGTTTAAATTGACGACGGTGTTTTTTTAACATTGATAGACGGATAATTCAAATGCTGTAATTGAACTGCTAAACGTTCTCACTTTTTCTTCTGATTCGTTCATAAGCGTCATGGGAGCATGAAAATATATTTCAGTAAATTTATCAAATAAATTGTAATGGGAAATGAGTACGAAGGAAAATTATATGTGTTCACGCATCCAGTTTACAGGTTGGGACCAGAGGTGTATACAGTGTGTCCCGCAAAAACCCGAACCGAGTATTTATTTTCCCATATCAGGAATACGATCATAAGAATACCAGAAGCATTTCTTGTCTAGCAAAATTATGCGGTATTACTGATTACTACTGATACGGGAAATAATTACGGGTATTACTGGTACGGGAAAATAAATACTCGGTTCGGGTTTTGTGGGACATACGGTATAGCTAAGAGGCTTTTTAACCTCTATTCGTTTTGAACCCTCACCACTGCTGTCTTTACGAAAGCCTTGATCTCATTTGACGACCTTCGTGCTTCAGTTTTTCTTGCTTATGTTCATTAGACAATCTCTCGTGCTCCCGTTTTCCACATGAAATACAGACGAATTAATAATTCCTCGTATAAATCACTTACGCAGCAGCTCAGTTATAACCAGCCATTGCGTTGACAAAAATATCACTTGAGCGGGATATTGGTGCGCGTGGAACTTGAAGCGAAAGTTTTCCTTAAAATACCGTGGGTTTTTATGCCAAACTATGTAGTGTGCTACTTCCTCCGAGCGTTCTTTTCTTCAAAATGGCGGCTTTATTTTCAAGTTAGCGGTGTGATTCATTCGTAAAAATTGTTTTCATACGACCCGCAGAGGGGACAACTTCCCACCACGTCTTCTAGTGAGGACCCGTGCATGGGTACACATAGTAGAATCGCGTATCTGTGCTACGGACCTGCAACGTTTTCTAAGTTTGGCGGGCGGACAGAGGGACGGACGCAGCTTTGCTTATCCGCTATATAATAAGTTACGCTTACTGTGTTGGTACCAGAAGGAAAATGTGTGAGGACCTGAGCTAAGAGTTAGGTAGACTTTTTTGTTGTTGAAATGCAACATTTTTTGTTATGTTAAGGACCACATTTTTTCGGTTCACTGCTGTCCTGTTTTTCAGCACCTACTACTTTTTTCTTCAACTTTTATCTTGTTTCATAAACTTCTTTCTTAGCTTACTCTTTCTTTACACCTTGTGCTTAGATTTCGCGTTCCCTTATCTCTATGCTAAATTGTGCCTTTTTCCTTCCTCTCTTCAGAACGTTTTTTTTTGCAGTTAGGGAGGCTTAACCTAACATCTAATCTTGCTTGCTTGGTTGGTTCGTCATTCTCTCAGTCGCGCTCTTTTAAGAATTTACGTGGGGGAATTGATGTTATAAAATTCTACCATTTTTGAAGACTGTTCACTCTAAGTTGTAGACGTTATGCTGGATAAAGAGGCATATCATGTGGAGGTGAGACTTCACGTCATGATTCCACCGAGTTACTTTGTTTTCTTGAGGTGGGTACCAATGCCCTCCCTAACTTTTTACCGATTACGGAACCTTCCAGCGACTTCTTCTCAGTCTGTGACGTGAATTTGTTTTCCAGGGGCTTTTTTTCAGCAATTTACGCCGTGGAAGCAGTACAGTAAGCAGAGTAAGTTCGAAGTTTACTTACGCTGCGATGTGTACCGCTACTATGGCGTAAATTTCTTGATAATTCAGTTTCAGGCCTCATTTTACATTAGCGATTTCTAAACATAATAGGGACCTATCAAGTGGTATTTACTGCGTATGGGTTGAATACAGGCAGTGGCGCAGCCAGCCGAAAAAATCCGGTTGGTGGGGTGAGGCAGAAATTATCAGCAATCATTTTATTCTTTTACTTAAAAGGGCGACTGAAACTGGCCCCCAGCACAACAATCTTGGAGGGGCCATAGGCCCCGTGCTACTGAATCCAGGCGATATTTCGGTGCCTTGCATCGTGTTGCAATTGAGTGTATCTTGCTTGTAGTGTCTGCCTCATACCAAGCGGGACGCTATGGGATTTCTGCTCGCCATAGACGTGGTATATAAAAAGCTCGCCAGTAGTCAGGTGGACGTAGTTCATAATTGTGTACGTTATCCAGTCATTGTGTCGCACACGCTGCCCGATGATCGTGTTTACATTGCACGATAATCGTGTTTACGTTGCACGATAATCGTGTTTACGTTGCACGATAATCGTGTTTACGTTGCACGATAATCGTGTTTACGTTGCACGATAATCGTGTTTACGTTGCACGATAATCGTGTTTACGTTGCACGATAATCGTGTTTACGTTGCACGATAATCGTGTTTACGTTGCACGATAATCGTGTTTACGTTGCACGATAATCGTGTACACGTTGCACGATAATCGTGTGCACGTTGCACGATAATCGTGTGCACGTTGCGCGATAATCGTGTGCACGTTGCGCGATAGTCGTGTGCACGTTGCACGATAATCGTGTACACGTTGCACGATAATCGTGTACACGTTGCACGATAATCGTGTACACGTTGCACGATAATCGTGTACACGTTGCACGATAATCGTGTACACGTTGCACGATAATCGTGTACACGTTGCACTATAATCGTGTACACGTTGCACTATAATCGTGTACACGTTGCACGATAATCGTGTACACGTTGCACGATAATCGTGTACACGTTGCACGATAATCGTGTACACGTTGCACGATAATCGTGTACACGTTGCACGATAATCGTGTACACGTTGCACGATAAACGTGTACACGTTGCACGATAAACGTGTACACGTTGCACGATAAACGTGTACACGTTGCACGATAAACGTGTACACGTTGCACGATAAACGTGTACACGTTGCACGATAATCGTGTACACGTTGCACGATAATCGTGTACACGTTGCACGATAATCGTGTACACGTTGCACGATAATCGTGTACACGTTGCACGATAATCGTGTACACGTTGCACGATAATCGTGTACACGTTGCACGATAATCGTGTACACGTTGCACGATAATCGTGTACACGTTGCACGATAATCGTGTACACGTTGCACGATAATCGTGTACACGTTGCACGATAATCGTGTACACGTTGCACGATAATCGTGTACACGTTGCACGATAATCGTGTACACGTTGCACGATAATCGTGTACACGTTGCACGATAATCGTGTACACGTTGCACGATAATCGTGTACACGTTGCACGATAATCGTGTACACGTTGCACGATAATCGTGTACACGTTGCACGATAATCGTGTACACGTTGCACGATAATCGTGTACACGTTGCACGGCAATCGTGTTTCCGTTGCACGGCAATCGTGTTTCCGTTGCACGGCAATCGTGTTTCCGTTGCACGGCAATCGTGTTTCCGTTGCACGGCAATCGTGTTTCCGTTGCACGGCAATCGTGTTTCCGTTGCACGGCAATCGTGTTTCCGTTGCACGGCAATCGTGTTTTGTTGCACGGCAATCGTGTTTCCGTTGCACGGCAATCGTGTTTCCGTTGCACGACAATCGTGTTTCCGTTGCACGACAATCGTGTTTTGTTGCACGACAATCGTGTTTACGTTGCACGATAATCGTGTACGCGTTGCACGATAATCGTGTACGCGTTGCACGATAATCGTGTACGCGTTGCACGATAATCGTGTACGCGTTGCACGATAATCGTGTTTACGTTGCACGATAATCGTGTTTACGTTGCACGATAATCGTGTTTACGTTGCACGATAATCGTGTTTACGTTGCACGATAATCGTGTTTACGTTGCACGATAATCGTGTTTACGTTGCACGATAATCGTGTTTACGTTGCACGATAATCGTGTTTACGTTGCACGATAATAGTGTTTACGTTGCACGATAATCGTGTACACGTTGCACGATAATCGTGTACACGTTGCACGATAATCGTGTGCACGTTGCACGATAATCGTGTGCACGTTGCACGATAATCGTGTGCACGTTGCACGATAATCGTGTGCACGTTGCACGATAATCGTGTGCACGTTGCACGATAATCGTGTGCACGTTGCATGATAATCGTGTGCACGTTGCACGATAATCGTGTGCACGTTGCACGATAATCGTGTGCACGTTGCACGATAATCGTGTGCACGTTGCACGATAATCGTGTACACGTTGCACGATAATCGTGTACACGTTGCACGATAATCGTGTACACGTTGCACGATAATCGTGTACACGTTGCACGATAATCGTGTACACGTTGCACGATAATCGTGTACACGTTGCACGATAATCGTGTACACGTTGCACGATAATCGTGTACACGTTGCACGATAATCGTGTACACGTTGCACGATAATCGTGTACACGTTGCACGATAATCGTGTACACGTTGCACGATAATCGTGTACACGTTGCACGATAATCGTGTACACGTTGCACGATAATCGTGTACACGTTGCACGATAATCGTGTACACGTTGCACGATAATCGTGTACACGTTGCACGATAATCGTGTACACGTTGCACGATAATCGTGTACACGTTGCACGATAATCGTGTACACGTTGCACGATAATCGTGTACACGTTGCACGATAATCGTGTACACGTTGCACGATAATCGTGTACACGTTGCACGATAATCGTGTACACGTTGCACGATAATCGTGTACACGTTGCACGGCAATCGTGTTTCCGTTGCACGGCAATCGTGTTTCCGTTGCACGGCAATCGTGTTTCCGTTGCACGGCAATCGTGTTTCCGTTGCACGACAATCGTGTTTCCGTTGCACGACAATCGTGTTTCCGTTGCACGACAATCGTGTTTCCGTTGCACGACAATCGTGTACGCGTTGCACGATAATCGTGTACGCGTTGCACGATAATCGTGTACGCGTTGCACGATTACACGTTGCACGATAATCGTGTACACGTTGCACGATAATCGTGTTTACGTTGCACGATAATCGTGTTTACGTTGCACGATAATCGTGTTTACGTTGCACGATAATCGTGTTTACGTTGCACGACAATCGTGTTTACGTTGCACGACAATCGTGTACACGTTGCACGACAATCGTGTACACGCTGCACGATAATCGTGTACACGTTGCACGATAATCGTGTTTACGTTGCACGATAATCGTGTTTACGTTGCTCAAAAATTTCGTTGACATGGCCGAATAATTCTGTACAAGTCTTCAGTTAACGTGATGGTAGAACAAAAACGGCAGATAGTATAAATAACTGATCACATGTTAAATTATTCACCTACGAAAAAAGATGTGTTCATCGATTGGAAAAGCTGGTGTGCAAACGTTTGAATTGACTCGAGTAATATTCACTGAGACCGAGGCAAGCGTCTTATATATGTCTCTGTGATAGCCTTGCAATTTTCAAATTATATCAGCACCTTTGATGGAACTGGAACAACTAAAGCATTTTAGAATTATGCCAAGAACTGCATTGATGCTTGGTTAGCAACTGGAGGGCTGTGACATCATCGCTACGGGAACGGGAGCAGCTGTGCCACTAGGTGCCCCTATTTACATATCGCTCGGGTCCTATCATCAGACCTGAGCTTTGTCAAGCCAAAACAGACCCTATTTTCCGCGTTGTTTTTCTACTTTTCCGTATCGTTTTTTCATTTCCCATTGTTTTTCCGTCTTTTCCCTCTGTTTTTTCGTCACTTTCCTTTGATTTTTCGTCATTTCGCCTTGTTTTTTTTGTTTTATCCCGTTGTTTTTTCGTCTTATCCCGTTGTTTTTTCGTCTTATCCCGTTGTTTTTTCGTCTTATTCCGTTGTTTTTTCGTCTTTTTGCATTGTTTTACCGTCTTTTCCCAATGTTTTTTGGTCTCTCCAAATTGATTTTTTGTCTCTTTGAAGAGCTAGAAGACGTTTTTGTTCGCTGCAGCGGCGGAGCTTATCACTGCACTCGCTCGAGAGCTTTAATGGCCCCGCTTCTGTCCAACAAAGAGAGCTGCTGAGATAAATGAAAGCATTAAAGGGGATTAAGTTGAATGATTGCGTCATTTCAAGTGACTTTTACGAGTAGTTCATCCTTGAGCCTGACTATTTTTGCTGATTTGAATCATGAGAAATTACCTGTGTATCTAAGAAGCCACCACTGAGCACTCAAGTCACCCCTGCTGCCGCCACTGAGCCCTCAAGTCACCCCTGCTGCCGCCACTGAACCCTCAAGTCACCCCTGCTGCCGCCATTGAACCCTCAAGTCACCCCTGCTGCCGCCACTGAACCCTCAAGTCACCCCTGCTGCCGCCACTGAACCCTCAAGTCACCCCTGCTGCCGCCACTGAACCCTCAAGTCACCCCTGCTGCCGCCACTGAACCCTCAAGTCACCCCTGCTGCCGCCATTGAACCCTCAAGTCACCCCTGCTGCCGCCACTGAGCCCTTAACCCTTTCACGTCCGCATTTTGTACCCATATTACTGTTATCACAAACTACCAACATTATACGGGCATCGGTATCATGTAGTCACCGACATCACAACGAGGAAGTGACTGCAACTCGACAATGAACTTCAAACACATAAGGGCACAAGTTTCACAGCAAATAAAATATTTTAGAGCTGTTTACGAAAGTAAATTTTGAAATCCACTTTTACGGTAAAGGGTTGAGTCACTCTTGCTGCCACCACCGAAACACTATGGCGTTTTGAATACGTCTGAGACGAGGGAGCAACACACGATGCAAAATATGTTAAATATAGGATATGAATAAGACAAACGACGCGAGCCGCTTCTATTGAAATACGACGTCTCGACAACGAAGGTTATCTCATCAGCGGTTGTCCGAAGTTTAAACAATTTATTTACCACAGGTGATACAGAGGTAGAATTTTACTTAAGTCTAGTACAATGGTCAAATTTGAGTATAGCTACCTGTGGGCCCGAATAAGTTCAGCGACTTCTAGGGCATCCTACCATCACGCTATTCTAGGGTGTACAAAAGTTTAACCTAGTTCACTTAACCTAGTTTCGCATTAGACTGATCATTGAGATAATTAACTCGATATTTTATGCTGTATTTTACAATATAGGTCAAGTCGGCTATATTTAACAGTATGTTCGATAAAACGATTCAAGAGCAGAGAGAAGATTGGTTATGGTACACAAGGCAAGTTACATTATGACATTATCATTAGTTACATGTAGGAGGCAAGATTTCGACACGGTGATCTTACACGACTAGTATTCTGATAGGAAGTGAGACTCAAGATGTCTTTTGAATACTTTGTACGAATTACATTCACGGATCTCTGCAGGTATAGAGTTCTATTGAGGAAGCATATCTTGTGCGTAAATTCTGCGTTCCTATAACGCCTTCATCCATATACTCGTTCGAACGCCTTTGTAGCTGTTAGAGAGGCTCGAATTAACATCTAATTAAATACAAAGTAGAATTTTTTTAGCTTGATGAAATTAAATAATCTTGCTACACGCCAGCAACTTAGTAATGAAGTGAACGAGAGCGCATTGCTGAATGGGAAGATATATTTGAGGTATTACCTGCTCTAAAGCTCTTACCAATATGCTCAACAACTGAGATTCTCATTGCACGTGTAGTAGAACCCGCGTACACAGGCCCACTCGGTGGGCAACAGTGCTTACAAACGGTTCGAAGAGGGGAGCATAGGAACAGATAGCTGTTGAACAAGTTTTAGAATCAGGCATTGACCGGGGCAAGTTGCTCATTGGGGAGAACAACGTCAGAAGATATAATTCTTGTTTTTTTTTCAAGAAAAGTGATTTTAACTTTGCTAACTGCTTTACGGAATTAGTTTTGATCGAAAAAAGGAATCCTTCTCGGTCAATTTTGAAGATACGATTATGACGGTTTACCAAAATACTTAGAACGGAATGGTGAATTTAAAAGTATGGAAAAGTCAAATTTCCAAAATTTAGAATTGTGACGTTCTTTCCAAGGAGCAATGGGATCTGTTGTTTATGGCTCAGTAAAATTTTCACGATCAATGTGCCTCTCTGTATTATTGCATTCGCTTCATGGTAAGAAGCCTGCTCTACTTCACTCCTTTTTAGTTACTCAGCCCATTTTCCCCAGTTATTGTTTTGAATGTTTTGAATGTTTATTGTCTTGAAGTGAGCTACATACGCAAATGCTCTATGAAATACCATAGATCTAAAAACGCATTCAATCATGAAACTGAAGTACAGAAAAAATGAATAATTTAATGCTACCGCGAAGCTATTCACAATGGCGGCGATGACTGAATGTCGTTTAGAAATTTTAGGTTTAATTTGCTTATGACTGGAGATGCAGGTGTTCCTGATACAAACGCTGAATACCCCTCAGGGGGACACAACTATTGTGGCTGTAGGAATTAGCACTCTCTGGGGGTAAATGAGAGATCCCAAGTTGAAAGTTAGGCATTCATTTGTTGATATATAATGTTTTTTGTCTTGATGAAAACCATTTTTTTTCGCTTCACTGCTATCCTGTTGTTCAGCACCTCTAACTTTATTGCTCAACTTTTATCTAGTTTTATAGCTTTCCTTCTTAACTTACTGTTTCTATGCTGAGGGGATATTATGCGGAAGCATATCTTGTGCGTAAATTCTGCGTTCCTATAACGCCTTCATCCATATACTCGTTCGAACGCCTTTGTAGCTGTTAGAGAGGCTCGAATTAACATCTAATTAAATACACAGTTAGAATTTTTTTAGCTTGATGAAATTAAATAATCTTGCTACACGCCAGCAACTTAGTAATGAAGTGAACGAGAGCGCATTGCTGAATGAGA
Source organism: Morinoia aosen (assembly GCA_030386875.1). Lineage (NCBI taxonomy): Eukaryota > Metazoa > Arthropoda > Malacostraca > Amphipoda > Talitridae > Morinoia > Morinoia aosen. Next base: position 598,872 of record CM059565.1, read on the forward strand.
AGATATATTTGAGGTATTACCTGCTCTAAAGCTCTTACCAATATGCTCAACAACTGAGATTCTCATTGCACGTGTAGTAGAACCCGCGTACACAGGCCCACTCGGTGGGCAACAGTGCTTACAAACAGTTCAAAGAGGGGAGCATAGGAACAGATAGCTGTTGAACAAGTTTTAGAATCAGGCATTGACCGGGGCAAGTTGCTCATTGGGGAGAACAACGTCAGAAGATATAATTCTTGTTTTTTTTTCAAGAAAAGTGATTTTAACTTTGCTAACTGCTTTACGGAATTAGTTTTGATCGAAAAAAGGAATCCTTCTCGGTCAATTTTGAAGATACGATTATGACGGTTTACCAAAATACTTGGTGAACGGAATGGTGAATTTAAAAGTATGGAAAAGTCAAATTTCCAAAATTTAGAATTGTGACGTTCTTTCCAAGGAGCAATGGGATCTGTTGTTTATGGCTCAGTAAAATTTTCACGATCAATGTGCCTCTCTGTATTATTGCATTCGCTTCATGGTAAGAAGCCTGCTCTACTTCACTCCTTTTTAGTTACTCAGCCCATTTTCCCCAGTTATTCAATTTGTCATGCCCATTTACACGGTTCTTTTTCCAAATTTTATCATTACATTTCTCCAATTTACTGATTAACCACCGTACGAGATCAATGCAATATTGATAAAATAATATCAATGCAAGGAGATTAAATACTTGAACACTATCCCGCACTCCAAAACGCAATCAATGTTTCCAGCAATATTCAAAACGAAACTCAACAATGGAACTGGGAAAATAATATAAGATCAATAATCATTATGAGATCAATATTATTTTCCCATTTCCATTGTTGAGTTTCGTTTTGTATATTGCTTAAACTGGGAAAATAATATAAGATCAATAATCAGTATGAGATCAATATTATTTTCCCAGTTCCATTGTTGAGTTTCGTTTTGTATATTGCTGGAAACATTGATTGCGTTTTGGGGTGTGGAGTAGTGTTTAGGTATTTAATCTTCTTGCCTTGATATAGTGTAAGTGCAGTTCGTTTACTCATCCAATTTACTGATTCTATGTCTCAAATTTGCGTCTTTTTTTTTGCCCTATGTATTTAATGCTGGGTTTAATAAATGGTGCCTTCCTCTTTCGATACACGTTTTTTCTTAGCGGTTAGGGAGGCTTAAACTTCCATCTAATCTATTCTATGCTAGGTTCAATGACCTATTTCCCGCGTTGCGTTTGACTCACCTGCTCCAGTTTACCCAGGTCACATTCGCCATTTACGCACCTCGTAACCGCCGCTCCTGAGCGAGTCGAGGAAGCGTGTGCCGCACAGCTGGCGCGGCCGTGTGACTAATTCTTGGGTCAACTTTCCTGATACGCTGCTGCCTTGTTGTTGTTGCTGCTGCTGCTCTGCTGCTGCTGCTGCTGCTGCTTCTGCTGCTTCTGCTTCTGCTGCTGCTTCTGCTTCTGCTGCTGCTTCTGCTTCTGCTTCTGCTGCTGCTTCTGCTTCTGCTGCTGCTGCTGTTGGTCCGTTGTGCTCTAGTTGTTCCTGCTGCTGTCGTCTGAAAAGCAACAGGTTATCACGGCATTACCGTAACCCTGCACCTAATTTTCCACGTAGATAACATGACTGCACCCTACAACTCCTCTGAGTTGAGTTTGGTGCAGCGCACGCTGGCTCTGCCCTCTCGTGTGGTATCGTGTAGGCGTGCACGTGACGCGCTTTCTGAGTGGTGGTGAGGCTGCCCTGCTGAAGTGGTGCTTAACTGCGACGTGAGCCACCGGTGGTACACGGAGAGGATTTTCATAAAAACTCCTGACCTACCAGAAGTCACGAAATCAATTTTCATTAATACTTACTCAAAACTGAATGATGGCACGATCCAGTTAATGTTTGCTGTTTTCGACATGGTCCACTACAATTGACCTGCAATTTGAGTTTAATGCTAAACTTCAGTTTTACCTGCCGCAGTCAAAGTGTTGAAGGATGCTTTATTCCAATCAATCAAGCCTGATACATTGTATCATCTTGTACACTGGTTTTTCAAATGCCTTATAATAACACCAGGACAAATAAAGGATGCTTTATTTCAGTTAATCAAGCCTGATACATTGTATCATCTTGTACACTAGTTTTTCAAATGCCTTATAATAACACCAGGACAAATAAAGGATGCTTTATTTCAGTTAATCAAGCCTGATACATTGTATCATCTTGTACACTAGTTTTTCAAATGCCTTATAATAACACCAGGACAAATAAAGGATGCTTTATTTCAGTTAATCAAGCCTGATACATTGTATCATCTTGTACACTAGTTTTTCAAATGCCTTATAATAACACCAGGACAAATAAAGGATGCTTTATTCCAATCAATCAAGCCTGATACATTGTATCATCTTGTGCACTAGTTTTTCAAATGCCTCATAACTAATACCAGGACAAATAAAGGATGCTTTATTCCAATCAATCAAGCCTGATGCATTGTATCATCTTGTACACTAGTTTTTCAAATGCCTCATAACTAATACCAGGACAAATAAAGGATGCTTTATTCCAATCAATCAAGCCTGATACATTGTATCATCTTGTACACTGGTTTTTCGAATGCCTCATAACTAATACCAGGACAAATAAAGGATGCTTTATTCCAATCAATCAAGCCTGATACATTGTATCATCTTGTACACTGGTTTTTCAAATGCCTTATAATAACACCAGGACAAATAAAGGATGCTTCATTTCAGTTAATCAAGCCTGATACATTGTATCATCTTGTACACTGGTTTTTCGAATTCTTTATATAACTAACACCAGGACCCAATGACGGTTACCCCCGGTCAAGCCGGTACCATTTCCGACACCTACATAGGTTGGGTGGGGAATTTTTCTTTAGTTCTCGAGAAATCACCGCGCAGCGCCGGGATTCGAACTGCCGACACCTTCTCGTGAAGGGAGCGTTCTTAACTACTCGGCCACGGCGACTTAAAAAGTTGACTGCGATGGGTTAAACTGAAGTTCAATATTTTACTAAAGTTTTAAATCAAAAGATGTAAGCAATTGTATAAATACCAAACATAAACGGGTTCATTAAAGACCATTAATTTCAAGAGATCGTCAAAATACTTCAAACGATCCATCGATGGGTCGTTTCGCAGCAGGAAAAACTTAGCACGACCCATCAGGGGGTCGTATCGCAAGCATCGTGTTGACTGACACCTTGGTTGCGTTTGTGGGGCAGGTACGGTTGAGTTAGTTAGGTTGTACGTATGTAGCGTAAATAATACTGCTCAAACACCCTCTCAGGGGGATACAACTATTGTATCTATGGGATTCGCGCTCTCAGGGGGAAAATGTGAGGTCCCTTGCTGAGAGTTAGGTAGGCCTTCTTTTTGTTGAAGTAGAAAGTTTTTTTTTTTTGTTACGCTTAGGAGCATCATTTTTCGGTTCACTGCTGTCCTGTTTTTCAGCACCTACTAATTTCCTCTTCAACTTTGGTCTTGTTTCACAACTTACTGTTTCTATGCCTTTCTGCGTAGATTCCGCGTTCCCTTAATTAACTCCATACCAAATGGTGCCTTCTTCCTTCCTCTCTTTGGATCGCATTTGTTGCTGGGTAGGGAGGCTAAAACTAACAACTAATCTAATCTGAAAACATCGTTTCACGGAGGTTTCCACGGTTCCCTCAAATAAGAAAACCGAACATTTTGACCAAAAACTCGCAAATGAAATCTTCAACCGACACCAAATCTTACGCCGTCAGATGTATTCCTTGACATTCCAATCACCAAAGTGCACATTGTTTCCGTCCTGCGTGTAAAATACCTACAGATCTAAATAAAATGTTGAAAGTATACCTGATACCAGACTGCGGCAATGCTGCTATCTTGCCTGTCTGCAGCAGCTTGTGAAGAGCGAGTGAGAGCGGCCTGGTGTGAGTGTAGCCGACCTCCGCGTATTTTGTCTGATTTTCCTTGATCACGAAGTTCTCAAGAGCCCGGTGTTTTACACTCTAATGAATTTTAGACTGTGTATCTCTAACCTCAATGTATTTCAGACTGATTCACCTACTGATCTATATCGATATCTGAAGCATCTGCATATGTACCGACATCTGTGTTTGTATGTGCGGACTTCTGCTGTGCGTATTTGTGTAGACTTCTGTGTTACGTTTGTGGGGACCTCTGTATCACTTGTTTGTGGAGACATCTGTCTTGCCTGGTAGTGCAGACCTTTATGTTATCTATTTGTGCATGCATCTAGTTGTATCACCTGTTTGTGGAGACTTTTGTATTACCCTGTTTTACGGACGTGTTTTCACCCCACGTTACAGCCCCTGTATTACTCTTTCTTACTGACTCCTGCTCTCGCAGTCTCAGTAACGAAGATCTGTATCATAGGCCGCTATCACAACCTTGACGTTGATGTCAGAAGGCTTTGGAAATAAGGCTCAAATATCATGTGTTGAGCTTACAAGTACATCCGCCTAGTGCATACTAGCTGCGTAAATTATGGAGACGAACCTCTGTGCTAAGCATGAACGCCGGCTGTGGGCTGTAGTCTTCGTTGACATAATCACATGTTATGTATGCATTCGTCCGTTTCCTATAGCGTGAGAAATATTTATTTACCCAAAATTGTCGTGTCTTTTCCTGCACCTCTCCGTTGGTGTGTCAACTTGCTATTAGATTTCCGTAACTCTTGTCAGTGAGTCAACTTGTGACTCGTTCTGTTCGCTTGAAATCATCATCTCCGCTACAACCCCAGAATCGCTCATAAAATTGAGGTGTTAACAGCAAGCGGCTGCTCGCAACTTGGACCAGAGGCCGGATTTTCCTCCAATTTACGCGTGAGTTGCGGTACAGCCAGCAACGTAGGTTTTTTAAGTTGACTTGGTTATGCAAAGTGTTGTCCGGTCGACGAGCTGTACCGTAGCGTCGGCGTAAATTGCTTGAAAACCCGCTGCTAGTTAAACAGTAAGAATAGTTGTAAATGAGCCTTGTGACTTCAATTTGTGTTCTTGTGAAATCCCGTTACGAAAATTTTCGATCAATTCCAAAAGGTGAAATTAGTTGAAAGCGCTCCCTGGGGGAAAATGTGAGGGCCCGAGCAAAAGGTTAGGTAGGCTTTCTTTTTGTTAAAATAGAATAGGTTTTTGTTTTGTTACAGACCATCTTTTTTCGGTTCACTGCTGGCCTGTTTTTTCAGCACCTACTTCCTTCTGCAACTTTGGCCTTGTTTCATGAACTTCTTTCTCATCTTACTGTTTCCATGCCCCTTCTGCATAGATTTCCTATTCTCTTATCTCCATGCTAAATGGTGTCTTCCTCCTTCCTCTCTTCGATACGCTAGTTTTTTATTGTAGCGGTTATGGAGGTTAACTAGCTTATAATCTTATAATCTTAATCTGTAATTAGTTGAAAACATTGTTCATATAGAACAATCTCAGTACAAAGATGAAATATTCTTGTGGGTAGAGTTTAGTGGATCACTCAGTAGTAAAAATCAACTACCGACGATGTGGATTTCAAAATTTATTTTCATAAACAGCGCTGATATACTTTTTTCCTTTTGGAATTTGTGTCCTTATGTATTTTTCGTAGTTCTTTGTCAAGTGCAAGTCCCTTCCTCGTAGTTATGTTGGTGACTACATGATGCCGGTACCAATTTAATTAATGATGATGATTGTGATAACGACAATAGGGGAACAAAATGAGGACGTTAAATTGTTAAACAATCGATAAAAGATAGCATATATTATACCTGCTAATGTCAATCTAGAATATAAACAGAGGTTCAAAAATTTCTACTATAGACCCCGTGTTTGGTTGTGGAGTCTTTTGCATCAACTACGGCTTAGCGGCATGCAGGAAGTTTGTGGGCCACCTATGTTGGAATTGCTTGCTGAATTGCTGCCATACTTCGCCCAATTGTTTAAAATTTTGTGTGTGTCATGGACTAGAGTTTGCTCAAGGTGATACGACTATTGTGTCTGAGGGAGTTAGCGCTCCGATAAGGAAGATGCGAGCACTCAGTTGGAAGGTCTGGTAGGGCTTCTTCTCGTTGAAACTGAATAGGTTGTTTCAATGGAATAGAATAGGTAATTTTTCTTTGTCCCCTGCGGAGAGCTTAAGATTTATTTCAGACAGGAGTCCCATGTTTCAGCTGACGTCATTGCCCGCTTGTGCTCTCATGCGCTGCTGTTATTGCCCGCAGGTGCTCTCAAGCGCTGCTGTTATTGCCCGCAGGTGCTCTCATGCGCTGCTGTCGTTGGCCGCATGCGCTGCTGTCATTGGCCGCATGCGCTGCTGTCATCGCCCGCATGCGCTGCTGTCATTGCCCGCATGCGCTGCTGTCATTGCCCGCATGCGCTGCTGTCATTGCCCGCATGCGCTGCTGTCATTGCCCGCATGCGCTGCTGTCATTGCCCGCATGCGCTGCTGTCATTGCCCGCATGCGCTGCTGTCATTGCCCGCATGCGCTGCTGTCATTGCCCGCATGCGCTGCTGTCATTGCCCGCATGCGCTGCTGTCATTGCTCGCATGCGCTGCTGTCATTGCCCGCATGCGCTGCTGTCATTGCCCGCATGCGCTGCTGTCATTGCCCGCATGCGCTGCTGTCATTGGCCGCATGCGCTGCTGTCATTGCCCGCATGCGCTGCTATCATTGGCCGCATGCGCTGCTGTCATTGGCCGCATGCGCTGCTGTCATTGGCCGCATGCGCTGCTGTCATTGGCCGCATGCGCTGCTGTCATTGGCCGCATGCGCTGCTGTCATTGGCCGCATGCGCTGCTGTCATTGGCCGCATGCGCTGCTGTCATTGGCCGCATGCGCTGCTGTCATTGGCCGCATGCGCTGCTGTCATTGGCCGCATGCGCTGCTGTCATTGGCCGCATGCGCTGCTGTCATTGGCCGCATGCGCTGCTGTCATTGGCCGCATGCGCTGCTGTCATTGGCCGCATGCGCTGCTGTCATTGGCCGCATGCGCTGCTGTCATTGGCCGCATGCGCTGCTGTCATTGGCCGCATGCGCTGCTGTCATTGGCCGCATGCGCTGCTGTCATTGGCCGCATGCGCTGCTGTCATTGGCCGCATGCGCTGCTGTCATTGGCCGCATGCGCTGCTGTCATTGGCCGCATGCGCTGCTGTCATTGGCCGCATGCGCTGCTGTCATTGGCCGCATGCGCTGCTGTCATTGGCCGCATGCGCTGCTGTCATTGGCCGCATGCGCTGCTGTCATTGGCCGCATGCGCTGCTGTCATTGGCCGCATGCGCTGCTGTCATTGCTCACGAGCTACGGAATGAAGCTCCGCATCACGTGATCGGACCGTGGCTTGGATCGACTGTAACTCATCCGTCATCGGTGAGGTCAACTTGTGCTTGTTGGAGTTGCTTCGGTGTTACCTCTGGCGGGGGGGTACAGCTATTGTATCTGTAGGAATGAGCGCTCCCAGAGGGGAATATTTGAGGTCCTGAGCTGAAGGTTAATCAGGCCTTTTGTTGAAATCGTTTCTTTTGTTTTGTTACAGATCACCTTTGTTCCTGTTCAGTGTTGTCCTGTTCTTTAGCACCTACTACTTGCTTCTTCAACTTTCATCTTGTTTCATCTTGTTCTTCATCAACTTATTTCTATGAACCTTTGGCATAGATTCCGCGTTCCCTTTACTCCATACTAAATAATGCCTCACTCTTCCTCTCTGTGGAACGCCTTTGTTGTAGTTAGGGGGCTTAAACTAGCATCTACTCTTTCTGCTTCGATGTTATTGATTCATTTACTCGGCGTACTAAATTTAATGTACTCCATGTGCTGCCAAAAATTATTTTGAATTATTTATTTTTATTATATATATCTTAAGTCTTTCTGTATTATGCATATAAAGGCTACTTACTGTAGACCTGTGGCGTGCGTATCACGGCTACTGCAGACCTGTGTGGCGTGCGTATCACGGCTACTGCAGAACTGTGTGGCGTGCGTATCACGGCTACTGTAGACCTGTGTGGCGTGCGTATCACGGCTACTGCAGACCATTGTGGCTTGCGTATCACGGCTACTGTAGACCTGTGTGGCGTGCGTATCACGGCTACTGTAGACCTGTGTGGCGTGCGTATCACGGCTACTGTAGACCTGTGTGGCGTGCGTATCACGGCTACTGTAGACCTGTGTGGCGTGCGTATCACGGCTACTGTAGACCTGTGTGGCGTGCGTATCACGGCTACTGTAGACCTGTGTGCCGGGTGTATCAAGGCTACTGAAGACCTGTGTGGCGTGCGTATTACGGCTACTGTAGACTTGTGTGCCGGGTGTATCAAGGCTACTGTAGACCTGTGTGGCGTGCGTATCACGGCTACTGTAGACCTGTGTGGCGTGCGTATCACGGCTACTGTAGACCTGTGTGGCGTGCGTATCACGGCTACTGTAGACCTGTGTGCCGGGTGTATCAAGGCTACTGTAAACCTGTGTGGCGTGCGTATCACGGCTACTGTAGACCTGTGTGCCGGGTGTTTCAAGGCTACTGTAGACCTGTGTGGCGTGCGTATCACGGCTACTGTAGACCTGTGTGCCGGGTGTATCAAGGCTACTGTAAACCTGTGTGGCGTGCGTATCACGGCTACTGTAAACCTGTGTGCCGGGTGTATCAAGGCTACTGTAGACCTGTGTGACGTGCGTATCACGGCTACTGTAGATCTGTGTGCCGGGTGTATCAAGGCTACTGTAGACCTGTGTGGTGTGCGTATCACGGCTACTGTAGACCTGTGTGGCGTGCGTATCGGCTACTGTAGACCTGTGTGCCGGGTGTATCAAGGCTACTGTAGACCTGTGTGGCGTGCGTATCACGGCTACTGTAGACCTGTGTGGCGTGCGTATCACGGCTACTGTAGACCTGTGTGGCGTGCGTATCACGGCTACTGTAGACCTGTGTGCCGGGTGTATCAAGGCTACTGTAGACCTGTGTGGCGTGCGTATCACGGCTACTGTAGACCTGTGTGGCGTGCGTATCACGGCTACTGTAGACCTGTGTGCCGGGTGTATCAAGGCTACTGTAGACCTGTGTGGCGTGCGTATCACGGCTACTGTAGACCTGTGTGGCGTGCGTATCACGGCTACTGTAGACCTGTGTGCCGGGTGTATCAAGGCCACTGTAGACCTGTGTGGCGTGCGTATCACGGCTACTGTAGACCTGTGTGGCGTGCGTATCACGGCTACTGTAGACCTGTGTGGCGTGCGTATCACGGCTACTGTAGACCTGTGTGCCGGGTGTATCAAGGCTACTGTAGACCTGTGTGGCGTGCGTATCACGGCTACTGTAGACCTGTGTGGCGTGCGTATCACGGCTACTGTAGACCTGTGTGCCGGGTGTATCACGGCTACTGTAGACCTGTGTGCCGGGTGTATCACGGCTACTGTAGACCTGTGTGGCGTGCGTATCGCGGCTACTGTAGACCTGTGTGCCGGGTGTATCAAGGCTACTGTAGACCTGTGTGGCGTGCGTATCACGGCTACTGTAGACCTGTGTGGCGTGCGTATCACGGCTACTGTAGACCTGTGTGCCGGGTGTATCAAGGCTACTGTAGACCTGTGTGGCGTGCGTATCACGGCTACTGTAGACCTGTGTGCCGGGTGTATCAAGGCTACTGTAGACCTGTGTGGCGTGCGTATCACGGCTACTGTAGACCTGTGTGCCGGGTGTATCAAGGCTACTGTAGACCTGTGTGGCGTGCGTATCACGGCTACTGTAGACCTGTGTGCCGGGTGTATCAAGGCTACTGTAGACCTGTGTGGCGTGCGTATCACGGCTACTGTAGACCTGTGTGGCGTGCGTATCACGGCTACTGTAGACCTGTGTGCCGGGTGTATCAAGGCCACTGTAGACCTGTGTGGCGTGCGTATCACGGCTACTGTAGACCTGTGTGGCGTGCGTATCACGGCTACTGTAGACCTGTGTGCCGGGTGTATCAAGGCTACTGTAGACCTGTGTGGCGTGCGTATCACGGCTACTGTAGACCTGTGTGCCGGGTGTATCAAGGCTACTGTAGACCTGTGTGCCGGGTGTATCAAGGCTACTGTAGACCTGTGTGGCGTGCGTATCACGGCTACTGTAGACCTGTGTGCCGGGTGTATCAAGGCTACTGTAGACCTGTGTGCCGGGTGTATCACGGCTACTGTAGACCTGTGTGGCGTGCGTATCACGGCTACTGTAGACCTGTGTGGCGTGCGTATCACGGCTACTGTAGACCTGTGTGGCGTGCGTATCACGGCTACTGTAGACCTGTGTGGCGTGCGTATCACGGCTACTGTAGACCTGTGTGCCGGGTGTATCAAGGCTACTGTAGACCTGTGTGGCGTGCGTATCACGGCTACTGTAGACCTGTGTGGCGTGCGTATCACGGCTACTGTAGACCTGTGTGGCGTGCGTATCAGTTGAGGCAAGGCCAATGTGCCCTGCGTATCAGTTCTAGAATAGGCCTACGTGCCTTGCGTATCAGTTGTAGCGTAGACCTATGCAATGCGTTTCAAGGCTACTCAACTCAAGGTGCGGGAGGAGAAGGTCCTTTGATTCGAAGTGTTTGGGTTTTTACGGACTGTACAAAATTTTCCTCGTTAACCTGCATTCCTCTTGGTAGCGCTTTTACTGTAATTCTTACATGTTTTTTTTATTGGAAGCTTATTTTCCAATTATTGACTCATTCAAACTTTTTTAATTTCTTCCTGTTGTCCACCTTCTCTTCCTCTTTGTGATTTGTTGTTCGTTTATAAATCTGAAGCCTTTGTATTTTTAAGTATCCAATGATCCCCACATGGTACAGTGAAAGAGCGTCACAAGGGAGATGCTGTTAATTTAACTCAGCCATAGGTCGGCCTGCGAGACTTTCATCTATCGTGTCCACTTACCTTCTGTTTGTTTCCATGACTCTTTCGCTATCTCTTAGTTATTTCTTCCTTTTCCTTCCCAACTCGCAGTTTCTATGCACAAGGTATCCTGGGTGGGAACACAGCTTTTGCACAGATTCTCCGTTTTCTACAGTCGATACTGGATGGTTTCTTCTCTTCGCTCTCCTGAGATCGCCCATGTAGTGGCTAGGGAGTATTACTCGAATTCATTAGTTATAAAACATTGGCAGGATACTTGATGAGCCCTGTTACCTACTAAATTAATAAGGAGGCACTGAGAGAAATAGTATCCTTTACCACATTGCATACCACTGTGTATACTCACTGTAGTATGTACTCATGCAGTACGCTGTATGTACTCGTGCAGTACGCTGTATGTACTCAGGCAGTCAGCTGTATGTACTCAGGCAGTCAGCTGTATGTACTCAGGCAGTCAGCTGTATGTACTCAGGCAGTCAGCTGTATGTACTCAGGCAGTCAGCTGTATGTACTCAGGCAGTCAGCTGTATGTACTCAGGCAGTCAGCTGTATGTACTCAGGCAGTCAGCTGTATGTACTCAGGCAGTCAGCTGTATGTACTCAGGCAGTCAGCTGTATGTACTCAGGCAGTCAGCTGTATGTACTCAGGCAGTCAGCTGTATGTACTCAGGCAGTCAGCTGTATGTACTCAGGCAGTCAGCTGTATGTACTCAGGCAGTCAGCTGTATGCACTCAGGCAGTCAGCTGTATGTACTCAGGCAGTCAGCTGTATGTACTCAGGCAGTCAGCTGTATGTACTCAGGCAGTCAGCTGTATGTACTCAGGCAGTCAGCTGTATGTACTCAGGCAGTCAGCTGTATGTACTCAGGCAGTCAGCTGTATGTACTCAGGCAGTCAGCTGTATGTACTCAGGCAGTCAGCTGTATGTACTCAGGCAGTCAGCTGTATGTACTCAGGCAGTCAGCTGTATGTACTCAGGCAGTCAGCTGTATGTACTCAGGCGGTACGCTGTATGTACTCAGGCGGTACGCTGTATGTACTCAGGCAGTACGCTGTATGTACTCAGGCAGTACGCTGTATGTACTCAGGCAGTACGCTGTATGTACTCAGGCAGTACGCTGTATGTACTCAGGCAGTACGCTGTATGTACTCAGGCAGTACGCTGTATGTACTCACGCAGTATGCCCCATTATCAACCCACGCACAGGTGATAATTACATATCTTGACTCTGTGGAGTCATTTCCTTTCTGTTGAGTAAACACCGTGTGATGCTCTTGTACTGACGTCTTGCTCATTTAGCTGTGAAAATGTCTACCATTTGTAAAAGTTCTCATTTTTCCTCTGTACGCTTATATTTACCCGTATTTTTGAACACTTTGTACGTAGTTCGTGCGAGACCTTGTCATTCATGCGTTTATTTTTCTATTTTAATGAGTTCCGTAAAGGCTAGACTCTGGTCGCGACGCGTATTTCTGTCTCTTTGTCCCGCAGTTTATTGCTGCTCCGAGAGACGTGTGTGACACGACGCCCCTCGCCACCTCACGCTTTGCCGCCGCGTCTCCCCTTGAAATACGGCCCCGTATACAGGCTACAGCGCATTATTTGTTCTACAGTTGGCGTCTTGTAAATGCCGAGGCTCGGTTTAGTCGGGAATGGGCGCACCTACACTTATACTCCGCCTTACAATATCGGCCAAGTTTTCCTCTTGAGCGGCATTGTGAGCTCTTGCTCCCTCTTGCACCCCCAGCAACTTCACCACTATCGCACTCCCCTTTCCTTGCTTGCCCTCCCCCCGTCTCCACTACCAGGAAAATGCTTCGATAAATAGACCTCGGCTCTTGGCACCCGCTCGCTACGGCGATGTAGCACAAGAGTCCCTTTCCTCCTTTGACCAATGCTTGTAGCCTTGTATTGGTTTTACGGTGCCGAGTTGGTGATGCAAGCGGTACTATGAGGCCTATTTCACACAAATGAGATTCAATACCAAGCAAACGGAAGGGCAATTCAAACTAACGGAGTTCAATTTCCCATTAACAAAATTCAAGTTCGCACGGTAAGTGTGTAGCGTTGATCAGTAATCGATTTTCCACTTTTCGTTGTCTAATCGTAGTTAATTAGATCGAAATTAACGAGCTTTCTTCTGTGCAATTTTCGTCGTAAATGAATATTTTACAAGTTATAGCGGTAAATGACTTACCGCAACTCCAGTGTTTGAAGCGGAAAGAATTCATCAATCCCGTGGTATGGCAACGCTGCAATGAAGTCTCGCTTCCAGCCCGATCGTCATCCAAGACGAAACCAAACCTACCGCTATACCTCGTTATATACTCATTCGACGAAAAAAGGGTATAGAAGAAAAGCTGTTCATTTTGATGTTAATACCGTGATTCAAGCATCAAAAATTAAAAAATCGGGGAGTAGCTGTTTATTCGAGTGCATTCGCCATCATAGACGAAACTAAACCCACCGCCATAACTCATTAAATACTCATTTCAGACGGAAAGTGCATTGAAGAGAAATTGTTTATTTAGATCTAATTACCTATTTATAGGCACCGAAAAGTGGAAAATCGATTACTGACCAACGCTACACATATACCGTTCGCACTAATGAAACTCAAATTCACACAAACGAAAATTCCCTTTAACACAAAAAAAAAACAATTTCACATGTATCACTCCTACAAAAATATTTCACCGTCTAACAAATATTTGTTGTTCCATATCCCTATGAAAATTTTATCACATGCAGAAAAACCTCCCAATGAAAGACTGTATGACAAGATATCTGCAAATGACAGTAGAAGAATTTGCAAAGCCTTCAATGAAAGTAAAAAATTGGCTAGAACATTGTAAAAATTTGGTCATTAATGATCTCACAGCTTACGATTGGATACGAAGTGAGCAGCTTAAGGCAAAGAAAAAGAGATGATCAAAAATCAACTGAACAGAAGAAATGAACTGAAACAGATCCTACTAAGTTTATAATTGCTTCAATCGTCGATCATGACTCCGCTTGTCTATAACTCTTGTGGAAGTCGCCACAATTGTGTTGAATAGATTTAATATATCTGTGTGTGTGGCCACGATTAACAACTGGTTAATCGTGGCATATTGAAAAATATTGAAAAATATGCGTCCAATGATTTACAATGCTAATGCTTCTGAAAACAAAATGAAAAGAGAATAAAAACTAGAAATTTGTTTCAAGCTCGAGCAAATGGAAGAACGTTACTTTGGATTGATGAAAAGAATTTCAGCTTATATTACCATCGTAAAAAATCTAAAATTAGAGCAGGTTTATTCCTACTGTTACCTAGAAGCAAAGCTGCAAATCTGCACTGCGTACGGACAGTGACTGATTAAAGCATGCTTCGTTTCAAAACACGAAGAGGAGTCTTCAAATTTTGAAATTTCAATGAATGAATTAAAGAAGTTATTGAGATATATGCCATTCAAGAGATAGAGGAGCCAATATTAACAACTATTGACAATGCTCCTTGCCGTGCACTCGTCGAGTCAGTTGCAGAACACGTAAATGTATAATTGTTTCACCTTGCTCCGTATTCTTACATTTAAAATCCAATAGAACTTGTTTGGAGTGTTCTCACCCCTCAGGGGATACAACTGTTTTTATGGGTATTAACGCTCCCAGGGGGAATATGTCAGGTCCCGAGCTTAAGGTTAGGTAGGCTTTCCTTATGTTAAAATAAATTTTATTTTAGCATTCATAGAGACTATCTTTTTCGGCTCACTGATCTTGTGTTTTTCAGCTCCTCTGAATTCTTCGATTTTTTTTCCTACTTTCCTAACCTTTCTCAACATGCGCCCGGGATCCTGTGCGGGAACACCCCTTGTGCATGGATCCCACGTTCCCTTAAACTCTATACTAAATGGCGCTCTCATTATTCCTCTCTTTTGACATCTTTGTTGTGGTAAGGGAGGTTGAAACTAACTTGTAATCAATCAATTCATCATCAGCTAAATTATTGCCGGTATCTAGGGTACCAGCACACGGCTACCAAGCTATGTATGCTGGAGAACCCTTCGAAAAGCAACATCACAAACCTGAAATTGTTTTTTTTTGCAAACAGGTTTTATAGCCTCTTGTAACGTGAATGTGTTGTTATCCTTTCATGTTGAATTCCAGTCTCACTACTGCGGCCATTTACATTGTGATTCTATTATTTGATGACGATTCCGAGGCGTTTTGGAATTTTTTAATGTTGATTTTCAAAGTCCGACAGGACTTTTCTATGTCTTCAACATATCAATCATGAAGTTCTTTTTCCGTTATTCATGCGTTCATTTCATTTCATTGCAGTATTTAGTATGCGACAACCCGACAAACTATATCGAGTGATTCTGATGTTCATTTCTATGGTAACATGGACTTGTTTCGTGCCAATCTCGCATCTTTTCAAAACAAATGGGAATTGATCCACTTCAGAGAAAAATACAATTTACTACTAAAAAGCTTATGTGCCGTACATGACACTTTCAACTAGTACCATACGTTCTCGTTCAAGCTACGACCTGGGAATTATTTAATCGAGTGCAGTTAAATAAACCAAAATAAATAAGGATATCCAGCTTCATGAGTTGTTGTAGACGATTGGAAGTGCGCCTCAGTGTTAGAGACGCTATAATTCGTGGCTGTGGAGCACTTCAGCAAAGTAATATTCATCATTGAGTAATAGCCTTCACGGGGAGGCTTTTTGAGATTACAGGTCAAAGGCTTGATGCATCGAATCTTTAACAATAACAGGAGCCGTTTCTGTCCGTCAGTCACACCCACCTGCAGAAAGTGTGTGATGAGCGTATCTGTGATACGAACAAGCTCCACAATTTTCGGTGTATTAATCCATCAGATTCGGAGTCTGTATGAATATCACGTGTATTGATAGGAAATAGGAACGTGTATCATGTGATACAGTTACAGAACTTTATTTTACAGTTTTGACCGGCCGTGTGCACTTGTTTGATATAATACTGGATGATCTATACGTGGAGTCAAACTACGCACTCCTCGCTTTGATGAGGTCCCAACTTCCCTGGGCTGTGCGAGGCGGTTTCAGGGCAACCGCTCGAGTCAAACGTATTCGTTTGAACGAGGTTTTGAAAATATCTCAATCATCCTAACGTACATAGAAATTGTCGCAAATGAATCAATGACCTATGAATGAATTGCTGTTCTGAAAAACCCTCCTAAAACATCAAATAATATTATATCCAACATATTTCTTTAAACCTGGTTTTGAAAATACTTGAATCATCCTAACGTAAATGAATCAATAACCTGCGAATGAATTTCTCTTATGAAAGTCCTCCTAAAATATCTGCTATTATTGATAAAGGAAATAGACATCCACCTGAAGAAATCTTAAATGGCAGTTGCTGGAGACTAAAAACTTGCTCATAGGGCTATGCCGAAGTTGTTTTTGTGACGTAGACGCTGCCGTTTTATGAAGAAGCTTTATTCTGTTGGAAAGCTTACAAAATGTGTGAAGAATGAGCCTAGTTGTACTCGTAGAAAACGAATAACAACTTCAGGTACGATCGACGCTGTTATTTTTGAAAAGTTGAAGCGAACGGGCAGGTGTGTCGTGGCACTTATTCCATAGCACAGAAACTTTCATAAGTAGGTGCGAGATGTGATGAATCATATCTAATTCGCATGTCTGTGTTGAGTTCGCTTAATGAAGAAGTTCAGAACTAGTTTCTGAGAATAAGTACCGCCCTGGCATCAGAATTTGTTGACCAATAAACGCTCGTGACTTGGTTATACAACGCGTGCGTGCCGAGAAAGTTTATGGGCTGTTGTCTAATCAGAGATTAGTTCTTTACTACCTCGAGAAATCGCTTGTACGAGTGGGCTTCATAACTGAAGTCTTGGCTCCCCTGGTGTTCGAGAGCTGCCAGACATGAGCTACAGAATGGCTACGCTTTTAACACGTTCTTTGCCATGCGACCCATCGATGGGCCGTTTTTTACAATTTAAAAAAAGTAAATGGGATTTAATTGACCCTGTTAATGTTTGGTATTTAATAAATTAACAACTTTTAACCTTAATTTCGAGTTGAATATTGAACTTCAGTTTAACCCATCGCAGTCAATGTGTTAGGCGGCCCTTAGCAGGGTTGCGGAGTTTGAGGAATAAATTTGCGACTCCGACTCCGACTCCACCTTTCTAGAATTTGGCGACTCCGACTCCACCTTTCTAGAATTTGGCGACTCCGACTCCACCTTTTCAGAATTTGGCGACTCCGATTCCACCTTTTCAGGATTTGGCGACTCCGATTCCACCTTTTCAGGATTTGGCGACTCCGACTCCATTTTTCCAGAATTTGGCGACTCCAACACCGACTCCGCCTATTCACAATTTTGTGACTCCCAATTTCACCTATTCATAATTTATAAGATGAATATTTTATTTCTTAACTAGTGTACACGGACCGTCAAAAATGACAAGATTCAATACCTTTCTTCAGCAAATTATCGTTTGAGAGGAGTTTCCATGCTTTCAGCTTATTCAAAACGTAACCTAATTTTCTTATTAGAGTGATAAACACTCAGAACACAGTATTTTTGAGCCGCAAGAGAAGTACTTATAGCCATTCGTGTCGTATGCAAGATACAGAAATTCAGCATTTCTGAAAGCAACTGCGAACTTGTGTATGTACATATATTGTGATAAGCAATACAGTACATTGTAATACAGTTTATTGTAATATACAATAGAGCATATTGCAATATACAAAACCCCACCGAACTCGGTATTCACGATACAAACTTGAGTATATAAGGCTCTGGATCGCTCTAATTGTTTTGAAAGTGACTTATTATAGAGCACTTGCGCAACAAAAATGAGTGTATTAATTGACAGTGAACTGAAACCAAGATCGCCTCTGCTAATTTCTTCCTATCAATTATTCTTAAGAGCGTGACACAAAACGTATAAATAAACACACGGCAGTCATTCTTAGTAGTAAACGGTTGCAGGTGTTGAAACCTGTGCATATGTTCATTATATTCTTTATTAGCGAACGACTTTTAAATCGACTACAGATGGTTAATAATCAAGATACTAGGGTACATGATTGGTCAAAAATGAAGGGATTTAATGGTCTCGTTCTAAAAAAATCTCAAGATAAAAATGGCAAACAAACATATCCATTCTAATAGTACCCGCGATTAAAATACAGTATTCTCGTACTTGTGCACTGGTAAAACTCGTATCACAGATACGTCATTGGGCATCTTTAAGAACGTCACAGACGCACACAACAACCAAGCAAGCAACAACTGTGCATTATAATTTAAATTATTGTTCGCAAGAAGTTTCTAAAAAATTTTCCATACCTTTTAAGCATTTAAATGTCTTTTAAATTGAAATGGGATAAGCCTCATTTTCTTCACAGTAGATTCGATTTTCGAGCAATGTTTTTTACTTATAAAAATAAGTGAGCAGATGCCAGGTTTTACATAATATTTCAATGGTATTTATGATACTGTCCAAGCAAGCAGATTCCCATTGTAATGACATAGGGGAAATTACGCACGAGAACATATACTTATTTATAAATTGACGGACACCTGGCTTTTTATTATACCGGGTGTCCCATAAAAATGTCCCCGATTTTTAATTAATTATATCTCAGTTTTAAATTAACATATTTGAATTGCCCTTTTTCACATTGTAGTAAATTTTGTTTCCATTTCGATTAATTTAAGTTTTGAAAATCGGTTGAATAACCACTTTACAATGTTCAATTTACTAAAAAGGGTAGAAAAATTAATTGTTCAAAGGAAAATTTTTTAAAACAATATTGATATGCTTCCTTATTTTGTACTCTCCATAAAACTGAACAAACAAAAATTTTAACGAGTAACAAATCATTAACTTGAATAACGTTTAAATAAATAAAGTCATTGAGTATCCTTCGACATACCCTCCGTTTCTCTCAAGGCAAGTATTACTTCTAGCCACCATTGAACGAAGAGTTTTACCCATTATTCCACCGTTTTCTATCAGTTCTTGAAACTCTATTATTGAGAACACTTGAAACTTGAAACCTCTCAGAGGGTTTAAATACTTGGTGGTATGTAGGATACATCGTTATGAAATTATTCTTAACTGTAGGTATTGAAGAATGAAGAACACCAGTGTTGTTTTTAAAACTTTCCCTTTGAACAATTTTTCTACCCCTTTCAGTAAATCGGTCATCGTAAAGTGGTTATTCAACTGATTTTCAAAAGGTTAAATTATTTGAAAAGGAAACAAAATTGACTAAATTGTAAATAAAAGACAATTAAAATATGTTAATTTAAAGCGGAGATATAATCCATTAAAAAGTCCGGGACATTTTCGCGGGACATCCAGTTTAGTATTGATTGTTCTTATACAATAAACGGTCAAGTGTCTCCTTTAAACAAATAAATAAATAAGTTTAGCTATTTCGTGAGCATAATCTCTCCTATGTTAATACAATGGAGTTTTAGGATTTAAAACTTAAAGGCGACTGTTGGAACATATATTTCAAATACAGAAGAACTTCAAGGGAACGACAGCAAGTCGTTTCCCGAGATGCGCAAAAAAAAACGTTCCCAAGTTAGGCGTATCTTGAGGATTCCAACAGTACGCACAGCAGCGTCCTCTGTAATATTTTTAATATTAAATTCCTTCAAAATCAAGACCGAAAATCTTCTTTAACGTAAAGTTAGTTTTTAAAACGAAACTTGCCAAAAATAGAAGACATCCAATGGACGCGGCCGGTCATCAGCACGGTACTCCGGTAGGAAATTTTAGAGGCGTTCTGATCGAGTAGAGAGATACAGAGTTTTAAGATGTCTGGTCGCCGACTAGCTGAATTTCGTATCTTATTGCAAGATTGCATATAGCACTAAGATTTTAACAATTAATTGACAATTAATTACCTTGAGTAATAAATGCCTATTCAAGAGGCTGCAAGAGCCGGGTCGAGGAGTTCAAGTCGCAGAAAGAGACTGCTTTTTACGCAAGAGAAATAAGTTAGAGGTACCAGACCCACTTTTATTAAAAGGACAACATGCTGCCCAAGCAGAGCAAGCTCAAAGATAATTTAATGACTGAACGCCAAAGCATCACAAGTAATGTTAATTAAAGCTATTTAAGGTTAATGCAGGTGTGCTAGAAGCGCAAACATGCTTAATTATAGAAAGTTAAATTTAAACACAAAAACCGAAAAGAAAAGATGCAGCTGCAAAACAAAAAACAAAGAACAAAAAGATCTAATTTCAACAGTTACAAATTCTTGTCTGTGAACTAAGAGAGGCCAACTGAAGAATACTTTTTCTTCCACAAAGCCGCCATCAGAAATACTGAAGACATTCAACAGGAAATTTCATTGAACAAATAAAATTGGCTGTCCGTCTTTGTTGGTTTGTCTGTCTCCCTTTCACGCTCTTAAAGATGCTTAATGACTATCTCTGTGATGCGAGTTTCACCAGTGCACAAGTACTAGAATATTTTAATCGCGGGTACCATTAGGATGGAAATATTTCTTTATGATCCACATCTGGAAGATTTCTATACAGACAATATCGAATCCCGTCATTTATGACGAGTCGTGTACACAATTATGTATACTGAGTGTTACAGAACACGAGGTACAAAATTGCACATCAAGTAGAAAATGGCCAATTAAACACTACGAAATTTTCCCCCAAAAAATCGGGGTTGGGAGGTATTAGCTGTTTATTGTTTTTGAGGATGAAATTTAATTGCACAATTACTCGCGATATTTATCCTGAATTTACTTTACACAAATTGTTCAAAATGTGTTCCACCTACATCTATGCACTTTTCGAATGTTAGCCTTAACGGCCGCCGGATATTAGGAAACACGTCTGGCATTAAGGTATCTCACCAGCAGCCACTGCAATGCTGTCCACAAGATCTTCCTCAGACTCAATGGGTGTAGCATAGACAAGGCTCTTCACGTGCCCCCAAAAATTGAAATCGAGTGGAGTCATATCAGGAGATCTAGGAGGTCATGCAACTAGAACATTTCGCCCGATCAACGTAAATTCAAAATGAATATTGCGAGTAATTTAGTCATCAAATTTCATCCTTTAAAACAATAAACGGCTAATATCTCAATGTCTATTTCTTCGGAAAATTTAATAGAAGAAAAAGTTTTATTTGGATATCTTCTACTTGGTGTGCAATTTTTTGCCTCTTATTCTCAATCTGAACCCCTCAGGGGGATACAATTAATGTATCTATTTGAATTGGCGCTCCCAGGGGGACTATGTAAGGGCCCGAGCTAAAGGTTAGGTAGGCTTTCTTTTTTGTTAAAATAGAATAGGATTTTGTTTTGTTACGGACCATCTTTTTTCGGTTCACTGCTGTCCTGTTTTTTCAGCACCTACTACTTTCTTCTTCAACTTTGACCTTGTTTCATGAACTTCTTTCTCATCTTACTGTTTCTATGCCTTTTCTGCATAGATTCCACGTTCCCTTAACTCCATACTAAATGGTGCCTTCTTCCTTCCTCTCTTTGGATCTCATTTGTTGAGGATAGGGAGGCTTAAACTAACTAATAATCTAATCTAATCTCAATCTGAAACACCCTGTATATTACTGACAAGTGTTTTCTGAGTAGGTAATGTAGGCACTGTCTACACTGAGAAGCATAGATATGTGTCAACAGTTTTTTATAACTAAGTATGCACTAATTTAGTGAAATTATAATAGTTAATTCAATGACTATGCTTCAAATCCCCAAAATTATGATATACGTGCAGATAAGGTAGGCCAGATTTGCAGACTGCCTTTTCTTCTCTGTATCTACACTATGCAGGGTAACAATGCAGAAAAAGTGTCATATTATTGCTCAACTCTATGTTAAATTTCGGCTATAATAGGCAAAAGTTGTTCTGCTTTCGTCGCAGGGGCTTGACGTTTTCGGAACGTTTTTTTACGAATAAAAGTCACTTCTAGTTTCTTTGCGTGTAATATGATACTATGTATTATTTTCGTCTAACTTTTTACTCTGTATTTGACACTTTGTTATTTTATTAAACGCCCGCCTTCTTCTCATTTCGTGTTTTTTGGAGAAATTTAAACGTTTCCAGCAAGAAAATTTGCACTATCGCATAAATACAAAGACCATTGCAGCTGAGATAGTGCATTGTTTTCAGTTACAATATGTGTGTGACTGTAGGTGAAGTTGTTGCTAGTGTGTGTAATTATTTTCATTGCAGCTCGTTTACATTGTATTTTAATTTTTTTCAAGTGTCTCAATGCCGATATTGATAACCTTACAACATTTCCAAATCTTCCTTAACAAGAAGTGATTAATTATATAGTGCTACAAATCGAATACTATATCAATTTTTAAAATTGTATCAACATTATTATAAAATTCTCCATTTCAGCGTATGCTTACTTAGAAACTGGGGAGTGATACGAAGATAAAAATTAAACATGATGATGATATGATGAAATACAATATGACTGAAAGAACCAAATAACATTCAAAGAATAACTTAAGATATGAGCAGAAATTTTTATTATTCCTACTTGTTAACTTGACCTAAAGACAAGGAAGCCATATCAATTTTGATAACATAACCTGAAAACTAGAAGTCTTTGTGTACCAGACCATAGCGTCAGGTTTTGGCAAAGACTACTCATTGGCAATGAATCATAACCTAAAGACTAGAAATATTCATGATCACAACAAAACTTTAAGTTTCTGCAAAGACTAGTCATTATCAATCAATGCATCATTAAGAGCGTACAGAGTTACCACTCTTTATGTAAGTACAATGTATTGCATCAGATGAAATATTCTACAAGTAACTTGCAACACATTTACTACTATTTTCCAGTTCTAATGTATCAAGTATTGAAGGAGAAATGAACAAAACAAAAATATACAGAATGAGTTTGCGATGACTTCAATTACTAATTCTTGCTTTTAACTACAAAATATACATTCATGCTGAGTACAAAAATTATATTTTGCACTCGTAGGTTTCTCATATATATCTGTGCAAACCCTCAATGACTAGATAACATGACGGTATTAGGTGATAGGTATAAATACGCTGTTTCAAACTTAAAACAAAATAATCAACAAAAACATTGCGTTTTTTAAAATTTTTCAACAAAGTATTCTAACTCTGTTATGTTTACTTTTGGTTTTAAACAATTATAAATAATTTTTAGCAAAAATTAGAATCGAAGATACCGAAAAATAGCGACTCTAACCACGACTCTACCACATCCGAATGAATGACTCCGACTCCGACTCCACCACATTCGGAAAAGCGACTCCGACTCCATCACACTTCAGAGTAGCGACTCCGACTCCACCACACTTCAGAGAAGCGACTCCGACTCCACCACACTTCAGAGAAGCGACTCCGACTCCGACTCCACCCTAAAACATCCGACTCCGGCGACCCCGACTCCGACTCCGCAACACTGGCCCTTAGACGATCAATTTCATTGTCAATATAATTGACAATGATGAATATTGACAGTTTAATTGATCGTCTGTGGGCTTGATTGACGACCGTCAATTAATTGACTTAGTGGGGAAAAAAAATTTCATCAATATAATGAGTCAATGATATTGACAATTAAATTGATCGTCTATGGGCCGCTTTGACGTTTACCGCGTTTCTGCGGTTGTACACGGCTGGTTTGGTTAGGTTGTAAGTAGCAAAATAGGGAAATTTACTTTAATGCTCGAATAACTTTTTATTTTTCCTAAGAAATATGGCAAATACAATTGCACGATCCATATCACTTGTTTGATATTAGTAATTTTTTAAAGAGCTCGTGAAACAAATGAAATGACATACATTTAAACTGGTACGTGAATGAGCAATTTACCGACTGGTACAAATGGCCCAATACGCAGGGAACGTGCTAAGAAGTCTGTCGTAAGTTCGTGGACTTTCATCCCTTCAAGGGAATACAGGTGTTGTATCTCTGGGAATATAACCTCCCAGTAGCCAGGGGGGGGGGGTATTTGAGGACCCTAGCCGAGAGTTAGGTAGGCGTGTCTCTTAGTCTCTTATTAAAATAGAAAAGGTTCTTGATTTCTACCGACCATTTTATTTTCGGTTCTCTGATGTCCGTTTTTTTCTGGTCCGCTTGCATTCTTCTTTAATTTTATCTCGTTTCATAAATTTATTTCGTAACGTATTGTCTCTATGCGCGGGAGGCTTTATGGGAGAAAAAACATTGTGCTTAAATTAAACTCTTGCTCTTCAACTCAACACTAAATGTTGCCTTCCTCTTGTCTCTTTGGAACACCTTTGTTGTGGTTAGGAAGGCCGAAACTCATCTAATCGATTAATTATATAGTACAATTAACACCAGCTTTTGTTCAGGATGACGCGTTGAAATTAATTTAATAGTGTTGGTTATGACCAAAAATTTGTAAATACCTGTTCCCAAAAATTTCAAGTTCTGTGTCCCGGTCCCTCAGTTAATTACTGCAGCTCCTTACAAGTTCAATTAGTGACATACAAGTTCTTAAGCTACGTGGATCCAAGTTGTTTCGGAACGTTGACACAAGTTATTATGAAGTAACTTTTTTTTGCAGCAAGGTCAGTCTGTAAAGAAATGCACATAAACAATTTGTAGAGAAATTGAAAAAAGAAAAAAATTCCGTCAATTCGTAAAAATAACCTGTATGAATTAAAAATCCATACATGAATTTGTAACGGAAACTAGCTATTTATGCTGTTAAAGGCTGATTTTTCTTTAGATATTGTTATTCTTGGCAAATTGATTACAGATATGACAAATTAATATTACTCGAGAGCCAGTTTTTTGAGTGTTACCCTGTGTGCAAGTGTATGGGCTTGCTTCACTCTTGTACGGGAGTTAATTCCGGGATTATCGTCGTGGACAGTTTAAGGACTTGTTCTTCCTGGAGAGGCTCTCAGTTCCTCAACGGAATGATGTAATTTTCTGGTTACACGCTCTTCTTGGCTGGCATCATCAATTGCTAGAAGTTGATCCACATCAGGTGGATAGCTCGTCAGTTGATATATTTTTTCGAGTTTAAATTGTTCTACTCAAGTGGTGGAAGTTGATCCACTAGGGGTTGAAAGCTCGACAGTAAATATATATATTTCAGAGTTTCAAATATGAACTTTCAAAATTGGCAATAAATATATCTTCCAGTGTTCTAAATATAAACTCTCAACTCGGAACCCAAAGCTGTGCAGTAGTACTTCGTAACATTGGTGTCTTCCTGAGAGCGACACTCGCCGGAGAGCTACCACCTGACCAGCTCCAGGGTGCTGGTCTCCGTATTTGGTGTATCAAGGATGCGAGGCGGGTGAGGCTGTACTCCAGGCCGGCATTCTTTGTGGGCACCACGTCGGATGTGTTCTGTTGATTTGTGCCGCGGGTGTGTTCCATTGATTTGTGCGGGTGTGTTCCATTGATTTGTGCGGGTGTGTTCAATTGATGTGTGCGGGTGTGCTCCGTTGATTTGTGCGGGTGTGTTCCGATGATTTGGTTGGATGTGCTCCGATGATTTGGTTGGATGTGCTCCGTTGATTTGGTTGGGTGTGTTCTCCGTTGATTTGGCTGGGTGTGTTCTCCGTTGATTTGGTTGGGTGTGTTCTCCGTTGATTTGGTTGGATTTGCTCCGTTGATTTGTCCCCTCAGGGGGATACAACTAATGAATCTAAGGAAATTAGCGCTCCCAGGGGTAAAATGTGAGGGCCCGAGCTGAGAGTTAGGTAGGCTTTCTTTTTGTTGGAATGAAATGTTTTTTGTTATGTTAAGGATCATTTTTTTCGGTTCAGTGCTGTCCTGTTTTTCAGCACCTACTACTTTCTTCTTCCATTTGATCTTGTTTCAAAATCTTCTTTTTCAACTCGCTGTTTCTAAGCCCTTTCTGCATAGATTCCGCGTTTCCCCTAACTCCATACTAAATGGTGCATTTCTCCTTCTTCTCTTTGAATTGCCTTTATGGCGAATAGGGAGGCTTAAACTAACAATCTAATCCACGTTTCCTTAACTCCATACTAAATGAGGCCCTCATCCTTCCTCTCTTTGAGCATCTTCGTTGTGGTAAAGGGAGGCTAAAACTAATGTATAATCAATCTATTATCAATTTTTTTGTTTGGTTGTGTTTAATTGATTTGTGCGTGTGTGGTCATCTTGCTACCGGTCAGAACGCATGTGCAGTTCGTCTCAGAGCTGGACGTGTTGTGTGCACCACGTTAGAGGAAACAAGGTAGGTTCAAACCAGTCTTTTTTTTCGTTGACGATGTAGTTTTGCTGACGTCACGGCAACGAACCAATAGCAGCGCTCGTATTGCATCTGGTAGCACTGCTACCCCCAAATCTGGCTCCCCTATTGGCTTAACGACATTGCGTTTTGGTGACGTCATAAAATTTGTTTGAAATAAAGCGTTTCTATTGGCTAGCCGAACAAGAGGAAGTGTATTATCTCCCATAGAATTGACCCTACCTTGTTTCCTCTACCGTGGTGTGCTTGTCATTACCCACATTTCCCCCTTGCTGCCTTGCTCGTGCTAACTGGGGGCGATACCTTCACCGTTTTCTGGTTAGAATTTTCCGGGTATTTTTTTTTAATTTGCCCTGAAGGTCAGTCGAGTCTTGGCAACCATGCATGTTCCTAGATGCTGAGTGCTCATTAATATCTTATGGAAGAAATTGGATTTCAGGATGTGTGTTGGAAAAAAGACAAATTGTGCAGCCCTGAGATGTGGTGTACTCGATTATTTTCTAGCGCTAATTCATGTTATTTTGAATATTACACGTATTCCTGCGTTAGTGAATAATACTGCGTTGAGCAGTATTACTCACCAATTTTTGACAGACGCACTTCCGGTAAACGCATTCATTGAGAGAGCCGCAGCTACTACAAGTTAGCGTATATCATATGAATTCTATGTTGAATAATTAATTAATTTATATATTTTTCGAGAGCCATGAATTGAGTCATCGCGAGCCGCGCAATGAAAACCACTGGTCTTGAGGATCTTAACGACCGTATCTGTGATACGGTCACTATTTCAATGATATAAAAAACGCTGATGGGAGGTATCTTTCATCGCATTTTGGGGATTTAGCTCGGTGATAAGCAGGACACTCCAGGAATACTCGGTAAATGCGATAGTGTCTGCCCTCGTCGGTATATTTTGAGAAAGTAGCGCTCGTCAGTGGCTGCCCAAACTTCTCACCGAAGAATAAGTAACACTTGTTGCTGGAGTCTGTTGTGGGTTTTATGCGTTGCTTGTGATACGACCCGTCGATGGGTCGTTTGAAAAACTTTAACACTCTTTTGAAATTAATGGTAATTAATGGACCCACTTGATGTTTGGTATTTATGTAATTGCTTAGAACTTTTGACTTTAAATATGAGTTGAATGTTGAACTTCAGTTTAACCCATCGCAGTCAATGTGTTAAATTGATTGTTAGACAGGTTTTATGCTTCTTTACTCTCGGTTTTTCTCGTGAGGGGAAGCTGGTGTACCGTGCAACCGACCTCGTTCAAGTGTCGTCGTCTCTCATTCTTCATTCGTATTTATCTGATCGTCAAGATGCTACGCTTTTCTTGCCAGCGTGGAGAGGTGTGGATTGCTTCACATGATTGACTCAGCAGTGCAAGCGACTGCGCTAAATAAATTTAAAACAAAATACCAGAAACTGCTGTTGCTCTGGTAAATATTTGCTGCCGCTTCACGCACATGTGCTCAAGCGGTTCCGGGCGAGAACTTTATGTTTACCGAAAGCTTTGTGGCTTATCGACAACTTTAACGTACCGCTCTAGAACTTAATCTAACTGCCGTTGTCATTGGCCCTGAAATAATAATAGGCACACTAGCCCTTGAGTAAAATCAGTAGATATATAAATTCATTCTTCCCTTCCTTTTGAACTTCGTAGTTCCTTTAGCCTATTCTTCTCTGACGGTGTGAGGACGTCAATTAGCGGTGACGGCAGTGAACGTGTATACTAAACTCGCCAAATTGTGTTGCTGAATATTCTGAGCTTTCTGTGTTCGCCAAGTCTTGTTTTAGTTTGATGTTTCATTTTTGTTGGGTTATGTTTTCAATATTTAAAGTTTTCCTTGTCACGATTTGTTGTTAAATATTCCCTGTTATCTTTGTCTCTCCCGTACGAAGGCGGTCGGTTCACTGAGTGTTCGTTTCCCTCAGGATGATACAACTATTGCATCTATGGGAATTAGCGCTTCCAGGGGGAAAATGTGCAAGGGGCCGAGCTGAGAGTTAAGTAGGCCTTCTTTTTCAATGAAATGTGTTTTTGTGATGTTATGGACCACCTTTTTTGGGTTCATTGCTGTCCTGTTTTACAGCACCTACTATTTTCTTCTTAAACCTTTTATCTTGTTTCATAAACTTCGTTCTCAACTTTCTGTTTGTGTGCCCCTTCTGCATAGATTCCGCATTCCCTTATGTCCATACGAAACAGCGCCTTCCTCCTTCCTCTCTTCAAAACGTTTATTTTTTAGCGGTTAGGGAGGCTTAAACTAACATCCAATCTTATGTATTGAGGGTTCATGAAATACTTTCCGTTTGTTTCTTCTCGCACCACTCAGTTGCATCCTTATTGGGTATTTGTTCGTTCACTTGCAGGTTGTACTATGGGCTAAACTTTATCAATTTGTGGTGCGAGTTGGAACAATTGTGGCCTAGTTTCACTGTCGTGTCGCAGTGACGCTGCCTCTAATATCACGTAGAGCTCAATGCCACGATACAAACTTGACAATAGCAACTCGCGCGTACCGTCGTTAAAGTCCTTATTGTTTAGTGTAAGGCGTAATGATGCAAATAGCTGTTATATTGTGTGCATAAAATGTTTAGCGTATCAGTGATACTAGGTGATGACCTAGTTGCCTGGCATCCGCTCACTTGTGTTTACAAGCCATTAAATGTTGCGGAAATTAAAAGTGAATCTTTCGTGTAAGAAAATGCAACTTTTTGCGGGTAAAAGCTAAAGCAAAATAAATAATAATACACACACAGTTGTTGCTTGCTTGGTGTGTCTCTCTGTGACGCTTGTAAAGGGTGCGTAATGACTTTATCTCTGATACGAGTTTCATCAATGCTCAAGTACGAGAATATTTTGATCGCGGGTACTATTAGAATGGACATTTGTTAGTCGTTCACTTCTAGAATATTTTTTTTATGGAAAATATCGAATTCCTTCATTTTTGACAAGCCGTGTGCACTAGTTCTCTGTATACATAAAATGTTACCTGTATCTACGATACCGGATGAATTGATGCACCCTTTGAGCAATTCGTTCGTGCATGTTTAACAAATAGGTATTAATACTCGGAGGTTGGCAAACTTTTATTAGCTAGTTCAATATTATTATCGAATTTTAATGAGAACATCACATAGCGGTGTTTGGAGTCTACTGACGCCAACTTAAGCTAGATTTGAGCTAGCTTATACATTAGTTCTAAAATTACTCATTTATAAACCTGAATGAAATCATTACAACTAATGAGGAGGTGCGGTTATATATATTCACATTACCTGGAATTGCTACGTAATATTTCTATTTATACACACAATTAAACACTATTTAGTGATAGGATAACACGATGGGCAGGTGGTTTCATGCTGCCTTCAAGGTCACGTGAGGCTTTCCCTGTGGTTGCGACTGTTGCATTGGCAGGGCGTGGGGCGGTGCGCCCTGTTGAAATTACTTGCCTACAGAGCGCATCTTCATTTGTGTGCGTACTGTTATGTAGGCATCTACCGTTACAATGGACACATATCTTCATGCGTGTGTGCGTGCCGTTATGTAGGCATCTACCGTTACAATGGACACATATCTTCATGCGTGTGTGCGTGCCGTTATGTAGGCATCTACCGTTACAATGGACACATATCTTCATGCGTGTGTGCGTGCCGTTATGTAGGCATCTACCGTTACAATGGACACATATCTTCATGCGTGTGTGCGTGCCGTTATGTAGGCATCTACCGTTACAATGGACACATATCTTCATGCGTGTGTGCGTGCCGTTATGTAGGCATCTACCGTTACAATGGACACATATCTTCATGCGTGTGTGCGTGCCGTTATGAAGGCATCTATCGTTACAATGGACACATATCTTCATGCGTGTGTGCGTGCCGTTATGAAGGCATCTACCGTTACAATGGACACATATCTTCATGCGTGTGTGCGTACTGTTATGTAGGCATCTACCGTTACAATGGACACATATCTTCATGCGTGTGTGCGTGCCGTTATGAAGGCATTTATCGTTACAATGGACACATATCTTCATCTTCAATTTTGTGCGTGCCGTTATGTAGGCTGTAGGCATGTATCGTTACAGTGGACACATATCTTCATGTGTTAGCATATCATGACGATAAGTACATGACGTGACAATGTGTACCTATCCAATCAGCACATGTCATCATTAAAGGTATCAATTGTCGCAATACGCACACAACCACTTCAATGGGTGCTGATCCTCATCACAAGTATTTAGTGTCACGATAGGTACTCAACGTCATTACTATTGGCTCACATCGCCGTAGTAAATAGGTACATGTAATAGGTGCCGTAAGAGGTTCAAGTATTCATAATAGATATATGACGTTGCAGTAGTTTCATAGCATTACAATAGTTACATTACGTTACACTTGGTACATAACGTTACACTTGGTACAGAACGTTACACTTGGTACTAACGTTACACTTGGTACAGAACGTTGCAATAGGTACATAACGTTACACTTGGTACTAACGTTACACTTGGTACAGAACGTTGCAATAGGTACATAACGTTACACTTGGTACTAACGTTGCACTTGGTACTAACGTTACACTTGGTACTAACGTTACACTTGGTACAGAACGTTGCAATAGGTACATAACGTTACACTTGGTACGTTACACTTGGTACTAACGTTACACTTGGTACTAACGTTACACTTGGTACAGAACGTTGCAATAGGTACATAACGTTACACTTGGTACTAACGTTACACTCGGTACTAACGTTACACTCGGTACTAACGTTACACTTGGTACTAACGTTACACTTGGTACAGAACGTTGCAATAGGTACATAACGTTACACTTGGTACTAACGTTGCACTTGGTACTAACGTTACACTTGGTACTAATGTTACACTTGGTACAGAACGTTGCAATAGGTACATAACGTTACACTTGGTACTAACGTTACACTTGGTACTAACGTTACACTTGGTACAAAACGTTGCAATAGGTACATAACGTCATAACGTTACACTTGGTACTAACGTTACACTTGGTACAGAACGTTGCAATAGGTACATAACGTTACACTTGGTACTAACGTTACACTTGGTACTAACGTTACACTTGGTACTAACGTTACACTTGGCACTAACGTTACACTTGGTACTAACGTTACACTTGGTACTAACGTTACACTTGGTACTAACGTTACACTTGGTACTAACGTTACACTTGGTACTAACGTTACACTTGGTACTAACGTTACACTTGGTACTAACGTTACACTTGGTACTAACGTTACACTTGGTACTAACGTTACACTTGGTACTAACGTTACACTTGGTACTAACGTTACACTTGGTACTAACGTTACACTTGGTATTAACGTTACACTTGGTATTAACGTTACACTTGGTACTAACGTTACACTTGGTACTAACGTTACACTTGGTACTAACGTTACACTTGGTACTAACGTTACACTTGGTACTAACGTTACACTTGGTACTAACGTTACACTTGGTACTAACGTTACACTTGGTACTAACGTTACACTTGGTACTAACGTTACACTTGGTACTAACGTTACACTTGGTACTAACGTTACACTTGGTACTAACGTTACACTTGGTACTAACGTTACACTTGGTACTAACGTTACACTTGGTACTAACGTTACACTTGGTACTAACGTTACACTTGGTACTAACGTTACACTTGGTACTAACGTTACACTTGGTACTAACGTTACACTTGGTACTAACGTTACACTTGGTACTAACGTTACACTTGGTACTAACGTTACACTTGGTACTAACGTTACACTTGGTACTAACGTTACACTTGGTACTAACGTTACACTTGGTACTAACGTTACACTTGGTACTAACGTTACACTTGGTACTAACGTTACACTTGGTACTAACGTTACACTTGGTACTAACGTTACACTTGGTACTAACGTTACACTTGGTACTAACGTTACACTTGGTACTAACGTTACACTTGGTACTAACGTTACACTTGGTACTAACGTTACACTTGGTACTAACGTTACACTTGGTTACAAAACGTTGCAATAGGTACATAACGTTGCAATAGGTACATAACGTTACACTTGGTTACAAAACGTTGCAATAGGTACATAACGTTACACTTGTTTACAAAACGTTGCAATTGGTACATAACGTTACTCTGGGTATATGGCGTTGCGATAAATATTTGTCACGCATGAGGTAGTATTGCCACACGTGATGATACACTTCGTTCCATATATACAAATGGCTGCATATTCTGTTCATACAAGATACATAGTGTTGCATGTACAACACACAACACACTATATATATCATGGTACATAATGGACAGTGTAACACTTAGTGCTCCTTATATAACGTACAACTAATGTAACTCGTCATGCGCACTCAGTCATATGTTATATGCATGTTACATGTTGCACATGGTACGTGCGTTACATGTTACATATTGCGCGTTGGTTATATGCTACATATTGTGCATTTATTAAATGTTCCATAATGGTACATTGGGCACATATGTTACTCCTGATACATACGCTACACATGCGTATAATACTGTTATGCCTGGCGAAATATACAAACTCTGTGTAACACCGGGCACTTTTAAAACATATTAAATACATTAGGATACGTGTTGTAATGTTTCATACCATTTTCTTTGGAAAAACTTAATATATCCATATGAATATTTTGATTGTTACATTTTCTTCCTCGGGGGAGCATATGATGCACTTTTCCTCCATTCCTCAATTTTAGATGCACGAGTGTATACATGATACATTCCTCAATTTTTGATACACGAGTGTATACATGATACATTCCTCAATTTTTGATACACGAGTGTATACATGATACATTCCTCAATTTTTGATACACGAGTGTATACATGATACATTCCTCAATTTTTGATACACGAGTGTATTCATGATACATTTCTCAGTTTTAGATGCACGAGTGTATACATGATATATTCCTCTATTTTAGATGCACGAGTGTATACATGATACATTCCTCTATTTAAGGATCCATGAGTATATCCTTGCACGAGTGTTCCCTCGATACATTCCCCTTTCTGGTTACAGTTGCTGTCGTTGCGTTGTTACTTTAAGAATATTTTTCAATGCTCCTTATACATCGTTACGTATTAATTTTTAATGCTGCAGCACACACCATTAACAATTTTCGTGTTGCTTCCGTCGTTTAGGGTTCTACTCGTGTGCCTCATGTAGAAATTTCGTTGCTCTGCAGTTAATGTCTTACTACTTTTTAACTCTTGAATGAGTTTGAGTCGTTAGGTTTGTGTCGGCTGTTGTGTTCTTTCTGTCCGGCGCTGAGGATCCGCCATTTGAAACGGAAGTTGTTGAGAGTGCTGTAGTTGACCGTACACTGTCGCCAGTTTGCCCGCCAAGTGACGCATGTAAATTTCCTGTTGAAAAGAGAGAAAATAGAAGTTAGTTTTAAAGTTTTAGCACCTCATTACGCTTGTAAAACAATAGTTGACTGAAACAGGAATTTAAAGTCTACGGAATGTATGACACTTGAAGAATCTTGAC
Source organism: Morinoia aosen (assembly GCA_030386875.1). NCBI lineage: Eukaryota > Metazoa > Arthropoda > Malacostraca > Amphipoda > Talitridae > Morinoia > Morinoia aosen. The sequence continues at coordinate 632,601 of CM059565.1, forward strand.
TGTTCTCCTGTCTAGAAGGCATTATCGCCTATTGCCTACTTTCTCATTCGTTAGATCTAATTGAGTACGTAATACTAAGTTTCACGAACTTCTGTCTTTAACCTACTATTTCTATGTGCAGGAGATCTTGTGTGGGAACGCACCTTGTACCTAGATTCCACGTTCCCTTAATTAAGTTCACCCTAAGAGGTGCCTTCATCTTCTTCTCTCCAGAACACTTTTCTTGGGATTAGGGTGGCTTAAATGAACTGTGATGTAATTCCTTCTACGGAAAGATTTTATAATTAGACTGGATCATTACCTTCGAAAAATAAACGGTTATATAAAAATGAAAAATAACTGTTAAAGCCAATTATTAGAGTAATTCGTGCACCGTTTTTGCTGGAATAATTGTAATGATGACGTGCCAATATTCTAGTCAGAAGCGCGTATCGTTGTTACCAAATGCGAGCTCCAAGATTACACAAGTCGAGAAAAATTCGTTTTGTAGCTACGGGATCGTTGTGAAGCTATCACGATTATTTTAAAAACGATTACAATTATTCTTTAAACACGGTGCCTTTAAACGGCACGAATCTATAGGAATTTTGCTTTGTTTGCTAATTAAACATTAGAGCGTGAACTATGTTTGCATTGAAACTCGGGTTGATAATCGGAACAAGAATTTCTTTCGGTCGTGCTATCTCGTACGATGAAATATGATCAAGAATCCAGGTCATGTATAATTAAAAGATATGCCTTAGTTTATTTTAACACGTTCCTCGCGTATTAGGCCATATGTTTACCAGTCGGTAAATTGCTCAGTTATTTACCGGTGCAAATGAATGAAATTTTATCATTTTCACGACCTTTTCAACATGTTCCCTGCCAAGGCCGCCAAATGGTTGGTGCCCTATATGGCAGTCCTTGAGATGCAAGTTTGCAAGGTGCAGAACTTTAAAACGACTTTACTGCTCGAAAGGAAAGTTCTATCTTTCCTAAGTGTTAAAATGTAACAGCATGGTGCTATTTTGCCTCGTATGCTTAAATCTCTTCTGAAAAAAATGTTGAAATAATTGAAATGCTGTTCAATCGCACCGATACGTAAATGAGCAATTTACCTAGTGGTACTTTCATGCTCCAGTAGGCACTCAACGTGTTCAAAAAATAATTGTAATCACAGAGATGTTATCTTGCAATTGTATTTGTCATATTGCTTAGGAAGGATAAAAATGTATTCGAGCAGTAAAGTCGATTTCCCAATTGAGCTACTTACAACCTAACCAAACCAACCGTTAACAACCACGGAAACGTGGTTAAGGTAGTTCAGTAACCTAAAAGTTCACGGTTTGCCACTGAGGCCGAGTGACTCCAGCGATTGGTGAGTTCGGTCATCGCCACTAGCCGACCTATTTACTTTACTGAAGGGTGTTGTGGATATGGCCAGAACATCTCGGACTGTTGAAAAAATGGGAAACATCTGCTGTTTGTAATCTCTCTTGAGGCAGCTATTTTTGACCCTTAACGCGTTACCTGCGAGGGGACCCACAGGTTGCCACAAATACATTTTCATGTTTCCCTAATCAAAAGAAAACAATTTTTTATGGATTTCGACGGAAATTAAATTGAGGGCGAGTTGGATATTGTACCTTAGTTTCACCTGCATAGCAAGACACGTGGATCACTATCCTAAATCCTCAAGTTTGGTCTTTCTCCGAATCAAATTTGAGGGCATGACAAAATTAGACGGCTTATTTGTTACAAAATTAAATTTGAAAGCAGCCCCAACTAGTATTTTGGCAAAATTTGACTGGTTCTTTCTAACAAAATTCGGTTTGAAAGCAAGATTAGCATAATTTTGGTGAGAAAGACGCTCACAACCCACCTTGTCTCCCTTGGCTGCAGTGAAGACTGTCTGCTCGAGCTTGCTGACGGTCTTGTAGAGGCGCTGGAGCGACGGCGCTGACAACGGCAGCTTGTTGGCTGACGCTGATGTGCATCCTGATTGTGTATTGGCTGACAGTAGTGATGTGTGTGTTGATGTCGGATTTGCTGCCGGTAATGATGTCGAGTTTACTGCCAGTTGTGTTGTGTGTGCTGATGTCGGATTAGCTGCTGTTGAAGTGGTTGCTGCCGGCAGTGGTGCGTGAGCTACTGATGATGATATGGGTTCATCCGTTGAAGGCGTGCTTAATGCTGTTGATGTATTTGTTGGAAGTAATGGTTTATTTACTACTACTTTCGATGTATTTTCTAAATCTCGCGATCTATTTGCTGCTGTTAACATATTTACTGAACTTGACGTATTAACTTTCATTGATGACGTGCTTACTACCATTGGCAACGCATTTCTTGCTCTTGATGATAAATCGACTGCCGTCGACGTAATATTTTCCGCTGACAACGCAGTTGCTTCAAGTAATGAAGAACTTACGGGCACTGAACAAATCGCATCGGACACGCACACAGAACCAGCATGTTTACAGCCTCCAAGTCCTGCGGCCAAAATTTCCTCCTCTTCAGATGTGTTGTTGACCGACGCGAGCGCTGGTGCGTGATCCATGTCATTCGTTGAGCTCTGCACTCCTGCCGCAGCCAGGTGGTGTACCGGCTCATTACCTCCTCCACTGCCACCTGTGCTGGCCTCGTGCCGCCAGTTGTGGTCATTGGAGGCTCCTGCCCTGCTTTTACGTGCGGCACAGTCACCGATGTCGCTTGCGCAAATGTTCGCGGTTGGGACACTCCGCGCCACACTTCGCGTGTGGTCGTTACTCTTGTTGTCCTCGTGCCTGTTGCTCTTGCTGCCTGTAACGCTGTAGTTGGTACGCTTGTTACCCTCGTGTGTGTTGCTCTTGCGGTCTGTAACGCTGTAGTTGGTATTCCTGCAGTCGTTACTTTGTGTATTAGTTCTGGTATCAGAAGCGTCGCAGTCGTTACTTAGGAGTGTGTTACTCCTGGTATCAGAAGCGTTACAGTCGGTACTTGGGCAGTCGTTATTGCAAAGTTTGTCGCTCCTGCCGTCAGTAGCGCTGCAGTCGCTAGGCGTGCAGTGGTCACCCTTCATTTCGGCATCGGTGCAGTCGAGACCGCCGCAGCACGTGTAACCGACCTGACCGCTCAGCTGCTGCACTCTGCAAGGAGACACAACGAGGTCAATGAGTCCGCTCTAGTGTACATGCGCTCGTAGGTGTTCACTCGTGCGCGCGTGGCCGAATTTACACGTGCCGACTTATATCACACACTTGTCAGTTCTCATTCAGCTATCTGTGTCTGTGTGGTGAGTGCGTGTGCAGTTTAATCCTGTGTACTTGTGTGCGTAGATCTATCTGCTCACATGCACCTGTGCTGTCACAGACTCGCCCATGAGCCCAGGACGACGTTTACTTTACGTCTCTGATTCCTGAAATTTACAGCATGATTTGTAAGTATTAGCTCAGTTGCGTATGCTGAACATTAATCCCTTCTCATGACATAAACTAATTGAACCAGAAACGCGCTTCTAATTAGGTGAGCGCTCGCTTACCCTTGTTGCTGGAGTCGGTTGTCGTTTGCGCTTTGTGATGGCACTTGCAGGATTATTTGTTATATATGTAGGGCTGCCTATAGTGGTTGCTGGTTAAGAATAAGAGCGCTAAACCCGTACATCTTACACTACGAAAAGCAGTTGCCGTTGTTGAATGAATGCGCGTATCATTTGTTGTACATGGTCTACCGTAAGCAATTGCTGTTGTTTGAAGTATTGGTGTATTAATCTACGTGGGCCTACCATATGCAATTACTGCTGTTGAATGTACACGCTGATCAATCTAAATGGTACTTGTAAAATCAGTTGTACTTTTCAAAGACCACGTGCAATAATCTACACGACACTGATTTTCAAAGAGCACGTGCAATAATTATGATCTACATGACACTAATTTTCAAAGAGCACGTGCGATAATCTATATGACACTAATTTTGAAAAAGTTCGTGCAATAATCTACATGACACTAATTTTCAAAGAGCACGTGCGATAATCTATATGACACTAATTTTGAAAAAGTTCGTGCAATAATCTGCATGACGCTAATTTTCAAAGAGCACGTGCAATAAACTACATGACACTAATTTTGAAAAAGCTCGTGCAATAATCTACATGACACTAATTTTGAAAATGCTAGTGCAATAATCCACATGACACTAATTTTCAAAGAGCACGTGCAATAATCTACATGACACTAATTTTGAAAAAGCTCGTGCACTAATCTACATGACACTAATTTTGAAAAAGCTCGTGCAATAATCTACATGACATTAATTTTGAAAAAGCTTGTGCAATAATCTACATGACACTAATTTTGAAAAAGCTCGTGCAATAATCTACATGACACTAATTTTCAAAGAGCACGTGCAATAATCTACATGACACTAATTTTGAAAAAGCTCGTGCACTAATCTACTTGACACTAATTTTGAAAAAGCTCATGCAATAATCTACATGACACTAATTTTGAAAAAGCTCGTGCAATAATCTACATGACACTAATTTTGAAAAAGCTCGTGCAATAATCTACTTGACACTAATTTTGAAAAAGCTCGTGCAATAATTTACATGACACTAATTTTGAAAAAGCTCGTGCAATAATCTACATGACATTAATTTTGAAAAAGCTCGTGCAATAATCTACATGACACTAATTTTGAAAAAGCTCGTGCAATAATCTACATGACACTAATTTTCAAAGAGCACGTGCAATAATCTACATGACACTAATTTTGAAAAAGCTCGTGCAATAATCTACATGACGCTAATTTTGAAAGAGCACGTGCAATAATCTACATGACACTAATTTTGAAAAAGCTCGTGCAATAATCTACATGACACTAATTTTGAAAAAGCGCTCGTGCAATAATCTACATGACACTAATTTTGAAAGAGCACGTGCAATAATCTACATTACGCTAATTTTCAAAGAGCGCGTGCAATAATCTGCATTATACTACCAAAAGTAGATGCAATTTTCAAAAAGTACTTTCAATAATCTTCATGATACTACCAAAAGTAGGTGCAATTTTCGAAAAGCACGTGCAATGATCTGCGTGATACTTCATAAACAGGTGCAATTGTTCAAAGTACATGTTCATTAGATTGTGCCACCACACGCAACTGCAGTTGAGGACTTGCTTCAAAGCACGTGGCGCTGCCGCCGCTGTGTCAAGGCGGGACTCCTTCAGCGACCGTGTCTCTACTGGTCCTGATACCAACACGTTGACTACGTATTGCGATATTTGTGTACCACTAGTAAATTGCTCATTTGCATACCGGTATCAACGAATAGCATTTACATTATTACCCTAACCTTTTCAAATTTGATTTTATCACACGGGGTAAAATGTTATCGTGCAATTTATGTTTTTCACACTTTTTAGAATGGATCAGAATATATTTGAGCAGTACTGTCGGTTTTTCAATTCTGCCACTCACAACCTAACCAAACTAGCCGTAGCAACCGCACAAACGTAGTCAACGGCTATCAACGGCTATCGAAACTGATGCGGCTATCGAATGTGTTTTCCATTCCAAAGCAAGGACGGCATACTATTTCGAATTTAAATTGTAATGTTGAATAAAAAAATTCTTGCCCCTTCTGAATGACGTTTGGTGTTTGAGTGCGAGAAGGCTCGTTTTGTAGAGCGTGACATTCAGTATTTTTCTGCTGATACGAAGTTGCTAAATAGATAAGCGAGGTGGTAATTGAACTGTTTTTCTTTGTTCTTTCCTGCATGCGAGCTGCACCTTATGCACGGGTGCTTAGCATATTAATGATTATACCTTACGTAGCTGTAACTATTCTGCTACACCTTACGTGCATGTAATTATTATACTATTGAAATTTATACTGCATCTCAGGTAGGTGTAATTATCATACTATGCGTTAAAAGCAGCGTTATGCAGCTGTAAGTATATTTCTAAACATTGCGCAGAGGTTACTACTGTAGCTTATGCAGCTCTAATAAATTCGTTGCAGCTATAACTACTATACTTCGTGTGTATAGTATAACTTATAAATACTAAGCTAGTTTTTATGTACTAATTTTTTTAAATGTACCCTGCCTTATAACTATGATACGAGCACCCCATGAAGTAGCTAAAGCAATTAAACCTCATGGAAAGCATTTCATGTATGAATATGCCACGTAGTTTCAATTTCACTTATTTGACTCTCTCAAGCTACGGTTTTCGTTGAAAAATGAGCAAGTATGATAAATTTTGTAGTGACCACACACCACCACCTCCACCACCGCACGCCGTCACCACTACGCCACGTTTCAGGGAGTGTGCGGTTGCCCTGTTGCATTCACGTGGCACGTCTTGGAGCTGGATTTGCCAACTATTTATGTCGTCGTAGCGGTGTAACTGGCAACGTAAGTTCTCCCATGGGCATTATGTTGACTTAATGGCTTGGAAGAGCTCATGCTGCCCGCCTTACCGCTACGATGAGGTCAATTTTTTGTTGCAAAAACAGCTCTTGGAGCGTCGCACGTGTGCTGCTGCATCCGCATTCTGTTCTTCTTGTTAGTCTTCTCTTTTTTATTTATTTTTTAATTTAGCTGTCTTCTTTGCTGTTTATGAAACTGACTTCTTGTGCTTCATTTTCATTGTACTCGATTTTTTGGGTGTTCTAATTACTCCTGTGATAGTGTTGTCTTTGCAAATTTTTGTGCTAGTTCAGCTTTCGTACTAATTTATGGATATCTTTGCTCTTTTTTTTTAATTGGCATGAGTAACTTAATCTCGCATTTGGCTTTCATTTCCCCATTTATTTACTTCCACAGATTTTTTGTTTTAGATAATATCTCAATTTTTTCTAACAATTAGGTACCTTATTTACACTCATGGTATCCGAATTCATATTGAACAAGTGTTCCTGTCCAACTTGCTACCTCTCCCCAATTCCTTTTTCCTGTCCAACTCGCTACCTCTCCCCAATTCCTTTGTCCTGTCCAACTTGCTACCTCGCCCCAATTCCTTTGTCCTGTCCAACTTGCTACCTCGCCCCAATTCCTTTGTCCTGTCCAACTTGCTACCTCTCCCCAATTTCTTTGTCCTGTCCAACTTGCTACCTCTCCCCAATTTCTTTGTCCTGTCCAACTTGCCACCTCTCCCCAATTCCTTTGTCCTGTCCAACTTGCTACCTCGCCCCAATTCCTTTGTCCTGTCCAACTTGCTACCTCTCCCCAATTTCTTTGTCCTGTCCAACTTGCCACCTCTCCCCAATTCCTTTTTCCTGTCCAACTTGCTACCTCTCCCCAATTCCTTTTTCCTGTCCAACTTGCTACCTCTCCCGAATTCCTGTCGTGCCGAAGTTCTGTTTCCGAGAAGCTTGCCAAGTTCCAGTACATGAGCGGAGTGGCACGCCAGCGCGTTTGCCTGGAAGCTCTCGGTTCAGGCCACGCACTTCGTCCTAGCGGTACTACCGGAAACATTTGTCCTCCTGCCAACTTAGCTATCACACGGGCCGTTTTTTAACTGAATCATGGAGTTAAGAAACTTTTTATAAAAAATTCAATGATTTTATACAGGTAAGGAAAGTAACTCGTATATTAGCCAGTTTGTCAAGAGAACTGATGTTACTGGCTGTACCGCTGCACCGGCTTATATTGTTTGAAGATATGTTTGGTTGCGTCCCTGCTGTCGTCCGTCGTTCGTCCCTGCTGTGTGGTTGCGATGTGTTAAAATTCAATGCGAGGAAATTACGTGTTTGAATGTTTTTATTTGACCCACAAAGCATATATTAACTGAGTAATTGAGATTCTGTCCATAACTACCATCTACTATTTAAAATGGGACGTTTGGCTCAATGGAGGGTTGGGATGAGCTAGACATGATATGTTGTGAGTGGCCCGAAATGGAGCGTTTGTCGTTGACATCCAGGATATTTTTTACTTCAATCTAGTGATGCATACCGTCTTATGTGATATTTTAAGCACCTTTACTACAAACGCTAGGACTCAATGCTAGTTACTTCCGATATTTTAAAAGCATGGGTTGGGAGGATTATTGTGGCTATTTCCTTTCTAGCGAGGAGGAACGCCGGTATATGCGGGGTTACGAACCCAGGTACCTCTCCATGAAGAGCACGAACTCTCTTACCCACTAGGCCACAGTGATCGACGTGTGAATTTCCGGTTATGGATAGAGTACAAGCGCCTGGATATAATATGGCTATAGGTCGTTGACCTAAACTCTTATAACTACAATGGAATATGGCGAGCCGCTATCGCGTCTTTATTACTGTTCTCAGGTTTTTCACGTCTTCTTTTAATTAACGTCTTTCTGTGTGGAAGGATAACTAGTTCGTATTTTTGTAAATAAATTTCTGCTAGTCTTGACTACCTAAACTCCATTGTCTCATGAACTCAGCCTAATCCTAGTTGACTTTCATTACCAAGTCATTATTATTCGGCCTTCATTGCCCAACTTTCATGTGAAGAGCCATTGTTTTGTTTCTCTTTTTAAGGTGACAATAAGGTGGGCGAGTTTATAGTGTTACATGAAATTGAACTAATTCGCGTACGTACATATAAACGTGACAGTTTTGGCTGGTGAGAACTGATGTGAGGGAACCAGTATAATGCATATGAACTTGCGTGGAAGCGAAGACAAAGATGATTTAATTTGCAAAGCAGAAAAATTTGTGATAAAAAATTGCTGAAATGGGATTCAGGAAAATTTGTTTCGCGAGTCCTGTAACTTTTTATTGGCTCTCCAATGTGCAAAAAAAATGTTCTGTTTGTTTTTCGATGCACCAAAATTTTTTGATAACTCTTTGATGCACCAAAAAATGTTTTGTTGTTTTTTTTCGATGTACCCAGAATTTTTTGTTACCTCTTCGATGCACAAAAAATTTTCTTATCGACTCCTCGCTGCTCAAAAAATGTTGTTTTTGCCCGTTGATGTACTCATAAAGGTTGACCCGTATGATCTTTGCCTCTCGATGAGCTCGCAGCACCCGCAGCGTCCCCGCGCATCCCTACACGGCATTGTTGGCACGAGCGCCCTGGTGCGCTGCGCTCCACCGTCTCCCGCGCTCTTTGTCCTCCGCACTTGTGAACCCGGAAAATTGGATGCGCAATTCTGCCTGCCAATGAACACTTGATAAGCCCCAATTCATCTAATTCATTAAGAGTTTGCAGCTGTACAACATTTCGAAAACAGCTGCGTTAAGGTAAAGTTCATCTAATGACGGGAGTCACGGGAATGCTATTTTCTCCGTGTGAAAGCTTGAAGAACAGATTTTCGTCCTACTCAAGAATTGTTGTTGGCCCTCAACCAAATTGCTCTTGAAAATATCGAAGCACTTGGAATTCTTGGTAATAATTGCCGTCGTGTATTCATACATACGTTTGTATTGTTTTTATCTTGTATCACGGAACTTTTTTTTCCTGGAATAACTGGAAGTGTATGAGCGTATCTGTGACTCGAGGTTCACCACCGCGCAGGCACAAAAAAAATGTTGAAATCACAACTATTTTCAGGATGGATTATTTTTTGGAGCCTTCATCTGAAAGATTAATGTAGGTCAAATTCCAGGACGCCCTTATGACATCCGCTCATCACACACCCTCATTTGTTCATGGATTCAGATTTTAATGAAGTGTTTCTAATACAATAATTCACTTGCTCTATCGAGCATCATTGGATGCCGTCAGTTTTGACAAGCTGTGTGTGCTATGCTAGTGCTTTTACAAAAAGCGATTATTCATCATGATAGCTCGCTGAATACCTTGTACTTCATAATCTCAGACGCTGTAATCTATCGTCATCAGCTCTAGCCATAAATTCTGTCAGTGGAAATGCAAGTCTTAGTACATAACTCTTGGTGATCTCAATTGGGGATTGCTCGTGTCTGGTGTACGTGACTTGCATTAGAGCGAGGACTTATCGCAGCAATTTGTATCAGTGATACCCACTCAGTTGGTAACTTCTCTTTGTCCCTACTGGATTTGTATCAGGTGTCTTAAATGTTTGTTATTTCTAGTCTTCCGTTCGTTTACAGGAAACATCTTGAGATTTATGCTCATTTTAATTGATTTTCCGAACTCCGAAATTTATGAAAGTGCCACTAAATACAGGCTTTCCGTTGACATTCATTGCGTTATCCACTGAAGCTCATACTCGTACTACAGGTTTTAATGATAACATCTTTGCTGTTTCTGTGCCTGATGATGTCTGTTGAGTGCTTCTAGTGCTTTTCACCCTTAATTCAGCGGTTGATATGTTTAGTGCTTCGAGTGTTGTTATGGCTGATTGTTTTAGTCTCTTGGTATTTTTGTAGCCAGTGTTGTTCCTGTTGTTGCCTCAGCTGCTGCCGCCGCTACTGGGATCCAGTTTTCCGGGTTGTGCTTGTGTGTGCGCACAGCAGTCTCTGTATGCTATTACTCATACCCTGCACATCTGATGCTCTCGGCCTAAATAAGCTGTGGTAAACTGACATTACGAAGTGCTCTTTCTAGGACGGTGGTTCTGACGTGCGGTCGGTCAAATTTCTCTCTTTCTGGTCCCGTGCTCTGCCTTTCTTGGTCATGTACATCCACGCTTTCTTTTACGATAGCCTATCTGATTATTGGACCTCTCAGGGGGACACAATTAGGGTACCTACGCATGAATGTAGATGAAGACTCCTCAACGGGTTGAAACTTTTGTGTCTATGGGAATTGTCGCTCCTAGAGGAAAGATGTGAGGTCCCCAGCTAAAGGTTGAGTAGGCCTTGCTTTTGTTGAAATTGAACTGGTTTTTATTTTGCCGCGGACCTCCTTTCTCGGTTCACTGCTGTCCTTTTTTTAAACAACGTCTTTCTTTCTGAAAAACTTGTCTTTCTTCAATGTAAGTCTTGTGTCTGAAACTTTCTCCAATCTTGCTGTATGTAACTGCGCGTTTCTGCGGGGGAGACACCTTGTGCATAGATAGCCCTCCTCGTTCTTTTAAGGATCATCCCAGGCCATGCCAGACCCCTGTCGGTCCGGTGAGCTTTTTTGTTTTGTTGTTGGAAAAGGACCCTTAGGTGGTGGACTATTCGGTCCTAAAATTGTAAGGCGCTACGGACACTAGATCCCCTCCCTCCCCAGGGGGGGTAAGAGGACTAAAAATCCTGAATTCTCGACCTCATTTCGACCCCATATATAAACAAATCAAAACGGAAAACGGAAAATTTGGAACCTTAACTTTGTTTACAATGCTTAAAGGATTCTAAAACTGTCTTTGGTTTTGTTCTAGCATAAAAACTCAATGAGTTCTATTCATTTGAAATATCAATAAAGTGAACTAAAAAAACAAAAAAGGCCACTTTTGTCAAAAAACTAAGGCCTGAATCGGAAAAATGAATGGATGAAATTGTGTTTCTTTTCAAAAGTTACATATCATAATTAAATTTCAAAAGAATCAGACTACAAATATAAAATTTCATAGTTTTTATAAAAATATAATTTTTTTTTGTAAATTACAATTCACAGTGTGAATATGAAGTTATGCATGGAGATTATCGAAATAAAAATGAAAACAGCATCCAATTACATTAATTGTCCATTATATTACACTTCAGCAAAAAATTTTTTTAATGGCTTATACCCAAAACCATTAACTTCCAACATTCAAAAAAGGACTCGTCAGGGAGTTTTTCTGCTAGGAAAAAAACAAAGACAGTTTTAGAATCCTTGGAACATTAGTAACAAAAGTACAAAATTTTTTTCCAAATTTGAGAAAAAAATTATGAAGCTCAGAACCAAAAAATAATGTATTTTTGATGTAATGATAAAATATCGCTTATCTCAACAAGATTTTTTTCAAATGTTCAAATTTTCTTCTGCACTTAAGTGTTGAAAATGCTTTTAGGATTCTAAAACTGTCTTTGATTCTGTTCTAGCATCAAAACTCAATGACGAGTCCTCTTTTGAAATATCGATTAAAATGTACCAAAAAACTAATTTTTCGTAATAAATAAGGCCTAAATCGAAAAAGTTTCAGGATTAAAAAAATTTCTTTCAAGAAATTCATATACAGACCAAATTTCCAACGAATCGGATGAAAATAGTCAAAACCTTGGGATGACCCCCTTATATAATTTCATACTAAATGGTGCCTTCTTTCCTTCTCGTGGGAACTCGTTTGTTGTAGTTAGGGAAGCTAAACTAACGTATAATTCAATCTGTCGGGTGATTGGAATAAGTCTGGACGACCAAGTGCCTTGAAATTGGGCTAAATTGAGGAAATATCTGTGTGAGCGTCAATGTACTGAATATGGGTGCTGCTGCTTCGCATCCTGACAGCAGCCAGCGCACTGGGCAATAAAAACTAAACTGATGTCCCAGCAAAAACTGTCGGGTTGAGCGATATGTGGACACTGTGATAATTTTATTTCAGTCAGGCAGGTTTAGGGTCTGAGTGTAAATAAAAACTTGTCGTACTTGGTTACCTTTCCAGTAGGGGTTAATCATGGTGCAATAGCAGTTGCATTCACCAGTAGTGTATGAAATTGTTGTGTGTCTAGCATGGCATTGTGACTCGTTTCAACCTGCATTGAAAATTACGAAAGCATTTTGGTGAATTGAAAGTGGGTTCACAGAAAAAGTCACGTACATTAACGGAAGCGCTCGTAGAGCAGCTGCGCGATTCCCGTACCTGCTGCATGAACGAGAGAGCCATGAGATTAAAGTGAGCGATAAATCTTAGCCATTAAATTTGCTTCTTAAAGAAGCTTTGTTGATTCCGATTGAGGCACAACTTGAAGCAACCGACCCTTCAAGTAAACGCGCACCAGGTGCGGATTTTCTAAAAATAAACTGAGCAATAATACGAGTGGCAGCGTAGGTTTTTTTACCTCAACTCAGAAGAGCCACCAGGGTGACGAAAATTGTTCAGAAATTCGGCCCCTGGTATTATCATCACACTTTGTCGACTGAAACCTAAGGTTCCCTTCTGAACATTTTGCCCTTGCCGAAGCCTGGAGAAAACTCCTCCAAATGTCTCATTCCCAACTTTTTTGGGTGGTGGTATTTGAAACTTGTTCACCACCGAGTCACAGCTGTGATGCTGCGGCTGTGTAATCATGCATGTGATCCTCCACTTGGAGGTGAAGATAATCGATATGATGCTTCAGTTAAGGTGTTTGTCTGATTCTGAATCATTTTATTTGATTGGTGTATTAATACGCTTACTGCTTTTCAAACTCGTTAGCCATTCATTTCAAAAGCATTATTCATTCAAAAGCTTTGTTAGCTATTCATTTTGTGCTCTACGTTTGTGGATGATTTACGATTTTCAGGGTGAAAAATTTCATCAGCAATTGTTTAGTATTCTTGTACAGAGTTTTGGAGTTAAATCAGTAATTAGATTTTTTGCCTGATAGTTGACCATAGTATTATAAGGTGACATTTTATTTTGTCGCTGCGAAATGAGTGGGTATAGTTTTCTTGTTTGCCTTGAAATGCAGTATAGCAGTCAGTGCTTAATATTTTATGGGTGGCTTGTTTCCTCAAGTGCTGGCGCGGCCAAATGCTTTAAAATTGGGTGCTAGCCGGCGCCTGAATTACTTCGCCAGGGCATCCATGCTCAAGAAGTGTGTGCTGTGCTTCATCTTATTATTCATCCTGTCTTCTGATTGGCTGGCGCTCGTAGCTTGCAATGTATAGCAGCAGGCCCCCGCGTTACCTCCGCGGCCAATCCGCAGGCAGCTTTTGCGTGTTAGTGTCACTTCGCTTCAAAATGAGGATATGTGCTGTATCGTGGATACAAAATTAATTAATGTAAATCTCTCGAGAGTAGTTCGTGTAGTAATGTTGTAACCGACGGGTTGTAATGCATCTTCTCTTGGGGTTGAGTTTTAAATTAAGTTTGCTGTTTCTTCTAAATCAGGCGCCTTCGGTATAAAAACTAGTTTAGTTTACGCAGAATACCGCTAGCAAAAACTTTACCTACCCCTTTGTCTGAGTAAGAGCTCATAGAAATTGCCGATACGGTATTTTTCCTATAATATGCCTGTAAACGCTAATGTTTCAAAAATCTACTTCATCTTCACATGGCATTTCGACTTCCTATTTTTTCCCATTGTTTCATGTTGCATGTGCAAAAATAATCTGTTTCTGGGATGTTTCTGGAGCGAATTTCTACTTTTTGGTAACGTTTATTTTTCAGGAAATACATAAAAGTAAAACATCAAGTTATATCATCTGCTAGCATGCGTTGAAGGTGATAAAAGCGCAGTGCGTACTTTAATGTTATACATTGTGCTATATACATGGACCAAAACTGTATTCACACAAAAATATTCATTTGTTGGCTTAGATTTGTGAGAAGCTTATTTTACATTGTAATTCTTAAGTATGAGTATAGTACAGAACTTCAATTAAGGTCCCTTTTTCATTGTAAAGAAATTTGCACAGGGGAAAGAGAAGAGAAAATTTAGTATGGATTAAGGAAAACGAGGAATCTATGCACAATGTGTGTTCCCACTGAGGACACCCTATGCATAGACACAATGACTTAGGAAGGAAGAAGAAAAGACGAGGAAGAGATAGCAAAGAAAGAATGCAAACGGAAAGAAGCAAAGTGGGTTCGAATGTCAGTAGTCCCGAAGGCCTGTCTATGGCTGACAGCTGAGGTAAATCTTACAGTCCCCTTAGCATATGATAAATGAACTTAATTTAAACCTATTTCCTGCTTTATTCCTTTTGATTGGCTGTAATGCTCAAAACGGTCGAAAGGAAAGGAATTTATCTCGTTTGGAAAAAACTTTATCCAAATTGAAAACCATTCAGGTACAAATGTTTTCAAGAGCCGGTGTTTTAAGATCTGCAGGGCTTTGGAATATAACGATACTTTACATTAGTGCTCAAAATGAGACGAGACGGTCATTTTGAGTGTTAAACTGGCAACAGGTTTAAGTTGGGCGACAAGTCTGCTCGTTAATCGTGGGACTAATTTGTCCTTAGAATACCGTGCCTTGGGCTTGGCCAGTGAAATCAATCGCGGTCACCGGCATCTGCCCTACCCAAAATAGTACATTGGCTGTCAGTGCCGTGCAATGGCGTTAATCAATCATTCGAAATGCCTTCAAACCAGTTAAAGATCCTGTGAGTCAAGGCAAATATTAAGATAACATCTACGGGCAACAGGAGAAGGAGAACCTCGCACAGTAAAAAGAAATATTTTCCGAATTTTCCCCTGCAATAACCAGCATCGAACTCGCTACAATTCTCGGAAATGGTGAGAACTGTCACTCGCTTGACTACATGGAAATCCTTGATTTATTTGTGTACTCACATGTATTCGATAGCCTTCTTTCTGAAGCTGTCGGTCACCTCTTGAAGAGCTGGCTTGTTTGTTCTTCCTGACTCCGTCATCTGCGTCGAACCACGGTCAGTTTTCGAGCCTTTTTTCTTCTTAGCGCAGTGCGTTCTATCCCCCGATGGCGATTTCACTGCTCCTGAACCTCGTGGAAGCTCCTTGGGTGTACTTCTGTGGGGATAACAAAATCCGTGCTCTGCTGAATTCAACTCTTCTTGCTCCGAGTTGAACTCTACTTGCGTCGCCTTGGTGTTATCGTATGTGGACAAGCTCTGTGGTGGGCAAACGTTCAATAAGTTTCTGGACAGCACTTCGTCGTGATCCCTTTCGTGGATTCCTGTTGTACTTGCACGATATTCCTGCCGAGTGGTTGGGCTACCACCGGCAAAAATATGCGTTTCATTTAGCTCATCATCGCTTGAGTGGATACTCGAACTGCATTCACCTCGATTTCTTTCGTTTTTTCTTTGGATTTCTACGCTTCTTGGCTCGAAACTCTCTTCGCCTGATTCCGGAATCTTTATATTGTCGTGTCTCTGGGTTCCTTGTGGGGACTTAACAATCCTGAATTCTAAGAAAAAGTCCCCCATTTCGTGGTCGCTGTCGCTTCTTGCTGTGGCGTGACAGACGTGCTGCTCTGCCTCGGTACCTGCTTGCATTTCTTCCTGAGAATGATCGAATCTTGAATGCTCGTTCACGAATATTTCTTTGTGATTTGCTTTACTCAAGTTGTTATTTTGGCTGGCATTGTCGATGTTATTTATAAAGTCATCTGAAAGCCGGCTGCTCATAAAAAAGGCAGACATTCCACTGTTATGTCCACGTGTTGTGTTCAAAACTGAGGTTGGGAGAAACGTCGGTGGTGAAGAAGAGGACTGAGGAGGCGAGTGGGAAGGCAACATGGTGGGGATGCACGGTGTAGAAGAGCATCCCCTGGAAGAGGCGAGTGCCGCAGAGTTACCTTGAAGCCCCGTACTCGGCGCTGAGTTATCCGTCCAGTCCAAGCGTGGCGGTGACCAGGATGATGGAGCCAACACAGGTGACGTGGATTGTGAAGTTTGTTCAGATGGCGTTTGTGATAACGGGCACGTTGGCCTGTACGAAACAGGGAACGATGTTGTTAGATGCGGTGATGCGCTAGTGGATTTTAATAAAATTTGTGGTGTTGGTACGCGAGTCGATCGTTCAGACAATGAGGGTTTAGGATGCAATTTAATAAAATTTTGAGAACTTCGCACGTGTGAGCAGTGATGGAACGGACACCTGTGGACGTAAGCTTCTCCGCTATCTCTGTGGTCTTGACACTCAGGCGCTGCTGAAAAATCTCCCTCCAGAACACCTGTGGCATAATTGAAGTTTTGATTACTTCTGTGCTTCTCGGATGACGGGTTTTTCCCAGGGAGATGAGATGCCTCAGCGCTCGCTGGGTAATTGTGTTCCCTATCAGGCATGTATGGTGGGGTGTGCTCTCCGAAATTGCGTGTCCGGGTAGGTTTCTGGTATGGGGAGTGATCGCTTGTCTCAAGGGCATCGCCTTTGTTAAAATTCTCATGGTCGGGATCAAAATTCCTGTAAAGTTCTCGAGGGTTCTCGTTCTCTTTGACTGATTCTTTAGTGAAGCCTACGTTTTTGGGAAGTGGGCTGTGTTTTCTGGGCAGGGACTGCGATGTGGTGTGTTCAGCGA